>CM070629.1:17419607-18619607 GCA_036346255.1 Ampelocalamus luodianensis | reverse complement strand
TCTTATGAATGTCAGAAGCGAGAACAAGTGCGGGAGCTTACATCGGGCATTCTTTCGAGGTTTGAAGCTTTGCTCGCATCTGCCGTCCACTCAAATTTCTTTTCTTTCTTTAGAAGTTGGGTCATAGGCTTCGCGATTTTGAGAAATTCTCGATGAACCTCGGTAGTATCCATAAGTCCAAGAAAACTACGAATGTCGGTGGCGCTCTTGGGTTGCTTCCATTCAAGGACATCTCGTACCTTACTAGGATCAACAATGACACCCCTTAGATAGGATATGTCCCAAGAAACTAACCTCTCGAAGCCAAAACTCACATTTCTTTGAATTTGGCGTACGGTGATGGTGGCGAAGCTTCTCTAACACAAGTCTCAAGTCTGCTCGTGCTCAAGATCGGACTTAGAGTAGACAAGGATATCATCAATGAAAACCACTACAAAGCGATCCAAGTACTCCATGAATACCGAATTCATGAGGTTCATGAAATAGGTGGGCATTGGTCAAACCAAATGACATGACCGTGTATTCGTACAAACCGTAACGAGTAGAGAAGGCGGTCTTGGTATGTCCTCGGTTCTAACTTTAACTGATGGTAGCCTAACCTCAAGTCAATTTTGGAGAACACACAGCTCCACCGAAATGGTCAAATAGGTCATCGATCCAGCGGGAGCGATACTTGTTCTTGATGGTGACCTCATTCAGCGGACGATAGTCAACACACATCAGTAGACTCTTGTCTTTCTTCTTGACAAAGAGAGCCGCATCCCCAAGGCGAGGAGCTAGGCTGATGAAACCCTTGTCTTGCAACTCCTTAAGTTGTTCTTTTAATTCAACTAGCTCATTGGGCGGCATCCGTCTGACCTTTTTGAGATGGGCGCGGTGCAGTGCAAGCTCAATGACAAACTCTACCTCTCGGTCGGGGGCATGCAGAAGTTCTTGAGGAACACATCGGGATACTCACTCACTATCGGTACCTCCTCTAACTTGAGGAGTACTCGCCTCAAAGCATATAGGTGAGAACTACCCACTAAAGGTGCAAAGGCGACTGGATGCCGTCTTCGCTAGTCACCGACGGACATTTGGGCACAATCAATCTTCCCCGATTCTTAGATAACCAATCCATCCTAAGATAACATCAATGCCCACCAACTTATCACTATTAAGTTTCTTTGAAAAGTTAACATTTTGTATTTCAATTTTTCGTCCTGCGGACTTGATCGCGTGAAAACCGACCACAGGGTGAATATGATAAGGTGGGTGTAGTGTATGTATCTTGAATTGGTTAATTTCAGCATACTCGTTTTAATAAAAAGAATGTGATGCTCCGAATCAAATAGAACGATGCGGGACATGAATTAACAAGGAGTGTACCTAGCACGACGTCGGCGCGTCGGTCGCCTCCTCTGCTTGAGGCGTGGTTGTGCGACCACGTGCATCTTTGGGTGGAGTAGGTGCTGCTCTGTGGGGTGGCGGTGGCCTCGTGGAGCCGGGCTGAGTGGTCTTTGGAGTAGAGTGCGTCTGGGGCATCCCTCGCCTTGGCGAGGCGACCTGCGCGCATAGTGGCCACTGACGGCCCACAGTGGAAATGCAGCCACGCAGGGCTTGTATGCCCGCGATGCTGTGGTCTCGCCCCGCCGTCTTCTTGGCTGCCGGTGGAGAAGGTCGTGGAGGTGCCACAGAGACCTCGATGGTCTGAAGGCGGGGCACGAGGTGCACGAGGTAGTCTGGGCGAGGCACAGGAAAGCGCCACTGCGCCATCGCTGCCTGAAAGCCTTCCTCCTCTTCCTCGACTCATCCACCGTCAAGCTCTCATGCTCCACCACGATCGCCTTGTTGACGGATCTTGAAAACTCACGAAATCGTGTGCGGCTAAAACAAGCCGCAACTCCTCCGATAGCCCATGGAAGAACTCGTTCGTGACGGCGTCTGTCGAGACGTCGTCGGAGCATATCCGGCCAAGTAGTTGAAGTCATGCAGTACTCGGTGGCGGTCCTCGCCCCACTGTCTCAAAGCAAGGAACTGCTGCTGCTTGATAGCGGCACTCCCTCGTATATGGGCCTCTCGGGCGCGTCCTCGACGTCCCAAGTCGGGGCGTGACGTGAGCTGCATGGCGAATAACTATCCCACCACGCGCCGCCGCACACGCCCCGATGGCGGCAAACAAGACCCTCTCAACTCCGTACAACTGCGCAATGTTCACTTCTTCTCAATGTTGTGTGCTTCCCTTGCCTCCATCGGGTCCTTGCCGCGCAAATGTCGGAGGTTGGTCCGCCGGAACTCGGCGAGACCTCGGGCGCTTCGGTGTGGGCGCTCCTCCTGTCGGGCGGTCTTTGGCGCGGTGTTGCGCCACGATCGCCTCAAGCATCCGGTCGGTCCATCGGTTGCGCTCAATCATCATCATGAACTCGACCATGGATGGCGGCGGAGGAGCACCTCTCGAGGCGGTCCACCTGTGCTGACGGCGGTGAGAGGGCTCGCCATGCTCGGCGGCGGTTTGGGATGATTGTCACGATCGTAGAAGTCGCTCAAGGGTGCTAAGCGGGGTGCCCTAGCGGGGATGGGGAGCCTCTACCGCGCAGGCTCTGATCGCGTGAGTCGGTCCCTGTCATCTGTATTGGACAAGGATGGTTAGTAATAAGATAAAGCCACTACTTGGCCATACATGCATAATCAATATCAAAAGCAAGAAAATCGTAACATCGAATAGAACACCAAACAATAAGCAACATAAACCAAATTCGATACAATTCCGTACATAAGCGCCTGCATGTAAGCAGGTTACATCAAAATAGAGTGTTTGCAAATAAAACATATCGGTTCGTCATCTACTACAAACTACCTATTACATAAACCTAAGGATACAAGCTCAAACATAGAGCTCTGCCTCTATGACCTAGATATTATTCCGGTCAAAGTT
Organism: Ampelocalamus luodianensis; assembly: GCA_036346255.1. Classification (NCBI taxonomy): domain Eukaryota; kingdom Viridiplantae; phylum Streptophyta; class Magnoliopsida; order Poales; family Poaceae; genus Ampelocalamus; species Ampelocalamus luodianensis. The sequence continues at coordinate 18,616,693 of CM070629.1, read as the reverse complement.
CACGGAAATTCGTCGAAAGATGTGCCCGGGGATCCAGATCATCGGGGTCCCCTAGATTAGAAGCGCAAGGGTGATCCTATGGCGTTAATATGACCTTCTACCACGGGTAGGCGACATTCTGCGGTGCGAGAAAGATAAGGGAGATCATATTAGTGCCATATAGCACACTAGGATGAATGAGCCTCATGTCATGCATGAGCCTTAAGTGCTCTGAGCTTCAATGAGGCGCGTCGCGTTCCCACAACTCATGCACCATACAACGATGCTTTTGGTCCATTCGTGGACCAATCTATTATCGCTCGACTTGGGGTCCTCCCAAATTGGATCCTAGCAAATGAGTTCACGTCCCTAGCGGCGTGCGGCATCGGAAAGTGATCATACGGGAAGTGGGCTAACTCCGTCAGTCATAGCGAAGACGACTCATGGCCACCAAGGCTACTTCTTGTAACGCCATGGCCTCGAAGTACCGCGCGCTGGCGGTAAGGTATGCTCCCGTGACTTGTCTAGCAATGATATCTATCAACGCCATAAACTCCTCCATTCTGGTCCTCGATCACGGCGGTAGATGGAATAAGTGGGCTGATATGTGAAGTTCGCCCTCCACATCATGTCTCGTAGCAACGCGGTATCCATCCACTCCTTGACTTGAGTTTCGGACAAGGTTGGGGTTCATCTAAAGGCAAGAAGGCAAGGTAAGTTAGTTTCATAAACCAAAACAAGAATAAGGTGAGAAAAGATACTAAGATGGATAAGGAATAAAAGATATTCTTAACTTAAACTTTCAAGTAATTTGATAATCTCAAAATATTTTGACTCAGAGGCTTACTAACTCTAACGCCAAGCGCTACCTCTAACCTCTGATCGGTATGGCTCGATACCAACAGCTTGTGGGGACCCGGTAATTATCTCCATAAGACCGAGATTAGACAAGGTCTTAGGGACATAATTACGGTCTCGATAAATAATTCAATTTGACTCTATCCAAGTGGGAGACTCACCGAATCTGGAGCCTCAACGATCATGCGCTTTGCTCCCTTGCGGCGCTACATGATGGTCGATTCTCCTCGACTCGAAGCACTACAGGTGAGTTAAATGGGAATTCACCAACAACAGTATGACATATATTGGCTCCCAAGATCAACGACCAATATACTCATACTCTCATCCAACGTTGATTATATCCATACAACGCATACAACAAGAGATAAAGACATCTTGCATAATAGTTAAGGTCTGACTTATTACAAGCGGACCGGCCAAATTTAAAACAGTATCAAGTAGCAGCGGAATTAAATAAATAAAGCAAAAGACCAGCAGCGGTATGCCCATCACCCATCGACAACCGATGGGGTTAAATGGTAGCACACTACTCATTAGTGTCGCCAAGTCAACACTAGTGAGATCATCATAATCATAACCTTCCTCACTGAAAAGGCCAAGAAACATCCGTGAGTACAAGTGTACTCATAAGTCTTACACAAATAAAAATAGTTATGCATAAGGGTCATTCAAAGGATGGCTCATATTGGTTTAGTTTTGCGAAAGAGGCATACAATTAACATCCTACACATACTAGTTTTCATGTGCCCATTTTCAAATCAGATTTGAAGTAGAAGTAAAGCATGTAGTAAAGCATTTCATTAATAAACAATTGAATCATATAAAGACCAAAGTGGCAGCCCACCTTGATGTACTAAACACATGAACATCCCGTTCATGGCGAATACCAAGTTCAACCACAATTTTTAATTAAAAGTCTAACAATAGCGACCACAAATTTCAAGCGGTTGTCCATAGCAGTGGACACGGCTATTCGAATAGATTGATACCTGCGGGGTGTACTACTTTACCCACACGACTTGATTAGCCCGTAAGCCTCGGATGCCTCAGATATAGCATACTTCCTATGGTATGCCGTAAGATAAATCAAGATCTGATCATTTTCAGCAAGAAGGCCCTATTGAGCTAAGTCCCCCTTGTGAGATGGTTCCTTGCCTAGTACAAGCGTCGATAGCACTTGCTAGGGGCTCACAAGTTATATTGGAAATACCGATGCAATCAAAACAAAAGAATTGGTGCTCCTTGCACACTATAAAGGATTACATCGGCTCCTCAAAGAACATAGGATTTCACGGTCGCTATGCCCCTTACACCACCAGGACTTAACACAATAAAACCCTCCCCTACTTAACCATACGGCTCCCAACCCGCGTGTGGCAACGAGTGTTGCTTGAGCGATGGGTACCCAAAGTTCGGTCCTCAATTGTCGGACAAGTCCTTCCACTTACCCAATTCTCGTGCACAAAGCACCATCACTAACCAACACTTGTCGGACCAAATCTCATTTAAAAGACAAAGTTTAACTCATAAAACAGCTACAAGGATCTGAAGTAAAAACATAAAGTAAGAGTTGTGTGTATCCCAAAACCGACGGGTTATTCCCGACGATCGAACTACCGTATCTAGACTTGCATGGCTAAGCAATTCTATAACCCATAATTCACACATCCTATCTTAAGCATATAGGAGTTGGCATAATTCAAGATTAACCTCAAGCATAGGACATAACTAAACTACACATCACAAAAATATTGACATAATCAAAATAGCATGCAAGCAATTATCATTGCACTATCTTAACCAAAACTGGGATCAAATATGATGCAAAAGAAAGTTCAAATGATGCTTGCCTTGCTGGTACAGTAGCTGCTCACTCTCGGTAGCGTAAGTGTCGATATCAATATGCTCGGGATCTATATAATTATAACATCAAATAAATACCGAGAAAAACAACTCAAAAACCAAAATGCTCAAAAATGCATTATTTTCCTACAGTAGTTGGGTCATGATTTTAAATGATTTTTGGTGAAAGAATTATTTCATTTTGATTTAGTATATGAAAGTTATAATGGTTTGAATTTCAGATTTCAATAAGCCGTCATTATGTAACTTAATTACGAAGCGAAATTTTGTAGAACAGTGGTGAGCACATGGATTACATAGATAAATAGGCAATATTATTATAAGTTAAAAACAGTTGAGTTTGTCCTTTTTGGAGTTTTTATGATTTAGTTATGTATTTTCAAAGTTATCAGCCTTTTATAGTATAACGATAATAGAGTTAAAGATTATATCCTCCCAAATATAGTTCCTGTGACAGAGGTAATGTGGAGACCATTTTTAGAATTAAGTTCACTGAAAATGAAAATTATCAAAAGTGGTCTCACTGTTTTTGGAGTTTCCAATAATTACTTATGCATTTTGAAATTATCATCATTTTTCTATTGTACAAATAATGGTTTTAATGGATTAATTTCCAATTAATACTCTCTGCTACAGAGACATGTATGAAACCAATTTTTATAGGAATTCCATTAAGAATGTAAATTTTCAAAAGTGGTTTCACTCATTTTGGAGTTAAAATGAATTAGTTATGTATTTTCAAAGTTATACATATTTTTCGATGTGCGATTAACGATTTCGAATTTCATAAAGCATTTACTACTTTTCCTACCGAGCGCTAACCTAGCCACAACCGCCGACGGTGGGACCAGGGCAAAGCCTTGACCGATCAACGTGGGCTGGCCTCGGCGAGAAAAGAAAGCGGCGCATTTCAAGAATACGTTTGAGAACACTAAAGCGTACACTGTTCTAAGCATGCTAGGAATACGTTTTCCTTTTAGCGCGTAGTTTACAAACTACGCATCCACTTAAACTACACTAGGGCATGAAGTCATAGACTCGGCCATTAAGTGCTAGTCACTAACTCGATTAATCTAACGCTGCCGACATAGATCCGGTATTAAATGCTAATCATCTCGCTTATCCCTAACGACAACGCCACGAAACGGTCGAACTTCCGACAACGAGCTCACCGAGCACGAGTTTGCCGAGCCTCGCCGGAGTTTCCGCCATCTGGCGCCATCTAAGACCGATGTGGGTTCTGGTAACCTCACGAAGCTCAAGGTGGCGGTGGCGCCAGCCGAGATGGCCCGCGGCGCGCTAGGCCGTGCGGCGGCGTGGCACCTCTACGCCCAAATGCATGCGCCATCCCGATGATGTAACGACCGAAATGATGCACGCACAAGCTATCTAGAGGTCCACCGAACCTACGAGGTGTTGGGAGGTGGAGGAGCTTGGTGTTGAGTTGGCCACAAAGAATGGTGATGACGGCAAGCTCCACGAGGAGGGTCGCTCTGGGCAAAATTTATGGAAATAGAGGGTTGAGAAAGCTTGAGCGAGGCGGGAGATGGTCACCAAGCAAGGAATTTAGAAATGGCTCACCAAGATGACAGGCGATGGTGAATAGTGCTAATGGCCGAAATAGGGGCAAAGTCCATTCCCAGTGATCTGTCAAGCATTGGTGAAATAAGTTTAGGGAAAACAAGATTATGTCCTAAGACACAACGTGACAGCGCAAACAAGGGGTCAAAACTCACCGAGGCACAAGTGGCACGATGGGCGTTTGGACCGCGCTCTAGAGCCGGCGAGACACGATGGTACCACAGGATTTACAAGCAACGACAAAGGATGAGCTCGCAGAAATGGAAACGGCGAGGAACGAAGAGATGAGAGGGATCACCCGGTCGGAGCTTACCGGAGGGATGAGCGGAGGAGAGCGTCTCTTTCCTCAGACCCGAGAGGAAAGATGAGGAAGAAGGAGGCACTCGGGGGGTTAAAACGTTCGGGTGTTGACGGGAATGGAGGCGGCGTGGTAGGCGGTGCTCGGAGATAGGCCGTGGAGGGGTGGGTGGGCCGGGTGTGACGGGCAGCTCGAGCTCACGCGGCGCGTGGCGCTGAGCTTCTGCTCGCGCCTGCCCGAGGTGGGAGACGGAGCTGACCGGTGGGACCGCCTTGGCAGCGACTGACGGTGGCGCGGCTCGGTGCGTAGCAAATGGTCTGATCAGCACCGTTGGATTGCGAAAGGACGGACCAGATGATTGGGGGCATTCGGACAGGTCGACGGGGTGGCGAGATCTGGACCGTTGATCTTCAATCCGACGGACGCATGTGAGTGCGATTAGGTGGTTGGGTCTAGCCGGAGGTGCGGTCGAACAGAGGTGGGCTCGAGTCCAATGAGCGAGTGTCTAGGGTTTGGGCTAGGGTTTGACTGCAATTTAATTTATTTCTCTCTACTTTGACCGAGGCTTAGAAATAGAAATAAATTTCCAAAAATTATGAAATAATTTGTGGGGGTTCCTGGGATGATATAGTTCCCATAAAAATTATAAAACCCTACTGTTCATAATATAGTTTGTGATTTTTAAATTCAAACATGTTGTATGTCTATAAATGTTGTTTGAATTTTAATGGGGTTCAAACTAGTCCCAAAAATTTGGGAAAAATTATATTAATTCATGATAATTAATGTAGTATTTAAATAAATTGGTTTCAGATGATGATCACAACTTTTTATCACTGATTTGAATTAAAGATTGAATTTTGATGTGTATGTTTACCTCAAATTAGATTTTCCAAGTACAATATACTATGAAATTATTTGAATTTGAAAATGCAGGTTAGGGAAATACAAATTCATCCTATTTAATTAGTTGGGGCTGTGACAAGACATTTCCAATATTGTGTATTAACTACGAGCCGCTCGTATGGATAAATCCATACGCTTACATGGTAAAGCCGAAAAGACAACTACCCACTCAGGGTAAAGCTTTTCGGACAACTACCATGCTCCCAACACCATCCCTCCTGCGACCCCCTGCGACTCGGAGTCAACACACACCAAGGTACTAAGTCAAGAGAGGTCTCATACCCTCTAGTGTGGTTAGCTCGCAAAATTGCCTGGATAACAGGTACTCACAAGATGTTCGGTCCTTAATTGACCTGGGCACCATTCCAGTCACACCCAAAAGCACACCATCTTACCATTGTGCCCAAGTCGAAATCATTTTATTTTTAGTTTTTAGTTTTCACAAGTAATCATAGCACAGAGGCTGAAATACAAAGATATCAAAATTTTTATGTGATCAAAGTTACCGACTAAGTCGATAACCGCCCAATTCTACCGATATCTAAGCATGGCTAAGCATCATATCGTAAAGACAAATAAAAGGCCCTAAATCATTCACCGGGCTCTAATTCACCAGTGAGAATAATATTCCTAAGGTAGTGGCAGGGGTGAACAATTTCAGGGCAACCATGCAATAGGATTAGCTACCTCTAATCGACAAAATTAATCATTGACACAAAAGCATGCATACGTACGAGTAAAACAAAGTATTAGATCTTAAAAGTAATGGGATTGAGTGGATATGATCAAACTGCTTGCCTTTGCTTTGTTTGAGATATTCGACTTGCTGCAGAGGATCACTCTCGATATCAACGTCATCTAACGATAAAAACTGCTAAAGCGAAAAACAACGAATAAACACAAGAATGCCAAAAGGTATCCAAAAATTAACAACACAGAAGACAGAGTATGAATTTAGGAACAACAAATTAGATGATTTTGGAGTTTATTTAAATTAGTTAGGATTTCTTATTACTGTTCTTTTCAAACTCACTTATTTCCCACGATAATCATGCAGTCAAAATCAATCATCTTATATGTTCTCTTCTTTCGGTAGACTTTGATGGTGATTGTGTGCACAACTATTAGCTAATTTTTATTTAGATCTCAATTTCCAGCTTATCTATTGCAATGTGTGATCAATTGACATACCCAATATTGGCCAACAGATCACTCTCAAACTACAAAGCTACTAGCCAAATAAAATTATCATCTTATTCCATCTGTGCACTATATTAGAAAAAGGACAACTCTAGGAAATGAACACAGGTGCTGCTAGCTATCCTCCTAAAAGCAACTTTCAGATTTTAGATGCTACTGGAAACTAATTGCCCAACTAGCCAAAATAGTCTGAGACAAACACTTACTACTGGATTAGCAAAGTTACTAACCTATTGACAAAACTTACCATTTTTAGATTACTGCTTATGCACTACAACAGTAAAAAAATCCTCTCTGGACAAGAAGGAATGATTCATTTAGTTCATCAAAACTAATAGTTGCAGAAGCTAATCCTTCCCAAACACTAGCTCAAGGAAGTGACAAAATGGGCACAAAACTTCTGTTCATGCATCCAAAGTGAGGAACAAAACTGAGAAAGAATGTTCGTTATCTACTTCCAACATCCAATTTAAACACTCCTTTTGAGTAATCCAATAGCTAAATGAATCCATAGCATTTCTTACTCTGGGATTAGGATAACACAAGCCTATTGTCGGTTCGACAAGAATCGACTTCCTCTCTATTTATACAACCTACAACAGGATAGTGCTCAGGGAAAAGAGACTGTCAATTGAAATTCTCTTTAATTCAATCTTCCATTTGCCAAGCACAAGCATGAGTGATCTAAATAGCTCATTAGCAAACTTAGCTGCAAGAGTTAATCTTCTTGTTAGATCAACAACCAAAGGTGTTTTCGGTTACTGTTTATGCATCTTAACAGCAAAATTTGCTCAAACAAAAGTGCTAAGGGCTAACTTCTTTAAATCTAAATTTCCAATTTACTAATGCAATGGAGTGACTTAGATGACATTCTCGGAGGTGATAAGCAACAACAAAAAAAAAAGTTTGGCTTAGGGAGTGGGCCCACCGCCGACCACAGAGAGTGCAAGGGAGGATCGGGGAGGCTCGGCGTCTTTGGGGCTGTGGTCGTCGCCGTGGTGGAGTGGTGGCGCGGCAAAGGCAAGGGCCAAAATGGGTTGCCTACGGGTTACTGAACCTAGAGGTAGTCTCGGGGTGGCCGGAGAGGCACTGAGGCGGCGCTGCGACAGGACGCGGTGGCCAGCCGAGGAGGTGAAAAGGGGGCGACAGCGTCGGGTGCAAATGGAGCAAAACTAGCGAGAGCATGAGCATACCTAGGGTTCGGGAGCATGATGGAGTGGTCCGAAAACGGAGGTGACCGGAGTGGTCCGGCGACGGCGAACCCGCGGCGGCGCGAGGTGGTCACCGAGGAGGTGTCCCTGTGGAGCAAGACAACATAAGTGAGTGATCGGGGAAGGAAGTAGGAGCCTAGAGGGTGCTCCAGGAGGGAATAATTGAGCTAGAGCTCGCTGTAGGGGACGCGGCGGCGGAGAAAGCGGTGGAGGCCGGAGTCGGGGAAGAAGCCGTGCGCGCAGCTCCTCAGTGGCGGTTCCTCCAAATAGACCGAGGGGTTTTGTTCCTCAAGGTGAGGGACACGCCGTGACGCGGTCGGCGGTGATCGGAGCTCGCCGGAGCGACCGGAACGCTTGGAGGCGGCGCGGCGCCACGAGCTCAGTGCTCGGCGAAGAAAATGAACAGAGGAGGGGGAGGGAAAAGCCGGGGTAGGTGGGCTCTCGACTGGCTTTTGTAGAAGAAGACGGAGGCAGCGAGGTGGAGGCAGCAAGGGCGACGAGGTGACTGGCGGCTCGACGTGGCGGCATGCATGTAACACCCTAGCTATTCAGAAGCCAAGATGCCACCTATTTACTCTAACAATCTACACATTGCGGAAGAATATGAAATAAGTATATCAACCAAGTGACAGCATTAACATAAACCGAACATGGTGAAGGTATCCTTCCTTCACCTTCTAAGTTATTTAATACTGATCATCAACAAATAAGGTTCACATGCAATAATAAATCAACATCAATGTGGAGAAGGTATCCTTCCTTCACCATTTATAATTTAATTATTACAGTTCATCATTAACGAATGAAAGATAGAACTAAAATTTAATCTTGAACATGAATTGGATGATGTGAACAAGTAGTGCTTGTCTACTCCCTCCCAAGTGAGCCAACATCAGGGGTTACCTAAAATAAACAAACAACGCAAGAATGAGTCCACGACTCAGCAAGTACAGTAAAAGGGACATAACTCACATATGAACAAGTCATCATCATTAAAGAATATGAGCACACCTCGAATGAAAACATAGGAATGCATGGCATGAATGAATGTATTCAATGATGGACTGCACACATGCTTATACCGGTATAGCGAGTGACACACCCATCGGTGTTCACTTAAGCCCGCACCTTAACAAAAGTGCGGGGATCCAAGTCCTATATGAAGAACGTTTCATATAGGTGTCCAAAGTCGCCCATCTTTGGAATTGATGGGTCTTACGTGCCCATCTTTGGAATTGATGGGTCTTTCAATCCACTCCGTGGGCGGGACATGACAATGTCCAAATCTGCCCACATTGGAATGGTGGGTCTTACAATCCACTCCCGTGGACAAAACATGAATTATAGATGTATGATATGAATTTGAACAATGGAAAATATTAACTCCTAGCATAGATTCAACATATCTGAAAGAACATCGATAATTCATCATCTCTTGTAACACAAGATGTCACATCATAGTCATGTAAACGTTCACAAACATTCACAATCACAGCAATTTAAATCAACAAAGTACTTGCCTTCCTCGTTGTGACACGTTAACAGGCAACGGCGTTGCTCCCAAACCCGTAGCCTCGCTGCCTAAGCAAATAAAATAAATGAAATAAGAACAACATGGTGCCCGAGACGACTTAATGTTCTACAACTCCCTCTTGAACATCTAAGAAATAGCCATAAATCCTAATCGAAAAACAGTACGCAACCCAAAATCGTATCGGACACAAAGACGATAAGGATAGTAGCTAATGACGTGAGACTCGAAATGAGATGAGTCCAGATCCTACATCATCTTAACAAACATATCTATAACATTCAAGTTGATGAGATTTCCAATTCGGCCAATGAACTTCCCTAATAAAGAAAACAAAACAACAGCACAGAATCTGTCTGAACAAATTAAACATTAGAACTAAAACGTCCATAACTTTTAAACTACAACTCCGAATAGAGTGTTCTTTATCAATATGAAAAGGTTATGAAATTCTCTACAATAACCTAGTTAAGTGAAAACCCTGATTCGTCCCCTAACAATAACATATTTTAGGATATAAATTGAAAGGCAGAACTCGTCAGGTTTCTGGACAGCAGATACTGAGTCCATCATAACTTTTGACTCGAAAGTCGGAATCTAGTGTTCTTGGCGGCCACCGAAAGCTAAGAACAAGACCTACAGAACTCTAGAAGGTGGACAACTCAAATTCTTCCTCTAAGATCACGAAACCAACCCCGCAACCTACTAGACAGATCTAACTTTCAGTTCGCAGCAACCTGTTCTAATCAAATACGATCCGAATCACGTCTACCACTAAACAAACGATGAGGCTCGGCAATCGTTACCCTTGCAGCAACCAGGATGGAGGTGGAAGAACCTTGGGGAAGATGGCCTTCCTCCTCCTCTCCTCCTTTGGCCGAAACAGCCTGCTGGCCCCTTCTCTTCTCCTCGCGACGGCCGGCAGCGGGCAGCTCCGAAGGCGAGACGGAGGCGCACCACGGCAGGGCAGCACCAAGGGCAGGGGCGGCAGCAATGGGGGAAGGGATGGGGTGGCTCACCAAGGGAAAGGGGCGGATAGGAGGGGAAAAAGGGGGCGGTGGCCAAGGGTTAAGTAGGGGAAGGGGCGCATGGGCCCTAGGGTTAGAGATGCATGGGCCTTAGGCCCAAGGGGGTAGTCTGGCCGGCCACAAGGCCTGGATGGCCTGGCCAGAGGCCCAATCCACTAAATCTGCGCCAAAAAGCGGAGAAAGAATCGCACCTTTTCCGATTAAATAAACTCTACCGATTAAATTGATTTATCCGATTATTGACTTCTCACACTTCCGGAGTATTACATTCTACCCCCCTTAACAGGATTCGACCCCGAATCTAAACACACTTAAGCGAAAGAACAACCACGACTGAAAACGAACAACGGTAACCACGTACCCATTGTGAACAACACCGGTTAAAGCTCACGCACGCGAAACTCGAAGGCAGATCTCACTCGATGGTCCACGACGTTAACGAATAATCAAACTCTGGATCTCCTAGGTACTCACTTGGCACCAGAACATACCAAAAGTTGCATTCACCGTGTAGGGACCCGAAATGGTCCTAGCGATACGCCAACTAGCGAAGACAACCCAACGTACCTTGGGCTAACCTCCCCATTGAGGCCGAACCACACAACATGCACATAGAACGCGGAACTCTTGTTCCACCTCTCAAATGAACTCTTCACTGAAAACAAGGATCGCCTCCTTTAACCGGAAACATATAATCGAATTCTTTTTAAGCAAACTCTTTTACCGGCAAAACACATCTGAATAAGAAAGATTCACGTCACAACTAGACGTTACCAACTGGGTACAAAAGAGTAAAATCCAGAAATTAGAATTTCATTACGAAAACCTTTCCACCTTCCAAGTGGCAGTTTGCGAATAAACATCACGAAAACCAAAGGAGGAATAATTTTAAATGCCCAAATCAAAACTTCCTTTATTCTTCCTGAACCGATAAAAACCACACATACCAAAATCGAGTCAAACTCAACTTACGAAAGACATTGGTCAACAGCCCAAGCTCAAGCAAGAATAAAGAAAATGCTTCACTAAACAAGAAGACATCTTTTTCCTTAGTTTCACTTTTTGGAATAAAATATCTCTCCAACCTTGGAATTCGAATTCATCGCATACCACACAGTCTCAAACCTCTTAATTTAACATCCTCAAATTTAGGCTTAAACCGAAATACATCATCCACACTTTTGTGGAGAGACTCTATTGATTCCACTGAACACTCTAGACAACTCCTTCAACTGATGACATTACTTTGATAGAAGGCACTAAAACACCTCAAAAACCCATGCAATCTCATCCCCTCCAACTTTCAAGAATAACACATCAGAATCCTCAGTACACCCACTCATGAACTACATCAGAAGGGTTCTATCGACAATCATTCCGCTACTCAGAATACTCTAGTTTTCAATCCCCTCTGCACGCAAATCTTTGGGCGACCAAAAGTCTAGCATGAAAATGGAAAGCCCAAATTTAACCTCCGAGACCTCTACAACGAATTTCCTCTTATAACAAATAGTGAAATCATCGGATTAAATCTCTAAGATCCCCACAATTCCGACATACTCACTCATTGACATCATCAGAAATCACTCACACAACATCGCAATACTTTCCAATTGTGTTACTCTATAAAATTGATTACGGTTTCCATACATTTAATAATCCCCAACATTTCAACATGAACCAAAGTTCTGGAACTACACTATACCATAGGTTCTACTTAGTTGAACACTATACAGTTTTACTTCGAAGCCATACATTCCATATGAATCAACTTCCCTCCAAGAGGTTCAGGTCAAAACCAACTCATCTTCTATTACCCCTCCAATAGCTTGGTAGCAAAATCTCACCCCTACAATCAGTTAACCACCACCAAACAATTGACAACTCACACTTTGTAAAACTTTACAACACAAAACTGTTGATCCTTTCTCAAAAGAAGGAGGCGAATAAGGGCAAATTTCACCACACAGGAAAATGTTGCTGCTCACAGGTGCACGAAACCAAAAGAAGTAATCTAGTAATGAAGATCTGGAAAAACGAAAGTTGAGTTCACAGCGGAGGGTACACATCCCTCAAAAAGGGAATAGCAAATAACCACCAAAAAGAAATGACATTGCGATTAAAACTCGACAACTCTTGAGTGAAAAGAGCAAAAAGTTTATGAACAATTCAAATAACCACAAGTTACAAAACTTGACTCAAATTCTCAAATATTCCTACTGCACTCTTTCCTTTAACACTGAAATTAATTCTTTGACTAACATCGCTTTGCCACAACGAACAAGATAAGGTCTTTAGTCCAAACCACACGGACTAATTAAGAACCAATGAAATTCCTCAATACGTCATATTTGTTCAGAACAATTCAACTACACAAGAAACATGAGATCCAAATAATCTCACCACCAAACTCAAACATTTCCAATTACGAGTTTCATGAAAAACAAGCGATTATTCTCCTCTTAAGGGAACCAACATAATTTTTCTTTAATTGTCGCTTCACGTTGCCAACTCAAACAAAAAATCCTTTAAGATTAAATCACATGAATCTCTTAAGAAGCAACAAGACAATTCAATACCTCAATTTATTTAAAATAATTTCAGCTACCATATGATTCAAGAGCTCAAAGGAAATATCACGAAAGCTAAACTTGAAATATTCTCAACTGAACGATATCATCGAAGGCGGTCAAATTACTATGGGTATTAACATCAGTTTCACCACAACCATTAGAAAACACTTCGAAAGACCCACGTGTAAAGAATGGGTTGATTCTTTCTCAAAAGAAGAGACAAATGGAAACGACTTTCACCAACTAGAAAACTCATCTACCACTCGCACTGAACACGGGACCAATGAAGAAACCAATTAAGCAATGAACTCATAGAACATAAGTGAAGTCCACAGTTGAAAGCATAAGCCTCACAAGAAGAGAATATCGAATCTTAACAGATAAGAACAAATAAATATTCAAGATCGAAGCACTTGCATCACTGAAGAACCATTATAACTTTGCAACATATCACTACTCGATAAACTTCATTTACCACATAAAGCCTGAACCCCCAAAAGATCATGAACACAAAACTTGAAATTTGATCATTTAGGAAAAAAAATCACCATGGGTGATCAAATTACTACAAGAATTAACCTCATTCTCACATTTTGACGATTTAATAACATCGACAACATACACTAGTACCAAGAATCATCAAACTTTATTACTCCATCCTAAAACTTCCCAAAGGGAACACAAACCACAAGGTTGAAACGAATTTATTACAACAAGATTATGCTAAGCAATAACAATATCACAATGCACGCTATCAAAGACTACTTACGAAATTCATCTACTCAACTGTTGGTGTTGCTCAACACCTTCTTCAACGCTCATTAACAATTGATGATTGTACTAATCATGTGTGTACATATGGTACTAATTCCATTTGCAATCACATAACCATATATAAACATAGATTCACATTTCACCTTTGTTCAGAAATCATTTCAAAACATGATTAAAGATTCACTAACATAATTTCCTATAAACAAGGTTTCATGAATCGATACACCAGCACCCATTTGGTACTTTGTACAAGTTTCAACAATTTTAGCATACCAGGAAATAGATAAATCTAGCTCTTATGTAAGGTCTATAGGTTCTGAACGGATATGGACAGTCTTTATTTAACATACACCATATATCAAATACCATGACATTTCAAATTAATCAATTTCACTTTCATGGATGGTAGTTAAGAATAATTGATTTGCACCACGCTAATAACCCAACTTGGTAACCCACATCATAGCAATTTATTCGTTTAGTTATAACTTCTCATTTTAAGCATGATAAAACATCATAAAAGGATTCTAACACCTTCATTAAGCAAAAGAGAGACGTTAAACCTCAACGCTCGAGGTAATCCAAAAGAAATACATAAAGCCAAAACTTTCACGTGTTAAAGCACTTGCAACAGAAAACTTGAAGTATCTGAAATACCAATCGAATAAAGGAGTCATATTTCCCAACAATAAGTGCATAACTCCCATGAAAAGTTTAATCTTGCTAATAACCGGCGTTCACACAAAAACAACAATAGACCAACAGTCAGGAGAACAAGTATTCATATTATGAAGCTAAGAATAACTAATGAAAACTCATCGGTTGAAATGTAAGCAACAACTCAAGAAAAGTTCATCAACCTCCACAGGACAAAAATTGAACAAAATTCAAAAATCAAGGAAGAGAACAACTTTCTAAAGCAACTCACGCTTAACACCTGAAACTATGGTACTCGGGGTAACTACTCCTCTAACCACGTATTGCGAACAGTGGTGTAACCTGGTGAATCCCAGAGTAACAACCACGACCTCCACCTCTTATCATCCGTTAACAACACGCTTCACCAAAATACTCAATTATGAATACACAGGATCATCTCATGACAATCATAGTATTAGTTCATAGATATTGAATATCATTGCAGATCATAGATTAACAACAAGAAAGATAATACAGAAGCAACTCAACAATTGCTCAACAATGAAACATAACAATAGAAATGCGGAAGCAATGGATTCCCAACCCCACCTCACGTGCACAAAGGTGTCATTTTAATGTTCTTCTATTAACCATGGACCTAAAGCCCACTCTGATACCAACTGTAACACCCTGGCTATTCAGAAGCCAAGATGCCACCTATTTACTCTAACAATCTACACATTGCGGAAGAATATGAAATAAGTATATCAACCAAGTGACAGCATTAACATAAACAGAACATGGTGAAGGTATCCTTCCTTCACCTTCTAAGTTATTTAATACTGATCATCAACAAATAAGGTTCACATGCAATAATAAATCAACATCAATGTGGAGAAGGTATCCTTCCTTCACCATTTATAATTTAATTATTACAGTTCATCATTAACGAATGAAAGATAGAACTAAAATTTAATCTTGAACATGAATTGGATGATGTGAACAAGTAGTGCTTGTCTACTCCCTCCCAAGTGAGCCAACATCAGGGGTTACCTAAAATAAACAAACAACGCAAGAATGAGTCCACCACTCAGCAAGTACAGTAAAAGGGACATAACTCACATATAAACAAGTCATCATCATTAAAGAATATGAGCACACCTCAAATGAAAACTTAGGAATGCATGGCATGAATGAATGTATTCAATGATGGACTGCACACATGCTTATACCGGTATAGCGAGTGACACACCCATCGGTGTTCACTTAAGCCCGCACCTTAACAAAAGTGCGGGGATCCAAGTCCTATATGAAGAACGTTTCATATAGGTGTCCAAAGCTGCCCATACTGGAATTGATGGGTCTTACGTGCCCATGCTGGAATTGATGGGTCTTTCAATCCACTCCCGTGGACGGGACATGACAATGTCCAAATCTGCCCATATTAGAATGGTGGGTCTTACAATCCACTCCCGTGGACAAAACAGGAATTATAGATGCATGATATGAATTTGAACAATGGAAAATATTAACTCCTAGCATAGATTCAACGTATCTGAAAGAACATCGATAATTCATCATCTCTTGTAACACAAGATGACCATCATAGTCATGTAAACGTTCACAAACATTCACAATCACAGCAATTTAAATCAACAAAGTACTTGCCTTCCTCGTTGTGACACGTTAACAGGCAACGGCGTTGCTCCCAAACCCGTAGCCTCGCTGCCTAAGCAAATAAAATAAATGAAATAAGAACAACATGGTGCCCGAGACGACTTAATGTTCTACAACTCCCTCTTGAACATCTAAGAAATAGCCATAAATCCTAATATGAAAAACAGGCTGCAACCCAAAATCGTATCGGGACAGCAGCACGATAAGGACAGTAGCTAATGACGTGAGACTCGAAATGAGATGAGTCCAGATCCTACATCATCTTAACAAACATATCTATAACATTCAAGTTGATGAGATTTCCCAATTCGGCCAATGAACTTCCTAATAAAGAAAACAAAACAACGACCACGAAATCTGTCGAACAAATTAAATAGCAGAACTAAAACGTCCATAACGTTTAAACTACAACTCCGAATTGAGTGTTCTTTATCAATATGAAAAGTTTATGAAATTCTCTACAATAACCTAGTTAAGTGAAAACCCTGATTCGTCCCCTAACAATAACATATTTTAGGATATAAATTGAAAGGCAGAACTCATCAGGTTTCTGGACAGCAGATACTAAATCTATCATAACTTTTGACTCGAAAGTCGGAATCTAGTGTTCTTGGCGGCCACTGAAAGCTAAGAACAATACCTACAGAACTCTAGAAGGTGGACAACTCAAATTCTGCCTCTAAGATCACGAAACCGACCCCGCAACCTACTGGACAGATCTAACTTTCAGTTCGCAGCAACCTGTTCTAATCAAATACGATCCAAATCACGTCTACCACTAAACAAACGATGAGGCTCGGCAATCGTTACCCTTGCAGCAACCAGGATGGAGGTGGAAGAACCTTGGGGAAGATGGCCTTCCTCCTCCTCTCCTCCTTTGGCCGAAACAGCCTGCTGTCCCCTTCTCTTCTCCTCGCGACGGCGGCGGCGGCAGCTCGAGGCAAGACGAGGCGCACTACACGCAGGGCAGCACAAAGGGCGGGGCGGTAGCAATGGGGAAGGGATGGGGCGGCTCACCAAGGGAAAGGGGCGGCTAGGAGGGGAAAATGGGGAGGCACCACCAAGGGTTAAGTAGGGGAAGGGGTGCATGGGCCTAGGGTTAGAGATGCATGGGCCTTAGGCCCAAGGGGTAGTCTGGCGGCCACAAGGCTGGATGGCTCAGCCGAGGCCCAATCCACTAAACTGCGCCAAAAACTGGAGAAAGAACTAGCAGCCTTTTCCCGATTAAATAAACTCTACCGATTAAATTGATTTATCCCGATTATTGACTTCTCACACTTCCGGAGTATTACAATGCATGCGGCGACGGGGCTGGCGAGCTGGCGCGGACGCACGCGCCGCGTGGAGGAAGGAGTCTGCCGGTGGGACCGGGTCGTCAGTGAGAGGGGGAGAGCGGCTCGGGCGAGCTCGTTCGGTCGGACCTGGGTTGCGAAGGGGACCGGTCGGACTCGGGTTCAGGTCAGAGGAACAGTACCGGGGTTTAGGTTGGGATTTAATTTTTGACCGAAAATATGCAAGTTTGACTTAGCCGTTTAAAATATAAATAAAATTTGAAAAATTCTGAAAATTTTTGTGGGCATTCTGAAGTTCACAAGGGACTTAGGAAAACTAAATTTAAACATTTTTATATTAAAATTTGTTAGAATTAAATTACTTTCAAATCTGCATTTGGGATTTCATTTGAATTTTAGTGAAGTCAAAAACACTTCTAAAAATTTGGTAAAAATAATTACAATTCAATATAAATAATCTAGTATTTGAATAAATTATTTTTGGAAACTTGCATTCACATATTTTTCTGGAATTCAAATAGCAATGGAATTTAAGTTTAAAAATTTGAAATCTCAACACAAACTTTAATACAAACATCAAAAGTTTAAAATTGTGCACAAGTTTGTAGAAAACCAAGAGCATGACCAAGAGATACAACAAAAGTTTTTAATCTTTAATACTTTTATACATTTGAAATACAAACCCTAGTTTTGGGTTGTTACAAATCTACCCCCCTTAAACAGAATCTCGTCCCGAGATTCCGGTAGTTCGGAAGTGGGAACGAAAGGCTGTGGCAACCTAGGTGGGTTTGGTCACGGGGTCACTTTTCGGATTCCGGCGCAAACCGAACTCAAATCCGAAACCAGAGAGGTTCTTCAGAAGTTTTAGGTTCTAAAGTGGGAAGCTTCGTTGAATGATTTCTAATATCCTTCTGTTAAGTGCTTTCTAGGTGGTTCTTTTCAACTCTAAACGAAATGCACCATCTGTTATCTTGATTTCCTTCAGAGATAGTGCTGGAAGATCATGACGCAGTATCCTGACGTTGCTGCCACATTTTCCTTTCCATTGCTTTGTTTAACCTTTCCTTTCTTGATTCGAAGATAATTTGACCTCACGCTTCATGTCGTCTTCTGGTAGTATGAAAGACTCGGCTCCACTCAGTCGACCAAAAGGTGCATCGATCGATAGAATGGAAAGACTGGTTAGATGGTAATCTAGTATCAACACCAGGACTCAGTGTAGAAAAGAGAAGGCAAGCAAGGTTTAAGGTGGTCTCGCTTATCCTCACTTACCTAGTTCTAATTGCCTGGTTTGGAAAGGAAATGCACAGGATAAATGCACGAGGGGATGCATGTGTGCAAATTAGTCCTAAGGCCAATTTTAAATTTTGGTTAATGAGAGTGCAAATGCTCACATGCATGCTTACATGCTTCTACCAATATGCAAATGCTCACATGCATGTTTACATGCTTTTTGTTTTATGCAACTTGAGTAACATGACATGCTTAAGTTAATTTAGAAACTATATGCATGATCAAAGTATAGGAATCAAGATGCCTAACAAGTATTTTGAGGTATCTTCTACCCCCCTTAAATATTTTGGTACATAAAGATAAGTTGAGGAAAGAATGGGCATAAGGTGAGAGAATGGCAATGGGTATGCAATTTAATTCTAACATGTACTAACTACTCCAAAAGCACCAAAATGAGATACGATAAACCACAATTAGTTTTCTGATATAGTTGCTATACATGCTGCCTGTAGGCGATACGCAACTATTTGGAACAAAGAGAGCAAATGGTCACAAAATCTAGCGTCTACAAGCTAACTAATATCATTAGGGTGTATATATATCCTACGAATAAACCCTAATTTAATCCTAATATCGCAATAAGGCATCGTCTAGGGGAAATAGACATTACCCTAACCCGATTGCAAACACATAACAAGAAATGAACTCCAAATGTTTGTATGAAAGCATAAGACCAGCGCAAAACCACAAAGCAAAAGATTTGCTTCCCGGTACGACTAACTCGTATTGAATGAACGAGCAATCGTTTAGGATGATAATATTTTAGAACACAACTCAAGTTCTAACGCATCTAAAAGGCATGGCAAAAACCATATAAGGGTGGATTGGGCACTAGCCATCTAATATCACATCTTACCCTTTTAATCCCATGAGTTTTAGTTGATTTATCATTTCATTTTTTAACCCTAACAACGAACTAAGTGCTCGCAGTCCAAAACTTGTGCTTGCTGTCTAGATTTTGTATCCAAGCTCTGAGATGAGTGCTTCAACTCCGAGTGCTTCAAATCTTCACTAAATAACAACCAACACTTCATATTTTTTAACTCTCATTATTCCCCAAACCGAATTTATCCGATAACCAACTAACTTTGAAAGGGGAAGAGAGGGGAACAACTTTTTTGAAAACTCAACAAGAATGAGGCAAGATGAGCAAGCTAAGATAGATAAGGAGTAAAATCTGAGAACTTACTTAAGTTTTCATAAACCATTTGATATTTTAAAAATAAGTTTATCAAAATATCCTAAAGACGACCAAGCTAGGAGTTTCTACGGTCAGTATAGCTCTGATACCAACTTTGTGAGGACCCCAGTTTATTCGACTTGTAGTGCTTAGCCTTCTATTGACCCTAGCATCACAATTCAAATAAACCAAGCCTCAGGATATGTATACTTCCCAGAAATGCAGTATACACACCCCGTTACAAAATCATGCATCAATTCCATACAACAAGTCTAATAAAAGACATACAATATAGAGATTTAATACAACAAGGGCCAACCGGCCAAAACAACAACTAAATAACGATTAATCAGCGGAAGCAAAAGCCATAAGATGGCGATAAAAAAAGAGCCAATTAGGTGCCTTTACCCACAAGGCAACCAACCGGGCCGCCAAGCTAGTCGTCAAACCATGCAAAGACGACTCACAAAGGAAAGCCCTTGGGGCTCACCTTCTTCCCCAAACAAAAACATTAAGCAAAGCAACCGAGTACAAAAATTATTTTTGTACTGCAAGACCGACGTGTAAGGGTAATGAGAACTATAATTAACTACATGCAAGCTTTATTTAAGTGGAGGGGGCTCTGGACTTACTTTTAGCAAAAAGCAAGTTTTCATTTGCAATAATGTAATAGATTCAAAGCAATTTTGACAAACTGTTTGTAATTGTTGAGATAACTGCGATACAATAATAATAATAACAACAATGAAGATAACCTGGAAATGACCATCCCAATGGTCACCACAACAATAGTATGAACATCCATTCATACCAACCCATCAAGTTTTAATTAAATGTTGTAGTCTAACTCTTGAAAAGCTTACCCAAGCGTGTCCATAACCTAGGACGAGGCTATTCAAATAGTTTTAACCCTGCAGGGGTGTACCAATGTACCCACACTTCAGACCGCCTTTAAGCCACAAATCACACTTCCGAAGGTATGCCAGCACAGCTAAGTCCTACGAGACATTACCAATATTGTGTATTAACTACGAGCCGCTCGTATGGATAAATCCATACGCTTACATGGTAAAGCCGAAAAGACAACTACCCACTCAGGGTAAAGCTTTTCGGACAACTACCATGCTCCCAACACCATCCCTCCTGCGACCCCCTTGCGACTCGGAGTCAACACACGCCAAGGTACTAAGTCAAGAGAGGTCCCATACCCTCTAGTGTGGTTAGCACGCAAAATTGCCTGGATAACAGGTACTCACAAGATGTTCGGTCCTCAATTGACCCAGGCACCATTCCAGTCACACCCAAAAGCACACCATCTTACCATTGTTCCCAAGTCGAAATCATTTTGTTTTTAGTTTTTAGTTTTCACAAGTAATCATAGCACAGAGGCTGAAATAGAAAGATATCAAAATTTTTATGTGATCAAAGTTACCGACTAAGTTGATAACCGCCCAATTCTTCCGGTATCTAAGCATGGCTAAGCATCATATCGTAAAGACAAATAAAAGGCCCTAAATCAATCATCGGGCTCTAATTCACCAGTGAGAATAATATTCCTAAGGTAGTGGCAGGGGTGAACAATTGCAGGGCAACCATGCAATGGGATTAGCTACCTCTAATCGACAAAATTAATCATTGACACAAAAGCATGCATACGTACGAGTAAAACAAAGTATTAGATTTTAAAAGTAATGGGATTGAGTGGATATGATCAAACTGCTTGCCTTTGCTTTGTTTGAGATATTCGACTTGCTGCAGAGGATCACTCTCGATATCAACGTCATCTAACGATAAAAACTGCTAAAGCGAAAAACAGCGAATAAACACAAGAATGCCAAAAGGTATCCAAAAATTAACAACACAGAAGACAGAGTATGAATTTAGGAACAACAAATTAGATGATTTTGGAGTTTATTTAAATTAGTTAGGATTTCTTATTACTGTTCTTTTCAAACTCACTTATTTCCCACGATAATCATGCAGTCAAAATCAATCCTCTTATATGTTCTCTTCTTTCGGTAGACTTTGATGGTGATTGTGTGCACAACTATTAGCTAATTTTTATTTAGATCTCAATTTCCAGCTTATCTATTGCAATGTGTGATCAATTGACATACCCAATATTGGCCAACAGATCACTCTCAAACTACAAAGCTACTAGCCAAATAAAATTATCATCTTATTCCATATGTGCACTATATTAGAAAAAGGACAACTCTGGGAAATGAACACAGGTGCTGCTAGCTATCCTCCTAAAAACAACTTTCAGATTTTAGATGCTACTGGAAACTAATTGCCCAACTAGCCAAAATAGTCTGAGACAAACACTTACTACTGGATTAGCAAAGTTACTAACCTATTGACAAAACTTACCATTTTCAGATTACTGCTTATGCACTACAACAGTAAAAAAATCCTCTCTGGACAAGAAGGAATGATTCATTTAGTTCATCAAAACTAATAGTTGCAGAAGCTAATCCTTCCCAAACACTAGCTCAAGGAAGTGACAATGGGCACAAAACTTCTGTTCATGCATCCAAAGTGAGGAACAAAACTGAGAAAGAATGTTCGTTATCTACTTCCAACATCCAATTTAAACACTCCTTTTGAGTAATCCAATAGCTAAATGAATCCATAGCATTTCTTACTACTGGGATTAGGATAACACAAGCCTATTGTCAGTTCTGACAAGAATCAGACTTCCCTCTCTATTTATACAACCTACAACAGGATAGTGCTCAGGGAAAAGAGACTGTCAATTGAACTTCTCTTTAATTCAATCTTCCATTTGCCAAGCACAAGCATGAGTGATCTAAATAGCTCATTAGCAAACTTAGCTGCAAGAGTTAATCTTCTTGTTAGATCAACAACCAAAGGTGTTTTCGGTTACTGTTTATGCATCTTAACAGCAAAATTTGCTCAAACAAAAGTGCTAAGGGCTAACTTCTTTAAATCTAAATTTCCAATTTACTAATGCAATGGAGTGACTTAGATGACATTCTCGGAGGTGATAAGCAACAACAAAAAAAAAGAAAAAGTTTGGCTTAAGGGAGTGGGCCCCACTGTCAGCCACAGAGAGTGCAAGGGAGGATCAGGGGAGGCTCTGGCGTGCTGCGGGCTGTGGTTGTCGCCGGCGGTGGAGTGGTGGCGAGGCAAAGGCAAGGGCCAAAATGGGTTGCCTACAGGTTACTGAACCTAGAGGTGGTCTCGGGGTGGCCGGAGAGGCAGCTTGTGGCGGCGGCGGCGACGCGGCGGCGGCCGAGGAGGTGAAAAGGCGGCGGCGTCGGGTGCAAATGGAGCAAAACTAGCGAGCATGAGCATACCTAGGGTTCGGGAGCATGATGGAGTGGTCAGAAACCGGAGGTGGCCGGAGTGGTCGGCGACGGCGAACCGCGGCGCGCGAGGTGGTCACCGAGGAGGTGTCCCTGTGGAGCAAGACAACATAAGTGAGTGATCGGGGAAGGAAGTAGGAGCCTAGAGGGTGCTCCAGGAGGGAATAATTGAGCTAGAGCTCGCTGTAGGGGACGCGGCGGCGGAGAAAGCGGTGGAGGCCGGAGTCGGGGAAGAAGCCGTGCGCGTAGCTCCTTAGTGGCGGTTCCTCCAAATAGACCGAGGGGTTTTGTTCCTCAAGGAGAGGGACACGCCGTGACGCGGTCGGCGGTGATCGGAGCTCGCCGGTGCGACCGGAACGCTTGGAGGCGGCGCGGCGCTGCTCACGGGCTCCAGGTGCTCGGCGAAGAAAATGAACAGAGGAGGGGAGGGAAAAGCCGGGGTAGGTGGGCTCTCGACTGGCTTTTGTAGAAGAAGGCGGAGGCAGCGAGGTGGAGGCAGCAAGGGCGATGAGGTGACCGGCGGCTCGACGTGGCGGCATGCATGCGGCGACGGGGCTGGAGAGCTAGCTCGGACGCACGCGTCGCGTGGAGGAAGGAGTCTGCTGGTGGGACCGGTCGTCAGTGAGAGGGGGAGAGCGGCTCGGGCGAGCTGGTTCGGTCGGACCTGGGTTGCGAAGGGGACCGGTCGGACTCGGGTTCAGGTCGGAGGAACAGTACCGGGGTTTAGGTTGGGATTTAATTTTTGACCGAAAATATGCAAGTTTGACTTAGCCGTTTGAAATAGAAATAAAATTTGAAAAATTCTGAAAATTTTTTTGGTCACAAGGGACTTAGGAAAACTAAATTTAAAAATTTTATATATTAAAATTTGTTAGAATTAAATTACTTTCAAATCTGCATTTGGGATTTCATTTGAATTTTAGTGAAGTCAAAAACACTTCTAAAAATTTGGTAAAAATAATTACATTTCAATATAAATAATCTAGTATTTGAATAAATTATTTTTGGAAACTTTCATTCACATAGTTTTCTGGAATTCAAATAGCAATGAAATTTAAGTTTAAAAATTTGAAATCTCAACACAAACTTTAATACAAACATCAAAAGTTTAAAATTGTGCACAAGTTTGTAGAAAACCAAGAGCATGACCAAGAGATACAACAAAAGTTTTTAATCTTTAATACTTTTATACATTTGAAATACAAACTCTAGTTTTGGGTTGTTACACAAAGATCTGAAACAATAGTATATAATGAAAGTTATGTTTATCCCATAATTGTCGGGTTATTCCCGACAATCAGCTACCGATTCTAGACTTGCGTGGCTAAGCAAACCTGAATAATATAAATTCACACAACCTATCTTAAGCACGTGGTGCTGGATTAATTCAAGGATAACCTCAATGATTAGGATATAACTAATCTATACATCATAAAAATAGCGATAATATCAAAATAGCATGCAAGCAATTATCATTGCACTATCTTAACAAAATTGGGATCAAACATGATGCAAAAAGAAAGTTTAAAGGATGCTTGCCTTGCTAGAAAAGTAGTTGTTCACTCTCAGTAGCGTAGGAATCAATATCAATCGCTTCGGAATCTAAAGAATAGAAACCGATATAAACACCGGGAAATACTCCAAAAATCAAGATGCTCAAAAATACATGAGTTTTCTACAGTAGCTAAGTCATGATTTTAGATGAATTTTGGTGAAAAAATCATTTTATTTTGGTTTAGTATATGAAAGTTATGGTGGTTTGAATTTCAGCTTACAATATGTCTTAATTCATGTAATTTAATTACTTGGTCAAAATTTATAGAATAGTAATGGGACAATGGGTTATGTAGGTAAATAGAGAATATTAATACAAGTTCAAAACAATTGAGTTTGCTTCCATTGGAGTTTCCATGATTTAGTTATGAATTTCTAAATTTATCAACATTTCCTTTTGTAAAAATAATAGTGTTAATGTCCAATCTCCAAAATAATACTCTCTGCTATAGAGAAGAGTTTGAAACAAATTTTAATATAAGGTTCATTAAAAATGAAAATTATCAGAAGTGGTTTCACTCATTTTGGAGTTGAAATGAATTAGTTATGCATTTTTGAAGTTGCACATATTTTATAGTGTATAATTATACGGGCTTCGAATTTCTTAAAGCATTTATCACTCTTTCTACCGAGCCACGCTTAGCCGCGGTCGCCGACAGTGGGGCATGCGCAGCAGCGCGACTCACGTACTCGCGCGCTGACAAGTGGGCCCGCTTGTCAGCGACCCACGGTGACGCGGCACGCGCGCATGGCAATCGGCCGCGCTTGTGAGCCGTTGGATTAAGATCCAACGGTCCAAAATCGTGGCGCGTTCGAGCAACCCGAACGGCCCAACTGATCCTGATCGTCCATTTCGCATCGCACGGTCCATAATCGTAGCACAATCAGGTGGTCCGAACGGCCAACAGATCCAGACCGTTGATGTTGCATCTGACGGTCCACAATTATCCAGACCGTTGATGTCAGCCTCTGCTTTGTTTAGTAAATGTGTTGGTTTTCTGTACGCGGGGGCGGGGCCCACATGTAAGTGGGTTTAGTTGTTCTTTTCCGACAGTATTTAAATGCTAATGATTAATGTTTAATTCCTAATCATTTGCTACGATGGTGTCCGAAATGCGACAACGGATTTCGATCCATGCGCTTTACCGGTGGCTCGCCGGTGTTGTGCGCCACGGCAGCGTCGGCCAAGGGCTGGGATAGCTGCACAATAGCGTTGCGCATCTAAGAGTGGTGTTACAGTGCTTGAGGTGGACTACACCGACAGCTAGCTGGCGGTGAGCGACGACGCTCAATACGACAAACACGAAAATAGCAAAGTGTAGCTCTACAGCGTCATTCAAGCGAGTGCCCAGGTCCTAGGGACTAAAAGAAAGCTACCTGAGCGAAGAAGGGTGCTCGGAAAGCTTGGAGTAGCAAGAGCTAGGTATGAGTTGAAGAAGACGACGACGGCGGCACGGCTCCACACAAATAAGGAATTATGAGCAAAAAGGAGCACAAAGGATGCTCGGGTTAGTTCAAGGACTTTAAGAGAAGGATATCGGTGCAAGTAATTGGACAATGGCTTACCAGCCGGAGCTGGAGATGAAAGACAATGCAGGCGGCCGAAAAAGGGGAACTTCAAAATCCGACACTTCCTGTGAAGCAGTCATGAAATTGATTGAGGGTAAATATTTAAGATACCCTAATGCACATTATGTCGTGCAAGATTTAGGATAATACCTCCCAGATTCGAGAATGGCAAGGTGAGCTCCTCGAGTGCGCGCTCTAGGGTTCCAGAGAGCACGAAGCTAGACAGGGAGCTACAAGCAATGAAGGAAGCTCCCATTTGCAAAAATGGAGAAAGCATCGAGTGGCGAATTGAGGGCTACCACCACTACAACACAAAAGCCTTGTAGACACGCCTATTTTATAGGTTAAAAACGTTTTCAATCATCTCTATAGCTTCGTAGAGTCGTTTTTGTAAAACGTCTCGAGCTCCTCCCCACGTACCGTGTCAAAGATCGTAGAGACGTATTGTTTAGCGCGTCTACAATAATATGAGTCGTTCAGATTGCATCTCTACAAGCTTGGAGACGCTTTCATATATGCATTTCCATATCGTCTCTACTCTCTTTAGTGATGCTTTATTACGTGCCAAGAAACATAGATACGCATTCATAAACGTATTTAGATTGAACTAGAGACATTCATTTTATTTTGTTCAGTAGAAATATTTTATCGCTAGTTAAACTGCAATGATTCAGAAGATATAGTATCATATATTTTCATAAGAAATTTTAGAACTTAGGTAAAGCCATTTCAAATTTAGAATTACATTGTCGATATATAAAAAAACCAAAAGAAAAAAAATATAAACACTCCGTTGCGGAGCGAATCGAGTTAACAGCTGAATTTAGCATCCACATACAAAGGTGCAAACACACCGAAAAAAATTCCTACAAATCCTACAACTAAATCAAGCGACGAGTGGCTAGAGGGCAGCGGCAGTGTCTTCAGGAACAAACAGCCTAATCCGCCTCCAAATAACAGAGCCTGGTACCTGTACAGTAATAAACTTGTTTATTATGTCTATTTATGTCTCAAAAAGAAATCATGTACGCATGACATAAAAAGAGTTGTATTTATCAAAAAACAAAGGAAATACGCAATACGAAATTGAAAGCATAGGAACCGCAAGGATACTTTTTTTTTTAAGTAGCAAACTGTGACGATAGAAATTATAAAGCATAAGAAATAGTCTCTTCAATTTAAGTTGGCCAATAAAAGCAGGACACCACTGTGTGCTGCATGAAAAAACCAATATTACTTTGGATAAAACAAATTCAACAATATGGAGTGTTAAGCCCCAGGTATAATTTCTTAAGGTAAAATTAACAGGTAGTCACTAAACAAAAATCAATAGATTACTAATGTTATTTTAAATGGGGATGAGGAACACCATTAGATCCGAAGTACTTTTCATACAACGTCAAATAGCATTTTAAATTTTGGAAGAATTTTAAGCTGTAACAGAGGTTTTCACCAAAACATGGAAATGCTATGGTTTGGATTGTAAGCCTGGGTAGTTTGTTCTTCCTTCTATAGTTTTACAGATTTATATCCTTCATCCATCTAATTTGATGCATGGTATGTCATTACTAGGATTCCATCCTAATGCATAAGTTGACTCGGGTACATCACCACCCTACGAACTGAATTGCTTACCATCCAAGCCATAGAATTTTAGTATTTTGCACCTGCATTCAGTTTTTCACCAAAAAGGGGTGTTGTGTGCATTAAACTTGGGAGTCATGTTTTGGTGGTCACCATGAAGGCATGAACTATACACAAAAGGTTAAAAAGAACCTGTGGCTACCAATCTTTGCATAGATGCCTCCATCACTAAGCTAATTTGACTATGATCACTGTAATCACTATATCCGATATCAATTTTCTACATCGTTAGTTGGCATGAAGAAAAGTATTAGTAACTCAAGTAACTGGCTTACCTTGCAGTAACCGACGGGAATTAATTGTGTTGTACTATATACTAGGTATAACCCGCGCGCTACGTCGCGCCCCTGAAATCCAACGTGAAGCATGATGTGAAGCGATTAGCTGATACTTCGAAGCTAAATACTTTGCTTGAACAGCCTAATGGCAGTAGTAGGATATAATACAATGTGGAAGCTACAACAAATTTGGCTAAGTGATCTCAGGAACAACACAACATTTGTTTAGAGAGCCTATGTGAGTTTTTCACTTGCAAAAGAAACAAAAAATAGGAAACTAATTGGACCGAAGCAGAGAAAAAAGCCATAAGCTACATGCAAGATCAGGAGTTGGCGTTGGAGCTCATTACTCTTTACGCGTTTGGAGTACATCAATCAATCCAATTGAGCCTGTAGGATGCACAAACCTACATTATACACAAAAAACCAACCGAACTGTTAGGTAATCCCCTAAAAACTTTCGCTATTGTAACTATATCATAAATAGAGAATACAGGGCATTCTCTAAAGCGATATTCATGAAACTGGATGATACATGAGAAGAAGCTGATAAATCTTCTTGTTATCATGTTTGGGAGAGAGACTTTCTGGTGACATACCAAATGACTGAGTTGTTAGAATCTGGGATATGAAGAGCTGTAGACTGCGAACAGAAGTTAAAACTGTGGTGTCGTAACCGAAGAAATGCTATAAGGTACATAAGGTACTTCCCTGCAGGTACCTGTAACTGAAACATCATATTAAGCTCTTGATAACCTTGTATGCTTCAAAAACAAGAAAACCAATTGTGCCACTTGAAGGTTTAGACCTTTGATTTGTCATGTGGAAAGTTCTTGCTACGAACTTTAAAGATCTTGCTATCAGGTACTGACCAACAGTTATGACTTTTCTCATTTGCATCCTGACAAATAATGGCCGAAAAGCAAGACAAATCTATTGGATCTGGATCACCCAATATAATGGCAAAGGCGTCAGGTCAAAACATGGCTAATCACATAGGTAACTTATACAGATATCAGAATACAAGATGGATTTAGACAAGACACTACCTGAGCACTTAGCATCACTGTCAGATTTGGTAGTGTCTTCCTGTACATGAATTGCAATGAGACTTTAGTGTGAAGTGAACCAATAGTAAAACTTTTTGCAAACTACAAAAGTAGTATGAATATCTTAAGTCATGGCTGTAGTCTAGGCTTGTCACCTCCAAGTTAGCTTCAGGAACTTGATAATCATCATCTTCTTCTGACTCTTCATCCATCATATCCGAACTTTTGTTATGAGCTTGTGCTGAACCTGAATATGCTTGTTTGGTCTTTGAGTCAGCTTCTTGAAGTTTCTGATCATTTTTCACTGAGGCCACATTAGCCATAGTATGCATCACAGGAATCATCAGAACTGTATGAATGTCATCATTCTGGGAAAAGTATTCACGCAATCCTGGAAATAAATGTAAATGGGCCACAAACAAACAAGGAAAAGGAACATTGAGCGGTTAATTTAACAACATTTATTTGTTCTTGTTTGTTATTAACACATAATCAAGATATAATGCCCTAACAAGTTAAAAGAGTTGTTTGTAATGCACAATTTCAGTTTGCATGATCTGAAGAGAACCTCAGGTTCTAAACGAGAGGGGAAGAAAAGGTTAAATCTTTTAAAAAAGTAATACGGAAGGAAAAATAAGATGCACATCGAAATAGTTCCGTGGAAATGAAATTTGTAAGACGAATCTGCACGAATTCAAGTAATTAATTTCTGCAACAAGTAAGAACCTAATAAATGAGGTTCCCTAATTTGGCCACCAAAACAGCACCAAATCGGGACCAAGAAGATGAAAAAGAAGAAGAAGCAAACATAGAAATCTGAACTCTTCTCTGCATACGCCATGAATCAAGACTGGAAGCTCTGAGCTTCGGCCCCAACCCGCCTTCTCCCCCTCTCGACTCGCCGCCGTCCCCGACGGGCATGGAGGGAGGGCGCGGACGGAGGGCGCGCGGGGCGGCGGCGGCGGCGGCGGGCGAGGTCGCGACTCGCGAGGGCTACGGCACCGGGCGTGGAGGGATGGCACGGAGGAAGGGGCGGCCGCCGGGCGTGGAGGCGAGGGCACGGAGGGAGGGGCGCGGTGCCAGGCGTGGAGGGAGGAGCGGCCACCGGGCGTGTTGGGAGGTTGAAGAAGTGGGGTGGGGGGGGGTGTTGGAGAGACGGAGGCGTGGGGAGTGGAGAGATGAGTACGGTAGGAAATTTTGTGGCGTCGTATTATAAAACATCTTAACAAACGTCTTTACATACAAGCTGTTTCTCGACGTAGAGACGAATATAAAAGCGTCTCTATGTGATAGTTTTGTTGTAGTGCACCCGGTGGAAACTTACCCTAGAGATGCCGAGGGGAGAGCTTCCTTTTCCTCATCCACCGAGAGGAAAAGTGAAGAAGAACGGGGTGCCGAGGGGGTATTATGCCCAGACGATGACGGAGATGACAACGACATCAACCGGAGGAGCTCGGGGACTCGTTGCTAGGGGCGGTGGATTGACGGCGTGAGAATCGTTCAACGGCTCGGAGCAGATCGCCTCGGCCGCGTGGAGCTCAGCTCCTGCGCGAGGTTGACGACGCAGCAGACCGCGTGGGCCCGCTTGCCAGCGAGACAGACGACGCGCACACGGCTGTGAGAGTTGAGTGGGTCAATGCGGACTGTTGGATGGCCATCAAACGACTCACGATCACCAAGGCAGACCGCGTGGGGTTGGAGAGACGGGCGTGGGAGTGGAGAGATGATGCGGTAGGAAATTTTGTGGCGTCGTATTATAAAACATCTTAAGAAACGTCTTTACATACAAATTGTTTCGACGTGAGACGAATATAAAAGCGTCTTTATGTGATAGTTTTGTTGTAGTGCACCCGGTGGAAGCTTACCTAGAGATGCCGGGGAGAGCTTCCTTTTCCTCATCCACGAGAGGAAAAGTGAAGAAGAACGGTGTCGGGGTATTATGCCCAGACGATGACGGAGATGACAACGACATCAGCCGGAGGCTCGGGGACTCGTTGCTAGGGCGGTGGATTGACGGCGTGAGAATCGTTCAACGGCTCGGAGCGATCGCCTCGGCGCGTGGGCTCGACTCTGCGCGAGGTTGACGAGCGCAGACGATCGCGTGGGCCGCCTTGCCGCCGAGACGCAGCACGCGCACGGCCGAAGTTGAGTGGGTCAACGCGATCGTTGGATGGCCATCAAACGACTCACGATCACCAAGGCAGGAAAAGGAGTTATAAGGCAAGGGAGGTCGTGGGCCGTTGGATTTGGATCCGACGCTTGCATGTGATGGTGCACCTTTAGGGGGTTGGGCTAAGCCGGTTTACTGAGTTAGGCACGAACCCGATGAACAGTAGCAGCCGGTTAGGGTCTAGGGTTTTGACTGAGATTTATTTTATCTTCTCTACTTTGAACAGGGTGCTAAAAATAGAAATAAAATCCCAAAAATCATGAAATAATTCATGGGGGCTCCTGGGATAGTGTAGTACCCAAAAAATTATTGAACCTACTATTCATGATATTTTGTGCAAAATTTAAATTCAAACTTAATGTTGGTCTTTAAATTGTGTTTGAATTTTCTTAGGGTTCAAACTAGTCCAAAAAATTTGGGAAAAATTATATTATTTCATGATAATTAATATAGTATCTAGATAAATTATTTCCAGAGGAACTTTAGTAGCATTTATGACAGTTTTTCTTTTGGAGTTCAAATTAAAGTGTATGTTCAATATTTGTTTTTGAGATTTTCCAAGTGCAATACTTAATGAAAATGTTTCAAAACATGATGCATGCTAATGAGATGCATAATAATCCTCTTTATTAACTTGGGGATGTGACAGAATGGCTCACTATCCTACCCCTGTGCTGTCAGGATGTGTAATAACAGATTGCCTTTTGTTGTCTCAGTGGATATATTGACTCTGATAGTCTTTGATAATCTGTGAACTGAATCTAGTACTGAAGATATTGCAAATTGATCAGTGGGCTTTGTTGACATGCTCTGTGATGAACTTTGTCTTATACTAAGATTAATTGAATGTGATAGTTAGTTCATTCTTGAGCTCTATTGTATTACTTGCTACTGTCAGTTTGATATACTGTTAATTGGTTACTTTCGGTTGAATGCTAGTTATTATGATTCTTTTGGTTCGCTCTGTGATGAACTTTGTCTTATACTGAGATTAATTGAATGTGATAGTTCATTCTTGAGCTCTATTGTATTACTTGCTACTGTCAGTTTGATATACTGTTAATTGGTTATTTTCGGTTGAATGCTAGTTATTCTGATTCTTTTGGTTCGCTCTGTGATGAACTTTGTCTTATACTGTGATTAATTGAATGCGATAGTTAGTTCATTCTTGAGCTCTATTGTATTACTTGCTACTGTTAGTTTGATATACTGTTAATTGGTTACTTTTGGTTGAATGCTAGTTATTACGATTCTTACGTTCGCTCTGTGATGAACTTTGTCTTATACTGAGATTAATTGAATGTGATAGTTAGTTCATTCTTAAGCTCTATTGTATTACTTGCTACTGTCAATTTAATATACTGTTAATTGGTTACTTTTGGTTGAATGCTAGTTATTACGATTCTTACGTTCTTTTGATCTCTAGCATTTAAATTGATCAAATCGTGACTTCATGTTCAATTTGATATTGTACTACTTATTCTTACAATTTGATATACTTGTTAATTAGTTAGTTTTAGTTCTATTGAGAGTATTCAGTTTTTGTTGGTAATCTAACGACCGGTTTGTGATTCTTCTAGTAGTCTGTTTGACCGGAAGTTTAATCTGTTTTCGGTAACAGTTGAGATCATTTGACAGTTAAGCAAAGTATTGTTTAGAGCTCATCGTTTGAATTTATATTATCATATTCATTTAATGAAGAGTATAGACAATAGGATTGAGATGACAAAGACTTGTTCTTTTGCAACTCTCCTTCTGAGAGCACAAACTATCATCAATCCTTCTGAGGGCATGATGGAATGAATCCTTTCGGTAACATGAGCGGTGTCCGAAGATGACCAGATGATGACAAAATGTTTAGTACAGAATACTCTCAGTCACGTGCTTCGTGCATAATGTTTTGTTATTAAGTCCTAATCATACTTCTATTTTTGTTTATATAATTAATTTGTTTACAACGCAATTTTAGTTATTTATATAGATAGCAAGTAAGCGACATGGCATCAGCACCGTCTTCGCCGCCGTCATCGACGTCGCCGAATGCGTCTGGATCTCCAAGGAAAGTGATACGTATGTGAGATAGCACAGGAATATCAAAAATTCCTACGGGCCTAATGACCGTCACGGAGGTCAATGCCAATGGGATCCCTGTGAGTCCCCCCAAAGCAGCGGCGAGATTTCGGACCATCTGCAGGATACTTGGAAGGGAACGAGTCCCCATCATCACACTAAGCTGGGACACTGTATAGGATGATCGGAGAGGCGAGCTGTGGAAAGAAATTTTAAAATCATTCACTTTCCCAGAAGCAGATAAGGCACGCGTGGAATGGCAGGCGTTGCTTGCGACGGGAAAGGCGTGGAGGACCTTCAAGAGCACGCTTGTCACGAAGTACGTGAACATGGGTCGAACGCCCTTCACGACGTATAAATTCTTGTCGCGGGATATATGGGACGCCTTTTTGCAAATGAAGACGACGGCCGAATTTCGTGAGCAAAGTGCAGCGCACAAGGCTCTCCAGACACTGAACACTCACCCCCACAAACTCGGCACCGCTGGGTACGCGGGTAAAACTGCGCAATGGGCGGCGGAGGACGAGAACGAAACAAGGCCATTTGCTGAGATCACAGATGAGCGCTCTCTCTCCTGGTTAAGAGCGAGGGCATCAACCATGTCTTCGGGCGGAATCTCTTTCACAAACCAGGCAGACCAGGAGGTGGCCAAACGTGTGGTAAATATGTCAAACTACCTAGTTGTTAATAAGTCCATAACTTCATAGTGTCTATAATAACATGATGACCTCCTTGCAGCAAGCATTGACTTCCGCATGTTCCGAAGGCTCCTTCTAATCAGACAGGGAGAATGATATACTATCTACGGCTTTGGAAAACAAGGAGCACCCGGGTCGCACGCGAGGCAAAGGGGTTAACGTACCTTGGAGGGATGGATTCACAGACGACTACTACACGTACAGGAGTTGGAAGAGATCCAAGGCCGAGTACGACCACCAGTTGGAAATGAGGCTTACTGCAAGATTTGAAGGACATATAGCAAGATTGGAGGATTGAATCAATCAACTCCTCAACCAGTCGCAAGGCGCTCCCGTTAATTTGGGAGCCAGTCCTACTCAACATCGGAGTAGCGTCGCATCCACGCAAAATTCTGAGCATGATGATGTCCAATTACCTATTGATGCCATCAAGGTAACATACATCTCTGGAATGCTCCAAAGATAGACCTATAGGACGTCTTAGTTAATTGAGTATCATTTTGTAGGAGGCGACACCCTGCACGCCCCAAGTGAGGATGGCTGGGTTGTCTATTGAAGCTGGGCGGGGGATGGCGTATCCATGCTAGAAAGGGACAGTGCAGCATGGTGCCCAGGTGGCGCAGGGTTACGCCATGGTCCAAGTCGACATGGTACATGAAAATTTAAGAGTCGTCCCACTGGAGATTTGCCCGAACGAAGAAATCAGAACACTAGGGGATGCCTTGTACACTTTTATCTAGTGGTCCAAGAAGGACATCGCCCTAGACCCTGTAGTGCCACCTCAACCTTCGATTCAGAAGGCCTCTCCAACAGGACCCTCGATGACTCCACCTCAACCATCTCGACAAGACCATGCCTCTCCAGCAGGACCCTCGATGACTCCACCTCAACCTTCGCTTCAGAAGCCCACCTCATCGGTTCCCGTGGAGAAGACGCTGAAGGAACAAGAAAAGCGTGTTGTCGTATCGGTTCCCGAGTCATCTTACAGGAAGACGCGTAGCGCGCAAGTCGTTAAGTCCAAGTTGAAATCGCAGAACATTAAGGCGCCTCCACCTCCTAATCGCAGGAAATACTTCCTCGGAAGTCCGTCGATGACCAACACAGTATTAGCCTACGCTGGACTAGGTTGTAAGTCTTTGCATACCTAGTACATGCGTAAGACCAAAGATAAAGGGTACGATTCTGGAATCGTCGTCAGATACACGAAGGAGCATTTCCTCCACGAGCCGGGCCACTTCGTCGTGGGCTTCAACGACTTATTCGACCTATTCAACCTCCAAGCCCTCGACGCCTCGCTTCTACGATGCTGGACACTGTAAATGTGTACAAACCATTACTTATGTATAGATACATGATGAAAATATCACAACTCATTGCTTATATACATAGATACTTGATGAAAAATGCCCGAGGATGCAGAGAACCAGTGGGTTTCCTCGACCCACACGTGGTCTCTGAGCAAACCATCAAGGAAGACGCATCCTACGTCGTGAAATACATAACGGCGGGATTGCTTCCTCAGGACGACAAGGACTACATACTGGTGCCCTACAACCAGAAGTAAGTGCTTCACTACTTGCTATACAAATTTCATTTGTACTTTATACGCAGCACGAACATAGGTTTAATGACTATAGCAACATACATGATCGTAGCTTCCACTGGATCCTTTTAGTCATTGTACCAAAGAGGAACAAGGAAATATACCTTAATTCCCTACTCAGCAAAACGCACGACTTCACCCTTGTGCAAGGAATACTCGACAGGTATGCTCATTTCCTCCATACATAGCTCTATTGTAGTATTCCTTCGTTTGAAATGGCCGAGGATAACTTTTTGGAGATATGTAGGTCGTTCATCACCTATGTTGCCGATGGAGGGTTATACAACGGATCAAGCGTCACACTGCAACACAGGATGCAATTTCGGTACGCACTACAACACAAAAATCCTATATCATACTTCGTAATAATGCGTCTCGAACTGATTATACATATATATATGTAATTCTATTTTTGCAGTGTCGCCAGCAAAAACAAGAACAATGTGCATTCTACGTTTGCCATCATATGCACGAAATCATGAGTGCTAAGATGAAGGATCCTGGGGTTTGTCAATCTCGCAATAATTATTTTCTAATTATAAATTTAAATATATATGCTTACTACTTTACTCCCGCTAGCTACAGGGCTTGAACATACAATTAGATTCACTCGTTAAGAGGGAGCTCTTGGAGGTTCGAGGGAGACTCTGCAGCTTCATCATGATGGATATCGTTCACACCGACGGAGAGTTTCACTCGGTCGACACCACTGAACCACCTTCAAACAATTGATTCAATTGTAATTCACTTTGAGTAGTTGTAATTCAATTGTAACTCTAGCGACAATAATTGAACATATTCTTTTGTAATTGATTTTGAGTTGTAAATGATCACTTTGAGTTGTCAACGATTGATTCATCTGTGATATGTATCTATTTTCTGGATGCTTGTTTTAAGAGGGCATGGCTAGCAATTCCTGAGGCTAGCCGAAAATCAAAAAAAAAATAGTTAGGATTTAAAAACAATCACAGACGGTTCGATCGTTAAACCGTCTGTGATATGCTGTATGATATCACAAATGGTTCCAGTTACCAACCGTTGTAGATATGATGATATCACAGACGGTTGGTAACTAGAACCGTCTGTGATATGTATGATATCACAGACGGTTGGTAACTAGTTGTGATGACTGTTTCTGTAGTAATGTGTATGAATCAAATATTAGTGTGTATATGTGATCAACTAATTGACAATTTTTGCTAGCATTAGCTGCTAGAATTATAATTTTGCTAACATCACAGTCATTTTGGTGACGGTAATGACACTTAGGAAAAAACAATTTGCTAACGGGCAAAAACCGTCAGGTTTAATTTGCTTGACGGTAATGGTCCCGTCAGGTTAATTCCTTTTGTGGATGGGCAAAAAAACCATCAGGTTAATTTTTGTTGACGGTGAATACCCGTCAACAAAATTCTTTTTATGGATGGTTCATAAAACCATCAGCAAAATAATAAAAACCGTCAGGATTAATTTTCTTGACGGTGAACCGTCAGGCAAATTAAATTTTCCTGACCACCTAGAGTTGAGGGGATTTTCCTAATGGTTACCCGTCAATACAATGAAACCTGATGGTTTTTTCAATTTTGCTGACGGTTTTCAACCATGGGGAAATATCTGTTTTGTGGTATGACACGTAGTGTATCTAGTACTAAGCAAAAGCTGGCTGGCTGCAATTAGTACTAAAATTTGTTTGTTGGTGCTTTGCGCAATGCCAAGGCCACATTACGTAACGTGGATTGTATTTGCGGGCTAGCGGCAACCGTAAATGGCTAAGCAACCAGTGTGGGTGCACTACTAGAAAACGGATCATCCCTCACGGGATTTATTTTTCCTCACAGGTCCGCATGGACCGTGAGGGATATCAATTTTTTGTGACGGTCCCACGTATCACCGTCACAAAAATACATTTTCCTGTCGGGCTCATAAAGCCACCAAGGAAATACACTATTTTTGTGACGGTATTAGATTTACCCATTAGGATTTTTTATTTTTTTTACGGTCTATATGAATCGTTAGGATAATTGAAAATTTTCCTCTAGCCCGCCCAGCCTGCCCGCCCATTTCTTGTAGCACGCCACACGGTACTGAGCACACAATTGTCCTCACCGTAAAACACGTCAAAAAAATTTAGCCCTAAGTCCCATTTTCCCCCCAAATTTTGCAGCCACCGCCCCATCGATCTGCTCTCCTCCAGATCTGCCCCATCCCTCGCCCGCCTCCTCCGCCCCATCCCCTCGCTGGCAACCTCAGGTCCCCCACCTCTCATCTCACCTGCCTCCATCCCGCCACCCCGACGTCCCAAAGCCCCAACTCCGCCCCGCCGCCCCGCCTCCCTAGGTCCGCCCCGATGCCCCAGCTCTACCGCGCATCCTAGCCTCCCCACCTCCCATCGTCCTCACTAGCCCTTCAGGTCACCCCCACTGTCCTCCCCCACCCCGACGCCACAGCTCCGCCCCATCCCCTTGCCCACCTCATCTCTGGCAACCCCAGGTCCCCCACCTCCTCATCTCCGCCCTGACGGCCCAGCTCCGCCCCGCCTCCCAAGGTCGGCCCCGACGCCCTAGCTCCGCCACGCAGCCCCACCTCCCCAACTCCCACTGTCCTCACCCACCCCTTCAGGTCGCCCCCACTGTCCTCCCCCACCCCCGACGCCACAGCTTCGCCCCATCCCCTCGGCCACCTCAACTCCGGCAACCCCAGGTCCCCCACCTCCTCATCTCCGCCCCGACGACCCAGCTCTACCCGCCTCCCAAGGTCTGCCCCGCCCGACACCCCAGCCCCGGCCCGCAGCCCCGCCTCCCCAACTCCCACCGTCCTCCCCCACCCCCGCCGCCCCAGCTTTGGCCCGCCGCCCCAAATCCGCCCTACTCCCCGACGCCTAGCTCCGGCTCGCCATCCCGCACGTGTGTGTCCGGCTCAACGCCGAGGCGGATGCGTACGTGGCGGGGACGAGCAGGTCCTGCCCCCTGCTGCCCATGCCGTGCCCCATGGAGACCCCAGTGATGGGAATGGGCGGAGGAGCTGTGAAGCGGTTCTATCAGCCCCACTGGACTGAGCAGACCGTGGAGGAGGCCGTCAAGGTAGTCTCTGGTGCCACGATAGGTTTGCAGCTTTGCGGTAGTAATTTTGCGTGGACTGATGCACTGATTTGTTGCCTCTCGCAGCAGAGGGGAATTGGCTTCATGGGAAAGTTCCGTGTGAATGCACACAACTGAAATGAGGCAAGCATGGGCTGGTCCTTAGGCATATAAGGAATTGGAATGGCTAACTACTTGTTTGTAGTTACAATGCTAAGCGTATTCGGTCATTGATATCAGTGAAACAAGCGTGGGGCGTTTGGATTTTTGCTGCCTCTAGAACCTAGAGTTTGGAATTTGGAGTGGTGCGGGAGTCGAGCATGGGATGCATTTCTCGACGGCAACCGCGTAATTTTGTTACGCGAATGGTATTATGTCGTTAGAACTTCCGTCCATGAATGAGTAGCACGTTTGTGTAATGGGGAAATGTTTTGCATGTAGAGGCCAATTGACGAACTGAAGGAATTGCCTAACTCGTTTCCATGCACCTCAATGTTGATTCATGACCAAAGAACTGAGTTAGAGAGGATTAGGTGGAACATAACCTAAAGTGTTTTCTTTCTTCTTGCTACTAGGGTGATGTTTGCTGCCCCTATTGGACTACTCTTCAGTATTGTCGACTAGTATTTACATGTGCCAAGGATAGACTAGTATTGTCGACTTCTGTTGTGTGGATGTTTTGTATATGTTAAGGATATATCGTGGCTATATTTGAATACTCAGAATTCTAAAATTGAATGCACTCTGTATGTACTGCACATGTAGTGTTGTGCTTATCAGAAATTTTATATTATAGGTTTATGTATTTTGCATCATCTGAATTTGATCTATGTGTTGTAGTTGTATTTGATTGTTGATATGGCATTTTCTAAGTTGTACGATTGACTAGCTGAACTTTAATGTAATGGAAATAGACACTTTTGTATGTGGTACTTGATTTTAGATGTCTTTTGGATGGATGAACCAATCTGGAGGTGAAGTTTATGAATTGGTATGCTTGTGTTAGTGAACTTTTTATTATATGAATTGGATGGATGAAAACTGAACTTTTTATATGTTTGTTCAATTATATGTTTCTTGATTGATGGATGGTGTTGTGATTAATTTGATTATATGATGCACGGATGTATAAGATTTGGATATCAATGCTTATGTTGCAAGTTGTTCGCTACAAAATTCATTGTCGGTCGAAAAAATCTGCTATAACATTCTGCCACAGGAAATCAATTTGGCTGACGGGTCAAACCGTCATCCTATATTTTCTTGACGGTAAGACAAAGTCAACGAAATACATTTTACTGACGGTTTGGCCTTGAGGAAAATTCATTTTTCTGGCGGGCCAGGTTAATTTTGCTGACGGTTTGGCCCCCTCAAGAAAATCCATTTTTCTTGCGGGTCAGGTCAATTGTCTTGACGGATCAACCGTCGATGAAATATATTTCTTGCGGTTTGGCCGCCTGAGGGGTTTGACCCCGAGGAAAATCGGAAATTAAAACTTTTTGTATTTTTAGACGTGACGGTAGTACCGTGAGGTTAAATTATTTTGCTTGACGGAGGCATTTTTGTGTAGTATGTAACTAATAGTACGTACCAGTAACATCTTTTGAAATTTCTAAAAATACCCCCATTATATTAAAATTTTATTAGGTGGCACAAATATATTAAATTGAAATTGAAGCTTAAAGTTTTATTTGAGAGACATGACGGGTAAAACATGTACACATACGGCGGCATGTTTGATTTTCAGGGACTAGACGGCGCTTAACCGTCAGTCAAATTTAATTTTCCTTTCCAGCCAGCTAGTCGGTTTGAATACGTGCGTGACTGCGTGCATGTGTATATAAGTGCAAGCATGTACACATACGGCGGCATACCCTATGCTGTATAGTTTAACTGTAGGCGCTTGCCAACCCAACAATGTGAGATCAAACAGGTCCATGTATTTCCATGCAGCTCATCGTTTATTCCATCGCAGATACATCCATCCATGAAGAACTAGCAAGCTAGATAACTTGTCCCTGCATGGTTACTTCTTACAGATCACTTCTTGTCCTGGCTCGCATGGCCGTGGCCGCGGCCTCGCACGATCCATGCGGCGAAGGCGTCCATGGTGCTCGTGTCCGACTGGTAGTGCTTCTGCGTGAACTCGAGGAGCTCGCGCCACGTGAAGTCCGGGTACGCGCGCGGGTGGTCCGCGTCCACGAGCTCCGCCGGCGGGACGACGGCGCGGTCAAGCTGCGGGTTGAGGAAGAAAATGAGCGACCTGCGCGCGGCGAGGCCGTTCACCACGGCGCGGTGGAGGCAGCTCGCGTGGCGCCCGTTGGTCAGTGCGGCGAAGGTGTCGCCGATGTTGACGACGAAGGCGTCAGCGCGGGGACGCACCGCGCGCCACGCGCCGTCGGTGAACACCTGAAGCCCGCCGACGTCGTCCTGGTGGAGCAGGGTCAGCGACGTTGGGTCGCGGTGAGGCCCGTGCCCAGCGTCAGGTGCGGCTGCCGGCACGGCGGGTAGTGGTTCAGCCGCATGACGGAGTCGCTGTCCGCGAAGAAGCCACGCAGCGCGTCGCGGCCGAGGCCGAGGCTCGCCGCCAGCACCTCCGTGATGTCCAGCGCCAGGCGCGTCATCACGTCGCAGTACTCCTGGTACACCTCTCTGCATATATACAACCATAAACAAGGGAATTGCTAATTAACTTGTGACAGTTTTTCATCAATAAACTGTCACTTTTCTTTGTGTTGATCAATTTTGACAATTAGTGGATACAGATGGCACTGAATTTTTTCATTTAACCCTTTTTGTTAAAACTCACATTTATACCCTGCTCGCCTTATTTCCGATTTTGGACCCGGGGGTGGCGCGCGACTCACGGCGCCGAGCTAACACAGCTCTCGCGCCATGACTCATGGCGCCGAGGTACCGCACTGCCACCGTGGCGGCGGCGTGAGTCATGCTGCGTGGCGGTGCCTTCGCCGCCATGAGTCATGGCGCCGAAGCGCAGTTAGCTTAGCTCGCGCCGTGAGTCACTGCGCCACCCCGGGTCCAAAATCGGAAATAAGACGGCAGGTATAAATGTGAGTTTAACGAAAAGGTTAAATTGAAAAAATACGCAGATGGCACTGAATTTTTTGATGCGCGCCCCAAAAGGTAACTAAATTTGCCAATGTAGGAAAAAATTTGGCAAAAATAATTTGATTATGTACCAAATATTCTCGGTAAGAAATCTTGACTGAAAATATTAAAAGATACCAAATATGAACAATTTTTTATAGGTCCGCACACTTGTTGTCCATTAGCATCCACTTCCATATGCCACCGTGCTACCACCGGTCCTCACCGCCATCACCCCACTCCTTTCCATCTCGGCGGCGCCGCAGTTCTACCACCACGCACCACCTCCCGCCTCCTCTAACCTAACTCGCTACTCGGGATCTCAGTCGCCCCGCCCGCCGCCGCCGCCCTGCCCTTCTCCATCCCGCAGCCGGTGGCGCCTTAGCCATGTCTCTGCCGTCCATTCCTCCCTCTATAGTGGGATCTTATGAACCCAAAACCCTAAATCGTTGAATCCAAGCCCTAAATATGCCACCCCCACCGCAGGAGAAGACATGCCATGGGTCGGAGTACAAATTGTGGCATAGATCTAAAGGTCAAAAATTCACCGATGTCCTAAAATTTTTTAGTAGAGAGATGTATAGCAAACCCGTATACTTATCAGATCGCGTCTGTGCTCTCTAACAAGCAATTGAACCACCTAAAATGCATGGGTTTTCACAATAGTCGCGTACGTACCCCATGTGGCGGTAGTCCTCGCCGAGGGCGGCGACGAGGTAGTTGACGACCATGCGGGCGTTGTCCGGCGCGGCGGAGCAGTTCAAGGACAAGGTCTCCTTCCAGGGCCGCTTGCTGTCACAGCGCGCCGTGAAGCTGCTCGC
The DNA here is from genome assembly GCA_036346255.1 of Ampelocalamus luodianensis. Taxonomy (NCBI): domain Eukaryota; kingdom Viridiplantae; phylum Streptophyta; class Magnoliopsida; order Poales; family Poaceae; genus Ampelocalamus; species Ampelocalamus luodianensis. Next base: position 18,573,834 of record CM070629.1, on the reverse strand, counting down.
GTATCCATGGTTCTCGCCGGGGTGGCGCTGCGCAAGCTGCTTCTCGGCGAGGGGCTGCGCGTAGAAGGCGTCGCTGCAGCGGTACGCCTCGGCGAGCAGCGCTGGGTCGACGCCGTGGTTGACCACCTGGAAGAAGCCGTGCCGCTCGCACGCCGCGGCAAGGTCGCGGTCGACGACCCCGCCGTCACGGACGGTGGCCAAGAGCTTGCCGAGGTCGACCACCGGGATGGCGCTCTCCTCCACACTGCCGTCGGCGGCCGGCGACTCCTCGGTGGGCCAGACGAACTGCGCCGGGATGTCGGCCTGCCGGCTCAGGATCGTCGCGTCGAACACGAGGGCCATGCTGCTAGCTTGATTGATCGCCTAGAGGCCGAGGCTTTTCAAGTTGCAATCTTAGCTCGGGCCTTTGTATGTATACGTTCTTTTTATATATAGTGAGATGGAGGAATGGATGCTGCCAACGGCGTGGTTTTCATGCTCTGTATGTTTCGTAGAATCTTTGAGATCACGGTGACTTGTTTTTAAATTCTTAAAAAAGTAATTGTCTCTAATAATGGATATGGATATACATCACCAGAATAGGGGAAGGTAATAAATTGCTCATGAGAAGGGGTGTGTATCTTTTTGCTACGGGATAATTGATTGTATTGTATGATACTAGCCTGTGAAATAAGGTCATATACACATCATAAAACATTATTGTATGAGTTGCTGTCCATATCAAACATTTTTTCATGCCATATTCAAGGAAATTTTTTTTATCTGCCAAAAAAAATTCCCTTAAAATCTTTGGGATATAGTGAGATGGAGGAATGGATGCTGTGAACGGCATGGTTTTCATGCTCTGTACGTTTCGTAGGATCTTTGGGGTCACGGTGACTTGTTTTCGAAGGGTTAAATTCTTAAAAAAGTAATTGTCTCTATTAATGGATTTGGATATACATCACCAGAATAGGGGGAAGGTGATATTTTGCTCATGAGAAGCAAAGGGAACGTGTTATTTTGTTGGTGTGTATCTTTTTGCTACAGGGATCATTATACAGTACGACTCAAGCCCGTGAAATAAAGGCATATACACAGCATAAAACATCATTGTACGAGTTGTTGTCTATATCAAACATTATTTTCATACCATATTTAATGGAATTTTTTTATCTGCCACTGCAAATATTCCATATCCCCGATCTGTCATTGTAAAGTGACATCTATATCATATGCCACTGCAAACTCGAAACTATACCCTTTTATGCCATCGTTGACCAATCAAGCCGTGAAGTAGCTGTGAAAATGCCATCTATCTCTTGTCGTCTTCCTCTTCCTTTTTCTCTCACACACAAATCACACACATGCACACAAAGAGAGTGGTGGCCACTGCCGCCGGGTTGCTCCACGAGGCACCGGCGCCGCCGAGACTCTCTTCGCCGACTTGCTCACCCTCGTGCCCTCCGCATTCACCGTGCCACTCTCGACGGGCTCCGTTGTATGAGTTGTTGTCTATATCAAACACTTTTTTCATGCCATATTTAAGGGAATTTTTTATATGCCACTTCAAATATTTTAGATCTTTGATCTGCTATTGCAAACTAACATCTCTCTCACATGCCACTGCAAACTCGAAACTATATCCTTTTATGTCATCGTTGATCACTCAACCGTGAAGTAGTTGATCACTCAACCGTGAAGTAGCTGGGAAAATACCATTTAGACCTTGTCGTCTTCTTCTTCATTTTTCTCTCTCACACAAATCACACACGTGCACACACAGAGAGCGTGGCCATCGTCGCCGGGCCACTCCACAAGGCCACCCGCGCTGCTGAGACTCTCTTCGCCAACGCGCTCGCCCTCGTGCCCTCCGGATTCAGCGTGCTGCTCTTGGCGAACTCTGTCGCGAGTTTGAGCACATGAATGCATCGCTGGTGGAGCAACAGATCCGAGCAGCACGAGGCTAGTGGAGGAGCTGCGGCGGTGGAGCAGCGCGGCGGCAGAGGTAGGACCTACTCATCGATGTGCATGTGATCCTCGCCTCCAGCCTAGATTCGGTGCCGTCTCCTTCCCCCACAAACGACAGCGGCGGCGGCGGCTGGCGAGTTCACTCCCGCCACCAACTGACTCCATGTGGGCCACCCTTCCAGGGCACAACTGAGCTAGGTCTATCCCATTCCAGGCTTGTGGTTGTACTGTATAGATAAGTTCAATAGCACACAAAGTTAAGTCCTTTATTTGATCAGGGCGAGACTACCAGTTTACTACACCTATTTACAAAGATCCCAATCACAAAGCCACCAGTTTAGTTAGTTCTTCCAACTCGCCCTAATCTAAACATTTTCCCACCCAGTGGATTAAAGTGCAACACATGCTTCCACTGAGTGACAACACAGGTCATACGAATTATCACAAATATATTCCATAATCACTTAGTCAGGTATGAATTTTCCATAAAAATCATATCAATGTCCGTTTGCATGGCTAAGCATACTAATCGTGTCTAAACCAATCCACGTTGGTTCTACATTATTGACCAACTAATAGGTATAGAACCTAGGGTGACAATTGATCATGGCAATGCAATTTACAAGGTAGACATAACTCAAATAGGTTGCATAGCTAATCCCAAAATAGTAAAACATTTGATGATTGAACTAGCATGCATTAATTTGAATCAAAGTAATTTTCTAGAACTGGGTGCAATATGATCAAAGCATAACTTGCCTTGCTATAGCTACACTACAGTTCTTTTATCTTCGATCTTCGACTCCTTTGGACTTCAGCTCCTTCAGATGCTTCCGGAACATCAACATCTAACGAGAGAGAAAACACAAAATAAACAAAATTCGCCCCTTAAAGGAACCAACATAATTTTCTTTAAGTGCAACCTCATGTTGCCAACTCAGACCAAAGAACCTTTAAGATTAGATCACACGAATCTCTTAAGAAGCAATAGGACAATCCAATACATCATTTTATGTAAAATAATTTCAGCTATTACACAATTTATGAGATCCCAAAAGATTATGAAAGCAAAACTTGAAATATTCTCATTAAGTCATATCACCATCGGTGATCAAATTACTATAAGAATTAACATCAGTCTCACATAACACCACAAAACCTTGCAAAAGGGTTTGGACATTTCCTTTTGCAAGAAAAAGGTTGTAAACTCCAATACTCCAACTACTCCAAAAGAAATGAGCAGAGTGAAAACTTTCTTCAATGAACATTGTAAAAGATAGTTCTCATTATCCAAAATACCATACGCATAACCAGGTCACCTTTAACCACAAGAAGGATAGAATTCTCATGAAAGAGAACAATCTTGTAAATGACAACATTTATAAGTAGCAAAGAGAGCTCAACAGTCGGGAAGACATTAATTGTTCTGAAAAACAAATAGGGGCCAACGGAAACCCATACGCAACCATTTTGTTCGATTACAAACTCCAACTTAACCACAACCAGGCATCACAAAAGGATTTTAACACTTTTCTTCAGAAAAGAGATACATTAAACTTCAATACTCAGAATGATCCAAAAGAAATACATGGAGCCGAAACTTTCTCATGTTAACGAACTTGCAACGGAGAACTCTTATTACCCAAAGTATCAAACGAATAAATGAGTCATTCTTTTCTAATAAGAAAGAAGGAACAACTATGAAAATATCAATTTTGCCAAAAGACCACGATCACAATTAGTAAAAGCAACCCAATAGTAGAAGAACGATAATTGTTTCAGAGAACAATTAGAGACCTATTGAAACCCATCAACTACAATAAACCACGAACCCAAGATAAATTCATCAACTACCACAGGACAAGAATTGCCCAAATTCCACAATCAAGGAAGAGAACAACTTTCTAAAGCAATTCACGCTCAACACTTGTAACTATGGTACTCGGGGTAACTACTCCCCTAACCACAAACCAAGAACGGTGGTGTAACCTGGTGAATCCCAGAGTAACAACCACGATCTCAACTTCTTAACATCTGTTATCAACACGCATAACCAATATAATGAATTATGAATATAAGGTCATCTCATAGTAATCATAGTACAAATTCATGGGTTTAGAATATCATAACATATCATAGATTAACAACAAGTACATTTGTGTAGAAGCAATTTAATACAGTACAACATAATGAAACATACCACTAGAAATACGGATGCAATGGATTACCCAAACCCACCTACTGTGCACAGTGTGTCAGTTTAATATTCATTTACCACGGACCTAAAGCCCACTCTGATACCAACTGTAACATCCTAGCTATTCGAAAGCCAAAATGTTACCTAAAGAATCTACATACATCCAAATTGCGAAAGAATTTAAACAATAACTCATCTAATGGCATAAAGAGGTCAACATATAATTGAACAATTACAAGAATATAATCTGTATCCAACGACGGTTCACAAACTTCAATTATTCAAGTCTACTGAATCCACTAAGATAATTATTTCAAGGAGGTCATCATGGATCACATGCAATTATTTAATCAACCAAAACGTAGAGAAATAGAACATTCACCATCGTTCTCTATTTAATACAATTCATCATTTATCGAATGAAAGACAGGAACAAAATCATATTATTGAAACTTGAATGTTGTGAAGTGAATGAATTATGTGTGTTTACTCCCTCCCATGAATGCCTTCAATAGAGATCACCTAGAATTAACAAACGAAGGCAAGAATGAGTCCAAGACCCAGCAAGTACAAAGAATAATTGGATATACAATAAAATTGAACAGGGACATTGTCATTAAATATTATGAACATAATGTACAATAAAAGTGAACAAGACATTATCATTAAAAATTATGAACATAACACTGAAAGAACATATGAATGAGTGGAATGAATGGATTGAATGTAATGAATGGACTGCACTCCACTTATATCGGTATATCTAGTGACACACCCGTCGGTGTTCACTTAGGCCCGCATTTAACAAAATATGGGGATCCAAAGCCCGTATGAAGAACGTTTCATACAGGAGTCCGAATCTGCCCACATTGGAATGGTGGGTCTTACGTGCCCATACTAGAACTGATGGGTCTTTATAATCCACTCCCGTGGATGCCCACATTGGAATGGTGGGTCTTACGTGCCCATACTGGAATTGATGGGTCTTTACATCCCACTCCCATGGGTAAATCATGAACAATGTATGAATGAATGAATATGTGAATTTGTAAGAAGGAAGCTCAAGAAGCATGATTCACATACATGAAACGAAATAGAAATCAATGAAACTTACTCACCGACCATAGCACTCATTCATGGCATGAACATAAAACACTATGAACAAACAACAGCAGTACATAACACAGTGTACTTGCCCATATTGGAATAATGGGACTTCACCCATACTTGCCCATACGTATGCTCAAGCCCATTTCACGGTCTTGCAACACATGACCCAAGTGTCCCCGTACATCGATGAGCACAAAGACATGGTACGCCAACAGAATCCAGACCGGTCGGAGGTTTGGATCACGAGAAAGCACAACCGTCGGTTCAATGAATGGTTAAAGGTGCGAATCGCTGGGAGGTCATCAAGTGATGATACGCTGCTATGGTTGGTAAAAGGGCCACAATTTATAATTGTCTCATGGCAAGGATACGACATAAATGGGTACACATTTTATACGGCAGCTCAAGATAGGAAGAGCACAGTCCTGCATTAGGTGTCCGATAGATGCATTCAGCATCAGTAATGAGGAGCTCGTAATATGGGCAAATAGAGGAGATATGGGAGCTCGACTACGTGCTTTTCAAGATCCCCCTATTTCGGTGCCGTTGGGTCCATCTCCCACAGGTGAATGTCGACAAGTACGGCGTCACTACCGTGGACCTCGAATGTGTCGGATACAAAGATGAACCATTCGTACTAGTTTACCAGGTTGTTCAAGTCTTCTATGTAACCGACCTGGCAAATAAGAAGCGCCACGTAGTTTTTTATGAAAAAAGAAGGATTGTCAGAGTTGAGAATATGGTGGACGAGGAAGAATACAATCAATTTGACGAGTTGCCTTCTTTTGGAGATGGCATCAGGCTCGAGGAAGAACCCAGTGAGGAAGCTAGCTATATGTGCGTCGATCACCATGAAGGGCTATATTTTAATTAAAAATTTATTCCATTGTAATTAATTTATTACATTGTCATGTGTTAATGTGTTATGGACTTGTCATATTTAATATATATTGATGGCAATGTGGACGTTCATTGTAATTTGGAGTTGAGTTGAATTAGATATGAATTTTTAAAGTCAAACGAATTGTCAGTGGATAAATTGATTTTCAGTCAAATTATTTGGAGATGTGTTATGAACTTGTCATCATACTTGTCACCAGGTTCATATGGACTTGTCATGATTGCCATCATACTAGTTGTCCAACAATCTCATGTGGGGATATCACAGACGGTTCTATTATGGAACCGTCCGTGATGTGGTACATATCACAGACGGTTCCATAATAGAACCGTCTGTGATAGGAATCACAGACTGTACTTTAATAGAACCGTCTGTGATGTGGTACATATCACAGACGATTCCATAATAGAACTGTCTGTGGTAGGAACCCTAGGGTTCGCCCATTTATCTCCCCGCCCATTTATCTCCCCGCCCATTTATCTCCCTAGTGCCTGCCCATTCAGCTCCCCAGTGTTAGCCCACTCAGCTCTAGCGCGCTCCTTCGCCTCCTCCAGGGTTCACCGTAAGCCCCGACGCTGCCGCCCCCCGACATCGACGATGCTGTCGCCGCCTCCCTCTGCACTGGCCTCCTCCCCGCGCCGTCCTCCTCCCCGTGTCGGTGTCCTCCCTCTGCATCGGCCTCCTTCCCTCGCCGTCGACCCCGTGTCGGCCTCCTCCCTCCGCACCGACCTCCCCGTGTCGGCGTCCTCCCTCTGCACCGGCCTCCTCCCCGCGCTGTCGACCCCGTGTCAGCCTCCTTCCCCCGGTACTCTACCCTCTAGTCCTCTGTCTATTCCTTCCCTTGCTCTGTGATGGGTACTCATGAATGTGAGAGTTGTGGGTATGGATATGGGAGGGATGGTGATATTGCTAGGGTTTCATCATGGGGTTAGTGTTGGAGACCCTCTGTGCATGCATAGATTGTGTTAAGATATTTGGCGTGAGCAACACCTCTAGATGGCAGTGAGGATGTGTTACCTTGTAGGTTGATGGTTGGGTTGGGAATGACTCACTATCCTACCCCTGTGCTGTCAGGATGTGTAATAACATATTGCCTTGTACACTTAAGTGGACATGGTACATGAAAATTTAAGGGCCATCCCACTGGAGATTTGCCCGAACGAAGAAATCAGAACACTAGGGGATGCCTTGTACACTTTGATCTAGTGGCCCAAGAAGGACATCGCCCTAGACCCTGTAGTGCCGCCTCAACCTTCGATTCAGAAGGCCTCTCCAACAGGACCCTCGATGACTCCACCTCAACCTTCGCTTCAGAAGCCCGCCTCATCGGTTCTCGTGGAGAAGACGCTGAAGGAACAAGAAAAGCGTGCCGCCGTATCGGTTCCCGAGTCGTCTCACAGGAAGACGCGTAGCGGGCAAGTCGTTAAGTCCAAGTCAAAATCGCAGAACATTAAGGCGCCTCCACCTCCTAATCCCAGGAAATACTCCCTCGGAAGTCCGTTGGTGACCAACACAGTATTAGCCTACGCTGGACTAGGTTGTAATTCTTTGCATACCTAGTACATGTGTAAGACCAAAGATAAAGGGTACGATTCGAATCGCTGCCGATACACGAAGGAGCATTTCCTCCACGAGCCGCCACTTGGCGTCGTGGGGTTCAACGACTTATTCGACCTATTCAACCTCCAAGCCCTCGACGCCTCGCTTCTACGATCCTGGACACTGTAAGTGTGTACAAACCATTTCTTATGTATAGAAATATGATGAAAATATCACAACTCATTGCTTATATACATAGATACATGATGAAAAATGCCCGAGGATGCGGAGAACCGGTGGGTTTCCTCGACCCACACGTGGTCTCTGAGCAAACCATCAAGAAAGACGCATCCTATGTTGTGAAATACATAACGGCGGGATTGCTTGCTCAGGACGACAAGGACTACATACTGGAGCCCAACAACCAGAAGTAAGTGCTTCCCTACTTGCTATACAAATTTTATTTGTACTTTATACGCAGTACGAACTTAGGTTTAATGACTATAGCGACATACATGATCGTAGCTTCTACTAGATCCTTTTAGTCATTGTACCAAAGAGGAACAAGGAAATATACCTTGATTCCCTACTCAGCAAAACGCACGACTTCACCCTTGTGCAAGGAATACTCGACATGTATGCTCATTTCCTCCATACATAACTCTATTGTAGTCTTCTTTCGTTTGAAATGGCCGAGGATAACTTTTTGGAGACATGTAAGTCGTTCATCGCCTATGTTGCCGATGGAGGGTTATACAACGGATCGAGCGCCACACTGCAACATAGGATGTGATTTTCGGTACGCACTACAACACAATAATCCTATATCATACTTCGTAATAATACGTCTCGAACTGATTATACATATATATGTAATTCTTCTTTTGCAGTGTCGCCAGCAAAAACAAGAACAATGTGCATTCTACGTTTGCCATCATATGCACGAAATTATGAGTGCTAAGATGAAGGATCCTGGGGTTTGTCAATCTCGCAATAATTATTTTTTAATTATAAATTTAAATATATATGCTTACTACTTTACTCCTGCTAGCTACAGGGCTTGAACATACAATTAGATTCACTCGTTAGGAGGGAGCTCTTGGAGGTTCGAGGGAGACTCTGCAGCTTCATCATGATGGATATCGTTCACACCGACGGAGAGTTTCACTCCGTCGACACCACTGAACCACCTTCAAACAATTGATTCAATTGTAATTCACTTTGAGTAGTTGTAATTCAATTGTAACTCTAGCGACAATAATTGAACATATTCTTTTATAATTGATTTTGAGTTGTAAATGATCACTTTGATTTGTCAACGATTGATTCATCTGTGATATGTATCTATTTTCTGCATGCTTGTTTTAAGAGCGCATGGCTAGCAATTCCTAAGGTTAGCCGAAAATAATAAACAATTAGTTAGGATTAAAGAACAATCACAGACGCTTCGATCGTTAAATCGTCTGTGATATGCTGTATGATATTACGGATGGTTCCAGTTACCAACCGTCGTTGATATGATGATATCACAGACGGTTGGTAACTAGAACCGTCTGTGATATCATATATATCACAGACGGTTTTTGAATCGTCTGTGATAACCGCTGCTATCACAGACGTAACAAAACACAGACGGTTCGAAAACCGTCTGTGATGACGGTTCCGAATCGTCTGTGATGACTGTTTCTGTAGTAGTGTGTATGAATCAAATATTAGTGTGTATATGTGATCAACTAATTGACAATTTCTGCTAGCATTAGCTGCTAGAATTATAATTTCGCTAACAGCACAAAGTCATTTTGGTGACGGTAATGACACTTAGGAAAAAACAATTTGCTGACGGGCAAACACCATCAGGTTTAATTTGCTTGATGGTAATGGTCCCGTCAGGTTAATTCTTTTTGTGGATGGGCAAAAAAACGGTAAGGTTAATTTTTGTTGACGGTGAATACCCGTTAACAAAATTCTTTTTATGGATGGTTCATAAAACCATCAGCAAAATAACAAAAACCGTCAGGATTAATTTTCTTGACGGTGAACCGTCGGACAAATTTAATTTTCCCGACCACCTAGACTTGAGGGGATTTTCTTGACGGTTACCCGTCAGTAAAATGAAACCTGACGGTTTTTTCTATTTTGCTGACGGTTTTCAACCATGGGGAAATATCCGTTTTGTGGTATGACACGTAGTGTATCTAGTACTAAGCAAAAGCTGGCTGGCTGCAATTAGTACTAAGCTGGCTGGCTGGTGCTTTGCGGGCAGCTGCCAAGGCCACATTACGTAACGTGGACTGTATTTGCAGGCTAGCGGCAACCGTAAATGGCTAAGCAGCCAGGGTGGGTGGGACCGTGGGAGCGGGGTGTCCGTAGCCTGCCCCACTTGCACCACTGCATATGAGGCATGCTTCTTGTGTAGTATGCAACTACTCCCTCTAGTCAAAGCGTACCAGTAACATCTTTTTGAATATCTAGATACATTTGTCTAAAAATACCTCCATTATATTAAAATTTTATTAGGTGGTACAAATATATTACAATTGAAATTGAAGTTTAAAGTTTTATTTGAGAGACATGTTAATATTCAAAATGGCATTTATCTGTGACTAAGTGCATGCATGTACACATACGGCGGCATGCCTTTGCTGTATATGTTGGGCAGGGACTAGTTTAATTGTAGGCGCTTAGCAATCAACTCACGTACGTAACTGCCTTGCCAACCCAACAATTAATGAGGGCTATGTGATCCTCCGCTACCATCGAGCCAATCCAATTTAGTTCAGCACCTCGGTCAGTTCGGTGCATTGATCCAATCTTTAACAGTTCTCTTTCGGTCGGTTTGAATACGTGCGTGACTGCGTGCATGTGTATATAAGTGCAAGCATGTACACATACGGCGGCATACCCTATGCTGTATAGTTTAACTGTAGGCGCTTGCCAACCCAACAATGTGAGATCAAACAGGTCCATGTATTTCCATGCAGCTCATCGTTTATTCCATCGCAGATACATCCATCCATGAAGAACTAGCAAGCTAGATAACTTGTCCCTGCATGGTTACTTCTTACAGATCACTTCTTGTCCTGGCTCGCATGGCCGTGGCCGCGGCCTCGCACGATCCATGCGGCGAAGGCGTCCATGGTGCTCGTGTCCGACTGGTAGTGCTTCTGCGTGAACTCGAGGAGCTCGCGCCACGTGAAGTCCGGGTACGCGCGCGGGTGGTCCGCGTCCACGAGCTCCGCCGGCGGGACGACGGCGCGGTCAAGCTGCGGGTTGAGGAAGAAAATGAGCGACCTGCGCGCGGCGAGGCCGTTCACCACGGCGCGGTGGAGGCAGCTCGCGTGGCGCCCGTTGGTCAGTGCGGCGAAGGTGTCGCCGATGTTGACGACGAAGGCGTCAGCGCGGGGACGCACCGCGCGCCACGCGCCGTCGGTGAACACCTGAAGCCCGCCGACGTCGTCCTGGTGGAGCAGGGTCAGCGACGTCGGGTCGCGGTGAGGGCCCGTGCCCAGCGTCAGGTGCGGCTGCCGGCACGGCGGGTAGTGATTCAGCCGCATGACGGAGTCGCTGTCCGCGAAGAAGCCACGCAGCGCGTCGCGGCCGAGGCCGAGGCTCGCCGCCAGCACCTCCGTGATGTCCAGCGCCAGGCGCGTCATCACGTCGCAGTACTCCTGGTACACCTCTCTGCATATATACAACCATAAACAAGGGAATTGCTAATTAACTTGTGACAGTTTTTTCATCAATAAATTGTCACTTTTCTTTGTGTTGATCCAATTTTGACAATTAGTGGATACAGATGGCACTGAATTTTTTTGATGCGCCGCCGCAAAAGGAAACTAAATTTGCCAATGTAGGCAAAAATTTGGCAAAAAATAATTTGATTATGTACAAAATATTCTCAGTAAGAAATCTTGACTGAAAATTTTAAAAGATACCAAATATGAACAATTTTTTTATCGGTTTTGCTAGTTTTAAGTTGCCTGAAATTTTCTTAAGTTTAAGTCACTTGTTGTGACCATTAGATTTGTGTAGAGATTGGTGTATCATATGATTGGATATTGATCCAATAAATGTCATATGATTGAATATTGATCCAATGGTCATAACAAGTGACTTAAACTTAAGAAAATTTCAGGGAACTTATGAATAGACAGTCCCTTTAGGTCCTCACCGTCCGCATCCACTTCCGCCACCGTGCTACCACCGCCCGCCATCACCCCACTCCTTTCCATCTCCGGCGGCGCCGTAGTTCTGCCACCACGCACCACCTCCCGCCTCCTCTAACCTAACTCGCTACTCGGGATCTCAGTCGCCCCGCCCGCCGCCGCCGCCCTACCCTTCTCCATCCCGCAGCCGGCGGCGCCTTAGCCATGTCTCTGCCGTCCATTCCTCCCTCTATAGTGGGATCTTATGAACCCAAAACCCTAAATCGTTGAATCCGAGCCCTAAATATGCCACCCCCACCGCAGGAGAAGACATGCCGTGGGTCGGAGCACAAATTGTGGCATAGATCTAAAGGTCAAAAATTCACCGATGTCCTAAAAAATTTTAGTAGAGAGATGTATAGCAAACCGTATACTTATCAGGATCGCGTCTGTGCTCTCTAACAAGCAATTGAACCACGTAAAATGCATGGGTTTTCACAATAGTCGCGTACGTACCCCATGTGGCGGTAGTCCTCGCCGAGGGCGGCGACGAGGTAGTTGACGACCATGCGGGCGTTCTCCGGCGCGGCGGAGCAGTTCAAGGACAAGGTCTCCTTCCAGGGCCTCTTGCTGTCACAGCGCGCCGTGAAGCTGCTCGCGTATCCATGGTTCTCGCCGGGGCGGCGCTGCGCAAGCTGCTTCTCGGCGAGGGGCTGCGCGTAGAAGGCGTCGCTGCAGCGGTACGCCTCGGCGAGCAGCGCTGGGTCGACGCCGTGGTTGACCACCTGGAAGAAGCCGTGGCGCTCGCACGCCGCGGCAAGGTCGCGGTCGACGACCCCGCCGTCACGGACGGCGGCCAAGAGCTTGCCGAGGTCGACCACCGGGATGGCGCTCTCCTCCACACTGCCGTCGGCGGCCGGCGACTCCTCGGTGGGCCAGACGAACTGCGCCGGGATGTCGGCCTGCCGGCTCAGGATCGTCGCGTCGAACACGAGGGCCATGCTGCTAGCTTGATTGATCGCCTAGAGGCCGAGGCTTTTCAAGTTGCAATCTTAGCGCCTTTGTATGTATACGTTCTTTTTATATATAGTGAGATGGAGGAATGGATGCTGCCAACGGCGTGGTTTTCATGCTCTGTATGTTTCGTAGAATCTTTGAGATCACGGTGACTTGTTTTTAAATTCTTAAAAAAGTAATTGTCTCTAATAATGGATATGGATATACATCACCAGAATAGGGGAAGGTGATAAATTGCTCATGAGAAGGGGTGTGTATCTTTTTGCTACGGGATAATTAATTGTACCGTATGATACTAGCCTTCTGAAATAAGGTCATATACACAGCATAAAACATTATTGTATATCAAATATTTTTTCATGCCATATTCAAGGAAAATTTGTTTATCTGCCAAAAAAAATTCCCTTAAAATCTTTGGGATATAGTGAGATGGAGGAATGGATGCTGTGAACGGCATGTTTTCATGCTCTGTACGTTTCGTAGGATCTTTGGGATCACGGTGACTTGTTTTTGAAGGGTTAAATTCTTAAAAAAGTAATTGTCTCTATTAATGGATTTGGATATACATCACCAGAATAGGGGGAAGGTGATATTTTGCTCATGAGAAGCAAAGGGAACGTGTTATCTTGTTGGTGTGTATCTTTTTGCTACAGGGTAATTAATTATACAGTACAACTCAAGCCCGTGAAATAAAGGCATATACACTGTCACATCCCCAAATTAATAAAGAGGTTTATTATGCATTCCATTAGCATGCATCATGTTTTGAAACTTTTTATTTAAATATTGTACTTGGAAAATCTCCAAATACAAATGAAACATACACCTTAAATTGAACTCCAAACGAAAAACTGAAATAAATGCTACTAAAGTACCTCTGGGAATAATTTATTCAAATACTATATTAATTATCACAATTTAATATAATTTTCCCCAAATTTTTGGGACTGGTTTGAACCCTAAGAAAATTCAAACACCATTAATAGACCTAGCCTAAGTTTGAATTTTTATATTACAAATTATATCATGAACAGTAGGGTTCAATAATTTTTATGGACACTAGGCTACCCCAGGAACCCTCACAAATTATTTCATGATTTTAGGAATTTTATTTATATTTTTAAGCCTCTGGTCAAAGTAGTGAAAACAATTAAAATCCTGGTCAAAACACTGGACCCAAACCAGCCGCACTATTCCTTGGGCTCGAACCCGACTCGGTCACTTGACTCGGTGGAGTCAACTAGTTGTACCTCCGCATGCAACCCTTGGATCAAAGATCGACGGCCCTGATCTCTCCGTCCATTTGACCAGTCCGAAGTCCGCTTCAATCTAAGTCGTCCATTTACGATCCAACGGCCGATCTAAAACCACTTAACCCTACCCCCCGTGTGACTGACGCGCCGGGCTCGCTTGACAAACCCTTCTTCCTCCTTGGGCAGACGCGCGCTCAGGCGCTGCAAGCCACGCGGCCACGCCATTCTGTCCGAGCCGCTGGCGCTCCGTCACGGCGTGAGTCCACCACCACCGCGGACCACCCCTGGAGCTTCACTGCGAGACGCCGCTCCTATCCCGGTTAGCTGCTGAGGATAATACCCCCTCCAGACCTAGTTCTTCCCTCACTTCTCCTCTGGCCGCCGAGGATAGGGAAGCTTCCTTGAGCTCATTTCTCTGGTAAGCTTCTCACCTCTGGTGCCCTCAGCTCCTCCTTTGCATGCCATTTCCATTTTGGCTTATGCGAGCTCTTGATTCTTCTTGTAGCGCCTGGACCAACCTCGTGCTCCCTGAAGCTCCAGAGCATGCCTCCGAGAGCACCACCTTGTCATCTTCGTCTCCGGTGAGGTACTCGAACTTTCTTTCGCGTCATATCGTGCCTTATAGCATGGTTATGATAACCCCTAAACTTATTTCGACAATGCACGACAGGGTTTCGTGGAGTTGAAGAAATTGGGTTTACGGCCGGGGAACCAACCTTTCATCTCCCACTTGGGTCCGGTAAGACATTGTCCAATTCCTTGCTCCTATAGCAACCTCTTATGATCCTTGAGCTATACTGATCATCCATGGTTCGTAGGATTGCTCAGGTAATCTTCTCCTCGCGAAGTCGTGTCGTCGCCACCTTTCTTCTCCAGCGCCGACAGAGCTCCCGCTACTCCAAGCCTTCCCCGAGCTTCCACCTAGCTCGGGTAGCCTCCTAGTAGCCAGTAGAACCTCGGGCACCCGCTTGTTTGCACTGCGGAGCTTCATTTTTGCTGCATGCAGTTTTGCCGTATTGAGCGCCGCCGCTCAACTCCGGCTAGCCGCCGGTACAGGCCAGCTCAGCCGTCGAGACCACTCTCTTTGGGAGCGCAACACTATTGTGCACCTAAACCTGCCCTTGGTTCACGCCGCCGTGGCGCACAGCGCCGGCGAACCGCTAGGCAAACGCACGGGAGAAACTCCCTGTTGTCGTACGCCGACCGTCAATGTAGCAAATGATTAGGAATAAACGTTAATCATTAGCATTTAATCACTGTCTTAGCTGCGGTAATGTCTCGCTTACCTGTGGGCCCCGAGCACAGAAACGGCGGGGTTGAGCTGAAGCCATTGGTGACTTACATGTGGGCCCTAGGCTTTAAGCCCGTGCACCGTGCGAGTGCACCAGCGGACCAAGTCTTTTGGACCAGGTCACTGACGGCGGGTCCCACATGTCAGTTCGGAAATTAAAATCTGAGTTAAAAAGGAAATGGCACTGTTTTCGGTCCCGCATGTCAGCCACTACAGCTAGCGCGTGGTTCGGTAGAAAAAGTAATTAATACTTTATGAAATTCAAAATCTGTTAATTTGCACACTGAAAATTGACATTAACTTCTAAAATGCATAACTAAATCATTTTAACTCCAAAAATGAGTAAAACAACTTCTGATAATTTTTATATTTAATGAACTTAATATTAAAATTGGTTTCAAACATGTCTCTGTAACAGAGAACATTATTTTGGAAAATGAGTCATTAACACTATTATTTTTGCAATAGAAAAAGGGCTGATAACTTCAAAAATTCATAAGTAATTCTTGGAAACTCCAAAAACAGTGAAATCAGTTTTGATATTTTCTATTTCAAATGAACTTAATTATAAAAATGGTTTCAAACTAACCTCTTATGGGGACCCCGGTAATTATCTCCATAAGACCGAGATTAGACAAGGTCTTAGGGACATAATTACGGGTCTCCGGTAAATGAATTCCAATTTAACTCTATCCAAGTGAGAGGCTTAGCCGAATACTAGAGCCTCAACGATCATGCGCGCTGCTCCTTTGCGAGCGCTACATGATTGTCGATTCTCTTTCGATTTGAAGCACTACACTTAGTGAGTTAAATGGGGATTCATTAACAACGAGTATGACTTATATTGGCTCCCAAGATCAACGACCAATATACTCATACCCTCATCCAACGTTGGTTACATCCATACAACGCATACAACAAGAGATAAAAAGACATATTGCATAATAGTCAAAGTCTACAGCTTATTATATACGGCCGACCGGCCAAATTTAAAGTAAAGTATCAAGTAGCAGCGGAAGCAAGTAAATTAAACAAAATACCAGTAGTGGTATGCCCATCACCCATCGGCAACCGACTGGGGGTTAAATGATAGCACACTACTCGTTAGTGTCACCCAAGTCAACACTAACGAGATCGTCATACTCATAATCTTCCTCACCTGAAAAGGCCAAAGAACATCCGTGAGTACAAGTGTACTCGCAAGTCTTACACAAATAAAAATAGTTATGCATAAGGGTCATTCAAAGGATGGCTCATATTGGTTTAATTTTGCGAAAGAGACGCAACAATTAACATCTTACACATACTAGTCTTTCATGTGCCCATTTAAAATCAGATTTGAAGTAGAAGTAAAGCATATAGTAAAGCATTTCAGTAATAAACAATTTAATCATGCAAGGACCAAAGTGGCAGCCCACTTTGATGAACTAAACACATGAACATCCCGTTCATGACGAATACCAAGTTCAACCACAATTTTAATTAAAAGTCTAACAATAGTAACTCCCGAACTCAAGCGGTTGTCCATAACCGTGGACACGGCTATTCGAATAGATTGATACCCTGCAGGGGTGTACTACTTTACCCACACGACTTGATTAGCCCGTTAGCCTCCAGATGCCTCCGAATATAGCACACTTCCTATGGTGTGCCGGCCGGGTAAATCAAGATATGGTCATTTTTAGCAAGAAAATTCCATTGGGTTAAGTCCTCAACCTGTGGCTCCTAGGAACATAAGACGTTACGGCCTCTATGCCCTATCGGCCCAAAAGGAACATGGGATTTTCTCGGTCCCATGTCCTTACAATTTCACCACCGTGGGACCCAACACAACAAAACCTTCCCCCTACTTAACCATACGGCTCCCAACCCGCGTGTGGCAGCACGAGTGTACTTGAATTAACGACGTTACCAAAGTTCGGTTCTCAATTGTCCAGACAAGTCCTTCCACTTACCCAATGCTCGTGCACAAAGCACCATCACTAACCAACACTTGTCCAGACCAAAAGCTCATTTAAAAATGACAAAATTTAACTCATAAAACAGCTACAAAGATCTGAAGTATAAATCATAAAATGAGAGTTGTGTTTATCCCAAAATCACCGGGTTATTCCCGACGATCGAACTACCGTGTCTAGACTTGCATGGCTAAGCAATTCTATAACCCATAATTCACACATCCTATCTTAAGCATATAAGAGTTGTTATAATTTAAGATTAACCTAAAGCATAGTACATAACTAAACTACACATCACAAAAATATTGACATAATCAAAATAGCATGCAAGCAATTATCATTGCACTATCTTAACCAAAACTGGGATCGAATATGATGCAAAAGAAAGTTCAAATGATGCTTGCCTTGCTGGTACAATAGCTTCTCGCTCTCAGTAGCGTAAGTGTCGATATCAATATGCTCGGGATCTATATAATTATAACATCAAATAAATACCGAGAAAATAACTCAAAAACCAAAATACTCAAAAATGCATGATTTTTCTACAGTAGTTAGGTTATGATTTTAGATGGATTTAGGTAAAAGAATTATTCCATTTGGAGTTATGAATTGGAAGTTATGCTATTTTGAATTTCAGGTTTCATTCACCCTAAGTTATGTAATTTAATTATTTGGCCAAAATTTGTAGAACAGTAGTGGGGTAAAGGATTTCATAGGTAAATAGGTAATATTAATATAAGTTCAGAATAGTTGAGTTTGTCCCATTTGGAGTTCTTATGATTTAGTTATTGATTTTCAAAGTTATCAGCCTTTTATAGTATAAAAATAATGGAGTTAAAGATTATATTCTCCCAAAAATAGTTTCTATGACAGAGGTAATATGGAGACCATTTTTAGAATTAAGTTCACTGAAAATGAAAGTTATCAAAAGTGGTCTCACTGTTTTTGGAGTTTCCAATAATTACTTATGCATTTTTGAAGCTATCAGTCCTTTTCCTATTGCAACAATAATGGTTTTAATGGATTAATCTCCAATTAATACTCTCTGCTACAGAGACAAGTTTGAAACTAATTTTAATATAAAGTTTACTAAAAGTGAAAATTTCCAGAAGTGGTTTCATGTGATTTGGAGTTAATATGAAATAGTTATGCATTTTAGAAGTTAATACTAATTTCCAGTGTATAAATAAACTGATTTCGAATTTACTAAAGTGATTGTTACTTTTCTCACCGAGCCACGTGCTAGCCACAGTGACTGACTAGCGGGACCCGGAGAACAGTGCTTTCCCTTTTTAACTCTGATTTTAAATCGAACTGACATGTGGGGCCCGTCGTCAGCGACGTGGTCCAGTGGACTTAGCCCACCAACGCACACGCCTGGAGCACGGGATTTAACACCCAAAGCCCACATGTCAGTCACCGAGGCTTTAAACCCCGCATTCCCGTTTTCTGTGCGCGGGGCCCGCGTGTAAGTGAAACATTAGCGTCGCTATGACAGGGATTAAATGCTAATGATCATCATTTACTCCTAATCATTGGCTACAGTGGTTGTCGGCGTACGACAACGGGACTTTCGGTCCCGCGCGTTTCACCGGCGGCTTGCCGGCGTTGTGCGCCACGGCAGTGCGAACTAAAGGCACCATTAGCCGCGCAATAGCATTGCGCACCCAATGGAAGTGTTTTCGGCGGTGGAGGTGGTCTAGACCGCCGGCTAGCCGGAGGGGAGCGGCGGTACTAAATACGGCAAAAGGAGCTACGCCAATTTGAAAACGTTCCGAGCAAATGGACACATGCTTATGCTCCTAGGGGGCATGGGGAAGCTACCTGAGCTAGGAGAAGGCCTGGGAAGCCTGGGGATGGCTGGAGCAGGGTCGGCGCCGGAGAAGAAGTAGCGGCACAACACGGCTTCACGTGGAGAAGATGATTGGAGAAATCCTAAGGACAGAGAATGGTTAAGATAGCTCAAGGACCATATGAGAATGCTTCATGAGCAAAGAATTTAAGAATGGCTTACCAATTTGAAGTGGGAGGGAAAAAGGTTGCTTCTCGTACGGAATGGAAAAATCCTCAAATCATTAAGATCTGTAGCTGCAAAGACCAAATTGATTGAGGGGAAATAAGTGTGAGGATTAGGGGTAATCGTGACGCACATAAACGAGGAAAGTACTTACTGTGAGACCAAGAACACCACTTGGTGTCTTGAGAGCGCCTCTGGAGCAGTAGAGAGCACGAAGTGGGAACAAGAACTACAAGCAACGAGAGAGCTCGCATTAGCAAAAATGGACAAGGCATGCAAAGGAGGAGCCGAGGGTACCAGAGGTGGGAAGCTTACGCAGAAAGGAGCTCAGCTGGCTTCCTCCTCTCACAACCGAGGAGAAGTGAGGAAGAAGGAAGGGTTGCGAGGGGGTGTTATGCCCGGGCGATGACAGCAATGGAGGCGGCGTGAAGAGGAGGTGGTTCCGGAGTGGCCAACGGCAACGGCGAATTGACGGCGCCGAGTTGCCGCTTTCGCGGCGCGTCCGGCGGCGCGGCGGCGTGGAGCTCAGCTTCTGCACGAGGTAGACGAAGCAGCTGACCGGTGGACCCAACCGGTCAGTGGCACAGGGAGTTGTGGCTCGAGGGAGAGAGAGGGTTTCAATCGGGACCGTTAGATGGCGAATGGACGGACGAGATAGGCGGGGGTGTTCGGACAGGTCAAAAGACGAGGAGATCTGGGCCGCTGATCCTTGATCCAAGGGCTGCATGCTTTGGTGCGATTAGCTGACTCGCCCGAGTCAAGTGAGCGAGTCGGGTTCGAGCCCAAGGAACAGTAACAGCCGGTTTAGGTCCAGGGTTTTGACTGGGAAATATTTCATTTCCTCTACTTTGACCAGGGGATTAAAATTAGAAAAAAAATTCCTAAAACCCTGAAATAATTTGTGGGGGTTCCTGGGAAGGTATAGTTCCCAGAAAAATTATAAAACCCTACTGTTCATAATATAATTTGTGATATTTAAATTCAAACATGTTGTATGTCTATGAATGTTGTTTGAATTTTAATGAGGTTCAAACTAGTCCCAAAAATTTGGGAAAAATTATATTAATTCATGATAATTAATGTAGTATTTAAATAAATTGATTCCATATGATGATCACAACTTTTTATTACTGATTTGAAGTGAAATCTGAATTTTGATGTTTATGTTCACCTCAAATTAGATTTTCCAAGTGCAATATATTATGGAAATGTTTTGAAATCAATAATGCATGCTAATGAAATACATATTAATCCATTTTAATTGTTGGGGCTGTGACACCTCTATCACAGAAACTATAGTTTGAGGAAAATTCAAACCAACTTAAAATACTATAGTCGGAGTAGTGCCCAGGGCGGCCGCAGTGAAAGTTGTTGCTATTTGGGGGCTGAATTCCCCTATTCTTTCACTATCCCGAAGGTGGTGGAGGTCTTGGTACAAAGGTTAGTGGCCTTGGTGCCCCCGGATCTTGAAATAGGGGTGCTTGGGGCGGCCCAGTGCGCGGTCATGGAAAACTGTTGTTTGCTGAAATTTGTGCAGCCCTCTTCCTCTTCCTTGATTCATCGAAAGCTTGACTCTTGTTTTTCACTATAATGGCCTTGTTTACCATGTGTTGGAAGTTTCTGAAGTCATGGATGACAAGAGCAAGTTGCATCTCCTCTGTTAAGCCGTTCATAAAACGGCTCTAACGACGGGTGTCGGTGGAGATGTCGTTTGGAGCTAGGGATGGCAATGGGGCCCCATTCCCCATTCCCCGATGGGGAATTCATCTATTATGGGGCGGGTTTGGGACTACTTCATTCCCCACGGGGATAGTAATATGAAAAAATATTCCCATCTAAGGTTTGGACGGGGCTATTCCTGCTCCCATCCCCGTTCCCGATGGGCCCCGATAATACAATACATACTTCATAAGTTCATAGCCCACCCAAGTGCCCAACCATTGTTCCCAACCTAAGTGTGCATAAGCATAACCCTAGTCCCATACTCCCATTTCCCATCCATTCTCTTCCACCACGCCCCATGAGTGTATCCATGAATTCATAGCTTGAGAAATTTCTCTTTCTTGTAGTGAAATCTAGAAATAGCAAGATCGATGACGGGATGGGGACGGGATGGGGCCCCGATAACCCGACGGGCGAGGCGGAAGAATAGTACCGACAGACGGGATGGGGACGGATGGGGATTTTTTTGTCACGGGATGGGGATGGTCCGCTACTCCCCGACGGGGAATGGCCCCGTTGCCATCCCTATTTGGAGCATAGCGAGCCAGGAAGTTAAACTCATGCAAATACTCCATGACACTCTTCCTTCCTTGATTGAGAGCAAGGAATTTCTGTTATTTTTATCATCATCACTCCTTCCGGGATGTGGGCCTCACGAAAAGCCGCTCTGAACTAGTTCCAAGTCAGAACATGTCCCTCGGGCTACATGGCGGAGAAATTATACCACGAAGCACTAGCGGCTCCCTTCAACTGGTAGCTAGTGAACAAGACCCTCTCAACGCCGGTGCATTGAGCTATCATCAGCTTCTTCTCGATATTGTGGAGCCAGTCCTCCGCCTGCATGGGGTCTTCAGAGTTCGAGAAGGTTGGGGGATTTGTACACTGGAAGTTAGCAAGTCCCCCATGTGCCCTTTGTGCTCCCGCTGCTCCGGATGGTCCTGGAGCTGGGGAGGTGTTGCGGGTGATGGCCTCAAGGATCCAAGTTTTATCCATTTAGTTCCTCTCAATTTGGGCCAACACCTCCACCATTGTGGGTGGCGGTGGAAGCACCTCTTCAGGCTGACTGTCTTACTGATTTTGCTGGTCAGAAGGCTCCACACGTTCTCCTCCTGTATAAAGCTCACTGACAGCAGCAGAGCAGGGCCCCTGAGGTGGTGATCCCTCTTCTTATTGAGCCCTTGAATGAGTACTCGGCCCTTCCATCCTGTTGTCACACGGATGGTTAGTGAAAAGACGAAGGATACTCTCGTACAAGCGTGAACGAAATTCTGGACAGCGAGCGTATACTACTTAATTTAGCATGCATAATGACATAAAATGCACAAAATATCAACACCAAATGGGGGAACAAAGGCACTAAGGCCAGTACAAGATCCATGAAAAGCAAATGATAGTTTTCCGGTACGATTACATTCATATAGGCTCGTAGGCGAATGGCAACTGCCCAAAACAAAAGGTTCTTGCAAATAACACAAAGAGTTCAAAAATACTACCCTATTACATGAATTTAAAGATAAATGCTTGCTGAACACATTTCCAGACAGCAAGCTTGTGACCCTAATGTCCAAGACATCACGGTTGAAATTCATTAGGAACTCATATAAAAGATGGCACTTAGGTGATCCTGTGTCTACGGGGCTGTAACATCCCAATTTTCAGGATTTTTGAAAGTTTTCAAAATTAAAAATAACCAATTAGTTTTGTTGAATTACTAAAACTTAATTTGAGATTTTGGAAATTGAAAGCAATTTAATATGAATTAATCAAACTTCAAGTAATTCAAATTTGGTTTATTCTAAGTTTATTGGAGTTCTCTGGTATTTAACCCCCCTTTTTTCTCTGTTGTTCCGAATTCCCGTCAGCTCGCTCCTTTCCCCTGCTCTAGCCTTCTGGTTTGAACCAGCCTCTTGGTTTCGACCGGCCTTTTGGTTTCAACCAGCCTTTTGGTTTTGACCAACCTCTCGATTTTGACCAGCCTCCTGGTTTCAACTAGCTGCTCGGTTTAGACTAGCCCTGCCTGTCAGCCCCCTGCTCACCTTTTTCTTTCTCCCGTCGCATAAGTCGTCGCGCATTAAATGACGTCACCTCAGTCCTGCCCGTTTCCCATCTTGTCTCCTCTCCTACCTGCCCCCATCCCCTCCCTTACCTACTGGCCATGCGCCCATGCCGCGCCGCCACAAATCCTGTCGCTCCATCTTGTCGCCCGAACCCCCTCCTTCCTCTATAAATGGAGCACCCAGGGAGCCCTTTGCCTCCGCTTGTTTTCCCCTCAACTCTTCTTCTTTCTCTTTCCCTGTTTCGCCATGTTTCGAGTTTTGCCACCGCCGGCTGGAGTTCATGCCATTGCCTCTAGCATCGTCACCTCCTCGCCATAGAAGAGTTCGCTGGAGCCCATGCCGTCTTCAACCTCCTCGCCGCCGAAAAGTTTGCTCGAGCCCGTGCTGTCTTCAACCTCCTCGCCACTGAAGAGTTCATGGTAGCCTCCTCCTTTAGTCTCTCTCTCAGTCTTGGTAAGCTCCCCATGCCCTGTTCTTTCTTCTTTTGACCGTGTCGAGCAGTCGAATCCTTCTATCTTCTTTGGACCGTGTCAAGAAGTCGAATCCTTCTTTCTTCTTCCGACCGCATCGAGTAGTCGAATCCTTCTTACTTCTTCCAACCACTTGTAGTCGAATCCCCTTCTGACCAGGTAGTCGAACCTCCTTCCATGAGCTCGTTCTCCTTCGTTCGAGCTCCGATTCGAGTGATTCAATTTTTAAATCCATCTAAATTCAGTACCTTTCTTTTGGTTCTAGTTTGGTTCTTTTTAGATTTTATTTGAAGTTGTTTTACTTATTCGGCTCTTTTCGCACGTATAGATTCTAGCGTTTCCGAAGAGCTCTTGGACCCGACGACCTCGACTGAAGCATCTCAACTCTTCAACGAAGGTAAGTCATAGACCTTTGATCATGTCATACCTACTTTATAAAATTATATTATTTTATATCAACATGCATGGCTAGTTGTATAAAAATAGTTTGGGAAATAGCTAAATACCTACTCGACAGTATGACTCCTTGAATAATTGTGAATGACATGTTGACATGTACTGTGGGCACCATAGGTTGGGTAATCTTACTTGGACATTATTGTAATACCAACATGGGTATGTATTGTGCTTAGTCCTGCTTTAGTTATGTGATGTCTCTCGATCACATGATTCAAAGATGATAAATTGACTTAATGATATATGGAATTGTGGCGGGCCACTGTTGTTAAAATTTGTTGTGCCATGACAAGGGTTGCTATTCGGT
Organism: Ampelocalamus luodianensis; assembly: GCA_036346255.1. NCBI lineage: Eukaryota > Viridiplantae > Streptophyta > Magnoliopsida > Poales > Poaceae > Ampelocalamus > Ampelocalamus luodianensis. Next base: position 18,549,444 of record CM070629.1, on the reverse strand, counting down.
CGAGTTGAACCAAAAATGATTTCATACTCAGGCAATTGATCGTGCAGTAAAGGGGTAGAATTTTTGGAATGTAGTTTCCTCGCCTGAGTAGACACTAAGGACTTAACTTTGTACGCCATTGATTTGGGTCATACTGTGCAACCACAAGTCTATTTATGGGGTGAACCTGGCTGACTAATTAGCAATGCTTTGATTCGATTCTATTTTGGTGGAAGTGTGAACCCTACGATTGACATTCACACTTAGCGCAAGAGGGGGCCGATCGACTGGGATGTCATTTTGTAAGGTGGATATTGGGAGTTGTGGAGCCAGTCAGAGGCGAAACTTTAGCGAACAAAACCGAGTCAAAACAGAGCTTTGTAAAAGCCTTATGATTGTCTCTCCTTGATTCACATGTCTAAGGAAACGTGTGTTTTATCAAGCGACTATCTCTTGTGGGTCAAGTTGTACAACCTCTGCAGAGTGTAAAACTATTCGAATAGCCGTGTCCCCGGTTATGGATAGTGCTTGGTGAATTCACACAAGGGATAGATTTTCTCAAAAATGTTGTTGTGGTTGGTTACAAGTTTTTCGGGAAGTGAACAAGGTGTTCACGAGTTGTTTCAAGAAACTTGTTTATCTATGTATTAATCTTTCGAATTGTGCTTTGCAATCTTCTTACTGTATTTACTATCAATACTGCTTTTTGCAAATTAAACATAAAACTATCCTTGTCAAGCCTTGCATGAATACTATTTGCATACTGTTCCCTACGACTTGTTGAGTACTTTATGTACTCACGACTTTACGCCATTTGTTGATCAATCACCAAAGAAGACCCAGGGAGCACCGAGTTCGACGAGGAGGACTACTCTGAAGACTATGAGAACTAGGTCGCATCCTCCACTTGATTTCTTGTGGGCATGTCAAATGGCCTCTACGGGTTGTTTTGGTTCCCGCTGCAAGTCCTCTGTTGTTGTTGAGCCCTACGTGGCAAACTTTGTAAAACCTTAACCATAAGGTTCTTTTGCTACTAAGTACTATTATCTTGTCTGCTTCTTTAGCTGTCTTGTTGTATGGATATGATGTTATCGATGTTGCAACTGTGTGAGCTAGCTACTGATCATGGGACTAGTTCAGAATGCACAGAGAGTCTCAGGGTTGCATACCCAAGGTCCCGACAAAGATGGTATCAAAGCCATATTGACTGTAGGACATAACCATAGTTAGCATGGTCGTTTAGTCAAAACTTCAAATTTTATTTTATAAATCAAACCAACAGATAACATGAGTAGTTATTCTTCTCTCATCTTATTCTAATGTTTACCCATATCATCCATAAGTTCTTGTATCTTATCCCTTCTGAAACTCTGTTTCTGAAGTCAAGCTGATCCTTCTCACGTCAGTAATCTCTATAGGGTCGAGCCTTGCTCCGAGTCGACCACCCATATAAGTTAGATTGGGAGTGCTTTAGCAAGTTGCCTTCTTAGCTTGAGTATCGTGTAGTCCGAGTAATAGGAATTTCGGCTTGAGTTTTGTTGCCTCTTAATAGCTTTCTGACTATTCGTTCTTTGGGTTTAACTGACCTTCCCCAATTAGATTGCTCTGTCTTTCTCCCTTGTTCTCTCTCGTCTGTCGTGCTCTTCCCTCTCACCTATCGTGTTTTCTTCTTCACGTCTATTAAACCTAGGAAGTTTGGTGCAGATGGTTCAGACTCGCAACTCGGCAAGTCAAGATGAACCAGTGGATCCCTTTACACCACCTCCTCCTCTAGTCACAACTGCAGATCACGGTTTGGGTCAGTTCATGTCAGCCCAGACGCAGCTGATGAATACGATGATGCAGAATATGAACCAAATGATGACTCAATAGAACCAGATCATTGCTGCCCTAGTCGAAATGTTGAATCAAAATAATTGAGTAGCTGCTATGCCACCCCCACCCCCACCAGTTTTTCCTCAGTCAAGGCTAACAGAGTTCATGAGGACCCATCCCCCTATGTTCTCTAGCTCCTTAGAGCCTTTGGACGCAGATTACTGGCCGCGCTCTATCGAGAAGGAGCTCGCCATCACCCGGTGATGACGCCCACGAGAAGGTTATGTATGTCGCGCACCAGTTTGAAGGTACGGCAACAGAATAGTGGGAGACTTGCTGCGCCGCCCATGGAAACCATCAGAACATCACTTGGGCTGAATTCTCAGAAGCTTTCCACCACTCTCATATTCCTGATGGGAAGGTGGAAATGAAGAAGACCGAGTTCCGTGAGCTGCGACAAGGGAACATGTCAGTGAGTGAATATCTCAATAGGTTCACTCAACTCTCTCGCTATCCTCAAGAGGACATTGCCATAGATGATGCATGTCAAAAGTGTTTCAAGCCGGGACTCAACCCTATAGCTTAAAGGTTCAAGTCTTTGGCAATGACTATGTAGATTTCCAATGATTGGTAAACAAGACCATGCTCATAGAACATTCTCGTCGTGAGCTTGAAGAATCTCGTAAGAGGAAGATGATGCAGCATGGTGCTCATCAAAACCATCCGCAGAGAGCTAGAATGAATGTGCAGCACCCTGGCCATTCTGCTCATCCTGTTACCATCAGGACCCCTACGACAGCACCTCACCCTGCTGCTCTAGGATTTTGCAGCTTCAGCAACAATAACACCAACAGCCAACAACCAAGAAGAAAAAATCCTGCCATAGGAGTCACCTGTTTCAACTATCACCAATTAGGGCACTTCGCCAACAACTGCCTGTAGAAGCAAGGTCCAATGCCGGTTAGATTCAATTTGGGCGTTACTCTGACCAGAACCCCTATGCCAGGAGCAAGTTGTGGAGCACCTCAGACTCCAGTTGCACCAGCCAAGACCTCTCAGCCTTTTGGGAGAGGTCGTGTGAACCATGTTACAGTGGAGGAAGCCTGGATAGCCCCGGACATCGTGCTAGGTAAGTTCCTAGTAAATTCAATACCTACTACTGTTTTGTTTGATTCTGGAGCTTCGCATTCGTTTGTTTCTCAGAGTTTTGCTACAAAGCATCAGTTTGAGGTTTTGGCTCTTAAAAGTGCTTTGTTGGTCCAATCCCCCGGCTCGGAGTTGAGTACGAACCAAGAGTGCCCAAAAGTTGAAGTGACCATAGAAGGGGTAGAATTCCTAGCCAACCTCATCATCATCGACACCAAGTCCTTGGATGTGATTTTGGGTATGGATTGGCTTACTAATCACCATACCATTTTGGATTGTGGTGGTCGAAGCATCACTTTGGTTAATCCAGTTGGAACCAAAGTAAAATTTGAAGCCTCCACGGAGAAGCATGATGGAGCACTAGTCTGCAGTGTCAAGGCTGTATCTTAGGAAGATGTGCCAGCGGTCGGAGATTTTCTAGACGTCTTTCCGGATGAATTACTTGGAATGCCACCGGACAGGGATCTAGAGTTTGTCATCAACGTAGTTTCGGGAACCGCTCCCATTTCCAAGAGACCCTACCGTTTCCCTGTCAATGACTTAGTCGAGCTGAAGAAGCAGATCGAGGAGATGCAACATAAAGATTTTGTCCGACCAAGTTCTTCACCTTGGGGAGCCCTGGTGATCTTTGTTGTAAAGAAGGATGGTACCTAGCGGATGTGTGTGGATTACCGCTCACTCAATGAAGTCACCATCAAGAAAAAGTACCCTTTGCCCAGGATTGATGATCCGTTCGACCAGTTGAAGGGGGGCGGGGTGTTCTCCAAGATAGATTTGAGGTCACATTACCATTAGTTGAAGATTCGTCCAGAGGATATTCCCAAGACAACTTTCTCAACCCGTTATGGCCTGTACGAGTTCACAGTCATGTCTTTTGGATTGACCAATGCCCCTGCTTACTTTATGAACTTGATGAATAAAGTATTCATGGATTATTTGGATAAGTTCGTCATTGTCTTTATTGATGATATTTTAGTATACTCCAAGAGTGAAGAAGAGCATGAAGAGCACCTCCGCTTGGTCCTGAATAAGCTTAGAGATTATCAACTCTGTGCTAAATTCAACAAGTGTGAGTTTTGGATGAAGGAAGTTACATTCTTGGGACATGTCATGTCTACAGAAGGAGTCACCGTCAACCCTAACAAGGTCAAGGATGTGCTCGATTGGGAATCACCCAAGTCAGTACCTTAGGTCAGAAGTTTCCTTGGTATGGCAGGATACTATCGCCGGTTTATAGAAGGATTTTTCATAATAGCAAGACCCATCACCCAGTTGTTGAAAAAGGAAAAGAGGTTTCCTTGGACACCAGAATTTGAGTAAAGTTTTCAAGAGTTGAAGAAGCGTTTGACCACTGCACCAGTATTGATCTTACCTGATGTTCGAAAGGACTTTGAGGTTTTCTGTGATGCCTCACGACAAGATCTTGGTTGTGTCATGATGTAAGAAAGGAAGGTAGTGGCACATGTTTCCCGTCATCTGAGGCCTCATGAAGCAAATTACCCCACTCATGATTTAGAGATGGCTGCCGTGGTGCATGCTTTGAATATATGGCGTCATTACCTCATTGGTAATCGCTGTGAAGTTTACACTGACTATAAGGGCTTGAAGTACATTTTTACTTAAGCTGATCTCAATATGAGGCAAAGAAGATGGTTGGAGTTGATCAAGAATTACAATGTGGGAATCCATTATCATCCAGGCAAAGCTAATGTCATAGTAGATGCTTTAAGTAGAAAGGTCTACTGCAATACTCTGATGATCAAGAAAAGTCAGCCAACACTGCACAAAGAATTTCAGAAGCTCAAGCTTGAATTAGTTGAAGAAGATTGTTTAGCTACTTTGGAAGTGCAACCCACTCTGCGAGATCAGATCAGGAAAGCACAAACTGAAGATGCAGATATCAAAGAAATAAAGAGCAACATGAAGAAGGGTAAATCCTTAAGATTCTCAAAAGACGAGCAAGGAACCATTTGTTTTAACAAACGTATTTGTGTGCCGGACCAGAAAGAGCTTAAGCAATTGATACTCAAGAAAGCTCATGAAACCTTGTATTTCATTTACCCCAGAAGCGCAAAGATGTATCAAGATCTCAAGGAGTTTTATTGGTGGCCTAGTATGAAGCGTGATATTGCTGAATACATAGCTCAGTGTGATGTTTGCCAGTGAGTTAAAGCCAAGCATTAGAGACCTGCTGGACTCTTGCAACCCTTGGATGTACCTGAATGGATATGAAAAGAAATTGGCATGGAATTTATCACCGGTCTGCTGAGAACCAGAGTTGGCTATGATTCTATCTGGGTAATCATAGATCACCTAACAAAGGTTGCTCATTTCATTCCAGTCAGACCACCTACTCAGGAGACAGACTTGCAGAATTGTACTCCGAGCGATTGGTAAGAAGTTGGACATTGCCCAGTGCACCGACCTTGAGAGGGTGTTGTTCGCTTCGCACCAGCTCATGGGGCCAGCTTCCGAATGGTGGGACAACTACAACATATCTCACACTGATAACCAAACCATCACGTGGAATGAATTTGTGCAAGCTTTCCGTCGTGCACATATTCCTTCTGGCATGATGACCCTCAAGAAGAAGGAGTTTCGCTCGCTATGCCAAAGCAACCGCTCAGTGAACGAGTACCTCACAAGTTCAATCAGCTAGCACGCTACGTACCGGAAGATGTTGTAAAAGATGAAGACAAGCAAGAAAGATTCCTTGAAGGACTCAATGATGATCTATTCGCACAGCTGATTTCCTAGGATTATTCTGATTTCCAGCAGCTGATTAACAAGGCGATTCGTCAAGAAGGCAAGCACCAAGAGATGGAGAACCGCAAGAGAAGAATAGCTGCACAGAAGTTCAACCCTGGAGGTTTCCCTAAAGCTAGAGGGACTTCATCACATCAAGTCAGATTCCAGCCAGCAACTTCAACTGAAACACCTGCATTGTATCAGTTAATCATCCTTTTAGCAATCCACTATCATCCGAATTACAACCATATACCAAAGAGGCCATTATACTCGCTTATAGCTAGGCTCTGTTTATCAACCTCACTGCCAAGAACAGTTAGCTGTTATCTGAACTAAGCACCTAAAGCTAACCACTAATTACCCTCACAAAAATACAAGTGTATGTTAGCAGTAATACGTACAAATCAGATTCAACCACTAATCTGGATTCTTACCTTCATACATAACTACCAGGGAGATACATACATAGAAGAGTCACAGAGAGACATCACAAGGCAGCGAAGGCCAATAGGGGAAACCAGGAGCGGCTCGGGCATGGTGCGTCGCCGGCGAGGAGGGTTGACATCGGCGGCCGTAGATGGGTAAAATGGAACCGCGAGGCCGAGGTGACCCCTAGGGCAGCGGCGGCACGGCTCAAGCGACGCTAGGGCTGGCGGGCGGCGGTGTGCGGCGACCAGCCATGAGAGCAACATGGCGCGGCGGCACCATGGTGGAAGAGGGGAGGAGTTAGGGCGAGCACAAGCGAGAGGGTGCTAAGGGGAGCACAACCATGCGGTCGGCTGGGGAGGAGGAGGTTCGAGATGGCCCGGTGATGTAGTCCGACGGCAGCACGATGAGGGTGATGTGGGGGCACCGCTCGGGTGAGGGATTGCTCTGAGGGACGGTGGGGGAAGGACAAGGAAGGTGAGGGGTTGCTTCACCTGGGAGTAATTGACCGAGGCTTATCGGTGAAGGAGCGACAGCGGTAGAGGTGGGTTTGGCCGGAATTGGGGAGGACGGTGGCGTATTAACTATAATCTTGACTTAATTGGTTTGTTTGCATCGCAGTCATGTGCATTAGTTCGTTGCTTCAGTTACTTGTTTTTCATTAGTGTCGTGAGCATTGAGGGCTTCGGTTATGGCTGAGTTATGTGCTAGTCACAGGATGGCACTAGTGGGCATTTTCTGTTCATGGAGTTACTAGTAACACATTAGAGTTATTAATTGCATGTAAATTAGTGAGTCTCTCGTTCAGTATAAGAGGAGAAGAATATATGAGAAAATGCTGTGCGGAAGCTTTTGGGCAGCACCAAAATATTTGTGTCTTGGGTGTTCTTTTCGGGAGTTTCAGTTCCAACAATTGGTATCAGAGCGAGGTTCAATGTGAGGAGAGTGCCCACCCGGTGGCGCCGGCAGCAAGGCACGGCGCGGCATGGTACTTGGCGGAGCGGGCAAACCTGGCGATGATGCAAAAGCTGTTTGAGGACCAGCTGGAGCCCAACGTGGAGCGGCTGTCCAAGGTGCTCGCGACGGACGTGCCGGCGTTGCTTGGAGGCGACGGCTTCGGGCGTGGCATGGCCGCGGCGCAGCGGCTTGGCCCCAGGTGGTGCGACGGCGACTCGGCCCAGGGCATGCGCGGCGTGGCTCCGAGCACAGCGGTGCTCGGTGAGCACGACGGAGACGCGGCGTAAGGTGCAGATGTGCACAAGGCGCGGGGCGCGACGCATGGCAGCGGCTGCGAGGGCGACGAGCGTCACGGTCGAGAGCGGCGGCGTATGAGCGGTGCCAAGACAGCAACGCAGCGCGGGTGCGCGCAGAGCGCGGCGTGTCTGGCGGCCCAGCCCGGCCAGGCATTGGCGTGGCGTGCGCGCGTAAGCGCAGAGTGACGCAGCGCGCGCGTCTGACGGGTGTGCGCGTCGCGGTGCCGGGGCGCGTGCACCACGCAGGGTGCTTTGGCGACGAGCCGGCTGCAGCATCATGCATTCAGGAGCACGACGGTGAAGGTCCGTGCGGCTATGGCGAGGCCAGCGCGGTGTGCTGGAATCGCACGTGATGTGCGCACCGGTGGCGGCGACGTGATTGCCGCGTAGTTGGCCGATGACCGCGGTCTCCACGGGAGGTGGAGGCCGACGGCAGCAAGGTGAGGCGGTGCGAAGCCGCCGGGAAGCGAGTCGGCATGAGGCCGACAAATGACGATGGGCGCACCAACGGCAGACTCCATGAGTGGAGGCCAGAGGTGGCGCAGTGGCAGACTCCATATGAGGTGGAGGCCATAAGTGGCGGCAGACTCCAGGCGAGATGGAGGCCGATGGCGGTGGTCGAGACCATCGTTGAGAAAGTTGGTGTGATGCCGACGGTGATGGCATGCAGTCGGCACACGGAAGCACGCGTTTTGGTGGCGCATCGTGGAGAATGCGTGGAGCGCAACAGCGGTGCGAAACCGTTGTGAGGATTCGGCGTGAAGCCGAAAGCGGTGGTGTGAAGCCATCGTCGCTAGAGGAGTCGGTGTGCGAGACCGACAACGGCGCGATGAGTCGCGCAAGGTGCCCACGAGGAGGCATCGATTGGCGGTGAGAGGCCGCAGACAATGTTGTCTCGCTCGCGTTGGAGGCCATGAGTAGTGGTGTGAGGCTGCTACAAGGTGGATATCGGCGTTGGGAAGGCGTCGTCCACAAGATGAAGATGCTGCTGCGTGCGGCAAGACGATATGGGTCATCGGCATCGTGAGTTGACGTGTCAAGATTAGGGGGGAAATTATTAACTATAATCTTGACTTAATTGGTTTGTTTGCATCGCAGTCATGTGCATTAGTTCGTTGCTTCAGTTACTTGTTTTTCATTAGTGTCGTGAGCATTAAGGGCTTCGGTTATGGCTGAGTTATGTGCTAGTCACAGGATGGCACTAGTGGGCATTTTCTGTTCATGGAGTTACTAGTAACACATTAGAGTTATTAATTGCATGTAAATTAGTGAGTCTCTCGTTCAGTATAAGAGGAGAAGAATATATGAGAAAATGCTGTGCGGAAGCTTTTGGGCAGCACCAAAATATTTGTGTCTTGGGTGTTCTTTTCGGGAGTTTCAGTTCCAACATGGCGCTCATTGCTCCAGTGGCCCAAGCCTCAAATTGGTGGAGGGTTTTTGCTTGCGGGGTCGTAGGACGCAGAGTGACACACATAGTTGGGGAAGAAGCTCGCTAGTGCGGCGATGGCGTGATGGTGGCCGATGCGGGCGGCTTGGCTTGACCTCCTTGTGTTTGGTAGGGAGAATGGGGGAGACGACAGGGAGGTAAGAACGGGGCTCAGGTGGCTCGACGATGGATCCTTATAGGCAGCGGATGGAGGAGCCGAAGGTGACTGGCGGTATGGGCTGGGAGCTTCGTGGCGGGCATGCAAAGGCTGAGGGGTGGATGCGTGGAGGGGAACCCCTACGCTATGGGGCCCAACAGTCTGCCAGAGGAAGGAATTTCCATTTCTAGAATTTTCTGAAAATCCGCTGAGGGCTTTAGGTATTTTTCTGACATAGAAATATAAGTCCAAAAATCATGAAAATTCTAGGGGAGGGTTATGACACAATGTATATTTTTGTGTAATTTTCTAGGGTTTATCTATTCTGTATATGTCTCAAAAACTCTTTTAAGCTTCTCGGTTTTATGCATTTGGTTGACTTGAAGAAATTTTGTAAAACATGTTTTACATATTTCTCATTTTATTGATAGTATAATTACATCCAGTTTGGGATTTTTAAATATCATCTTTTGTTTTAATTCATTTTGGTCCTCATTTAGTTTTGTATTTCTTAAATTGTATTCTTAAATTTCTTTATTCAACACAAAACCTTGCAATATGATCCAGAAAAGTAAATGCCCACAAGATCCACCAAAAGTTTTTAAAAATTTCACATTTTCCTAAACTTTAAAACATGCCCAAATTTTTGGGATGTTACATGAACTACCTGTGATGCATACTATCACAGACGGTTATTAGCTCAGAAACGTTTGTGATAGTTGCCTATCACAGACGATTTTTGGATGAAACCGTCTGTGATAGCTGATGTATCATAGATGGTTTGTAGCTGAAACCGTCTGTGATAGCTGATGTATCGCAGACGTTTTGTAGCTGAAACCATCTGTGATGATCTCTTCTCTATAAAGCCTCCAAGCAGTGGTTGCTTGTGTCCTCGAGGAATGGCATGAAGCAAATTACACACTCGAGTGTGTCAGGTTCGATGAAGTAGGCTTGTGGTTCACTTGCATGTTTAGGACATGAACACCCAAGGTGAGAGCTAGCTAGCTGAATTCAGGCACCGAGTTAGCTAACATGGCACAAGCAGCCACTGCTTGGAGGTTTTATAGAGAAGAGTTAGAGAAATGAATAATATGCACAACATATACCACATGTATACTAATGAAATCAGCATAAAGCTCACACTTTGAGTTCAAAATTTAATGCATCTCATGAACCAACATCATACACAAAGAACCCACCCATATCATCCAACCATCACAGAACACCCACCATAGCCCACATCATTCATCACCCATATCACAGAGCAACGGAGGAAAGGGATAGAGAGTAAAGGGCAGTAGTTACCCCAGTGCAACCGCAAATCGACCACCGGTAGTAGCTCACCACATCCATCTCCTTCATGTTAGCAATAACAACCCATATCACAGAGCAAGGGGAGGGAAAGGGATAGAGAGTAAAGGGGAGTAGTTACCCCAGTGCAACCGGCAAATCGACTACCGGCAGTAGCTCAGCATATCCATCTCCTTCATGTTAGCAACAACAACCCACATCAGTAAACAAGTCAAACTCAAACCCAAAAACTGAAGCAACAGAGAATGTAAACAACTCAAACTCAAATGCCAGGGGGAGAGGACGAGGTCGACATCGCCGGTGTTAGTGGTGAGGTAGCCGAGGTCGCGCACGCCGGGGGGAGAGGACCAAGAGGGGAAGGCAGATCTGGCGGCGGGGAGGTGGATTTGGCCGAGGGGAGGTTGATTGGACCGGCGGCGATGGCAGCAACATCACTGTAGTTGTGGCACCACCGTGACATTGCACAAGACACTCTTATGAGAAGAGTTGGGGAACTACGGTGTCACAACCGGTCGCGACGGGAAGAAGGGTGGCGTCGAGGAGAAGGCGCGACTTGGGGGCGACCGTCGGGGAGGAGACTTCGGGCCACGGCGTTGAGGTCGGGGGCACTCGGGGGGAAGGGAACGGGTGAGAGGTACGGTGCTGGGGAGTGCTACGTGAGTTAGGGCGCAAACCCTAGCGGGCTCCTATTAGTAACACAAACAGTCTCTAAATCAAAACCGTCTGAGATTACATGTAATACAGATGGTTTTGGTCAACCGTCTGTGATGAGGTGTCCAGTATTAGCTTTTTTGCAGTAGTGGTGGCGGGCTCTAACGGAATCAACCCAGAACCCTGCAACACTCCAAGACAGATTAGGAAGAACACACGTGCTGAGATCACAGAGAGATTCTCAGTTGGGGCAGATTTTTCTGTACTGTATTCCAAACGGCAAAATGTGGGGACCCCGGTAATTATCTCCATAAGACCGAGATTAGACAAGGTCTTAGGGACATAATTACGGGCCTCCGGTAAATGAATTCCAATTTAACTCTATCCAAGTGAGAGGCTTAGCCGAATACTAGAGCCTCAACGATCATGCGCTCCGCTGCTCCTTTGCGAGCGCTACATGATTGTCGATTCTCTTTCGATTCGAAGCACGACAGTTAGTGAGTTAAATGGGGATTCATCAACAACGAGTATGACTTATATTGGCTCCCAAGATCAACGACCAATATACTCATACCCTCATCCAACGTTGGTTACATCCATACAACGCATACAACAAGAGATCAAAAGACATACCGCATAATAGTCAAAGTCTACAGCTTATTACATACGGCCGACCGACCAAATTCAAAGTAAAGTATCAAGTAGCAGCGGAAGTAAATAAATAAAGCAAAAGACCAGTAGTGGTATGCCCATCACCCATCGGCAACCGACAAGGGGTTAAATGATAGCACACTACTCGTTAGTGTCACCCAAGTCAACACTAACAAGATCGTCAGACTCATAATCTTCCTCACTGAAAAGGCCAAGAACATCCGGCGAGTACAAGTGTACTGCAAGTCTTACACAAATAAAAATATTTATGCATAAGGGTCATTCAAAGGATGGCTCATATTGGTTTAGTTTTGCGAAAAAGACGCAACAATTAACATCCTACACATACTAGTTTTTCATGTGCCCATTTAAAATCAGCTTTGAAGTGGAAGTAAAGCATATAGTAAAGTATTTCAGTAATAAACAATTGAATCATGCAAAGACCAAAGTGGCAGCCCACTTTGATGTACTAAACACATGAACATCCCGTTCATGACGAATACCAAGTTCAACCACAATTTTAATTAAAAGTCTAACAATAGTAACTCCCGAACTCAAGCGGTTGTCCATAACCGTGGACACGGCTATTCGAATAGATTGATACCCTGCAGGGGTGTACTACTTTACCCACACGACTTGATTAGCCCGTAAGCCTCCAGAGGCCTCTGAAATAGCATACTTCCTATGGTATGCCGGCCGGGTAAATCAAGATATAGTCATTTTCAGCAAGAAAGCCCTATTGAGCTAAGTCCCCCTTGTGAGATGGTTTCTTGCCTAGTACAAGCGTCTGATAGCACTTGCTAGGGGGCTCACAAGTTATATTGGACATACCGATGCAATCAAAACAAGTAAAATTGGTGCTCCCTTGCACACTATAAAGGATTACATCGGCTCCTAAGGAACATAGGATTTCACGGTCGCTATGCCCTTACACCACCAGGGACTTAACACAATAAAACCCTCCCCCTACTTAACCATACGGCTCCCAACCCGCGTGTGGCAGCACGAGTGTACTTGAATTAACGACGTTACCAAAGTTCGGTCCTCAATTGTTTAGACAAGTCCTTCCACTTACCCAATGCTCGTGCACAAAGCACCATCACTAACCAACACTTGTCCGCACCAAATCTCATTTTAAAATGACAATTTTTGCTCATAACACGATACGATTAAAGTATAAAGAGGTAAGTATGTGTTTCGAATATCTGAATTAAAGTATAAAGAGGTAAGTATGTGTTTCCCATAATTGCAATTTCCATTTTCTAGAATTAAATTCTTGTGAATGGAAATTGTTGTCAGCAAATTCTTAGCCTTCAAACTTGTGATCATCCTCTGAAATTATTTTTCCTATCATCTTGATCATCCTATCTACCTCCTGTTAGCCCTAGCAATCAAACTACCGTATCTAGACTTGCATGACTAAGCAACCCATATTCAATAATCATCACATCCTATCTTAAGCATGTAGGTACTGGCATAATTCAAGATTAACCTCAAGCATAGGACATAACTAAACTCCACATCACAAAAATATTTACATAATCAAAATAGCATGCAAGCAATTATCATTGCACTAACTTAACCAAACGACTAGGATCAAATATGATGCAAAAGAAAGTTCAAATGATGCTTGCCTTGCTGGTACAGTAGCTGCTCACTTATCATTGCACTAACTTAACCAAAGTAGCGTAAGTGTCGATATCAATATGCTCGGGATCTATATAATTATAACATCAAATAAATACCGAGAAAACAACTCAAAAACCAAAATGCTCAAAAATGCATGATTTTTCTACAGTAGTTAGGTTATGATTTTAGATGGATTTAGGTAAAAGAATTATTCCATTTGGGGTTATGAATTGGAAGTTATGCTATTTTGAATTTCAGGTTTCGTTAAACCTTAAGTCATGTAATTTAATTATTTGGCCAAAATTTGTAGAATAGTGGTGGGGTAGAGGATTACATAGGTAAATAGGTAATATTAATACAAGTTCAGAATAGTTGAGTTTGTCCTATTTGGAGTTTTTATGATTTAGTTATGTATTTTCAAAGTTATCAGTCTTTTATAGTATAACAATAATAGAGTTAAAGATTATATTCTCCCAAATATAGTTTCTGTGACAGAGGTAGGATGGAGACCATTTTTAGAATTAAGTTCACTGAAAATAAAAATTATCAAAAGTGGTCTCACTGTTTTTGGAGTTTCCAATAATTACTTATGCATTTTTGAAGTTATCAGTATTTTTCCTATTGTAAAAATAATGGTTTTAATGGATTAATCTCCAAATAAAGCTCTCTGCTACAGAGACATGTTTGAAACTAATTTTAACATCAAGTTCATTAAATTTGAAAATTATCAGAAGTGGTTTCACTCATTTTGGAGTTAAAATGAATTAGTTATGTATTTTCAAAGTTATACATATTTTCCAGTGTGCAAATTAACTGATTTCGAATTTCATAAAGCATTTACTACTTTTCCTACCGACCACGCTCTAGCCGCAGTCGCTGACGTGCGGGCTGCGTCGAGCTTGACCTACCAAAGCGACTTGGCTCGGCGGAACAAGCCGGCGTATTTCACGACACGTTTTCAAACAATCAAAACGAAACTCGTCTTGAGCAAGTTAGTGCGTTTTCCTCGGTGAAAACATGTTTAACGAAATGCACATCCACTTAGACTAACCTAGGGCCCACAAGTCAGTGACTCTAAACCTCACTAAGCCACGTCATTAGATTACGCTAATCCGGCAATTACATCTGCGGTTGTCAAAACCGACAACAAGAGTCGAACTTTGCGCGGCGTTGCCGCACTCGCTGGCGGCGAGGGAAGGATGGAGAGCGCGGTGTACCAGCTAAAACGGAAGGACATTAGTAAGAGCTACCTTCCGGTGGTGGCTTTGCCGGTGAAGAGGCACGGTGGCGGGCCGGCGGCGGAGTTGAGCGGAGGAGGCGCGTGCGGGTATCAGGAGGGCTCGAGGTAGAGGCTCCTCCAGGGACAATCGACACCAAAGAAAGGCTTCTGCGGTTACGGCGACGTCGAAGGAGGTGCAGGGGAACCAAGGGCCTTCGTCTTCAGCTCCGGTGGCACCTGGGCGCGGCGAGGTCCACGGCGGCAGTTGCGGTTCACGTGGAAAGGCCGCTCTGGAGAGGTAGAAAAGCAAGTAGCGGTTGGACACGCTTAAGTGAGGTATGGAGATGGTAGGAATGAGAGAAATCAGGGAAAGCCTTACCGACCGGAGCTGGAGACAAAGAGCAAAGTCGGCGGCCGACAAAAGATAAACTTCTAAATCTGAGAGATCCTGTGAAGCATCGAATGAATTGATTGAGGGGAAATCAATACTAAGCATAGAGGCACCTGGTGACGCATTCAGGCGATGATAATACTCACCGGAGGTGAAGGAAACACGGCAAGGTCCTTCGGGGCACGCTCTGGATGTCACCGGTAGCACGACAACGGTCGGCAAGCTACAAGGTACGAGAGGAGCCGAGGTTAGGAAAAAATGGGAAAGGCATTGAACAGGAAGAGAGAGGAGCCACCGGACCGAGCTTACCTGCACGGAGCTCGGCTTAGCCTCCCTTCTCGACCAACAGAGAAGAGGTGAGGGGTAAAGGTGGGCATGGAGGGGGTCTTAAGCCGAAGTGAGGACGGAAACGGAAACGGCGTTAGGTGAGGAAGCTCTGGAATGGTCAACGGCCGCGGCGGATCCACGGCGTGCCTGGCGCCGTTCTGGTGCGCGTCGGAGTCGCTCGGCCGCGTGGCGCGCTGGCTCTGAGGGCTGCAGCGAGGTAGGAGGCGAAACTGACAAGGCGGGCCCAAGGCGTCAGTGTCACAACGTGCGCGCGAGTCCAAGTGAGTGGGTCATCACAGGCCGTTGGATCGCATCTGAACGGCTCGGGTTTAAAAGAAAGGACGATCGGCGGGGTTGAAACGGTACGCAATCTGGGGCGTTGGTTCTTCCATCGGATGGCTCTCATGCGGTGCAATTAGGCGGTTGGGTTGAGTCCAGTCGCCGAGTCGGACTCGAGTCCGAGGAACAGTGCTAGCCGATTAGGGTTGAGTTTGACTGAGAATTAAATTAGATTTACTACTTTGACCAGAGCTTTATAAATAGAAATAAATTTCATAAAATCCTCAAATAATTTGTGGGGGTTCCTGGGAAGATATAGTTCCCATAAAAATTATGAAACCCTAATGTTCATAATATATTTTGTAATATTTAAATTCAAACTTAATGTATGTCTTTTAAGTTGGTTTGAATTTTCATTAGGTTCAACCTAGTCCCAAAAATTTTGGAAAAATTATATTTATTCATTAGAATTAATTTAGTATTTAAATAAATTGATTCCAGATGATGATCACAACTTTTTATTACAGATGCTAAAAGAAAACCGAAATTTGAAGTGTATGTTTATATGAAATGAGATTTTCCAAGTACAATATATTATGAAATGATTTGAAATTGATAATGCATGTTAGTGAGATTCTTTATAATCCATTTTAATAGTTGGGGCTGTGACACAAAATACCTTAGATCTACAGTTAACTAAAAAAATAGAACTAAAAACAGACTAGGCTAAAGTTCAGCAATCATGACTTCCCACAATCCGAATTAGCTAGACTCAATGCGCACTATGCCACAAGTCTAGGCCCAACACCAGCTAAGTCTGGATTAATTCCAACAATCACCCCCCTAATCTTGCCTTCCATGCTCAATGTTTCTGACACCCAGTAGCTCCGGTATTTCAGCAAACCTAATTCTTCCGATAGTTTTGGTCAAAATGTCTGCGCACTGGTCTTCTGTGCTAATGTGCTCGACGGTGATTAGCTCCTTCTCAACACATTCTCATATGAAATGAAACCTTATATCTATGTGCTTGCTTCTTCCATGGAACAATGGATTCTTCATTAAAGCAATAGCTGATTAGTTGTCGACATAAAGCGTCACAGGATCCGGTTGGTGGCTTGTTATGTCACTTAACAAACCCCTCAACCACACAACTTGACATGCCGTTGCTGTTGGCGCCATGAACTCGGCTTCACAGGAAGAGAGAGCAACACTCTTCTGCTTTTGAGATCCCCATGCTATCATATTCCCACAGAGGTATAACACCAAGCCGCTAGTGCTCCTTCTATCATCAATATCACCAGCGAGATTACTATCGCAATACCCAATCACTCTCTCTTCTCTTCCCTTTGAATATTCGAATCCAAAGTTCACGATGCCCTTTATAGACCTCGTGATGTGCTTGACTGCTTGAGCGTGGGATTGCTTTGGCTCTTCCATGTACTTGCTAGAAATTCCAACTATGTACCTACTAGAAATTCCAACTGCATACGCAAGATCTAGCCGAGTATGAGTTAGATACCTCAAACTCCCGATTACGCATCTGTACTGGGTTGAATTCACTGCTTCTCCTTCTTCATCTTTACACAGCTTGAATTTGGCTCCATTGGGTATTGTGTTGCATTGCAGCCACTTATGTCGGCCAGCTGCAATATCTTCTTTGCATAACTTGCTTGCTTGAAGGTAATGCAATTTTCTTTCTGCTCCACTTCTATGCCAAGATAGTATGGGAGAAGTCCAAGGTTACTCATCTCAAACTCATGTTTCATCTGCAGCTTGAATTGAGCAATCTCTTTGTCACTTGTTCTAGTGACAATCAGGTCATGAACATAGACCCCATCTACAAGTATTCCACCTGCATTGCATCTCTTGTAGGCTGCTGGCTCATGAGGGCATTTCTCAAAATTGAGATCCTTTATACTCCTGTCCAACCTGACATTCCATGCTCTTGGCACCTGTTAGCATCCATAGATCGCCTTAGCGAGCTTTTAAACCTTCAGCTCCTGTCCTTTCACCAAGAACCCTTCCGGCTATGCAACATACACTTCCTCTTGGAGGTCACCATTCAAGAATGCCGACTTAACATCTAGATGATGCACTTGCCACCCTTGTTGTGCAGCCAAGGCCAACAATAGGAGCACGGTTTCCATCCTGGCCACCGGTGCAAACACCTCATCAAAATCAATCCCTTGTTGTTGCACGTACCCCTTTACGATGAACCTTGCTTTATGCTTCATTATCTTCCCCTTGGTGTCCTTCTTTAGCTTGTAAACCCATTTGAGACCAACAGGTTTGTCCTGGTGGTATCTCAATAAGCTCCCAGGTGTGATTCTTGTGAATTGCATCAAGCTCGCTCCTCACGGCCTCCACCCACTGTGATTCACCGGCAGCTTCACGGTAGGACATTGGTTCTTCAGTTGCAGCCAAGAACAGCTCATCGTCAAGTTCAATTGGATTGGTCCTTGCATAGATATCGCTAAGTGACTTGTGAGTTCTTGGCATGTCTTCAGAACTTCCGGTAGATGCTGGTGTAGCTGGTGTAGCCATCGGTGTTGGCGATGCCGTTCTTGCTGCCTCGCTTGCCACAGGGTCTACTACTCCTTGTGGTATGCTTGCTGCGCCTGACTATGAGCTTTCTACGCCAGTCAGTTCACTTGTTGTGTTAGCCGGTGCACTTGCCATGGCAGCCGCACTCACTGCTGCGTTTGCCGATGCGCTGGCCGCGTCAGCCGCACTCGTTGCTGCGTCTACCGGTGCGAGATCAGAAAACACATGTTCACCTACAACTTTTGCAATAGAAAATGTCACCCATTCTTGCAGATCACTAGGTGTCATTTCCTACCATTGCCAGCTTCTTGTTTCATCGAAGATAATGTCCCGGCTCACATGCAGTTTGCTGGTTCTTGGATCAAACATGTGATGAGCTTTGCTGCCTTCTTCAACACCTAGATATACCATGCTCTTGCTTCTATCATCCAGCATCTTCGTGAGACCTGATGGGACTTTAACATGGCCAATACACCCAAACACTCTCAAGTGTTCCAATGAGGTTTTTTTATCGAACCAAGTCTCATAAGGAGTAATGCCAGTCAGTGCTTTTGTTGGCACTCTATTGAGAATATACATCGCATGCCTAACAGCTTCTCCCCACAGCTTTCTAGGTAGCATCTTGGTCTTCAGCAAGCTTCGAGCCATGGCCATCATTGTGCGATTCCTCCTCTCGACTACCCTATTTTGCTGTGGGGTGTAGGGTTCTGTGAGGTGCCGCCCAAGTCCTTCTGCTTCACACAATGCAGCAAATTCATGTGATAAAAATTCCCCACCACGGTCAGTTCGGAGCACCTTGAGTCTGCGCTCAGATTGATTCTCAATTAATGCTTTGAACCTCTTGAAAGCAACAATGACATCACTCTTGAATTTCAGCATATACACCATATTCTAATAAAATCATCAACCAAGAGGAGGAAATATTTGTTACCGGTAGGAGGTTGTGGGGCAGTTGGTCCACATAGGTCTACATGCACCAACTGCAGTGGTTGTTCAGCTTGGTAGTTAGCCTGAATAGGAAAAGGTGCTCTGGCTTATTTTGCAATTAGGCATCCTTCACAAAGATTAGTTGGGTGATAAATTTTTGGCAGCCCTTGCACCATCTTCTTGTCATGCATGTGCTTCAACACCTAAAAATTGACATGCCCGAGCCATGCACACCACAGCTAGGCCGGATCCTCCTTGCTAATTGCAAGGCAAACTGCCCTACAAGTTTCTAGTACAATCTTGTAGAGCCTATTGGGTATTCTCATTACCTTCATCAGTAGCTTTCCAGTCCTATCTTGAACCCACAAGAAAATGCCATGCATAACAATCTTGTTGCCTTCCTCCAACAGCTGCCCAAGACTTATAATGTTGCTGCACAAACTAGGAATGTAATATACCTCAGTTAGGAGGCACTGCTCACCATTCTTACATTGTAACAGGATGGAGCCTTTTCCCTTGATTCGCACCATCGATCCATCGCCAAATTTGACATGCCTGTTGATGTCTTCATCCAGGTCCTTGAACTTGGAGCGTTGGCCTCATATAGTTACTCACACCAATGTCGAGATACCACATATCGGAATCCATTTGTGCTGGTTCATCAAGGAGCAGCTTCGGCACCAATTTCCCCTCATTGAGTAGCACTAGCTTGTGTGGCTCCTCCACACATGCAGCTAATAGGAGTTTTGGCTCATCGATTTGCATCTGAGTGAGATTTGCTTCCTCATATTGGCGCTTACTACAGCATTGTGAGGCACAGTGCCCCATGTTGTTGTAGTTGAAACATTTGATGTGGCTCTTGTTCTTGCTGCTGCTGGTACCACCAGTATCGCCCTAGCGAGGCACGTTGTTGCCACCACGGCCTCCCTTGCCGTGGTTGTGCCATTTGCCGCGCCCTCTTCCTCGGTCACGCCCATCGGGACTGTCGATGCCGCAGCCCTTGCCGTTTATGACGAATCCCCGTCGCTGCTTTTCTACCGTGCCTGCCACTCAGTGTAAGTGAGTAGGAGCTTCCCATCATTGCCCTCACCTCAGCCGAGTATACGTTCCTCGTATCCTTTGAGGCGGCCAATAGCCTCCTCGATCGACATCATCTCCACATCGGTAAGCTGCTTGATTGCGGCGACATCCTACAAGAACTTGTTAGGTACAAAGACGAGCAATTTCTTGACGAGAATAGCATCTTCCAGATTGTCCCCAAGGCTTCAAATCTTGTTCGCCAGACCATTCATCTTCTCGACGAACTCATCGATTAAGTCTGTGTCTCTCATGCTCAGAGCCTCAAAGCCACTCTTCAATGTGTGGATCCTTGCCTTCTTTACCCGATCGGCATCGGGGTATATTGTCTTCAGGCTTTCCCATGCCTCCTTGGCGGTTTTCTTCTTGGCCAACAGTAGTAAGACATCCTCTGGGACAGCCTGAAAAATGGACGTCAATGCCATCTTGTCTTTCTTCCTTTCCATGTCCACTCCGGCCGTGGGCTCGGCAGCGTCCCAGATGCCTTGAGCATCCATAAAGACCTCCATCTTGATCGCCCAAGTGGAGTAATTTGATAAAGTTAACATCAAGTAGTGTAAAGACACTCTACCCTCTTTTGTCGCCAGAGCCATCGTATGCTTAGCAGGTTTTTTTACCGGATTTTTTTTTAACTGGGGGTGGCCAGTAAGTCCGGTTTGGTAAAAAACTGAAAAATTTTGGCCAAAATTTTGAAAAAAAAATGTGAATTTTTAGATTTAAAATTTTGAAAAAAATACAAAATTCATCCAAACCAATTTTTTCAGGACCGGTTTGTATTCTTATATTCTGATCCCTGTAGGGCTGAAAATGAGCCGAGCAGAGCTGGTTGAAGCCAAGCTCAGTCAAGCTTGTTTGCCCAGCGGCTCGGCTCTATTCAGCCGCGAGCTAGAGTGGCGGCTAGGCTCGAAGTAAGGCTCGAGCCGGCTCACGAGCCCCTGCTAGCCTGAAAGTAGGCAGCCTTCCAGCGGCTCGAACACAAAAGAGCAATTCCGATCCGTAGACATCAGTCACATGATTTGCTAGTTACGACTGGGGATGCATCTTTGGGGTGATAAAAGGGGGAACAACAACTTAACTCAAGAATGCAGCACCCAATTTTAACATGCTTAATATATCATAATGATTATGCAGTCATCACCAGAAGTAGTACACCATCCCCTGTCTAGGAAACATCCAAAATTCCAAATTAAACAAATGGAAATAACCAAGTAGCAACAAACCGCAAACACTGACGCTAGCATTTAGCAACAACTACACTGACACTCAGGATGCAAAAGTTTCTCTGAACACAAACTACTGCAATTAACATGAATGCACAGTGTTGTTCTTCCCAAGCAACAGCAATCCAAGCAAGCTACTATCACCTATACGCGGTGACCTGATCGCCGAGGGGCGGAGATGGGCCTCGAGCCGGTTGGGCAACGGCCCGAGGCCCAGAAAAAATAGTAGTGGAAAGTTTTAGTAGGAGTATATAAAAAAACAATGTACAAAAGCCAGGCCCGAGGCTACCCCAGCTGGCCCAACAAAGCGGCTCAGCCGAGCAGGGTCGCAACGCCCCAGGTACCCTAGCCTACCCTAGTCAATCGGTCTCTTCCCCTCCCCACTCTCCCCAGTCCCCAGACCGGCAGACCGACGCCGCCATGGCCCCCCATTGCCTCCTCCGCTCCTCGACCCCCTTGACAGCTTGGCTCGCCACCGCTCTGGCCGCTCGGTCCTCTCCGCCCCGCGACGCCGCCCCCGCCCCCCCCAATCGCCTCCTCCGTTCCTCGGCCACCTTGGTAGCTTGGCTCGTCGCCGCTCCGGCCGCCCGGTCCTCTCCGCCCCGCGACGCCGCCCCCCCGGCGCCTCCTCTTCGCCGCGAGCTTGCGACGCCGCCCTCGCCCCACATCGCCTCCTCGGCCGAACTCCCCGAGGTTCCTCCTCCCTGCCGGCTCCGCCACTGCTTGGCGCCGCCATCGCCGGCCCCCTTGGCTCACCGCCGCTCCAGCCTCCGGCCACCTGGTTCTCCTACGCGCTCGACCGCGGTCCGCGCCTATGAGATCTGCTGCGCCTGGGCCGCGCGCCTCCAGTGGCCGGTGTCACTTTGGCCCGGCTTCTACTTCTGCTTGCCCCGCTCTGCCCAGCCCCGCTGCTCAGCGCGCCCTGGTCCCCGGCGCCTCCCCGCGCCGCCTACGGCCGGCTGCCCGGCTCCACCCCCAGCGCGGCAGCGCCCTCCTCAGGTCCTCACCGCCCCCTCAACCGCCGGTGTTGTCTTCTTTGGCCCAGGTGGTCGGGTTCTAGTGGCAAGGAAGCCAGGAAGGTGAGGTGAGGCTGGTGAGCTGAAATCTTAAATCTTTGATGTGTATCATGTGTTAGTTTTGGGCCCGAGGCTCCAACGAATCCTGGCTCTGCCACTGTGATCGCCCATGGGCACGACGACACGGCAGTCGCAGTGCACCCACAAGCGCACACGCACGGTGACCTTGGCGGCTATGTATCCCGCGGCACAGTCAACCCGCAGGTCGACCTCCCGCATCTGGAGCGGGATGAGCGCGGGCGGGTCGAGGTGGCCGTAGACGTGCGGCTGGTAGCTGGGCACGTCGGGGCTGTCGATCGCACCTGGGTCCACCACCACCACCGCGCGTACGCCATCGGTTCTGTGGGCAGCAGCGATGCGGCGTCCGGCTCTGCGGACCGCTCCATGGCCGTGGGCGGCCGCGGCGGAGGCGCGCTAACGGGGAGGACGAGCCGCTTGGAGAGCTTGAGGCCGTCCTCCCCCCTCGTGCGAAGTCCTCCTCCATGGCTGGTGCCCGGAGGCGGCACGGTGAAGGGAGGATGGTGACTTCGGAGAGAAAGGGGATCGGGGGGAGGATGGGGAATAGTGGATTTGGGGATGGGGGGGGAGAAAGGGGATCGGGATTCAACGGGTATGGTACTGAGGCAGCGACGCACACGCGGTGTAGGGAATCGCGGCTGGGCCTGGGTGCCTGGCCCTTCGTGGGTTGAGCCAGACTAGGCTCGCGAGCCGGCTCGAGTTTGGCTCGTTTGTTTGGCGAGCTGGACAGACGACTTGACTCGGCTCGAAAATTCACGAGCCTAAGTCAAGCTGGTTCGTAAGCTTCGAGCTATTTTTCTAGCCTCTAGATTCCTGGTGCTCAGTGATGGACATTCTTCTGAAACGGAGGTACTTGAGCAAGCACGAGACTCTGATACCAAATGATGGAATCAGCCCAGAAGCAACACTGCAAGACAGATTAGGAAGAACACACGCGCCGAGATCACAGAGAGATTTCAGTTGGGGTAGATTTTCGTGTACTGTATTCATCGTGACTTCCCACTATCCGAATTAGCCGGACTCAACGCGCACTACGCCAAAAGACTAGGTCCAAGTGCGCAACACCAGCTAAGTCTGGATTAATTCCAATAGGCTCGGCGGTGCCGGGGTGATCACGTTCTGCGGCACGTACGACCTGGCGTACCTGGTGAAGATGATGTTCGGGCACGGGTACCGGCTGCCCGCCACGGCGGCGGAGTTCGAGACCGTCGTGAAGTCGGCGGTCCGGAAGACGCTGTACGACGTGAAGGAGATGGCGCGGCACTGGCTGAGGAACCTCCGCGACGTGCTGGAGCGCGTCGCGGGGAAGCTCAGCTTGATCCGACAGCCTGCTGACGTGCCACACGTTCATGAAGATGAGGGAGCGCTACTTCGACGACGATGAGCCGACGAGCGTAGCCGGGATGACGGCATTCTGAGTGCTGACGCACTCGATCTTGTAGATAACTGAATTTCACTCTAGCTTTGCTGTTAGCAACACTA
The DNA here is from genome assembly GCA_036346255.1 of Ampelocalamus luodianensis. Lineage (NCBI taxonomy): Eukaryota > Viridiplantae > Streptophyta > Magnoliopsida > Poales > Poaceae > Ampelocalamus > Ampelocalamus luodianensis. The sequence continues at coordinate 18,525,692 of CM070629.1, read as the reverse complement.
GCTAATGTTGGTCTTTCTTTTAGGAATTAATTAGGGCTATGTAATCCTGCGTTACCATCGAGCCAATCCAATTCAGTTCAGCACCTCGGTCAGTTCGGTGCATTGATCCAATCTTTAACGGTTCTCTTTCGGTCCGTTTGAATACGTGCGTGCGTGCGTGCATGTGTGTATATAAGTGCAAGCATGTACACATACGGCGGCATACCTTTGCTGTATATGATGTAGGCGCTTAGCAAGCAAGTCACGTACGTACGTACGTACGTGCCTTGCCAACCCAACAATGTCAGATCAAACAGGTCCATGCATTTCCATGCAGTTCGTCACCCACAGAATCGACTCGAACCACACGCGATACAGCACGTCGCCGTGCAACGCTAAACGCGCGCTCTGCCATCACAATTCACACGCGCCCACATGCGTGCATGCATAATCACCACCATTAACAAAAAAAAAACTGTCATTTATTCCATCGCAAATACATCCATCCATGAAGAACTAGCAAGCTAGATAACTTGTCCCTGCATGGTTACTTCTTACAGATCACTTCTTGTCCTGGCTCGCATGGCCGTGGCCGCGGCCTCGCACGATCCATGCGGCGAAGGCGTCCATGGTGCTCGTGTCCGACCGGTAGTGCTTCTGCGTGAACTCGAGGAGCTCGCGCCACGTGAAGTCCGGGTACGCGCGCGGGTGGTCCGTGTCCACGAGCTCCGCCGGTGGGACGACGGCCCGGTCAAGCTGCGGGTTGAGGAAGAAGGTGAGCGACCTGCGCGCGGCGAGGCCGTTCACCACGGCGCGGTGGAGGCAGCTCGCGTGGCGCCCGTTGGTCAGTGCGGCCAAGGTGTCGCCGATGTTGACGACGAAGGCGTCAGCGCGGGGACGCACCGCGCGCCACGCGCCGTCTGTGAAAACCTCCAGCCCGCCGACGTCGTCCTGGTGGAGCAAGGTCAGCGACGTCGGGTCGCGGTGCGGGCCCGTGCCCAGCGTCAGGTGCGGCTGCCGGCACGGCGGGTAGTGGTTCAGCCGCATGATGGAGTCGCTGTCGGCGAAGAAGCCGCGCAGCGCGTCGCGGCCGAGGCCGAGGCTCACCGCCAGCACCTCCGTGATGTCCAGCGCCAGACGCGTCATCACGTCGCAGTACTCCTGGTACACCTCTCTGCATATATACAACCATAAACAATTAGTTGATACAGATGGCACGTACATAATCTTCTGAATTTTTTTGATGCGTCCCAAAAGGTAACTAAATTTGCCAATGTAAGCAAAAATTTGGCAAAAAATAATTTGATTACGTACCAAATATTCTCGGTAAGAAATCTTGACAGAAAATTTCAAAAGATACCAAATATCGACAATTTTTTTTGATCCCCACCATCCGCCTCTGCTTCCGCTGCCATGATACCACCACCCGCTACCATCCCACTCCCTTCCATCTCTGGTGGCACCACCGCCAGTTCTGCCACTATGCACCACCTCCGGCCTCCTAACAACTCGCTACTCGGGATCTCTCCACAGCCGGCGACGTCTTAGCCATGTCTCTGCCGCCTCTTCCTCCCTCTATAGTAGGACCTCATGAACCCAAAACCCTAAATCGTTGAATCTACACCCTAAATATGCTACCCCCATCGCCGGAGAAGACACGCCGTGGGTCGGAGTATGAATTGTGGCATAGATCTAAAGGTCAAAAATTCACCGATGTCCTAAAAAAATTTAGTAGAGATGTATACCAAACCTGTATACTTATCAGGATTGGCTCTGTGCGCTCTAACATGCAATTGAACCACGTAAAATGCATGAGAGTACTTGAGTGTTTTGTTGCTAAGTAGTACTCAAATTTTGAACTCTCAAATCTAGATTCAATCGATAATATCACTTTGCCTCCCCTCCTACAGAGAAATCACTTAGCATAGCATACATAAAAAAAAATCCAAGTACTTACAAAAACACTCGAGTACCATTTAGCAAACCCTTTTCATAATAGTCACGTACGCACCCCATGTGGCGGTAGTCCTCGCCGAGGACGGCGACGAGGTAGTTGACGACCATGCGGGCGTTCTCCGGCGCGGCGGAGCAGTTGAAGGACAAGGTCTCCTTCCAGGGCAGCTTGCTGTCGAAGCGCCCCGTGAAGCTGCTCGCGTACCCGTGGTTCTCGCCGGGGCGGCGCTGCGCATGCTGCTTATCGGCGAGGGGCTGTGCGTAGAAGGCGTCGCAGCAGCGGTACGCCTCCGCGAGCAGCGCTGGGTCGACGCCGTGGTTGACCACCTGGAAGAAGCCGTGCCGCTCGCACGCCGCGGCAAGGTCGCGGTCGACGACCTCGCCGTCACGGACGGCGGCCAAGAGCTTGCCGAGGTCGACCACCGGGATGGCGCTCTCCTTCACACTGCCGTCGGCGGCCGGCGATTCCTCGGTGGGCCAGACGAACTGCGCCGGGATGTCGGCCTGCCGGCTCAGAATCGTCGCGTCGAACACGAGGGCCATGCTGCTAGCTGGATTGACCGCCTATTTTGCTTTGGACCGACAGCGAGGTGGAGGCCTTTTTTCGTAGACGTTCTTTTTATAAATAGTGAGATGGAGGAATGGATGCTGTGAACTGCGTGGTTTTCATGCTCTGTATGTTTCGAAGGGTTAAATTCTTAAAAAAAGTATTTGTCTCTAATAATGGATTTGGATATACATCACCAGAATAGGGGAAGGTAATATTTTGCTCATGAGAAGCAAAAGGAACATGTTATCATGTTGGTGTGTATCTTTTTGCTACGGGGTAATTAATTATACAGTACAATCCAAACCCGTGAAAAAAAGGACATATATATACAGCATCAAACATTATTGTATGGGTTGTTGTCTATATTAAACATTTTTTTCATGCCATATTTAAGGAAATCTTTTTATATACCACTGTAAATAAAAAAAATTCCCTTAAAATCTTTGGGATAGAGGGAGACGGAGGGAGGTTTCATGCTCTGTATGTTTCGTAGAATCTTTGGGATCACGGTGACTTGTTTTCGAAGGGTTAAATTCTTAAAAAAGTAATTGTCTCTATTAATGGATTTGGATATACATCACCAGAATAGGGGAAGGTGATATTTTGCTCCTAAGAAGCCAAAGGAACGTGTTATCTTGTTGGTATGTATCTTTTTGCTACGGGGTAATTAATTATACAGTACGACTCAAGCCCATGAAATAAAGGCATATACACAGTATAAAACATCATTGTATGAGTTGTTGTCTATATCAAACTTTTCTTCATGCCATATATAAGGAAATTTTTTATATACCACTGCAAATATTTCATATCTCTGATCTGCCATTGCAAAGTGACACCTCATATCCCACTGCAAACTCGAAACTATGCCATTTTATGCCATCGTTGACCACTCAAGTTGTGAAGTAGTTGTGAAAATACCATGTATCCCTTATTGTCTTCCTCTTCCTTTTTCTCTCTCTCACAAAAATCATACACGTGCACACACAGAGATTGGTGGCCACCGCCGCTGGGCTGCTGCACGAGGCCACCGGCACAACCGAGGCTCTCTTCGTCGACGTGCTTGCCCTCGTGCCCTCCGGATTCACCGTGCCACTCCCGGTGGACTCCGTCGCAAGGTTGAGCACATGGAGGTATCGTCGGTGGAGCAACAGATCTGATTAGGCGAGGCCGGTGGAGGCAGTGCGGCGACGGAGCAGTGCGGTGGCGGCGGTAGGACCTGTTCACCGATGTGCATGTCGTCCTCGCCTCCGACCTAGATCCAACGCCGTCTCCCTCCCCCACAAACAACGATAGCGGCGGCCGGCAAGTTCGCTCCCACCACCAACTGACTCCATGCGGGCCACCCTTCTACAGCGCTACTAAGCAAGGTCTGTCCCATTCCAGGTATGTGGTTGTACTGTATAGCTCAGTTCAATAGCACACAAAGTTAAGTCCTTTATTCGATCAGGGCGAGACTACCAATTTACTACACCTATTTACAAATATCCCAATCACAAAGCCGCCAGTTCACTTAGTTCTTCCAACTCACCCCAATCTAAACATTTTCCCACCTAGTTGATTAAAGGGCAACATATGCATCCAGTGAGTGACAACACATGTCATACCAATTATCACAAATGTATTCCATAATCACTTAGTCAGGCATAAATTTTCCATTAAAATCATATCAATGTCTGTTGTATGGTTAAGCATACTAATCGTGTCTAAACCAACCCATGTTGGTTCTACATTATTGACCAACTAATAGGTATCCAACCTAGGGTGACAATTAATCATGGCAATGCAATTAACTAGGTAGACATAACTCAAATAGGTTGCATAGATAATCCCAAAATAGTAAAACATGTGATAATTGAACTAGCATGCATTAATTTAAATCAAAGTAATTTTATAAAACTGAGTGCAATATGATCAAAGCATAACTTGCCTTGCTATAGCTACACTGCTATTCTTTTATCTTCGATCTTCAACTCCTTTGGACTTCAGCTCCTTCGAACGCTTTAGGAACATCAATGTCTAACGAGAGAGAAAATACAAAATGTACAAAATTAAAAAAGACAAACCAAATAAAATCCAAATTGAAATTTAAAGGTACAGGAAGGTAGGGCTTGAATTTAGATCAATATAGAAACTTTAACGGGTTCTGTGGGGACCCCGGAGTTATCTCCGTAAGACCAAGACTAATCAAGGTCTTAGGGACATAACTTTGGATCTCCAGTAAATGGATTCCAACTTAACTCAGTCTAAATGAGAGGCTTAACTAGAATTTAGAGCCCCGATGATCATGCGCACCGCTCCCCTGCGAGCACTACATGATGGTCGGTTCTCCAACTAGTCAAGCACGACACTTAGCGAGTTAAATAGGAAGCCATGAACAGCGAGCATGACCTATATTGGCTCCCAAGATCAGCGACCAATATATTCATACTCTCATTACAACGTCGATCACATCCATACAACGCTCATACATAAATAGTACAAAAGTTATACATCACAGTTCCAAGTTTACAACTACATAAGTGGCCGACCGGCCAAATTAAACAAGTTTATAGCGGAAGCGAGTAAATAAACCAAAATGCCAGCAGTGGTATGCCCACAACCCATCGGCAACCGACTGAGGGTTAAATGATAGCACACTACTCATTAGTGTCACCCAAGTCAACACTAACGAGATCGTCATACTCATCATCTTCCTCACCTGAAAAGGCCAACAAACATCTGGCTGAGTACAAGTGTACCACAAAAGAGAGCAAATGATTGCCACAAAAATCCAGCGTTTACCAGCTAAGTAATAATATCATTAAGGCGTATATAATCTAAGAATAAACCCTAATTTAATTCCTAAAATCGCAGCAAGGCATCGTCTTCTCGTCCTTTCGCCGATGCTCTGGACACGAGAGAAACCTACGAACATACGAGTTTGACGTCTTGGTCCAAGATTGAGTACTTGCCCGCTTACTTCAGGAAGACGGTACTCTGGTGGTGCAGATGAGAGACCTCATTCTCCCCATAAACCACATGCCGGTCCACAAGTCCCATGTTGTGTATGGGTTGTAGACACTCTTGAGTCATAGTGAGATGACGTCGTGCCTCCCATAACTCATGCATAGTACAATGATGGATCTGATCCTTGATGTGTATCAATCTTGCCAGCTATCGTACTTGAGTGTCTTTCCCGCACTGATCCCGGCAACAGGTGTTCATACGCGCCACGTGCTTGCATAGGAAAGTGGTAGTATGGAAGTGAGCTAACTTCATCAAGTCATGATGAAGATGGCTCGATGCCACACGAGCCACTTCCTCGCAATGTCGTGGCCTCGCAGGTGCCACGTGCCTGGAATCCGTATGGGATACTCCTTGTCACATGTCTGGCAACGATATTGATCACTGCCAAATACTCCTCCAACCCTCGTCCTTGATCCCGATGGTAGATGGAGTATTGGTGTTGATAAATGAAGTTTGCTCTTCACAATATATCTCTAGAAGCGCTGGATATCCATCCACATCTTGATTTGGGTCTCCAGAACAAGGTATTGATGACTTAACCAAGGGCGAGAATGGCAAGATGAGTTAGTTTCGTAAATCGAAATAAGAATAAGGTGAGAAAAGATACTAAGATGTATAAGGAATAAAAGAGATTCCTAACTTAGTTTTTCTCAATTAGTTTGATATTTTTTGAAAATAATTTTAACCAAGGACTTGCTAAACTTAACGCAGTGCTATCTCTAACCTACGATCGGTATGGCTCGATACCAACGTTGTGGGGACCCGGAGTTATCTCCGTAAGACCAAGACTAATCAAGGTCGTAGGGACATAACTTTGGATCTCGATGAATGGATTCCAACTTAACTCGGTCTAAATGAGAGGCTTAACTAGAATTTAGAGCCCCGATGATCATGCGCACCGCTCCCTGCGAGCACTACATGATGGTCGGTTCTCCAACTAGTCAAGCACGACACTTAGCGAGTTAAATAGGAAGCCATGAACAGCGAGCATGACCTATATTGGCTCCCAAGATCAGCGACCAATATATTCATACTCTCATTACAACGTCGATCACATCCATACAACGCTCATACATAAATAGTACAAAGTTATACATCACGGTTCCAAGTTTACAACTACATAAGTGGCCGACCACCAAATTAAACAAGTTTATAGCGGAGCGAGTAAATAAACCAAAATGCCAGCATGGTATGCCCACAACCCATCGACAACCGATCGGGGTTAAATGATAGCACACTACTCATTAGTGTCACCCAAGTCAACACTAACGAGATCGTCATACTCATCATCTTCCTCACCGAAAAGGCCAAAGAAACATCCGGTGAGTACAAGTGTACTACAAGTCTTACACAAATAAAAATAGTTATGCATAAGGGTCATTCAAAGGATGGCTCATATTGGTTTAGTTTTTGCGAAAGAGACGCAACAATTAACATCCTACACATACTAGTTTTTCATGTGCCCATTTAAAATCAGATTTGAAGTAGAAGTAAAGCATATGGTAAAGCATTTCCGTAATAAACAATTTAATCATACAAGGACCAAAGTGGCAGCCCACTTTGATGCACTAAACACATGAACATCCCGTCCATGACGATTACCAAGTTCAACCATAATTTTAATTAAAAGTCTAACAATAAGCACCACAAATTTCAAGCGGTGCGTCCATAACAGTGGACACGGCTATTCGAATAGATTATACCTGCGGGTGTACTACTTTACCCACACGACTTGATTAGCCCGTAAGCCTCGGATGCCTCCGAATATAGCATACTTCCTATGGTATGCGGTCGATAAATCGAGATCTGGTCGTTTTAGCAAGAAGATCCCATTGAGCTAAGTCCCTCAACCCATGGCTCTAGGAAACACAAGGCGTTAACGCCTCCATCCTATATATCCTAGGAAACACAAGGCGTTAACGCCCCATCCTATCGGCCCAAAAGGAACAAGGGATTTCACGGTCCCATGCCCTTACAATTTCACCACCGTGGGACTCAACACAATAAAACCTTCCCCCTACTTAACCATATGGCACCCATATACCGCGTGTGATAGTACGAGTTTTGCTTGAATCGCAACAACCCAAAGTTCGGTCCTTAATTGTCCAGACAAGCCAAACCACATACCCAAATCTCGTGCACGAAGGCACCATCACTAACCAACACTTGTCCAGACCAAAAGCTCATTTAAAAATGACAAAATTTCACTTATAAAACAGATACGAAGATCTAAAACAAAAGTATACCAAGAGAGTTATGTTTGTCCCATAATTGTCGGGTTATTCCCGACAATCAAACTACCGGTTCTAGACTTGCACGACTAAGCAAACTCGAACAACAGTATTTCGAACATCCTATCATAATTAATTCAGTACTGGGGTAATTCATGGATAGCCACAATGACAAGATAATAGGATGTGTCTAACTATTCATCACAAAAATAGCGATATTATCAAAATAGCATGCAAGCAATTATCATTGCATCTATCCTAACAAATCTGGGATCAAATATGATACAAAAAGAAAGTTCAAAGGATGCTTGCCTTGCTGGGAGTTCACTTGCTCACTCTCGGTTACTTACTCTCATACTTCCGGCAACTCGGAATCTAAAGAAAGACGATATCGAATAAACACCGAGAAATAGCCAAAAACTCAAATTGCTCCAAAATGCATGAAATTTATACAGTAGCTATATTATGATTTTAAATGAATTCAGGTACAAAAATTATTCCATTTGGAGTTTATATGAGAGAGTTATAGTAGTTTGAAAATCAGATTTTTGGAAAATGTTGAAAATCAATGTTCTGTTACTGTTCATCCGAATTTAATTGTTTTGCGAAGATTTTGTAGAACAGTGGTAGGGATAAGCTTTACATGGTATGAAAGTTAATTAAAATTTAAGATCAATAAAAATTGAATCACCCCATTTGGAGTTCATATGAATTAGTTATGAATTATTGAATTTAAAAGACTTTTTCGTGTAAAAAAATAATTCTTTTCTGATTTTGCTACTGCATTAAATAATTTTTATAGGTAGGATGACCTAGCCTCTGCCATGACAAGTGGGGTCTATGTATTTTCTTTTCTTTTCAATTTATTTCCTAAAGGGAAACATCTACCAACAATCTAACTTTCTCGTAAGCATATACTTAACCAATTCTCAAGGTCGAAACCAACCACATGCATAACACTCTCAATTATATTCTTACGTCTTGATCTAAATCTCGTACTAACCTCCACTAAGACATTATCAAGGTAGTTAATCCATCGAGTGATGCCCGAACTCACGATCTTCCAAATAAACAACCCATCCGATAATTACACGAAATCCACCGACTGTGGGCATATGACCATGATTAAATCCATCAATCGTTCTCCGATATACTATTTAAGCTAATACTAACTATCTAGCTCTACTAGTCTCTCTCGGCAAATCACCTCGCATATACCAAAATTTCCACCGATTGATGTTTATTTGACCAACCGACACCTAAAGAGCTTTACAATTTAATTGCACGTCCGACATTTTATAGCTCACTAATAGATCAACTCATATCCATACCCTCTGAACGATCGTGAACAACATCTACCAATCCAATCACATATGTGCCTCTCGATCGACTAATAATCATTTATCTACTAGTCCAATAGGGCACAATTCCATTGACTTCGGCACATATGAGTTATCTACTAATTACATAGCAAATCTAAATACTTAACCACCACCAAATAATCCATTGCTACCTTCTCCAAGTTCTATCATCTACGACTCACATAACTATTAGTTAAGATAACCGATCAATCTAATCATGATTATATAAATCATCCGATTCAACCTCCATATCTCATTAAATATCCTCACATAAGCTATCCATCAAGTAATAAATCCTCATACGTTCTAAGTCCTAAAATTACTAATCCAATGTGAGGGAAAACCTCCAATTAGTTCATCATCAAAAGATCACCACTAGCGTCCATATGACTTCACAATAATATCGTCCGATCAAATAAGCAACTTATATATTTAATATAGCATCTACCGATCAATAATGCACGCATTTCGCCACAATAATCTAATTATCCGCATTCACCAAAATATCAATACATGATCATGCCAACGCATAAATAAAACTTAACTAGAGAGTCGCACCAGTCTAAGCTATCAAACAATTGTTACAATTAAACATGCATGAAAAGATGCCATGCTCATGACTAATATGCAACCTGCACAAGTAAATATCGTAAACACGATTTGACACTAAAGATTTTTACCGCGGCACTAGGCATGCGAAATATCGCGGACATCGTCTTCGGCATTCGTTTGCATCCACCGTAGTCGTCGCCGATATCGTGTGCATCCGCGTCCGTGTCGGCCGTAATCGTCGCCGAGCTCGTCCGCGTCCGGCTCTCGTCCATGTCGCTCCGCGCCGGCGCCATCACCTTCGTCGCCGTCGAGCCGGCGGCGTGCATGCATGGCTCGGCGCATGCACGCCGCTCGGCCTCGTCGGCTCCACCATCTCGGTGCCGTGCCACAGCGAGCCAAGCGGCTGCGGCTGGACGGCACCGCCGCGCCACAACGCGCTCTCGGTCGACTCCTCCACACCGTCGTCTTCGCGCGGCGCCATGCCGCCAAGCCTCGCGTCCTCGGCTCCTCCTCGCCGCCATGGGCTGCCGCTGCTCCGTGTGCCTCGCCGCTGCTACTCCGGCCTCCTTGCCGCCTCCATCTCAGTAGCTCCAGTCACCATTCTCAACCGTGTCACAATTAGGCAGCTCATCAATTGAATCCTTGTTGTTGCTAGTGGATCCGAATAGGTCTGGTGCCCTTCACAAACATGCGGTCCTCAATTCCTTGGGCTCATTGTTGAAGTCTTTGGGAAGGGCTACATGCTACTGCGGCCATGTAATAACCGAATATCAAATAGAGGGTTATACTCTATTCGAGAGAGAAATTATGTAATACTGAAAAGCATGACAAGCTAGTAGTCGGAAGATTATTTATTCGGAGAGAATTAAATGGAAATTTGGGAAGGACCTTCTAGTAAATACTCAAAATTCAACATTTGTGAGGGTTTTTCAGAGTTAACCCAACTGGGCCTTGGGCCTGGCCCATGAGGGGAAAGGGGTGGCCGGCCAGGGGCGCCACTTCCTCCCCAAACCCTAGCCGCACCCCACCCTCCACTCCCCTCCTCCTCCTCCTCCTCCCCTTTGGTGGCCGAAATTCTCCCCTCCCCTTGCAACCTCCCCTCCACCAGCCCCTCCTCCATGGCTTCACTCCCTAGTCCTCCATTGTTGCCGGCCAAGAGAAGGAGGAGAAGGAGAACTGCATTGGGGTGGCCGGCCAAGAAGGAAGAGAAGAGGGAAAGAAGAGGGAGAAGAGAAGGAAGATGGATCCCATCCGGTCGCGTTCTTCAGCGGCAACTAGGGTAACGAAGACCCTTCCCCGCTGAATCTTTTGTATTAGAAGCGTTCTGAATTCGTTTTGTGGATCGGTCACCGATTTCTTTTAGATTGCATTCTGTCCAGAATATTGCGTGGACTGTTTCGTGGCTTTAAAGGCAGAATTTGGAGTTTTGGTCTCCTAGAGAGTTGTAGGTTATGTTCGTAGCTTTCAATGGCCACCAAGATCACCCAAATCCGATTAACGGTCAGGATGTTATGAATGTTTTAGTATCGCTGCTCTGTTAATCTGCCAGTTTTGGGCAGTCTGTAGAAAACTGGTTTTTACTGCTAGTTAAAGGGAAAATCGGGGAATCTCAGTATAACGAAAAATGTAGGTAATTTCCATACCTTTTCAGAGAGATAAAGAACGCAAGATTTGGACTTTCGTAGCAAAAGTTATGATGGTTTTAGTGATCTGTCCAGAGAACCTGACGTGATAATTGTTGCTCTGTAGGTTGGCTTGGTAGAGGTAGTAATTGGCAGAATCAAAAGGGCTCCCCAACTAAGTTTATTTAGGTAATTAAATTAACTTTCCAAAAAGTCTGAGAACACCTTAGTTGGACCCCTGAGCAGAAAGTTATGTATTTTAGAAGTTGACTGTCCGCAGTGATCACCCAAGGCGATCGCTAGGAATTGGAAGATTGGAAAACGTTTGGGAGTTTAGCGAGTTCGGTTGTGTTGTTTTTATGCTTTTGGGTCCAGTATGTTGGTCTTAGATTGGGATGTCTTTATGTTCAGGTGGGAGCATGATTCGAGGCAGCGCCCTCTTGCGTCCTCTGTACTGCACGGTTGAGGCAAGTATTCGGGCTATTATATATGTATGCTTGCATGATGTGATTGTGATGTATCTTGTGATATAGCCATGCTTGCTTGTTTATGAGATGATTTACTGTTTATCTTGATGACTGTTAGTTATGGTTAAATGGTTCTACCGCATGTTGCTATTGCTTACATGATAATGAGAAATGATTAAATGTTATTCATGAAGGAATGTTCATGTTTGCTAGTTTAATGAATATATGTGCTATTCATGGATCTTTGGAATGCTACAAATGTCAATGGTGATGAATGCTAGAAGTATGGATGAGTTTATTCATGTATGTCGTTGTTGTGAATCCATATGTATGATGATTTAAAGTTGGTTTATGTGCATCATGCATTCATGTTGGAGGATTGGTCACGTGGTGACTATGCATGTTCGAGGTCCCCGTCATGTAGATGACGGGCTTGAGGTCCCACATTCGTGGAATGTGGGCAATGAAAAAGAGGTCCCCATCATTATGATGATGGGCAAAGGTCCCTATCGTGTGGTGTATAGGCTCTTGGTCCCCGTGCGGAGGGCACGAGCAAGGGTATCTGGCGACGGTTGTATACCCGCATTACACGGTAAAATGCGAAAAGAGATAAAGTTGAAAAGGTACATTGCATTGGTTGCATTCACATGAGCATGAAGGCTATATTTGGTGCATTGTTTATCTTGGATTGTTGATGCTATGAACGATCTTGCTTAGCCTTGTTGGTACTTGCTGAGTCTTTGGGCTCACTCTTGCTTTGATGTGTTTTAGGTACAACTGGCAAGACCCGCATGCATGGGAGGGAGTAGATGTTTGGATGCACGCTTTACCACTCAACCTTAAGAATTACTTATGGATGATTTGAGTTTCGATTAATCTGTAATAATGAGAATAGCAAATTTTGATTATGTTTATGAGATTATCCTGCATGCTTGAAAGAACTCGATTATGAAGATATTGATAAATGCCATGATTAATTGTTGGAACCTCGGTATAGTTGACTATACAAAGGAGGTTTTTGAAAATTTGTAATTGATCTTAGTTTAGTTTAGTTTAATTTAATTTTAGTAGCATTCGGGCTCAATCTTTGAGAAGTGTTCTGATTGGTATCGAGCGGGCTTTAGGTCCGTGGTTAATAGAAAAATATTAAATTGACACACTTGTGCCTGATGGGGTGGGATTGGGAATTACATTGCTTCTGCATTATCTGTTGATATGTTTTATTTGTTGAGCAATTGTTGAATTGCCTCTGTGCTATCTTGCTTGTTGTTAATCTATGTTATGATAGGTTATGATATTCTATATCTATGAATCTATTCTATGATTGCCATGAGGTGATCATGAATAATCATATTGGATTATATTGTTTATCTGTGTCGATAAGGTTGTTAAGAAGTGGAGGCCGTGGTTGTGACCTTGGACTTTGTCAGGTTATACCACCGTTCGTGGTAGACGAATAGAGTAGTTACCCCGATTACCATAGTTGCGGAGTTGAGCGTGGTCGCTTTAGAAAGTTGTTTTCTTTCTTGACCTCAAATCTTGGTAAATTCTTGTTTTGTGGTGGATGATGATTTTCTCATGGGTTCTTGGTTTATGGTGGTTGTTGAGTGTCAATGGTCTCTTATGGTTATCTGAATCAATTATTGTTTTCCGACCGTTGAGTCGCTTTGGCTACTTGTGATATTTCTCAATTGGCAATTATCGATAATTCCTTGGTTGTTCCTTCTTTCTCTTTAGCAAAGAATGACTCATTTATTCGTTTGATAGTTGGGTATTGAGAGTTTGAAGTTGCAAGTTTGTTAGCATGAGAAGCTTTGGCCCTATGTGTTCCTTTTGGATTATACCGAGTGTTGAAGTTTAAGGCATTTACGTTCATTGGAAATTGATAAAATCTTTTGTCTTTGCCTCGTTATGGTTAAATCGAGATTGTAATCAAATAACTTGATTTGGTATGGGTATCAAGTTGAGACGGTGGTATGGTGCAAAATTAATATTAATTAGTAACCTTGGAAGTGAAATTGATTAAGTTGATGTTGTCTTTTCCTAGTTCTTGATGAGCGGTATATATGAGTAGTGATTGAGAGATATCAAGAAGTATGGAACTTGATGAACTAGTCTGGTCATTAAAACTGTTTAGGTTGCTAAACTTGTGGGTTCTTTGGTTCCCATGGATTAATTTAATTGTGTGGAAAGAAAAATTAGAGGAAATACGAGTTTACGTATTCCTTAGTATGATTAGATCTTTGGGCTGTGTATAACCGGTTGATGGATTGAATATCGGTGGATCTAGAATTTATGAAAGGAGTTCTATGTAGTTCTTACGTATAGAATGACGCGATGAATTTGGTTGTAACGTTGTTAAAACTTTTGATCGATAGAAGATTTCGATTTTTGAAGTTTTAGTGTAATTTTGTTGAAATCCAAATATGAGGAGGAACAGTTGGATACGTGTTTGTTAATATCCATGTGATTTGGGAATAAAAGTAGGTAGCAACTAGATTTCATAATGAAGCGATTGATAACAACAATGGTTGTGGAATAAGCATTGTGTGTTGAAGTTGAGGATGAGCATCGTTAAGAGTTGAACGATATGAGCTTATGCCCACATAATTATGAAAATAATCGGATGATAATGTGTCCTTGATGAAGAGTTTTGGTAGGAGCTTTTCAATTGTGTAGTAGACCCTTCTAAACATAAGAGGTCGATGTAGTGAGGTTGTATGGTTCTGTATACTCTCATTTCGAAGATGGGATGCAAAGGTAGTATGGAACAATTTGGTGAAACTCGGGCCTTTCTAATGGAATAGTTGATGATAAATATTCGTGTTGAGTATATTATTCGATGTTAGTAAGATTATTTGCAAGAGATGGTGACTTGAGTGTGTGGTGATGATTCTTTTTAGAAGTAAAGTAATTTGATCGTCTTTCCTAAATTGGATTTTGTAAGAGTGTTTGAGTTTTGCGATGGGGATCATTTGGACCTCTTGAGTTATGTGGTGATTGAGTTGCTTGAGCAAAGTGATATGTTGAAAGATTTTATTGGTTCTCAAGTTGTTCCTATGATTTGGTCATAAGAGCTTATCTTGTTTAAGTCGGCAAGGTGATGTAGTAATCACAGAAAATAACTATCCTTGTTAAAGGAAGGAGGAAGTTAAGTGTTTGAGATTTAAGTCGTTTCGCATCTTGCGGTTTATTGGAAGTACTTAAACCTTATGCGTTGTTCCATAAGGGTTTATCAATGTTCAAAGGGTATTACGTTCTTCTCTTTTGTGGTTTGGTATTCGCTTTCGGTAGAGGGCTTGAGCCCTTGACTATTGACTTTCCCTTATGTTTTTTTTTCTTTCGAGTTCTTGGCCTAAGTGGCACATGTTTTCCAAGTTGTTGAAAAAATTGATTCCATTCGCTCTTTCTTTTGAGGAAGAATCAACCTATTCGTTTCACTGAGTCTTTTGAGGTGTTGAATAATTGTAGTGGTGAAACTTGTGGGTTGTAAGTTATTCGATGAGCGCTGTGGATGAAATAATTTCGTAATATAGCTCTTTGAGAGAAGTCTAACTCAATGGAAGTTTGTCTTATGAGGTTAAACGATTGCATTATTACACTAGTAGAACCTATAGTGAGTGTGGTCCAAGATCTTAGGTTCACTTGAGTGGAACATTAGAATTCTTGAAAGTATAGAAATATTGATCAATTTTATAGAGTATTACAATTTGGTAGTATTGCAAGGCTATGAGAGTTAAACTTGATGATGTGGTTTAATGAGAGTGGGATTATAAAGTAATCGAATCTTCATGTCAATTAATGGGATAATGGAAAATGTTGAGTAATGTCAAGAGTGATTTGGCTCTAAATGTGTAACCTTACGAGAGTTATAATCCTTGTAATGGTTAACTGGTCAAGAAAATATTTTCATGATGATTTTAATGAGTGAGTATGTTGGAATTGTGGATTTTTAGGAATTTAATATGAGGATTTCCTATACTTTATATGAGAATTTCGTTGCAAGAGTCTTAGAGGTTAAATTTGGGCTTTGCATTGTTGTGCTAGAACTTTGAACGCCCATTGATAATGTGAAAAAGTAGTATAAGAGTGGATTTCGAACAGTGGGATGGTCATTGATAGAAATATTTTTATGAAATACATGAGAATATGTGATGTGAATTCAGAGTTGTCCATTCTTGAGGATTGAGGTAACGTGATTACGTGTGAAGATCCATTTTGGGATGCATTAGAAGCTATCTATCAAAGTAAATCTGTCAGTAAAGAAAATCGGTTATAGAATGTTTTGTGAGATCATCAGAGTCCCTTTTCAAAGGTGTTGACAAGGTGTTTTGATTTGGGTTTGGCGTTGAGATCGCCAAGTTAAGAGTAACAAGTTAGTGTGTTGTGCGATGATTGGGATTGCATAACTTGAGGGAAATTTTGGTCTTAAAAGAGAAACTGTTAAATTGATGTTTCCTCAAGAAGTGAATCGTTTTCGATTTTCGTTTAAGTTCTATCTTTATTGACCATTGTCTTTCGCAAAGTTGAGTTTGGCTTTATGCTGGTATGTGTGGTTCTTATCAGTTCAGAAAGAATAAAAGAAATGATGGATTTGGTTATTCGAGTGATTTTCCTTTGGTGGACGTGGTGTTTAATTGCAAATTTTCTAATTTGAAGGTGGAAAGATTTTCGTGATAAATCTTCGATTCGGAATTTGACTCTTTTAATACCTAGTTGGTAACGTTTGGTTGCGATGAGAGTCCTTCATTTTCAGTTGGGCTATATCGGTAAAGTGTGTGTTTAAAGCGAGTCGTTGTGTGTCCTCGTTAAAGGAGGAGATCTTTGTTTGGGTGCAAAAGTTCGATTGAGATATGGAACAAGAGTTCAGTGTTCTGTGCGCATGTCGCGTGGTTTGGTACCACTAGGGGGGGTTGCCCAAGGTACTTTGGGTTGTTTTCGCTAGTTGGCGTATCGCCAGGACTGTCGCGAGTCCATGCGCGGAGTACGTAACGTCTTGTTTGTTCTGGTGTCGAGTGAGTACCTGGGAGATCCAGAGTTTGAGGCTTCGTTTGCGCCGTTGACCATCGAGTGAGGTCTTACCTTCTAGTCTTGCCCGATGATTGTACCTGGAAGTACCGGGTTGAGTGTTAGCTCAGACGTCGTGTTACGTCGTTGTGTTGTGGTTTCTTTAGTCCGAGGGAGAGGCTACTTGGGAAATTAGAGTTTCGCTTGCTTGAGCTTTTGCCGGTGTTGTTCACAACGGGTACGTGGTTACCGTTCTTCGTTCTCAGTCGCGGTTGTTCTTTCGCATAGAGCCGTGTTGGGATTCGAGGTCGAATCCTGTTTAAGGGGGGTAGAATGTAATAACCCGAATATCAAATAGAGGGGTTATACTCTATTCGAGAGAGAAATTGTGTAATACCCTGAAAAGCATGACAAGCTAGTAGTCGGGAAGATTATTTATTCGGGAGAGAATTAAATGGAAATTTGGGAAGGACCTTCTAGTAAATACTCAAAATTCAACAATGTGAGGGGTTTTTATGCAGAGTTAACCCAACTCCGGCCTTGGGCCTGGCCCATGAGGGGAAAGGGGGGTGGCCGGCCAAGGGGGGGCGCCACTTCCTCCCCAAACCCTAGCCGCACCCCACCCCCTCCACTCCCCACTCCTCCTCCTCCTCCTCCCCTTTGGTGGCCGAAATTCTCCCCTTCCCCTTGCGCAACCTCCCCTCCACCAGCCCCTCCTCCATGGCTTCACTCCCTAGTCCTCCATTGTTGCCGGCCAAGAGAAGAAGGAGGAGAAGGAGAACTGCATTGGGGTGGCGGCCAAGAAGGAAGAGAAGAGGAAAGAAGAGGAGAAGAGAAGGAAGATGGATCCCATCCGGTCGCGTTCTTCAGCGGCAACTAGGGTAACGAAGACCCTTCCCCGCTGAATCTTTTGTATTAGAAGCGTTCTGAATTCATTTTGTGGATCGGTCACCGATTTCTTTTAGATTGCATTCTGTCCAGAATATTGCGTGGACTGTTTCGTGGCTTTAAAGGCAGAATTAGGAGTTTTGGTCTCCTAGAGAGTTGTAGGTTATGTTCGTAGCTTTCAATGGCCACCAAGATCACCCAAATCCGATTAACGGTCAGGAAGTTATGAATGTTTTAGTATCGCTGCTCTGTTAATCTGTCAGTTTTGGGCAGTCTGTAGAAAACTGGTTTTTACTGCTAGTTAAAGGGAAAATCAGGGAATCTCAGTATAACGAAAAATGTAGGTAATTTCCATACCTTTTCAGAGAGATAAAGAACGCAAGATTTGGACTTTCGTAGCAAAAGTTATGATGGTTTTAGTGATCTGTCCAGAGAACCCGACGTGATAATTGTTGCTCTGTAGGTTGGCTTGGTAGAGGTAGTAATTGGCAGAATCAAAGGGCTCCCCAACTAAGTTTATTTAGGTAATTAAATTACCTTTCCAAAAGTCTGAGAACACCTTAGTTGGACCCTGAGCAGAAAGTTATGTATTTTAGAAGTTGACTGTCCGCAGTGATCACCCAAGGCGATCGCTAGGAATTGGAAGATTGGAAAACGTTTGGGAGTTTAGCGAGTTCGGTTGTGTTGTTTTTATGCTTTTGGGTCCAGTATGTTGGTCTTAGATTGGGATGTCTTTATGTTCAGGTGGGAGCATGATTCCAGGGCAGCGCCCTCTTCAAGTCCTCTGTACTCGCACGGTTGAGGCAAGTATTCGGGCTATTATATATGTATGCTTGCATGATGTGATTGTGATGTATCTTGACAGTATAGCCATGCTTGCTTGTTTATGAGATGATTTACTGTTTATCTTGATGACTGTTAGTTATGGTTAAATGGTTCTACCGCATGTTGCTATTGCTTACATGATAATGAGAAATGATTAAATGTTATTCATGAAGGAATGTTCATGTTTGCTAGTTTAATGAATATATGTGCTATTCATGGATGCTGGAATGCTACAAATGTCAATGGTGATGAATGCTAGAAGTATGGATGAGTTTATTCATGTATGTCGTTGTTGTGAATCCATATGTATGATGATTTAAAGTTGGTTTATGTGCATCATGCATTCATGTTGGAGGATTGGTCACGTGGTGACTATGCATGTTCGAGGTCCCCGTCATGTAGATGACGGGCTTGAGGTCCCCACATTCGTGGAATGTGGGCAATGAGAAAAGAGGACCCCATCATTATGATAATGGGCAAAGGTCCCTATACGTGTGGTGTATAGGCTCTTGGTCCCTGTGCTGAGGAGCACGTGCAAGGGTATCTGGCATTTGGTTGTATACCCCGCATTACCGGTAAAATGCGAAAAGAGATAAAGTTGAAAAGGTACATTGCATTGGTTGCATTCACATGAGCATGAAGGCTATACTTTGGTGCATTGTTTATCTTGGATTGTTGATGCTATGAACGATCTTGCTTAGCCTTGTTGGTACTTGCTTGAGTCTTTGGGCTCACTCTTGCTTTGATGTGTTTTAGGTACAACTGGTAAGACCGCATGCATGGGAGGAGTAGATGTTTGGATGCACGCACTACCACTCAACCTTAAGAATTACTTATGGATGATTTGAGTTTGATTAAGCGTAATAATGAGAATAACAAATTTTGATTATGTTTATGAGATTATCTGCATGCTTGAAAGAACACGATTATGAAGATATTGATAAATGCCACGATTAATTGTTGGAACCTCGGTATAGTGACTATACAAAGGAGGTTTTGCGAAAATTTGTAATTGATCTTAGTTTAGTTTAGTTTAATTTAATTTTAGTAGCATTCCGGCTCAATCTTTGGTGGGGTGTTACTGAGCCAAGAAGCTGCCATTCTTCTTCTTGGTCGCCGTCGCCGCTCCTTGCTCGACTCCACGCCATCTTTGCTGCTTGTGCTCTTGCTTGCAGCTCCCCTAGCCGCCGCAGCTCCTTGCCACCTTCTTGTCTCCTAGCCGTCTTTGCTGCGTTGCATGCACTGGACATGGAGCCACCAAACCTCGTCGAGTTCTTGCACTTGCCCGGCCGTGCGCCGATCTTGGCCACGGCGCTGGTCGCTCTCGCTCCACCCCACCGCCTTGCACGAGCGGCTCCCTTCCCTCATCTCAAGAATGCCCAAAAGATCATGCATGCGAAAAACTCTTGGATGAATGGACTGCCTAGGTGAAGGGGAGCATAGTGGTATGACATGCATTGAAGCTTTCATGGTTCTTGGTGGTGTTTGGGAGGAGAGAAGGTGGTTTGGCTTGAGCTCAAGAAAGAGAAATGATTGTTCTCTGTTGGGGAGAAGAATATGGCGTGGAGAAGAAAGATGGCTGGGTAGAATGGGTGGTTGAATGGTTGGTTAAAGTATTGAGTAATGGGGGGTAGAAATGGCTGTGTAAAGAATGGGAAAGGTGGCAGGGGATGGCAGTGAGATATAAAATAAACTTGGATTGGAGAGTGTGGGTGAGTGGTTGTGGTTGATTCGGGGAGAAAAATTTGGAATGAGCAGTGTTGGTTTTGGGAAAAATAAATGGCAGCGCGAGTTCGATAATTTTTAAACATAGTTGCCTAACTCCAAAATCACGAAATTTTATGGAAGGTTCTGACATAATGTTGATGCTTAGGTAAAATTTTCAGGAATTTATCAGTGTGATGCTCTCTAAAAATCTTTGAAGTTCTGTTTGCTCGGAAGAGAATAGCGATGCAGTTCTTCATTTTTCTCCAGCTTGCTCCAACGACCTTGCATGTGCGAACTAACCGCCAAATTGGAAAGCTCTCGAGACCACGATCGCATAGCGGTATGACATGCGTCGTCGGATTCTTGATTCTCGGTTGTGATTGCGAGGAGAGAAGTTAGCGAAGAGAAAGGACACGCAGCGTCTACTGCGGTCGATCGAATCGAAAAAGAGTAGCGGTACTAATGCATGCTTGATGACATGATTTTTGAAATGCATGCGAAAACAAGAACTCAATACGATTTTTTTGAATTATTTCAAACAATTGGATCTAATAAAATGCAACCTTTTATTAATTCAATTTGATTTTAAAAGCAACGATTTAATTAAACAGGAGAATTTTTAAACATTGCCAAATATTTATTAGATCGCCAAATTAAATATTAGTATCCCGATTCTGAAAATCAGAATGTTACAAACCTCCCCCCTTAGAAAGAATCTCGTCCCCGAGATTTAGACGAAAAAGAATAGGGCAGAAAGACTTGGTCGCTTTGTTAAAATTCGAACTTCTTTCCAAATACCAAACGATTTGATTTTCAACCCATACCACTACTATCTCGACAATTTCAGTTCAACAACCTCTAATTAAAATCCACCAATCAAATTTACTCTAGGGCAAACACACTCCAATCTCGATCACAATCTTGAGAACACTAATAATCCTAAGTGAAACCACCATATTGCTCACGTATTCTATTTCACTTGCTTTATAAACTCCTAACATAGGGTATCTCCAATATAACTCCCAATTCCTGAATACTAAAGAACTATATTTCAATGCTTATAATCGACCTATTGATACATTCTATCAACTATCCATCAATTATTTGTTGTTTTCAGTAATTTTCTCACAACAAATTAAATTCTTAAAAGAGGGTAAGTCCATTCAAGATCAAATCACTTCTTCAAGCAATGCCTCTATATTTATGCTTCTCAATCCTTTTGCTAGCGTGGTCAATCCACTTACAATAATTAATTCTCCAATTACTTCAAATCAATCTTTTAAAGTATAATCCACTCATCCCTTTTGTAGGATCTACTCAATCATCAAAATCAACACAATTATCCAAGGTTAAAGATATACCTCCTTTATCCAAAGTCAACTCCGACCTAGGTATATCAAATCATTAAAAGATCATCCACCTAGATGAGTTTGTAATCCATCCATAATCCAAATAGTTTGAATCACTAACTTTGTACAAATCAAGTTATCCACAATAATCTTAGTTCAATTAAACAAGATTAACTCCATGTCTTCCACAATCTACTTATGCTCAAGTATTAGCTAAATCCAACCACCTCTAATCATCCATAAATGACCCAACTATATCATCCTTGGGACAACTATTCCCAAGCGATAAATCTCTCATTCAATCCTTAAAGCCATCCACTACATGACTATTCAATCAACTAATCATTCCTCATCTCTAAAAGTATTACGATCAGTTATATACTCAAGTACAACTTCGAAATCTCAACTATAATCTTAAGTATCCACCAAAATTTATAATATCATCACCGTTTCAAATTATAACTTTATCATACTAAACCAAAATATGACTAACAATCTTGTTGCCATATTTGATCAAGACATATCTTTAATCTAAATCTCCAAATAAACCCATAAATTAATTATTCAAACCTATTACAAGTGTTCTATGAGTTCTACTTGCAAATTTCTCCGATATAAATCCAACATCACCCGCAGGAAAGCTTACACCTCAATATAATAGTTCCATTTATACTCATATCGTAACCTCGATGGTAATGTCTACCATAATCCACTATTGATCTCACTAAGGTTAATATCTCACGATTCAAAAATCTAATTAACTCTTCTAAGATCATATTCGGGGATCATGAGTAATAATTTAATTTCTCAATTATCAACTATCACTTTGACAATGGAAAACCACCGACATCAACCAAACATAAAAGATCTAATTAAAGATAAAATAGCAGTTATTCAATCATATCCTTCTCTTTACCGATTCTGCTACCAATCTCTTAATCAACATGTGGCTTCCATTAAAGAGATGAGAGGGAAAAGCATAAGGTAGGGGAAACAACAGGTGTAAGGTCCTTAATTCAATTTAGAGATTTAAAGCTCCATAACACAAGAACCAACTTGAACAACAACAAAAAAAAGAAAAAAAAAGAAAGCAGTAGGGACAGCACAAAATACAAACGAGCATGGTTAGTTTTTCCGACATATTTGCGACACAACTCGCTCGTAGGCGATGCACAACTACTTCGAAGAAAAGAGAGCAAATGATTGCCACAAAAATCCAGCGTTTACCAGCTAAGTAATAATATCATTAAGGCGTATATAATCTAAGAATAAACCTAATTTAATTCCTAAAATCGCAGCAAGGCATCGTCTTCTCGTCCTTTCGCGATGCTCGGACACGAGAGAAACCTACGAACATACGAGTTTGACGTCTTGGTCCAAGATTGAGTACTTGCCCGCTTACTTGGGGAAGGCGGTACTGCAGTGGTGCGATGAGAGACCTCATTCTCCCCATAAAGCACATGCCCGGTCCACAAGTCCCATGTTGTGTATGGGTTGTAGACACTCTTGAGTCATAGTGAGATGACGTCGTGCCTCCCATAACTCATGCATAGTACAATGATGGATCTGATCCTTGATGTGTATCAATCTTGCCAGCTATCGTACTTGAGTGTCTTTCCCAGACGGATCCTGGCAACAGTGTTCACTGCGCCACGTGCTTGCATAGGAAAGTGGTAGTATGGAAGCTGAGCTAACTTCATCAAGTCATGATGAAGATGGCTCAGTGCCACACGAGCCACTTCCTGCAATGTCGTGGCCTCAGAGGTGCCACGTGCCTGGAATCCGTATGGGATACTCCTTGTCACATGTCTGGCAACGATATTGATCACTGCCAAATACTCCTCCAACCCTCGTCCTTGATCCCGATGGTAGATGGAGTATTGGTGTTGATAAATGAAGTTTGCTCTTCACAATATATCTCTAGAAGCGCTGGATATCCATCCACATCTTCAGTTTGGGTCTCCCGAACAAGGTATTGATGACTTAACCAAGGACAGAATGGCAAGATGAGTTAGTTTCGTAAATCGAAACAAGAATAAGGTGAGAAAAGATACTAAGATGTATAAGGAATAAAAGAGATTCCTAACTTAGTTTTTCTCAATTAGTTTGATATTTTTTTGAAAATAATTTTAACCAAGGACTTGCTAAACTTAACGCCCGTGCTATCTCTAACCTACAGTCAGTATGGCTCTGATACCAACGCTGTGGGGACCCCGGAGTTATCTCCGTAAGACCAAGACTAATCAAGGTCGTAGGGACATAACTTTGGATCTCCAGTAAATGGATTCCAACTTAACTCAGTCTAAATGAGAGGCTTAACTAGAATTTAGAGCCCCGATGATCATGCGCACCGCTCCCCTGCGAGCACTACATGATGGTCGGTTCTCCAACTAGTCAAGCACGACACTTAGCGAGTTAAATAGGAAGCCATGAACAGCGAGCATGACCTATATTGGCTCCCAAGATCAGCGACCAATATATTCATACTCTCATTACAACGTCGATCACATCCATACAACGCTCATACATAAATAGTACAAAAGTTATACATCACAGTTCCAAGTTTACAACTACATAAGTGGCCGACCAGCCAAATTAAACAAGTTTATAGCGGAAGCGAGTAAATAAACCAAAATGCCAGCAGTGGTATGCCCACAACCCATCGGCAACCGACTGGGGGTTAAATGATAGCACACTACTCATTAGTGTCACCCAAGTCAACACTAACGAGATCGTCATACTCATCATCTTCCTCACCTGAAAAGGCCAACAAACATCTGGCTGAGTACAAGTGTACTGCAAGTCTTACACAAATAAAAATAGTTATGCATAAGGGTCATTCAAAGGATGGCTCATATTGGTTTAGTTTTATGAAAGAGACACAACAATTAACATCCTACACATACTAGTTTTCATGTGCCCATTTTAAAATCAGATTTGAAGTAGAAGTAAAGCATATGGTAAAGCATTTCCGTAATAAACAATTTAATCATACAAGGACCAAAGTGGCAGCCCACTTTGATGCACTAAACACATGAACATCCCGTCCATGACGATTACCAAGTTCAACCATAATTTTAATTAAAAGTCTAACAATAAGCGACCACAAATTTCAGCGGTCGTCCATAACAGTGGACACGGCTATTCGAATAGATTATACCTGCGGGGTGTACTACTTTACCCACCGCGACTTGATTAGCCCGTAAGCCTCCAGATGCCTCCGAATATAGCATACTTCCTATGGTATGCCGGCCGGGTAAATCGAGATACGGTCGTGTTTAGCAAGAAGATCCCATTGAGCTAAGTCCCTCAACCCATGGCTCCTAGGAAACACAAGACGTTAACGCCTCCATCCTATATATCCTAGGAAACACAAGACGTTAACGCCCCCATCCTATCGGCCCAAAAGGAACAAGGGATTTCACGGTCCCATGCCCTTACAATTTCACCACCGTGGGACTCAACACAATAAAACCTTCCCCCTACTTAACCATACGGCACCCATATACCGCGTGTGATAGTACGAGTTTTGCTTGAATCGCAACAACCCAAAGTTCGGTCCTTAATTGTCCAGACAAGCCAAACCACATACCCAAATCTCGTGCACGAAGGCACCATCACTAACCAACACTTGTCCAGACCAAAAGCTCATTTAAAAATGACAAAATTTCACTTATAAAACAGATACGAAGATCTAAAACAAAAGTATACCAAGAGAGTTATGTTTGTCCCATAATTGTGGGTTATTCCGACAATCAAACTACTGATTCTAGACTTGCACGACTAAGCAAACTCGAACAACAGTATTTCGAACATCCTATCATAATTAATTCAGTACTGGGGTAATTCATGGATAGCCACAATGACAAGATAATAGGATGTGTCTAACTATTCATCACAAAAATAGCGATATTATCAAAATAGCATGCAAGCAATTATCATTGCATCTATCCTAACAAATCAGGATCAAATATGATACAAAAGAAAGTTCAAAGGATGCTTGCCTTGCTGGGAGTTCACTTGCTCACTCTCGGTTACTTACTCTCATACTTCGCAACTCGGAATCTAAAGAAAGACGATATCGAATAAACAGAAATAGCCAAAAACTCAAATTGCTCCAAAATGCATGAAATTTATACAGTAGCTATATTATGATTTTAAATGAATTCAGGTACAAAAATTATTCCATTTGGAGTTTATATGAGAGAGTTATAGTAGTTTGAAAATCAGATTTTTGGAAAATGTTGAAAATCAATGTTCATTCTGTTCATCCGAATTTAATTGTTTTTGAAGATTTTGTAGAACAGTGGTAGGGATAAGCTTTACATGGTATGAAAGTTAATTAAAATTTAAGATCAATAAAAATTGAATCACCCCATTTGGAGTTCATATGAATTAGTTATGAATTATTGAATTTAAAAGACTTTTAGTGTAAAAAAATAATTCTTTTCTGATTTTGCTACTGCATTAAATAATTTTATAGGTAGGATGACCTAGCCTCTGCCATGACAAGTGGGGTCTATGTATTTTCTTTTCTTTTCAATTTATTTCCTAAAGGAAACATCTACCAACAATCTAACTTTCTCGTAAGCATATACTTAACCAATTCTCAGCGTCGAAACCAACCACATGCATAACACTCTCCAATTATATTCTTACGTCTTGATCTAAATCTCGTACTAACCTCCACTAAGACATTATCAAGGTAGTTAATCCATCGAGTGATGCCCGAACTCACGATCTTCCAAATAAACAACCCATCCGATAATTACACGAAATCCACCGACTACGTGGGCATATGACCATGATTAAATCCATCAATCGTTCTCCGATATACTATTTAAGCTAATACTAACTATCTAGCTCTACTAGTCTCTCCTCGGCAAATCACCCTCGCATATACCAAAATTTCCACGATTGATGTTTATTTGACCAACCGACACCTAAAGAGCTTTACAATTTAATTGCACGTCCGACATTTTATAGCTCACTAATAGATCAACTCATATCCATACCCACTGAACGATCGTGAACAACATCTACCAATCCAATCACATATGTGCCTCTCGATCGACTAATAATCATTTATCTACTAGTCCAATAGGGCACAATTCCATTGACTCGGCACATATGAGTTATCTACTAATTACATAGCAAATCTAAATACTTAACCACCACCAAATAATCCATTGCTACCTTCTCCAAGTTCTATCATCTCGACTCACATAACTATTAGTTAAGATAACCGATCAATCTAATCATGATTATATAAATCATCCGATTCAACCTCCATATCTCATTAAATATCCTCACATAAGCTATCCATCAAGTAATAAATCCTCATACGTTCTAAGTCCTAAAATTACTAATCCAATGTGAGGAAAACCTCCAATTAGTTCATCATCAAAAGATCACCACTAGCGTCCATATGACTTCACAATAATATCGTCCGATCAAATAAGCAACTTATATATTTAATATAGCATCTACCGATCAATAATGCACGCATTTATACAATAATCTAATTATCCGCATTCACCAAAATATCAATACATGATCATGCCAACGCATAAATAAAACTTAACTAGAGAGTCGCACGGTCTAAGCTATCAAACAATTGTTACAATTAAACATGCATGAAAAGATGTCATGCTCATGACTAATATGCAACCTGCACAAGTAAATATCGTAAACACGATTTGACACTAAAGATTTTTACCGCGGCACTAGGCATGCGAAATATCGCCGGACATCGTCTTCTCGGCATTCGTTTGCATCCACCGTAGTCGTCGCCGATATCGTGTGCATCGCGTCCGTGTCGGCCGTAGTCGCCGCCGAGCTCGTCGCGTCGGCTCCTCGTCCATGTCCCGCTCGCATCGGCGCCATCACCTTGATCGCCGTCGAGCCCGGCGCGTGCATGCATGGCTCGGCGCATGCACCGCCGCTCGGCCTCGTCGGCTCCACCATCTCGGTGCCGTGCCACAACGAGCCAAGCGCTGCGGCTGGGCGGCACCGCCGCGCCACAACGCGCTCTCGGTCGACTCCTCCACACCGTCGTCTTCGCGCGCGCCATGCCGCCAAGCCTCGCGTCCTCGGCTCCTCCTCGCCGCCATGGGCTGCTTTGCTCCGTGTGCCTCGCCGCTGCTACTCACGGAATCCTTGCCGCCTCCATGCGTAGCTCCAGGTCACCATTCTCAACCGTGTCACAATTAGGCGCTCATCAATTGAATCCTTGTTGTTGCTAGCGGATCCGAAATAGGTCCCGTGCCCTTCACAAACATGCAGTCCTCAATTCCTTGAGCTCATTGTTGAAGTCTTTGGGGAAGGGCTACATGCTCTCTGCTGGCCAAGGGCTGCCGCTGCTCTCGCCGGTCGCCGTCGCGGCTCCCTTGCTCGACTCCACGCCATGTCTGCTGCTTGTGCTCTTGCTTGCTGCTCCCCTAGTCGCCGCAGCTCCTTGCCACCTTCTTGTCTCCTAGCCGTCTTTGTTGCGTTGCATGCACTGGACATGGAGCCACCAAACCTCGTCGAGTTCTTTGCACTTGCCCGTGCCGTGCGCCCGATCTTGGCCACCGGCGCTGGTCGCTCCTCGCTCCACCCCACCGCCTTGCACGAGCGGCTCCTTCCCTCATCTCAAGAATGCCCAAAAGATCATGCATGCGAAAAACTCTTGGATGAATGGATGCCTAGGTGAAGGGGATCACGGTGGTATGACATGCATTGAAGCTTTCATGGTTCTTGGTGGTGTTTGGGAGGAGAGAAGGTGGTTTGGCTTGAGCTCAAGAAAGAGAAATGGCTGTTCTCTGTTGGGGAGAAGAATATGGTGTGGAGAAGAAAGATGGTGGGGTAGAATGGGTGGTTGAATGGTTGGTTAAAGTATTGAGTAATGGGGTTAGAAATGGTGTGTAAAGAATGGGAAAGGTGGCGGGGATGGCAGTGAGATATAAAATAAACTTGGATTGGAGAGTGTGGGTGAGTGGTTGTGGTTGATTCATTGGGAGAAAAAATTTCGAATGAGCAGTGTTGGTTTTGGGAAAAATAAATGGCAGTGCGAGTTCGATAATTTTTAAACATAGTTTCCTAACTCCAAAAATCACGAAATTTTTATGGAAGGTTCCAGACATAATGTTGATGCTTAGGTAAACTTTTCAGGAATTTATCCAGAGTGTGATGCTCTCTAAAAATCTTTGAAGTTCTGTTTGCTCGGAAGAGAATAGTAGTCTGATTCTTCCTTTTTCTCGGCTTGCTCCAACGACCTTGCATGTGCGAACTAACGCCAAATTGGAAAGCTCTCGAGACCACGATCGCAGCGGTATGACATGCGTCGTCAGATTCTTGATTCTCGGTTGTGATTGCGAGGAGAGAAGTTAGCGAAGAGAAAGGACACAGACGTCTCGCTGCGATCGATCAATGAAAAAGAGTAGCGGTACTAATGCATGCTTGATGACATGATTTTTGAAATGCATGCGAAAACAAGAACTCAATCGATTTTTTTTTTGAATTATTTCAAACAATTGGATCTAATAAAATGCAACCTTTTCATTAATTCAATTTGATTTTAAAAGCAACAGTTTAATTAAACACCGGAGAATTTTTAAAACATTGCCAAATATTTATTAGATCGCCAAATTAAATATTAGTATCCCGATTCTGAAAATCAGAATGTTACAGGTTCGATTGGAGTTTTTTTGAGGAAGAATGGGTTCTCGGAAGTTTGATCGGGAAAGAAAATCAAGAAAAAGAAAAGGGAGACAGTATGCATCACTCATAGGTGGGGTTGAAGGAATATTTCTCAGAATCTTTAAATTTCTAGAATTTTGGAAAATGTTGATGGAATGACATGTGGGACCCACTGGAATAAAATGAATTTCGAGAATTAAAATAATGCTAGAAAAGAAAAAGAGACTATCATGTGGACCACTGGTCCATGGACCAGGCCCACGAAGTCGGGTTTGGGTCTACGATGAACCAGGTTCATGGAATAGTGCATTGACAGATGGGGTCCATGGGACTGCATCCATGTCCACGCGGTAGCCATGCGGGCGTGACATGGCGGACACAGAGAACGGAGATGCCGATGTGGTGGTGAGGTGGCTATGATGTGGCTGTAATACCTCGAATATCAAATAGAGAGAACATATTATTCGGAAGAGAAATTTATTCAAATTTGAATGCATTAAAGTTTAGAGGAAAATTGAAAGAAAATTCAGGATTTGAGAGAGGATTGGACCTTCGACTTTTAGCCCAAGGTGTCCTAGCCAAGTGGGCGGCCTTGTAGTGGAGTCAAGAAGGGGTCTCCTTCCCAAAACCCTACCCTCTGCTACAGTGCCGCGCACTGCACTGCACGCGATCTATGCAGCCCCCTCCGTGCTGCTCTACCAAGATGAGGAAGAAGCTCAGGTGCCGCGCCCATGGTGGAAGGAGAAGAAGGGAGAAGGAGAAAGGAGGAGGAAGATCATCTTCTCCAAGGTTCTCCCACCTACGTCCTGGTTGCTACAAGGGTAACAGTGCCGATCCTCATCGTTTGATTAGTGGTAGATGTGTTTTGGTTCAATTTTGATTATATCGATTTGCTGCGGGTAGAAATTCGATTCTGTCCAGATTGTTGCGTGGACTTTTCGTGATGTTAGAGGCCGAATCTGAGTTTCCCATCTCCTAGAGATATGTAGGTCTTGTTCTTAGCTTTCGGTGGCCGCCAAGATCACCTAATTCCGACTTTCGAGTCAAAAGTTATGATAGATTTAATATCTGCTGTCCAGAATCCTGACGAGAATTAGCAGTCTCTGTTTAGGTTGATATATGGCCTAGTTAGAGGGTGATTCAGAGGTCTTGCCCATAACAAATTTTGAAGGTGATATCACTAGCTTTCAGGATTGATAAAGAACACCTCATTTGGATTTATAGATCAAAAGTTATGCACTTTTCTTTGTGACTGTCCAGATTGTAGATCAGTCTGTCCAGATTGTATGTCAGTTTCTATCTTTAGTTTTGACCCGTGTGCCACTTTTTGTTAAATGCAAAATTTGAATGTCGTGCCAACTAGTTTATTGTAGGTAATTTCATAACCTTTTCAGATTGTTAAAGAACGCTCAATTCGGAGTTGTAGATTAAAAGTTATGGTTGTTTTAGTATTGCTGTCCTGTTTGTTCAGACAGAAGCTGTGCTGCTGTTTTGTTTTCTTTATTAGAGAAGTTTATTGGCCGAATTGGGAAATCTCATCAACTTGAATGTTATAGATATGTTCGTTAAGATGAGGTAGGATCTGGACTCATCTCATTTCGAGTCCCACGTCATTAACTACTGTCATTTTCGTGCTGCTGTCCCGACACGTTTTTGGGTTGCAGCCTGTTTTTCAGATTAGGTTTTATGGCGATTCCTTGGGAGTTCAAGGGGTATTGTAGACTATTAATTCGGGTTGGATTCTATGTTGTTCTTATTTCGGTTATTTAATTGTTTAGGCCACGAGGCTACGGGTTTGGGAGCGCCATCGTTGCACGCTAACTTGTGTCATAGCGAAGGCAAGTACTTTGTTGCTTTTGAGTCTTGTGATTGTGAATGTTTTCATGAATATAGTGTGACATATTGTGTTACCCGAGATGCGGAATTGGTTATGTTCTTTCATTATGTGGAGTATATCTTGAGAGATGGTATTATCACTGTTCATGTTCATATCATGCATCCTTTTATTCATGTTATGTCCACGGGAGTGGATTGTAAGTCCCACCATTCCAATGTGGGTAAATTTGGACATTGTCATGTCCGTCCCACGGAGTGGATTGAAAGACCCATCAATTCCAGGTATGGGCACGTAAGACCCATCAATTCCGGTATGGGCAGCTTTGGACACCTATATGAAACGTTCTTCATATAGGACTTGGATCCCGCACTTTTGTTAAGGTGCGGGCTTAAGTGAACACCCACGGGTGTGTCACTCACTATCTGAGATATGCATGTGTGCAGTCCATCCTTGATTACATTCATTCATTTCATGTTTTCATAAGTGCTCACTCGATGCAAGGTTCGCATTCTTAAATGGTGATGTCTGTTTGTATATGTGTTCTTTTTCTTTCATCAGTACTTGCTGAGTCATGGACTCACTCTTGCGTTGTTTGTTTATTTTAGGTAACCCCGATGTTGGCTCACTTGGGAGGGAGTAGACACGCACTACTCGTTCACATCATCCTATTCATGTTCAAGATTAAATTTAGTTCTATCTTACATTCGTTAATGATGAACTGTAATAATTAAATTATAATTGGTGAAGGAAGGATACCTTCTCCACATGGATGTTGATTTATTATCTGCGTGTGAACCTTCTTTATTGATGATCGGTATTAAATAACTTAGAAGGTGAAGGAATGATACCTTCACCATGTCTGTTTAATTTAATGTTGTCTTTAGTTTAAATACTTAGTTCAAATTCTTGCATTATGGATGTATGTTAGATGTTTTAGGTGACATCTTGGCTTCCGAATAGCGTGGTGTTACTGATTGGTATCGAGCGGGCTTTAGGTCCGTGGTAATTGAATATTAAATTGACACACTGTGCCTGATGGGTGGGGTTGGGAAATCCATTGTTTCGTATTTCTATTGTTATGTTTCATTCGTTGAGCAATTGTTGAATTGCTTTTGTATTATCTTTCTTGTTGTTAATCTATGATATGTTATGATATTCCATATCTATGAATCTATTCTATGATTGTCATGATATGATCATGTATAATCATAATTGATTATATTATTTAAGCGTGTCGATGATGGAGGTTAAGAAGTGGAGGCCGTGGTTGTGGCCTGGACTTTGTCAGTTGCACCAGATATTTGTGGTAGCGAGAATAGAGTAGTATCTACCCGAATACCATAGTGGAGTGTTGAGGTGAGATTCTTTAGAAAATATTATTCTCTTCCTTGGTTACGTATGTGGCTAGTTACGGTAATAGTTGCGTTTGATGAAGTTTTCTTGAGTTAGTGTTTTACATTTCTTGATGAGTTCTCATTGGACTTTCTTGGTTCCATAAGTCGACTACTTGTTCTCCGATTGCTGGTCTAAAGTTGTTCTTGGGATCGTTGGATATCGGCAAGAAAAAAAACTTATCTTTTCTTGGGAGTTACGCCTTCTTATTGGAGAATGTGAATCATTTATTATTTGAGTATTCAGATCTGAAAGTTTTCATTGCAAATTCTTTAACATGTGAAAGCTTTGACTTTATGTATTTCTTTTGGATTAGTTCGGTGTTGGAATGTAATGCCTCTTTTACGAAAGATTAGGTTAAAATCTTTAAGTGATGTCTTGACATGCTTAAGTACGAGGTGTTAATTAAATGAATTAATTATTATGGTATGAGTTATCGATTTGGGTTATTAGCTTTGTGCAAGCAGTCTATTCTTAACTAGTATCCGTGAAGTGAATTGCTTAAAGTGAAATGTCGTTGTATTTGGTACAGGATGAGTTTTAGATAAGAGGTTGTTCATATTTGTTCAAGAAGCTATTGTTGTTAAGAATTGTGGAAAAAATGTGGATGTATCGGGTTGATCTTTACGATCGGATAATCGATAAATTTGTTAGATAAGTTGAAATCTAGGTCCTCTTTGATTATTCTAACCGCTAGTGATGGTTAAGTTAAGGATATGTTCGAATGTTGTCTTGATAAATATTAATCTTGAATTTGTCTTCTATTTGGATCTTGATGATCTTATTTAAATGATAGCTTTACTTGATTCTTGCCATGCTAAAAATTATTGAAACATGTTTAAATGACTAGATGAATGATGATGTATCGCCTTGTGAAACCTTGACTTATGTGTCCTATATTATTGAAGTTAAGGACATTTTATTCTAATTCTGATCATAAGTTAGAATCTTGATTATATCCTCTTAATCGTTGTTGAGGTTGCAAGCAGAGGTAGGATCATGTTTGTGCCATGTGTGGCTAGAGAGCATTTAGTGTGTACTATCTTGGCATCGAGTGTCACTAAGAGTTAAATGGATGAAAGCTAATCAGAGATTTCTGTTGGTGTACATTGGTGAGATTGTCATGTTCTATTATCATCTTGTTGAAAGAGTTTGTTTCAATTATAAGGTTTTTGCACTAGGTTTTCCTAGATCAAGTATATGTAACCTTATTTAGATTTTAGAGACATGATGAAGTAGTTCATTGTGATTCTTTTCAAAAGTTCATGGAGTGTTAAGAGATTTGATGATTCTCCAATAGCATATTATTTCGTTGATTAGTGTGATTGTCGGTGTGGTTGTGATGATAATGTTCAACGAAAAAATCATTTGCATGATCTTGTTTTAGTGAAAGTGTTTGAGTTTTGCGTTTGTTATCTTTGGACCTCATGAGTTATGTGGTAACTTTGTCATTTTGAGCAAAGAGACGGGTTGAAAGATTTTATTGGTTCTTGATGGTTCTTATGATTTGGTCTTAAGAGCTTATCTTGTTTAAGTGGCAAAGTGATGTAGTAATCACGAAAATAACTTTCTGGTTAAAGGAAGGAGTGAAGTAAAAGTATTTGAGATTTAAGTCGCGTTTCGCCACTTGCAGTTTATTTGGGTGTGCTTAAACCTTATGCATTTGTTCCATAAGAGTTTATCAAATTTTCAAAGGGCATTACCTTCTTCTCATTTGTGGTTTGGTATTTGCTTTCAATAGGGCTTGAGCCCTCGACTATTGATTTTCCTTATGTTTTCCAGTACTTTGCCTAAGTGACTATATTTTCTTGATCCTTTGTTCATCTTGGGTGGCACATGTTTTCCTAGTTGAAGAAAATTGATTTCATTCGCTCTTCCTTTTGAGAAAGAATCAATCTATTCGTTTCACGGAGTCTTTTGAGGTGTTTAATGATTGTAGTTGTGAAACTTTGGGTTGGAAATTATTCGATGAGCAATGGAGGATGAAATAATTTCGTAATATAGTTATTTAAGAGGAGTTTATCTCACTAGAAGGTTGCCTTTTGAGGTTAAACTGATTGCATGGTTACAACTAGTAGAATCTATAGCGAGGCGTAGTCCAAGTTCTTTTGTTCATTTCAATGGAACATAGAATTATCAAAGTATGAAAATCTTGATCAATGTATTAGAGTGTCGCGGTTGAGTACCTTGCGTGGTTGTGTAGATGAAATATGATGGTGTTGTAATGGGAGTAATATTAGCAAAGTGATCGATCGTTAAAGAGATTAAAGAGATAGCCGAGATTGTTGGATTATTGCCATGAATGACTTGGGCGTAGTAAGTAACTCTCTAAGAATTAGAATCTTGATAAAGATAATTGGATCGAAGAAATGTTTTTGTGTTGATGTCAATGCGCGAGTATGTTTGGATTGTGAGAATTTTAGGGATTTAATTTGAGGCTTCCCTATCTTCTATATGAGAAGTTCATGGTAGGAGTCTTGGAGTTTAATTTTGGACTTCACATTCTTTTCCTAGGACCTTGAGTCTCCCAATGATTATGTGTAGAGAAAGTAGAATAAGGGTGGATTCGAACAATGGGATGGTCATTGATAGAACCCTTTTGAGGAAGTATATGAATGTGTGTCTTTGGGAATTTGAGTTGTTTATTCTTAAAACATTGAGGTGATGTGATTGCATGTGATATCTATTTTGAGATGCATTGGAAGTCATCTGTCAAATTAATTTCATCGGTAGAGGAGTTGTTGAGAGAAAGTTTCATGTAGTCGATAGAGCCTCTATACCGAGGTGTGGATGATGTATTTCGACTTGAGCATAGCGTTGAGAATGTCAAGTTAAGAGAGATGAGTTAGGGTGTTATGCGATGAATTGGAATTCCAAAGTTTGAGAGAAGTTTTATTCTGAAAGAGAAGCGAGAAATTGATGCTTCCTAAAGTAGAGACACGTTTTCTTGATTCTTGTTTGAGCTATGTGTTTTGACAGATGTCTTTCGTAAGTTGAGCTCGACATTTATGTTGATATGTGTGATTCTTTCCATTCGACGGAATAAATGATTTTTTTTTGGGCATTCAAGTGATTTCTCCTTTGGATTTCGTGGCGTTTATTCGCAAACGCCACCGGAGCGTGGAAAGGTTTTTCGTGATGAAATTCGATTTCGTGTTTGGCTCTTTAGTCTCGAGTGGTAACGCATAGATGCGATGTGAATCTTTCTTTTGAGATGGGTTTTGTCGGTAAAAGAGTTTGCTTAAGGAGAGCTCATTGTGTGTTTACGTTAAAGGAGATGATCCTTATTTTAGTGAAGAGTTCAATTGAGAGGTGGAACAAGAGTTCGTGTTCTATGTGCATGTTGTGTGGTTCAAGATCAATTGGAAGGTTAGCCAAGGTACTTTGGGTTGTTTTCGTTAGCTACGGAATTCGGAAGTTGGCGTATCGCAAGGACCGTCTCGGGTCCATATGTGGTGTACTACATTTGGCATGTTTGGTGCCGAGTGAGTACTGTGAGAACTAGAGTTTGAATATTCGTTAACGTCATTGACCATCGAGTAGGATCTTACCTTTGAATCTCTTCGATGAGTGTACTTGGCAATGTCGGATTGAGTGTTAGGTCGGATGTAGTTTACGTCAATGTCTTGTGGTCTTGTCGATCGAGAGATAGGTCATTTGGGACACAGAGTCTCGCATGTGAGTTTTATCCGGTTATGTTTGCTCGGGCATATGTTAATAGATGTTTCTTTTAGGTGGCAATTATTCTTTCGTTTATTTAACGGTTAGAATTCGAGGTCGAATTACATTAAGAGGGTAGAATGTAATACCTCGAATATCAAATAGAGAGAACATATTATTCGGAAGAGAAATTTATTCAAATTTGAATGCATTAAAGTTTAGAGGAAAATTGAAAGAAAATTCAGGATTTGAGAGAGGATTGGACCTTGACTTTTAGCCCAAGGTGTCCTAGCCAAGTGGGCGGCCTTGTAGTGGAGTCAAGAAGGGGTCTCCTTCCCAAAACCCTACCCTCTGCTACAGTACCGCGCCGCACTGTAGCACGCAGTACTGTAGCAGCCCCCTCCGTGCTGCTCTACCAAGATGAGGAAGAAGCTCAGGTGCCGCGGCCATGGTGGAAGGAGAAGAAGGGAGAAGGAGAAAGGAGGAGGAAGATCATCTTCTCCAAGGTTCTCCCACCTACGTCCTGGTTGCTACAAGGGTAACGAGTGCGATCCTCATCGTTTGATTAGTGGTAGATGTGTTTTGGTTCAATTTTGATTATATCGATTTGCTGCGGGTAGAAATTCGATTCTGTCCAGATTGTTGCGTGGACTTTTTCGTGATGTTAGAGGCCGAATCTGAGTTTCCCATCTCCTAGAGATATGTAGGTCTTGTTCTTAGCTTTCGGTGGCCGCCAAGATCACCTAATTCCGACTTTCGAGTCAAAAGTTATGATAGATTTAATATCTGCTGTCCAGAATCCTGACGAGAATTAGCAGTCTCTGTTTAGGTTGATATATGGCCTAGTTAGAGGGTGATTCAGAGGTCTTGCCCATAACAAATTTTGAAGGTGATATCACTAGCTTTCAGGATTGATAAAGAACACCTCATTTGGATTTATAGATCAAAAGTTATGCACTTTTCTTTGTGACTGTCCAGATTGTAGATCAGTCTGTCCAGATTGTATGTCAGTTTCTATCTTTAGTTTTGACCCGTGTGCCACTTTTTGTTAAATGCAAAATTTGAATGTCGTGCCAACTAGTTTATTGTAGGTAATTTCATAACCTTTTCAGATTGTTAAAGAACGCTCAATTCGGAGTTGTAGATTAAAAGTTATGGTTGTTTTAGTATTGCTGTCCTGTTTGTTCAGACAGAAGCTGTGCTGCTGTTTTGTTTTCTTTATTAGAGAAGTTTATTGGCGAATTGGGAAATCTCATCAACTTGAATGTTATAGATATGTTCGTTAAGATGAGGTAGGATCTGGACTCATCTCATTTCGAGTCCCACGTCATTAACTACTGTCATTTTCGTGCTGCTGTCCCGACACGTTTTTGGGTTGCAGCCTGTTTTTCAGATTAGGTTTTATGGCGATTCCTTGGGAGTTCAAGGGGTATTGTAGACTATTAATTCGGGTTGGATTCTATGTTGTTCTTATTTGGTTATTTAATTGTTTAGGCCACGAGGCTACGGGTTTGGGAGCGCCATCGTTGCTGCTAACGTGTGCATTGCGAAGGCAAGTACTTTGTTGCTTTTGAGTCTTGTGATTGTGAATGTTTTCATGAATATAGTGTGACATATTGTGTTACCCGAGATGCGGAATTGGTTATGTTCTTTCATTATGTGGAGTATATCTTGAGAGATGGTATTATCACTTGTTCATGTTCATATCATGCATCCTTTTATTCATGTTATGTCCACGGGAGTGGATTGTAAGTCCCACCATTCCAATGTGGGTAAATTTGGACATTGTCATGTCCCGTCCACGGAGTGGATTGAAAGACCCATCAATTCCGGTATGGGCACGTAAGACCCATCAATTCCGGTATGGGCGACTTTGGACACCTATATGAAACGTTCTTCATATAGGACTTGGATCCGCACTTTTGTTAAGGTGCGGGCTTAAAGTGAACACCGACGGGTGTGTCACTCACTATACTTGCGTATATGCATGTGTGCAGTCCATCCTGATTACATTCATTCATTTCATGTTTTCATAAGTGCTCACTCGATGCAAGGTTCGCATTCTTAAATGGTGATGTCCTGTTTGTATATGTGTTCTTTTTCTTTCATCTGTACTTGTGAGTCATGGACTCACTCTTGCGTTGTTTGTTTATTTTAGGTAACCCCGATGTTGGCTCACTTGGGAGGGAGTAGACACGCACTACTCGTTCACATCATCCTATTCATGTTCAAGATTAAATTTAGTTCTATCTTACATTCGTTAATGATGAACTGTAATAATTAAATTATAATTGGTGAAGGAAGGATACCTTCTCCACATGGATGTTGATTTATTACTGCGTGTGAACCTTCTTTATTGATGATCAGTATTAAATAACTTAGAAGGTGAAGGAATGATACCTTCACCATGTCCTGTTTAATTTAATGCTGTCTTTAGTTTAAATACTTAGTTCAAATTCTTCTGCATTATGGATGTATGTTAGATGTTTTAGGTGACATCTTGGCTTCCGAATAGCCAGGGTGTTACAGTGGCATCGATGGGCAGTTGCGCTCGGGTTTCGATGGCTTGCCAGCAGTTTGGGCCACGACAAAGACGACGGGATCGGCAAGCAATAACAAGGGAGATAACACGGATGCGGTGGCAAGTTTCGGCAGCAATCGCCGGCGGCGAAGAGGTAGGTGGCGGTGACGGGTTGCTCGATGGCGACATTGTGGGAGGACACACCAGCAACTGGAGGGTGATCATGAGGTAGAACACGGTGCGGCGATCTCGATGGTGGGGAAGATGAGCTCCCTAGTGGCGGCGGAATTGAACGACGAAGGGGCGGTGACTAAAGGTGAGGAAGATGATGTCACATCCCCATTTTTACTAAATGAAATTATCATGCATCTCATGAGCATGCACATCATTTCTGGAGTATTTGCACAAAATATTGCATTTGAAAATTTGAATCAAAAGTAAAACATACAACTCAAATTGAAACTCCAAATGAAAACAAAATTAAATACATATAAAGTTCTCTGTTAAATAATTTATTTAACTCATATAATATTTATTATGAATAAATATAAATGTTCCCAAATTTTTAGAACTTAATTCAACTTTGTGAAAATTCAAACCAAGTTCTAAAAGCCCCTGTTGTTAATAGATTAAAAATAAGAAAATAAATAGTGAACAGTGGTATTAGAAAAATTATATGTGGACTAGGTTATCCTAGGAACCCCTCTGAAAAATTTCAGATTTTTAGAATTTTATTTGTTATTTTTAGTCGCTTAGTCAAAGTAGGAAGGTTTGGATTAAAGTTGTCAAACAATTTGACTTGGTCTGACCAGTCCGATCGAACCCGACCACTTAGTCCGGCCAGTCCGAACCACACTTTGACCCAGCCGCTCGAGCCACTATGAACCTGGGCCCACGTGTTAGCTCCTTCTCCTACCTCCCGTTGGTGCGTGCAGAAGTTGAATGCCACGCGGCCGGAGATGCCTTCCACGCACACGCAACACCGTCAATCCACAGGCTATATCCACCACTCCCAGAGCTTCTCCATTTAACGCTACCTCCTTTCCCATCCTTGCCTGAGCTTAAGTTGCCTACAAACCCTAGCTATTCCCTCACTTCTCCTCTCGGGGCTGAGGAGGAGGAAGCTTGTTCTTGCTTTTCCTTTCGGGTAAGATCCTCATCGAAGCATCCCTAGTCTTCGCCTTTCTATGCCATCTCCATTTTGGCTAATGTGAGCTCATTCCTTCGCTTGCAGCTCTCGAACCACCAGCGTGTCTTCAATGTTGCCAGAGCGCGCTCCGAAAGCCTCTACTGCGCCATTGGTGTCTCCGGTGGGTATTATCCTTGCTTATGTGCATCACCATGCATGCCTTAGCATGATAAGTAATTCCCCTCTATTAATATTGCCGATATCTCATAGGAGCCCGAGGATTTTGAGGTTGTTCCCTTTTTGGCCAAAATCCTAGTTTTCTTCTCCATCTCTGGCATGGTAAGATATTACTCAATTCCTGGCTTGTGCACCACCTATAGGCCTCACTTGAGCTCCCTTGACTACTCATTTCCCTTCTCCTTCACCAAGACGTCCTCTCCTCACGAAGTCTCTTCATTGCCATAGCCATTGATGTCGACAAGCAACTACCAAGCTTCTCCTGACCTCTCCATCCTTTCGGTGAGTCCATTGGACCATGTCGGTACACATGCGCACGTTCTTTAGCTCAATGCATGGCCAGTTTGCAACATGCAAGCTTGGCCGTAGCTTAGCACTGCCTCTCACCATTGCACCACCACAGTGGGCCGTCCCAATTCTCGCCAACGATACTGGTAGAAGAGCAATGCTATTAGGAACCTATTCCCAGCCATGGTTCACGTCTGCGTGGACCACAGCACCTGCGAGCCGCCGGGCAATCGTTCGGGCACGTTTCCTCTATTGTTGGGGCATCCGACAATTCCTATAATGGCTAGATTAGGGTATATCCTGGTTAATTAAGTGCTAATGGCTGCTTAGTAGTTAATGGTTGTCTTAAGTGCACTAAAGAGTCTCTTACATGTGGGGTCGTGAAAAGGAAACGATAGGTTTAAATATCGGTTACGTTAGCAAATGACATGTCACATCCTCAGTTTTAATAAATAGAATTATTATGCATCTCATGAGCATGTTGTTTTTGAAATATTTGCATTAATTATTGCACTTGGAAAATCTTAATCAAAGATTAAACCTACAACTCAAATTTAAACTCCAAAAGAAAACAAAAATAAATACTTATAAAGGCCTCTGGGAAATAATTTATTTAAATACTATAATATTTATTATCATTAAATATATTTTTTTCCAAATTTTTGGAACATAACCTAACCCACAGAAAATTCAAACTCATTTCAATAACCTATTCTAGGTTTGAATTTAAATTAAGCAAATACATCATGAACAGTGAGGTTTAAGAATTTATATGTGTACTAGATCATCTCAGGAGCCTCTCTGAAAAATTTCAGATTTTTGTGAATTTATTGGCTATTTTTAACTCACCGGTCAAAGTAGAGGTTTGGTTTTAAATCCCACTCAAACTTCAAACTCAACCCAAACACTGTTGGACTCGGGTGTGACCGACCCGAGCCACTCGACTTGATCCAACTGTGCCACCTAAGTGCACCTGGTCTGAACCACCCTCTGGCTCACACCGCCTTGAGTCGCTGATGCCCCGGGCCCACCTGTCGGGGTCGTCTTCTTCGTTCCGTTGGGCTTGCGGCTGGCGAATTCTTCCACGCGCCAGTGATGTCGTGGATCTACCACCTCCATCCACCACTCCCAGAGCTTCTCCACCTAATGCCACTTCCATTCCGTCCCTTCGCCGAGCTTAATACCCTCTCGTCCCCCTCCTTTTTGCCCCACTTCTCCTGACGGCCGAGAGGAGGGGGACGCTCTCCTGTGCACCCAGCTCAGGTAAGCTCCTCCCCAGGGCATCTCCTAGCCTTGTACTTCCATGTTGTTTCCATTTTTGTTTATTCCAAACTTTTCCATCGCTTGTAGCTCTGGGACCGCGAGAGTGTCTTCGTCGGCTCCAAAGCACGTCCAGGGCGTGCACCCGAGTAACACCACCGTGCCAACTTCGTGTCCGGTATGTATCATCATCTCTTATGTGCATCATCTTGTGTCCTTGAGCATGATTAGAGTTTCCCCTCAACTGATTTGGGCAATGCACGACAGGATCCCGAGGATTCTGAAGTTTTCCATTTTTGGCCGAAACCCTAGTCTTCTTGCCCATCTCCAGTGTGGTAAGCTTCTACTCAATTCCTTGCTTATACACCACCTTTAGGCTTCACTTGAGCTATCCTGACCATTCTTTTCCTTCCTCCTTCACCAGAACGTCCTCTCCTTGTGAAGCCATAGCACCACCGTGGACTTCTTCGTCGCCAACGTTACTTCGGCCATCCTCGACCTCTTTTCTTGGCTCAGGTAGCACCCTTGTACCCCTTAGATGCTATGGCACCGGCTAAAATGGGCGCTGCAGAGCTTGATTGTTGCTTGCATGTTTGGCCGTATAAGCATCACCGCCCCTCTCCGGCTAGCCGCCGGTGTAGGCCACCTCAGTAGCCGTCACCACCACCAATAGATGCACAACACTATTAGCAATCTAGTCATGCTCTTGGTCAGCGCCGCCAGGGTATGTAGCGCTGGCGAGACGCTGGGAAAGCACACAGCCGGGAAGCTCCCGTTGTCGTACGCCGATAGCTACTGTAGCGCGGCAGTTAACGTTAGTGGTGATGATTAGTAGTTAATGACTATCTTAAAAGAAGTAATAAGTCGCTTACATGTGGGACGGGGAACAGAAATTGAAGTATTACTCGGTTTCGTTAGAGATTATGACATGTGGGCCTAGCCCTTAAGTGTGTTGTGCACTGTGCTTGTGCACCGGTGAACCGAGTTTATCAGTTTGTGTCTATGACCGTTGGGCCCCACTTGTTAGTTCGGTTAAATTCAGAGTTTAAATGAAAATTGACACTATTCATTGGACCCCACCATCAGCGACTAAGGCTAGGGTAGACTCCGGTAGAAAAGGTATTAAATGCTTAAGAAAATTCAAAAATCAATTATTTATACACTAAAAATCGTCTTTAACATAAAAATGCATAACTAATTCAAATTGACACCAAATCCAGTGAAACAAATTTTGATAATTTTCATTCTTAATGTATTTTAATTTGGAATAGGTTTGAAATATGTTTATTCCCCAGAAAATATACTTGATGGAAATTGATCCAAAAATCGAATTATTATTACGCTAGAAAATGCTTTTAACTTGGAAAATTCATAACTAATTCATTTTAAATCCAAATGGAGTGAAACCAATTTTGTTAGCTTGAATTTTTAATGTAATTCACCATGGTATAATTTTTGAACATGTTACTACCACATAAAATTTCAGGTTTGGAATTCAATTCGGTAAGACATTATTTTTACATTAGAAATTGATTTAATTTCAAAAATTCATAGAAAATTCATCTGAACTCCAAATAGGATAATTCAAGTTTCATTGAACATAAATTTTTTTATTATATTTCTAACCAAGTAATCCTTATATCCACCACTATCCTACAAGTGGTTGATAGTGTGGGTGCTAAGGACCGAACTTTGGGTTGTCGATTCCAAGCACCATTTGTACTTCCACATGCGGGTTGGGAGCCGTTTGGTTAAGTAAGGAGAGGGTTTTATTAGGTTAAGTCCCAGGTGGTGCGAGGACATTTGTGTTCAATCATTTGTTCGTAGGACCCGATGCAATTTTCTA
This sequence comes from Ampelocalamus luodianensis, assembly GCA_036346255.1. Taxonomy (NCBI): domain Eukaryota; kingdom Viridiplantae; phylum Streptophyta; class Magnoliopsida; order Poales; family Poaceae; genus Ampelocalamus; species Ampelocalamus luodianensis. Next base: position 18,482,342 of record CM070629.1, on the reverse strand, counting down.
TAATGTCCATGGGAGCACTGTTTTTCTTTATTTACATTGCATCGGTATATCCAACACAACTTGCGAGCCCACTTAGCAAGCACTATCCGTAGGTTGTACTAAGTATGGGGTTCATCTCGTAAGGGGGACTTATCTCAATAGGATCTTCTTGCTAAAAAATATTGAATCTTGATCTACCCGGCTGGCATACCTAAGGAAGTGTGCTATTATTCGGAGGCTTACGGGCATGATCTCATCGTGTGGGTAAAGTAGAACACCTTTGCAGAGTTATTAACCTATTCGAATAGCCGTGTCCATGGTTACAGACAACACTTGGTTTTGAATGACACCATTGGTAGACTCTAATTAAAAGTTGATGTGGTTACAACTCGATATCAACATGAATGGGATATTCATGCATGTTAGTTTATCAAAGTGGGTTGCCACTTCAATATGGATTGATCTATATAATTATTTATGTCTTGTGTACTTCTTTTGCTAAACAACTTGTTTACAAAATGACAATTGAAAACTAGTATGTGTAGGATGAAAATTATTGCATTTTCTGCAAAACTAAGCCACTAATACCATCCTTTGATATCCTCTATACATAAATACTTTTAATTTGTGTAAGACTTGCGAGTATAATTGTACTCAAGCTGGCTCTGCAAATACAGGTGAGAAAGATTTCGCGCTGATGAGCTCGTTAGCGCCAATTTAGGCGACGTTGACGAGTAGTGTTGTTCTTTAACCCCCAGTCAGTTGACATGGCTTATGGGGCACACCATGCTGGATCTTTTGGTTTATTTATATTGCGTCCGCTGCTACTTAATATTCTTATTTAAATTTGGCCGGTAGGCGCTATGTCATAGTTGTAGACATAACTACTATGTTGTATGTCTTTTGGATTAATGTAATACCCCAAAAGTATTCGAAAGAATACTCGGGAGAAAATAATTAAATAGGGAGAAGGACCACCTAGAAAATAGATATTTAAGCAGTTAAAGAGGGGGTTCTCAGCAAATTCGGGACAACCTGGGCTTGGGTCTTGGCCCAACTGGCCTTGTGGTGGCCGGCCAAAGGGGGGGATGCACTACCCTCCCCCAAAACCCTAGCCGCACCCCCCTCTCCCCCTTGGCCGCCCCCACTCCCTCTCCCCCCTTGGCCGCCCCCCACTCCCTCTGCCCCGTTGGCCACCCCCATCCCCTCTTTCCCCTACACCTCCCCATGTCCAGCAGTGCCTCCTCCTCCAATGAAGCCCCTTGCTGCCGGTGAAGAAAACCCCTGCTGTTGCCGGCCACTTGGAGGAAGAAGGAAGGGCACCCTGGGCATTTTGGGTTGGCCAAGAAGAAGAAGGAGAAGGAGGGAGAGGGAAAGGGAAAGAGATTGTGGCCTGGGGTCGGTGTTCATCGTGTTCAGTAGCGGTTCTTTAAAGGTAATATCCGATCCCCTCCGATTAATTGATTAGTAGCAATGTCGGTCTTTAGATCTGTTTAGAGCTGAAAGGATTGGTCGACGTTTTTGAGGAGTTTAACGGCAGAATCTGTCTAGTACGACTCCTAGAGAGTTGTAGCTGATGTCATTACCTTTCTGTAGAGTACTAGATTACATCATTCGGATGAGCGGTTCAAAAGTTATGAATTTCGTAGCGCTGCTATTCGGTAAATCTGCTATAATTCGTAGTTATTAGTAATCAAACGTAAGCAGATAGTTAGAGGAATATGTGGAAGGTCTCACTATAGCAAAAGATGTAGATAATTGGCTTAGATTTCAAGAAAGCTAAAGAATGCGAAATTTGGATGATTGTACTGAAAGTTATGATAGTTTTAATATCACTGTCTAGAAACCCGACGTGAATTAGTTGTTCTGTTAATCAGCTTGGTAAGGGTAGTAAATGGTCGAATCTGGAAGGCTCACCAACTAGGTTTAGTTGGACAATTTGATAAGATTTCCAGAAAGTCCAAGAAAACCCCATTTGGATCTCTGTACTAAAAGATATCAATTTTTGATTATGACTACCGGTCGAGGGGACGGACTACTGTTTAGGATTTTGGACTTGGGGTTTGTGAGAGAGTATAGCTTTTTTTGTTATTGCTTCTAGCTTTGTTTTGATTCAGTATTGTTATCTTAGACTGCTTGTTAACTTAATTCAGGTGGGGGATTGGTTCCGGAGGCAGCGCCCTCTTCGCGTCCTTTAATCTCGCACGGTTGAGGCAAGTACTTTGATAGATGGATTAATTGAGAATGCTTGACCATGATTGCAAGTATTTGATACACTTTGGCTATGCATAGTTGTTGGAATGGTATGTGTGTTAATATTGGTGAATGCTCAAAGTATGACTAAGTTCTACTCATACATGATGATACTGCTTTTACATGTTAATGATGAATAGAGTAACTGTGCATATACATATTGAGATCATGCTTGAGGCATGGTCACGTGGTGACCAAGCAATGATTTGAGGTCCCCGTCATGTATATGACGGGCTTGAGGTCCCCACACTTGTGGAATGTGGGCTTGAGGTCCCCATTACTTGCGGAGTATTGGGCTCTTGGTCCCTGCGCTTGTGAGCACAGGCATGGGTATGCAGCGACGGTTGCATACCCTGCATTACTGATAAAATGCAAAGAGAGTTAAAGAGAAAGTGTGCATTGTGCATTACATAAGCATGTGATATATTTTTATTGCAAGGTTATGGGAGTGGATGCTGATGTTATAATGTTGTATTATAATATCTTTTATTTGTACTTGCTGAGTCTGTGGACTCACTATTGCTGTTGTTGTTGTTTTAGGTACCCATTACAAGAACGACATGAATGGGAGGGAGTAGCCACACGTTTGGACACACTGCCATGAAAGTTTTATAGTTGGTTAAATTTTAGATCACACCTTAATAAACGAGCAAACCGCTTAAAGGACTTGTTATGGTTATGCTTTATGCGTTGGATTATTTGTAATAATGATGAGTAGCATAATTTTTTGATACTTTTGGTTATGCTTTAGTTGATTGACATATCTTGAATGCCTAATTATTATGCTGGATGTTGGATTGTTTAATTATGATATTTGTAACTGTTGGAACCTCCGGTATAGTTAGCTATACAAAAGAGGTTCTGCTGAAATTTAGTAAATTGTGTTAGTTTTAATTTGTTATATTGTTAGTTTAGTAGCATTCTAGGATCATGTTGGGCTAGGGTGTTACAGTTGGTATCAGAGCGGGTTGTAGGTCTGTGGTACTAGAATTATTAATCGAACACACTATGCACAGTAGGTGGGATTGGGTTATTGCATTGCATATACGCTTTCGTTGAATATTATAGTTGACCATTGTGCTTAATGTATGATATGATCTTATATACTTATAATTGATTATATTAGTTATGTATTATATAGTTGCTGTTGGGAGGTAGAGATCGTGGTTGTAGCTTCGGGTTTTGCCAGGTTACACCACTGTTCGTGGTATGAGAAGAGTAAAATAGTTACTCTGAGTACCTTAGTTACAAGTGCTGATGGTGAGTTTCTTTAGAAAAGTTGTTCTCTTCTTGAGCTTGATTCAGACCAATTCTGGGTATAGTTGCGGTGGATGAAGTTTATTAGGATTTTGGTTACAAGGCAGTTGTTGGGATTTCACTTGGCCTCCATTTGTTTTCTTTTAGAGCAATTATTGGCTCTTCCAACTGTTGAGTTGCTTTTTGTAATACCTCGAATTTATTCTAGCAAAGGAAGTATCCAACAGAGAATAATAGATTAAAAAGGGAGTTTTATGCTATTATTCGGGAACCTGGGCCTCAGGCCTTGGCCTAGGAGGACCAAGGGGAGCCGGCCACTTAATGGGTCAAGGGGGAAGGCGCCCTTTTCCTCCAAACCCTAGTTTACTGTAGCACGACGTGCTACAGTGCTGCTTCCTGCTACAGTGCCACCTCCCTGCAGTGTCGTCTTCCAACGTCGCCGTTTCCTGCTTTGGTGGCCGACCGTGGAGGAAGAAGGAGGCGAGGGAGAGAGGAGAAGAAAAGGAGAGGAACTTCTAGCAGGGGATTTCAGTGAGCACGCGTGTCTTCAAGGGTAACAATAAATGTTCTTCGCTGGTTGGATCATAGTAGATGCAAAATCGATTATGTTTAGTGGGTTGCAGTCCTGCTGCGAGTAAATCAGATTTTGTCCAGTTTTTGTGCGACTATTTTCATGTATTTAGATTCCAAATTAGAGGATCTCATCTCCTAGAGTTATGTGGGTTTTGTTCTCAGCTTTCGGTAGACTCAAAGAACATTCAATTCTGAGTTACGGTTTAAAAGTTATGATAAATTATTTCCTGCTGTCCCAAAGTCAAACGAGAATTATCAGTCACTTTGTTTATTAAAATATGATTGTGTTAGGAGCTGATTCAGAAATGTTGCCCAAAAAAATTCTGTAGATAATTTCATTAGCTTTTAGGATTAATAAAGAACACCCTTTTTGGATTTTTAGAACAAACGTTATGTACGTTTCAATTAGACTGTCCAGATTGTTAGTCGGGTTCCGACAGTAGTTTTGATCTGTGTGCTACTTTTTGTTAAATGCAAAATCTGAGTTTCATGCCAACTATACTTTTGAAGGCTATGATCTTAGATTTTCATAATGATAAAAATCTTAGATTTTGGTTAATCCAATCAAAAGTTATTAATTATTTACTACTGTTGTTTAATTCTGTCAGACAGTTTAGGGCTTAGACTTTCATCTGATAATTAGACATGGAAGTTGGCCGAATTAGAAAGGCTCGCCAACTAAGTTATTGTAGAGGATTTCAGTATCTTTCGATAGAGTCGAAGATCACTCATTTCCAAGTTTCATAGCCAAAGTTATGAAGGTTTTAATACCGCTGTCCAGTATAGTCTCCTACTAGACTGTCGTCTAAATTGAATAGAACAATTGTATGAACCTTGGGTTTAGGAAGATGAGATTAAGCGTTGTGAGTGATGTCTTGTTCACGTTGTTCTTATTCAAGTAATTCAATTGTGTAGGAGGAGAGGGTTTGAGATTTGTGGCTTCGTCCTTGGCTCCTAATGCATCGCAGTTCGAAAGGCAAGTGCATTGTGTGATGTATTGCTGTTATTTGTTCATATTACTTGATGTTCATGCCATGACTGACTACTATAGTCTATGAGTAGTTTTCAATGGTTTCTGTTTCGATCCATGTATGAGAATCCATACTTCTTGAGATTTTGTTTCACAAATTCATATATTCATTCATTCATTGTTCATGATTCACCCACAGGAGTGGGATGTAAAGACCCATCAATTCTAGTATGAGCATGTAAGATCCACCATTCCAATGTGAGCAGAGTGGATCCCCGTTAGGAAATATTGTTCATACGGACCTTGGATCCCTGCATTTTGATAATGCGGGCATGAGTGAACACCGATGAGTGTTCACTGGCTATACCGGTATAAGCAGAAGTGGAGTTCATACATTTCATTCATTCATGTGATTTCTGCTATTCTATGTTCATATTCTACAATGTGACGGTCATGTTCTTATTCATTGTTGTTCATATTATTCATTTGTACTTGCTGAGTCGTGGACTCATTCTTGCTGTGTTTATTTGTTTTAGGTAAATATTGAGGACGGCATGTTTGGGAGAGAATAGTCATAGAACACTTCGTTCACACTAATTTAATCACCTTTAATTAGATGAACTTGCCATTACCTTCTATTGGATAAATGTTGGATTGTAAAAATTGGAGTTCGATGTTTGATGTCCTCTTCCATTATGATATGTTGAGATAATAATTGCATAAGATCTTCGTATAGTCTATTGATATGTTTATCATAGATGATTCAATATGAATAGGTAATTAGAGTTTGATATGTTATTGAATTCTGATTCAATTCTTATGATCATTCCATCATTTGTTGATTCCTACACGATATTAGTTCATAGATTGCCAAAATTATTTTCGTATTGTTGATGTATGCTAGACTTCTAGGTAATATCTTGGCTTCTGCATAGCCAGGATGTTACACTTTTGCTACTTGTGAACATTGTTCACTGGCTGGATTGATATGTCCATGGTTGTTCCATTTTTTCTAATTAGAAAAAAAAATTACTCGTTATTTGTTTGATATCTTGAATAAAGAGAGTTTTCTGTTGCAAATTCGTTAAAATGTTAGAGCTTTCGCTCTATGTATTTCCTTTGGATTATTACGAATGTTGAAATCTAATGCCTCTTTTTCTGAAAGAAGTTTAAATCCTTGTGCGACATCTTACTATGTTTAACGAGAAGTGGAAACATAGAAGTTCATTATTAAGGTATAAGTTAACAAGTCGGATTTGTACCGTAGTTCATGATTAGTCTCAACCCAGTTCTTTGGGGTTGAAGTTGATAAATTTGATGTTATTGTAGAGTAATTACCTGATAAGTAGTGACTAAGAGTACTTTCATACCTAATTGGAGTCAAAAGAGTTATTAAGAAGTAAGCAACATTGATGGACTGGCTTGGTCATTAAAATTGTTTAGTTTGCTAAACTGGTTAGATTATTTGGTCCCAATGAATTAATCTAATTTGTAGAAAGGGAAACTCTAGGAGATACTAAGTTATTGCCTTAATAGAAATTATTCATGGGATTATCTTTTCTTTAGATACTTGATGATCCAATATGGTTGCTAGCTTTACTTATACCTTAGTATGAGTAATTGTTGGAATTGTGTATAAAACGTTGAAGGGATTGAACACTGGTGGATCCTGAATTTATAGGAGGAATTCTGGATAGTTCTTTTATATAAAATGATGGGATGAATTTGGTTGTAGTATTGTTTAGACTTTTGATCAATAGGAGATTTCGATCCTTGAAGTTTTAATATAAGTTTGCCCAAATTTAAACATCAGGATGAACAGTGGAATATGTTTTTGTAAAAATTTATGTGATTTGGAAAGGAAAGTAGGTAGCAAACTAACTTCATAATGAAGCCAGTTGATAACAACGATGGTTGGGGTGCAATTGTTGTGTGTTGAAGTTTGGTGTTGAGCACCACTACGAGTTGGACTAAAAGGTTTTAATAGGTGGCTTATGCCCACATGATTGTGGAATAGTCGGATGATAACGTGTCCTTGAAGAAAGGATTTTGTTAAAACCTTTTAATTGATGTAGTAGATCCCTTCTAGAATAAAGAGGTTGTTGTAGTAATGTTGTATGGTTTTGGTATACTCTCAATTGGAAGATGGGATGATATAGTAGTATGGAACAATTTGGTGAACCCTTAGGAGCTTTATAATAGATGAGTTGACGATAAAGATTCATGTTAAGAGTGAATTATTCTTAATATTAGTAAGATTGTCTCCAAGGGAATGTGACTTGTGGGTGTGGTGCCGATTCCTTTAGAAAGTAAGTAATTTGATATCCTTTCGTAATATCGGTTAAAATAAAAAGTTTAGAGTTTTGCATTCATGATCATTGGTAGTTCATGAATTATGTGGTAGCTGAAATTTGTTGAGCAAAGCGACGTGTTGGAAAGTTCTATTTGGTTCTTGAGTGATTCATGTGATTTGATCTTAAAGACCCTTTTGTTTCAGTTGGCAAAGTGAAGTTGTAATTAAAGAAATTGTTTTCTTTGTAAAAGAAAAAGTGTACTATAAGTATTTGAGGTTGGAGTTAAGAATTGTAATCTGCAACTTTTATATCATTCTGCTTAAGCGTTTCTTGAGTTTCAATAGCAATGTTTTATTATGATTTATTGAGGTTTGAAACTCCCTTCTTGTGGGACATGTGCCCACAATTGTGGTCTCGTCTTTTGTTTTTCAAGATCAAAGCTATTTGACTATTTCTCTTAGTCTCGTGCTCACCGCGAATAGTAACATTTCCTTATGTGCTAAATCTTGTATATGTTTGTTTTTTTTCCTTTTGAGAAAGGAATAACCGTCTTGGGTTGCAAGGTCTCTTAAAGTGTAATGTGGTGATTGGTTGGTGCTGGTCAAGTAAACGATAGCGGTGAGAATTTTGGGGACCAAGCTATTTGAAGAGTAGCAAAAGTGAATTGGTTTTGACCTATAATTCTTGGAGAGAATTTGATTTAAATGGAATGTTTGCCGTTGAAGTAAAACTGATTAGTGATACAACTAGTGGAACCCATAGCGAATTATAATCCAAGAATCTTCATTCATGTTGGAATGCTGGGATTATCGAAAATACAAGAAACTTGATCACTGTGTTAGAGTATCGCGATTGTGTAATTTTGTGAAGTTGTGTAGGTGATCTATTGTGGTGTAGTTTAATAGAGTGGGGACCAGCAAAGTAATCCAATTGTTATGGCAATTAATGAGATAGCATGGATTGTTGAGCTATTGTTAGGAATGTTTTGGCGTTAGTAAATAACCCTCTAGGAGTTAGAATCTTTATAAAGATAAGTTGGTCGAGAATATGTTTACATGTTGAAGTAATGACTGAGTATGTTCGGATTGTGGGAATTTCAGTCACTGAAATACACTTATAGGAGTCTTGGAGGTGGAAATTGGGTTTGGTGTTTTATGCTAGATCCTTAGTTGCTCAATGTTTATGTATAGAACTAGAACAATAACAGTGGATTTTGAATTGTATGATGATCATTAATAGAACCCTTTTGATGAAGTACATGAGAGTGTGTGTTGTGGATTTCAAGTTGATTATTCCTTACGAATTGGAGCGATGCGATTGTGGGTGAAATCTTTGTTGAGGTGCATTAGAAAATTATCTATCAAAGTAAGTCTGTCGATAAGGGAGTTAGCTAGAGTATGTTATTGTGGAGACAGTAGAGTCTCTCTACAAGGGTATGGATGATGTTTGTGGTTTGAGCATAGCGTTGAGGTTGTCAACTTAAGAGTAATGAGTTAGCGTGTGATTCAATGATTTGGAATCCCATGGTTTAAGGAAAGTTAAATTCTTAAAAGAAATGATTGAGTAAAGAATGTTTTCTCGGGTAGTGAGATGCTCTCTTGATTCTTGTTTGAGCTAGGTGTTTATGACAGAGGTCATTTGCAATTTGAGTTGGCGTTATGTTCGCATGTGTGATTCTTTCTGGTTTAGAAAAAAAAATGATGATTGAATGGTGCATCCGAGTGATTTCTCCTTTGGTTTACGTGGTGTTATTCGCAAACTCCCGAATTGAAAAGTGGAAAAGTTTTCATGATAAATCAATCAGTTTTGGACTGGGCTCTTCTAAAGGGAAGATGGTTTGAGTTAGTTGCATTATGACTCCTTTGTTTCTAGTTGAGTTTTTCGGATAAGTGAGTTGGGCGGCAAGTTCTTTGTGCATCCCTTGTTAAAGGAGATGCTGCTTACATAAGTAAAGTGATCGACTGAGAGTTGGAACTAGAGTTCCGTGTGTTTTGTGTAGACGGTGTAATTCGGTACCAAAGGAGAGTGTAACCAAAGGTGTGTTGGATAGGTCCCGATAGCTACAGGGTTTTGTTAGTTGGTGTACTGCTAGGACCGTCTCGAGTCCATGCGCGGAGTACGCAATGTCTTGCATGTTCTAGTGCTGAGTGAGTACCTGAGAGGTCCAAAGCTTGAGTTTGGTTAGAGCCGTTGGCCAGCGAGTAAGACCTTACCTTTGAGTGCTATGTGTTGATTGTACCTGTAAAGGTCGAGTCGAACGTTGAGGTGTAAGACGTTGGTATCTATCAAGGTGATGTGGTCTCCCAAGTCCAAGAGGAAAGTGACTTGTGAGTTGGAGTTTTGCATGTGTGAGCAATATATGGAATTGTTCATGGCTTGTACGTGTTAATGATTGGTAAAATTTTGCGGTGATTGTTCTTGGGCGTTAAGTGTTATTAGAATTCGGGGACGAATTCTGTTTAAGATGGGTAGAATGTAATACCACAAAAGTATTCAAAAGAATACTCGGGAGAAAATAATTAAATAGGGAGAAGGACCAACTAGAAAATAGTTATTTATGCAGTTAAAGAGGGGGTTCTCAGCAAATTCGGGACAACCTAGGCTTGGGCCTTGGCCTAACTGGCCTTGTGGTGGCCGGCCAAAGGGGGGAGGCGCCACCCTGTAACATCCCAAAGTGCTGTTACTAAAATAAAATAAATAAAGTTATTGTTTTGTTGGATTTTCTGAAATTTGAAAGAGTTATATTGCTTTATTTGAATTTGTGAAGTTTTAAAAGGCAAAAGTAAAATTTATTTGATGCTCTTGAAGTTTTATTTGGTCTGATCTGAAAAATAAAAAAATAATTAATTTATAGAATTTTCTGAGATTTTAAAAACTTTTTCCTAAATATTTTAAAGCCAAAATAATTTATTTACAAAATTAAAAGCCAGTTATAAGTTGAAACTATTTTATTTAAATCCAAAATGCCTCAGAGAATTTTTTTTGAATTTTCTTATAATTTTTTGATTTAATTTACTATTTTCTAGAAGCTATTTTGATTTCTCTCCTTTTCTGAATTGGAAAATCAATTAAAAACCCAGAAAAGCTATCGGGCCGAATTTCTTCGGCCCATTTCCGTTTTCCTGCGCCCCTAGCCCATTTGGCCCGCTCCACCCCAGCCCACACAGCCCGCTTTCCTCTCCCTCTCTCTCTCTCCCACCGTCCGATTTACATCGGATGGCATCCACGCCCCCACGCCATCCCGCTTTTCCGCACCGTCAGATGAAATCCGACGGCCTCCGCCGTTTCTTCCCCGCACCCCCTTCTTCTCCGCTCAGCCGCGCCCGAGCTCCGCCATCTCCGCCGCGTGCCCGCGTTGAGCCCGTCAACACCGCAATCCCCGCCCCCTCTTCTCGCGCAGGCGTGCGCGGTCAAACCGCCCTCTAATCCCGCGCCCGCTCCCGCCCGTTTCCCCTCGATCGTGCGCGCAATCGCCGGATCGGAAACCGCCACTGTGATCCCCGCCGCCACGACCTCCTTCTCCCGTGCCCCTCCGCCACTATAAAAGCACGCCCGGGTGCGCCTCCTTCTCCTCATCGCAGCACCACCATCCACTTCTCCCCTCCCCCTCCGAGTTTGCTGGAATTAGAGTTTCCTCGCCGCCAGTTGCCACACACTCCGCCGCCCCTAGCGCCGCCACCACTGCCGCCGCCACCACCGGCTTTGCCGCACCTTCGCCGACCTGGTGCTCGCACCACCTTCGCCGGAGCACGCCCGATCGCCCGCGCCACCATGACCCAATCTGCACCGCCGCCTTCTCCTCGCCGCCGGCCGCCTCCGTCCCCCTCCAACCACCTGGGTGAGCGCCCCAGGTTCGCCACGCTCCGCTCTCTCTGTTGGCACTCTCGTCGGACGTCGCTGGGCCGCCGTTCGCCGGCGCCATGCGCGCCCGAGCCGCCGCCGGTTCTCGCTGAGGTGGCACCGCCATATGGGTGCCACCTCGGTGCCATCTGGCAGCCACATCAGCCCTTGTGGCTTAGTCATCGCCGCGTGGCGCCAACGTGGCAAAGCCACGGTGCTATGGCACCGGTCCACCGTGGACCAAGAACAAATTCGTGGACCCGGTCCACGAGACCGAGCCCACATGTCGACCCGTTTTTTCCTTTGGAAAATAAATCGGCCGGGAAAAAGAAATTTCCCTCGCTGACGTCATCTTGTGCAATAACTAGAATTTCCTTTAGGAAAATAATTCATAAAATTCTAAAAATTCTGAAAATTAGGGTTTCTTATAATTGGAACTTCCAGGAGCTCGTATTTCTTCATACGAACTCCGATTTAGGTGATTCAAATTCCTAAATTGCTATTAAATCAAGATCTAGCCATCCAAACCAAAATTAATTCCAATAATTCCTTTAAAACCCTATTTCTATCATTTCATGTAATTTGAACCTTCTAAAGCCATATCTTTTGCATGCGAACTCCGATTTGGGTGATTCAAGTTGCCAAATTTGTATAAAATTGTAATCTAGCTAAATAAACCAAAATATTTTAATTTGGAGTTAATTTGAGTTATTATTTGAATTTAGTTTGAATTTGGCTTGTTTCACGATTAGATTTCGACGACTTCGGAGAGTCAGATTTCGACGCCAGTTGAAGAGCTTATAAGAGGATTGATTTTGACTGTATGATCATCGTGATTGTACAATTGGACTACTGGAGAAAGTACTTGTGAGTACTAGGTGACTTGTTAAGGAAAACAACATCACCTCAGTACTAGGTGACCTGTTAAGGAAAACAACATCACCTCATCAAGCAAGGCAAGTTACATTCTTGATCATATTTGCACCCATTATTTAAAATTATTTAAATTCCATTTCAAATTATTACTGCATGCTTATTTATATTCAGTAATTTGATTTCCTATTTTTAAATTTATAGATATGCCTAAATCCTTTGTATGGCCAATTTTGATATCGAATCAAACATACTGTCACCCTAGATAAAAACCTAGTTGATATGATAGTATGAACTAGGATCATTGGAAAATTATGCTTAGTGATGCTTTGTAATACCCGAAGTCTATTTAAGTGAAAAGAAAGTATTAGAGAGAAGAACCAACTAGAAAAAAATAGAATTAAGAGGATTAGAGGGGTTTGTGCAATTATTCGACAACTGGGCCTCGGGCTTTGGCCCAGAGGCCCGGGAGGGCCGGCCACCATTAAAAGAGGGGGAAACCCTAGGGTGGTACTGTAGCATGGCGTGCTACAGAGCCGCCACTGCTCTGATACTCCCCATGAACAGTACCACCCCGCCTCCTTGCGCTGTCTCCTTCAGTGCCACCACCAAAAGAAGAAGAAGAAGAAGAAGAAGGGGAAGAGGAGAGGATCTCCTTCGTAGGGAGGTTCGTCATCTCCCTACGATTCTTCAAGGGTAACCTCAATTCCCCTTTGATCCGATGCGTTTTTGGATAGTTAATCAATGTCGGTAGTTGTGTCGCCTAAGGGCAGATCGTGTTAGAGGGACGTTTTGATATAGTTAAGTGCGGATTCAGTCTCGGACGTCTCCTAAGAAGTTGTAGAGGACGTCAATAGCTTTCAATGAAGTGCTAGAACATAATTTTTCGACCTCTGTAGCGAAAGTTATAAATTTATTGGTGCGGCTGTTCTGCAACTCTGTCAGTTTTTGGACAGGTTTTAGTAATCTAACCTTTACGATCAGTTACAGAGAGAATTAGAGGATATCAATATAATGAAAGTTGTATATAATTATCGTAGCTTTCAGGGAAGCACAAGAACGCGAAATTTGGATAAACGAGCTGAACGTTATGATAGTTTTAGTGCTCTGTCCAGAAAGTCTGACGTGAAATCGATGTTTTGTTAATCGGCTTAAAAGTGATTTTAGATGGCCGAATCAGGGGAGCTCACCAACTAGGTTTAGTTGGAAAATTTGATAACCTTTCAATGAAGTCCAAGAACACCTTATTTGGACCCCTGTAGTGAAAGTTATGAATTTTAGAACTTGACTGTGCACAGAGGGCAGTTCAGCACTTAGGAATGTGGGGTTGGTATCGCGTTGCAATCTACTATTTGATGAGTTCGCTTATATAATTCATGTTTTTCGTTACTGTGGTCTTAGTTTATGTTCTTAATGTATTAGGTGGGGGTTTGGTTCCAGAGGCAGCACCGTCTTCACGTCCTCCATTCTCATGCGGTTAAGGCAAGTGCATTGTTTGATTCGTGGTTGTGATTGATTGGTCATGTTTGAGTGCTTTTTCGATATGTGATAGCATAATGAGATTGTTGGCATGTTGTTGGTTTAAGATTTGTGGATGCTTCAAATATGTTTATGCTCTATTGTCGTATGATGCTATCGTCTTGTGGTAATTTGATGATGATTAAATGATGAGCATGTGCATATTGAGATCATGTTGAGGCTTGGTCACGTGGTGACCAAGTATGTTTTCCTTTGAGATCCCCGTCATGAAGGTGACGGGCCCGAGATCCCCACACTCGTGGAGTGTGGGCTTGAGGTCCCCAATACTTGCGGAGTATTGGGCAATTGGTCCCTGTGCGTGCGCCACAGTGCATGGGTATCTTGGCGGTTGCATACTTTGCATTACGGTGTAATGCACAAAGAAAGATAAAGAGAAAGGATCCTTGAGCATTGCATTTGCATGTGAGATGTATTATTGTTGATCTCCTATATGTATGGATGCTGATGTTATAGCTTTTATTCTGACTTGCTTGAGTCTGTGGACTCACTCTTGCTTTAATGTTGTTTTAGGTACCCGATCCAAGAACGACATGCATGGGGAAATAGAGTGATAGTCACACACACACACACACACATCATGAACCAAATAAAGATGAATTAAACTTGGACCATGTTTCTTAGTGTTGGGCGAATTGCTCAAAGGTTATTATGTTATGTTTAATGCAATGGATTAAGTGTAATAATTATGAGTAGTGGAACTTTATAGTTCTCTAGTTTTGTTAGTCACTTAGCATGATTTGATTATTTATTGTGGATTAGAGTTGATGATTTACTTATTTATGATTTACATGTCTATTGGAATCCCCTTTGTAACTGTTTTTACAAGGGAGGTTCCGCCGAAATTTATTAGCAATTGCCTTGGTTAGTGTTATTTAATGTTAGTTCAGTAGCATTCCAGGCTCATGGCGGGCTAGGGTGTTACAGTTGGTATCAGAGCGGGCAGTAGGTCCGTGGTGATTGGATTTACAACTTAGGCAACTTAAATTGCTAAAATTTTGTAATGGTTAATGAACTTAAAAAGTTGACACACTGGTGCACAGTAGAATGGGAATGGGCATAGCATTGCATTTTCGTTTCCGTTATATCGTATTGATGATTGCTGGTATGAATTGAGTATGATTGCTCATTAATTGATTATATAATTATTATGTGTGGAGATAACCCATGTTGAGAGGTTGAGGTCGTGGTTGTGGCCCTGGGTTTTATTAGGTTACACCACCGTTCGCGGTATGAGAATAGGGAAGTGGTTACCTCGTATATCTTAGTACAGGTGTTGATAGTGAGTATCTTTAGAAGAGTTGTTCTCTTCCTTGAATTAGAATTTGGTCGACTCTTGTCCATTGTGGTCGATGAATTTCTTTGGGTCGATAGTTCATTACTGATTGATGGGTTTCTTTGAGAAAGATTGATATGTTTTATTGGCTTAACTTGTCCCATGAAGCAATTATTGTTTTTTCAATTGTTGAGTTATTCTTGTGGTGGTGGACTTGGTTAGTTGTCAATACTGGCATTTGTATTGGAGTTCCGTCTTTCTTCTTTGGAAAACATGACTCATTTATTTCACTTGATGAATTGGATAATGAAAGTTTCCTTTGCAAGTCCTTAGTACATGGAGACTTTGACTCAATGTATCTCTCTTTGGTATTTTGAGTGTTGGCGAATAATGGTTCTCTTTTATGAAAGAAGATGTTAAAGCTCAGAGCGATGTTTTGTCTTGGTTAATGAGAGGTTATAATTAAAGCAATTAATGGATATGATATGTGTTATCGGGTTAGGTGCAGTGTGTGCATGATCGATCATAACTAAGATCCTTGAAAGGAAAGCTCATAAATTTGAAAGTGTCTTATAGTAGTTCTTGATGAGCCGTGGTTAAGAGTACAACTATACCTAATTGTAAACAGTAGAGTTAACAAGAAGTGTGGAACATTGATGAATTGAGTTGATCATTAAGAGTAATAAATTTCGTAAACTTCTTTAGTAAATTGGATTAACGGATCGCAATGGATTAACCTAACCGTTTGGGATGGTTAAGTACAAAAGGAGTTAGATTATTGTGTTAGTGGATATTAATCTTGGAGTAACCCTTGGTGGATGCTTAGTGATTGTATGTAATTGTTAGGTGTAATTATTGTCTATTAAAGTTTGGTGTTGAGCTTTACTGAGAGAAAAATTGATGGGATTTAATAGATGAACAATAATTACATAATGGTAGAACTATCGGATAATAGTATGTCTTTGATGGAAGGGCTTTGGAATAACCTTTTAAATTGTGTAGTTAGTTCCCTCTAAAATAAAGTGGTTGTTGTAGTGAGGGTATAAGAATTTGGTATGCACTCATTTGAGGATGAGATCATAAAGGGGTACGTAACATTTTGGTAAGCCTTTGGTGGCTTAATAAGGGAAGAGTTGAGGATAACGAATCTTATTAAGAGTGAATTATTCTTGGTGTTAGTAAGACTGTCCACAAGAGATTGTGACGCGTCGGAGTGGTGATGATTCTTCTAGAGGGAAAATAAGTCGATTGCTTTTCGTAGTATCGGATAAATGAAATGTTTAGAGTTTGGCATTCTTGATCCTTTGGTTGTTCATGATTTATGTCGTAGATGATATTAGTTTGACCAATGTGGCGTATTGGAAGGTTCTATTTAGTTCTTAAGTGATTAATGTAATTTGGTTTTAAAGACACTTCTTGTTTGGGTTGGCAAGTAATGATGTAATCAAAGAAATTGATCTATTTGTTGACGAAAAATGAGTATCATGAGTATTTGGGTTTAGAGTTAAGAATTGTAACCTGCAACTTTTCTATCGTTGCCGCTTAAGTGTTTCTTGAGTTTCTAAGGTAATGTTTTATTGTGATTTATTGATGTTTGAAACTCCCTTCTCGTGGTCTCATCTTTTGTATTGCGAGATCAATGTTATTCGACTGTCTCCCTTGGTCTCTTGCTCACTCTGAGGAGCAACGATGTTCTTGTGTGTTGAGACTAGTATTTGTTTGTTTCTTCCTTTTTAGAAAAGAAATAACTAACTTGTGTTGCGAGTCTTATAAAATGTAATATGGTGGACAAGTATTTGTTAGTGGTGAGATGTTGGGAACCGTCTATGTGAAGAACAATAGAAAGTGTATTGGTTTTGGCCTATAACTTCATTGAGATAATTCTATGGAATGTTTGTCATTGGGATACAACTGATTAGTGTTTCGACTAGTGGAACCTATAGCGAATTATGATCCAGTAACCTTTGTCCATGTTAGAATATTGGGATTATCGAAATTATGGACTCTTGATAAACTTATTAGAGTATCGCAATTGGATACTTAGTATGATTGTGCGTAAGAGTTGTGGTGGTGAAGTTTAATGAGAGTAGCGGTGTGGAGGAACCTAAGTGTCATGCTAATTAATGGGATAGCAGGAACTGTTGAGCTAATGTCAAGTATGACCCGGCCTCAATGAGTAACCCTATGGGAGTTAAATTAATTCTAAGGATATCTTGGTCAAAGAATATATTCATTTATTAACGTTGGTGATTGAGTATGTTTGAATCCTGGTCAATTAGTTAAGGTTTTGCGAACGGGTATATTGTGGTTGTGCGACTGAATTGGATTGGTGTGGATTAGAGAACGTTTAAGATTGGTGAAATAAATCGCCTTGGGCGGTTACTTGATTAGTGAGGAATCTTGATATTAATGACCGAGGTTATAGGTGAGCGGTGTGAAATTTTAGTAAACGAATTTGAGGATTTTCATCGATTACACCAGATTCATGGTAGGAGACTTGAAGGTTGGTTTTGGGCTTTGCATTTTATGCTAGGATCTTGGAGACCCAATATTATGTGTAGAGGTAGATGAACAAGAGCGAATTTTGAATAGTGTGTTGATCTTTGATAGAATATTTGGGTAAAGTAAAAGAGTGTGTGTGTGCTAGGAATTGAAGTTGATTATCTTTATGAGTGAGATGATGGGGTTGTGGGTGAAAAATCTTTATTGAGGTGTTCGCAATCTTTTATCAAGAAAATTCCTTTGGAATAGAAGTGGACTAGACAATCCTTTTGTGGATTAATAGAGTCCTCTAAATAAGTATGGTTGTTTTTTTGGTTTGAGGATCATTTTGGGATTGTCGGTTAAGAGGAAGGAGTTAGTGTGATAGTTCTAGACACCCATGATTCTGAAAGGGTTTGTTTCTTAAAAGAACATCGAGAAAAGAATGTTCTCTCGAGTAGAGAAGTGCTCTAGTGGTTCTTGGTTGAGTTGGGTTTATGACGAAGAACATGTACAATTTGAGTTGCCTCTTTGTTGGCAAGGTGGTTCTTTTCGGTTCAGGAAAAAAAATAAAGTGTTTGAGTTGGGCATTCGAGCAAATTCTCTTTTGTCTTATGTGGTGCTCAATTGCAAACTGCTGAGTTGGAAGGATTGAAGGTTTTTGTAAAGAATCTCTGATTTTGGATTTGAGTGTTTTGGAGGAAAGTTGGAATTACATTATGAAACCTCTATTTTCAGTTGAATCTAATTATTAAAACTTGACTAAAATAAGTTTTGATGCGTATCCCTGCTTAATGAGGATCTAATTGTTATGATGAAGAGGTCGACTGAGCGATGGAACAAGAGTTCCATATGTTTACGTGCAATTTTTGTGGTTTGGACCCGAAGAGATAGATAGCCTAAAGTATATTTGGTTGTTCTGGAAGATGTGGGGATACTGGAAGATGGCAAATTGCTAGAACTATCTCGAGTCTTGGAGCGGGAATATAACGTTTTGTATGACCCGGTGTTCGGGAGGAGGCTTGAGGTATTTGGAGTGTGAGGTTTCATAAGATCTGTTAACCAGCGAGTAATGTCGCATCTTCAAGTCCTATCCGTTAAGTGGTTCTGGTCAGGTCGGTAAGTGTAATGAGGCGTAATACGTCAATTGCATCAAGGTGCGGTGGTCCCATATGTTCGAGAGGAAAATGACTTGGAAGCTAGAGGTCTCGCATGCGCGAGCCTTATGCAGAGTCGTTCACGCCGTGTATGTGTTAACACTTGTTAAGTTCAGTTTCGGTGCTCATTCAAGTGGATCAGTGAGAAGAATTCGGGGTCGAATTCTGTTTAAGGGGGGTAGAATGTAATACCCGAAGTCTATTTAAGTGAAAAGAAAGTATTAGAGAGAAGAACCAACTAGAAAAAAAATAGAATTAACAGAGGATTAGAGGGGTTTGTGCAATTATTCGACAACTTTGGGCCTCGGGCTTTGGCCCAGGAGGCCCGAGAGGGGCCGCCACCATTAAAAGAGGGGAAACCTAGGGTGGTACTGTAGCATGGCGTGCTACAGTAGCCGCCACTGCTACAGTACTCCCATGAACAGTACCACCCCGCCTCCTTGCGCTCTCATCAGTGCTGCCACCAAAAAGAAGAAGAAGAAGAAGAAGAAGAAGAAGAAGAAGAAGAAGAAGAGGAAGGGGAAGAGGAGAGGATCTCCTCGTAGGGGTGGTTCGTCATCTCCCTACGATTCTTCAAGGGTAACCTCAATTCCCTTTGATCCGATCGCTTTTGGATAGTTAATCAATGTCGGTAGTTCTGTCGCCTAAGGGCAGATCGTGTTAGAGGGACGTTTTGATATAGTTAAGTGCGGATTCAGTCTCGGACGTCTCCTAAGAAGTTGTAGAGGACGTCAATATCTTTCAATGAAGTGCTAGAACATAATTTTTCGACCTCTGTAGCGAAAGTTATGAATTTATTGGTGCGGTTGTTCTACAACTCTGACAGTTTTTGGACAGGTTTTAGTAATCTAACCTTTACGATCAGTTACAGAGAGAATTAGAGGATATCAATATAATGAAAGTTGTAGATAATTATCGTAGCTTTCAGGGAAGCACAAAAACGCGAAATTTGGATAAACGAGCTGAAAGTTATGATAGTTTTAGTGCTCTGTCCAGAAAGTCTGACGTGAAATCGATGTTTTGTTAATCGGCTTAAAAGTGATTTTAGATGGCCGAATCAGGGGAGCTCACCAACTAGGTTTAGTTGGAAAATTTGATAACCTTTCAATGAAGTCCAAGAACACCTTATTTGGACCCCTGTAGTGAAAGTTATGAATTTTAGAACTTGACTGTGCACAGAGGGCAGTTCAGCACTTAGGAATGTGGGGTTGGTATCGCGTTGCAATCTACTATTTGATGAGTTCGCTTATATAATTCATGTTTTTCGTTACTGTGGTCTTAGTTTATGTTCTTAATGTATTAGGTGGGGTTTGGTTCCAGAGGCAGCACCGTCTTCACGTCCTCCATTCTCATGCGGTTAAGGCAAGTGCATTGTTAGATTCGTGGTTGTGATTGATTGGTCATGTTTGAGTGCTTTTCGATATGTGATAGCATAATGAGATTGTTGGCATGTTGTTGGTTTAAGATTTGTGGATGCTTCAAATATGTTTATGCTCTATTGTCGTATGATGCTATCGTCTTGTGGTAATTTGATGATGATTAAATGATGAGCATGTGCATATTGAGATCATGTTGAGGCTTAGTCACGTGGTGACCAAGTATGTTTTCCTTGAGATCCCGTCATGAAGGTGACGGGCTCGAGATCCCCACACTCGTGGAGTGTGGGCTTGAGGTCCCAATACTTGCGGAGTATTGGGCAATTGGTCCTGTGCGTGCGCCGCACGAGCATGGGTATGCGGCGGCGGTTGCATACTTTGCATTACGGTGTAATGCACAAAGAAAGATAAAGAAAGGATCCTGAGCATTGCATTTGCATGTGAGATGTATTATTGTTGATCTCCTATATGTATGGATGCTGATGTTATAGCTTTTATTCTGTACTTGCTGAGTTTGTGGACTCACTCTTGCTTTTAATGTTGTTTTAGGTACCCGATCCAAGAACGACATGCATGGGGGGAAATAGAGTGATAGTCACACACACACACACATCATGAACCAAATAAAGATGAATTAAACTTCAGACCATGTTTCTTTGTGTTGGGTGAATTGCTCAAAGGTTATTATGTTATGTTTCATGCAATGGATTAAGTGTAATAATTATGAGTAGTGGAACTTTATACTTCTCTAGTTTTGTTAGTCACTTAGCATGATTTGATTATTTATTGTGGATTAGAGTTGATGATTTACTTATTTATGATTTACATGTCTATTGGAATCCCCTTTGTAACTGTTTTTACAAGGGAGGTTCCGCCGAAATTTATTAGCAATTGCCTTGGTTAGTGTTATTTAATGTTAGTTCAGTAGCATTTCAGGCTCATGGCGGGCTAGGGTGTTACATGCTTAGACCCAAAATGTTTGATTTGAGGGAATTTCAGCCAAAAAAATCAAATTTTGTTTAAATTGTACCCTTGGCATTGGTGTGTCATGGGAATTTTATAAATACTTTGAAAAATAAAATAAAATTAAATAATGGTTTGGACTTGGACGAATCGGTTGTCTGGTGGGTGCAGGTTTATGCACGGGCTCAACTGGGTAGGTTGAGGCCCAAGGTTTTGTTGGTTGTCGTCCAGGTCAGTTAAGGTCCGGTCTTCGAGCCGCATCTTGCTAAGCCACATCGTACTACCACATGTCTTGTATGGGCAGGACCTGGCTGAATAATTTACAAAGTTCCATCATGGTCGTTCCTATTGATGCGGTGGGTAGTCTTTCATGACCTTTGATAGTCCCACCTGGCGCAAGAGGGGGCCTGAACCCTGTGGACGGGTAGTCCAAAGAGGGTGAAACCTTAGCGAGGGAGGACTGTGGTGGAATAGCGCATTGTAAAGGCCTCGTGATGATCACTTAGTCGCACACCTTCGGAAGTGTGTCAGACGGACAGTAAAAGTTGATTATCTCTTGTGGGTAAAGTTGTACAACCTCTCCAGAGTGTCGATCTATTCAAATAGTCGTGTCCACGGTCATGGACATGCTTAGCAAAGCCACTCAAAGTTAGACTTTGGTTTTGACTTCAAAATATTTTTGTAAAACAGTTTTGACATGGATGGGAGTCCATGAGAAAAATTATGGGTTGAAGCCCCGGGTTGGTGCCCGTGTTTACGTTGGTGTTAGGTTGGTTCCTACACCATCTTTATCAATTCAAAATCAATTTTAGATTTTATAAAACTTGAGCTTTTGAACTTAGTATGATATTTAATGTCAAATGATGTTTTTGCACAAATAACCCTATAAGCCTTCCTTTGTTACATCCATGTATGCATGTCATTCTGTTATTTGACGGGTGTAACTTGCGAGCACGGTAGTTGTGCTCATACTTGCTTTATGCAAACAAATTTCAGAAGAGAAGGACTTTGCTTCAGGTGTGGATCATGGCGACTAGGCTGCTACCCCAGTCGATTGCCTATGACAAATCAGCTGGACTCCACTACTTCTTCATCGTCTTCCGTTGTGTTCATTTAATGTTGCCCTGTAAGGCTATTTTGTAATCAACTCTGTTATTTATTAATAAAGTTTTGCGTTTATGGTTGTGTTATCGCATTTGTTTATTGTGTGAGCTAGCCACTGATCATGGGACTGGTTCAGAAATGCACAGAGGATTCGGGAGTGTTACTCCCGGGTCTTACACACCCTCCCCTAAAACCCTAGCTGCACCCCGCCTCTCCCCCTTGGCGGCCCCCTCCTCTCTCCCTTTGCGGCCCCCCACTCCCTCTCCCCCCTTGGCTGCCCCCATCCCCTCTTCCCCCCTACGCCTCCCCATTTCCAGCAGCACATCCTCCTCCATTGAAGCCCCCTACTGCCGGTGAAGGAAACCCCTGCTGCTGCTGGCCACTTGGAGGAAGAAGGAAGGGCACCCCAGGCGTTTTGGGTTGGCCAAGAAGAGGAAGGAGAAGGAGGGAGAGAGAAAGGGAGAGATCGTGGCCTGGGGTTGGTGTTCATCATATTCAGTGGCGGTTCTTCAAGGGTAATGTGAGACCCCGGTTTATTAAGCTTGTAACACTTAGCCTTCCATTGGCTCTAGCATCACAAATAAAATACCCCGTGCCTCGATGGACATGTGTTTCCCAGAATGCAGCACACATACATCATTTACAAAAGCATGCATCATTTCCATACATCAATAATATAACAAGTCTAGGAAATGACATACATAACATAAAGTTATTACAAAAGAGCTGACCGGCCAAATGACATTAAGTATCGAATAACAGCGGAACCAAAAGGTGCCATAAGATGGCTTTAACCAAAAGACGACCGGTTAGCCACATAACCACAGGGCAACCGACCGGGCTGCCAAGCTAGTCGCCCCACACACTGCCACAGCACAACTCACAAAAGTGAGGCCCTTCGGGCTCACCTTCTTCCTCTGCACACAACAAGCAATGCAGATGAGTACAATAATGTACTCGCAAGACTTACGAGTAACAAGCCTATACATAACTACATGTGAGTGAATTCAAAGGAAATGGTCATATGGTTATTTGGACGCATAAAGCAAGTTTCATTTGCAATAATATAATAGATTGAAGGCAATTTAACAAATCAGTTTTTAAGCATTGAAATAACAGTGAGTAACAATAAGTAACAAGTAACCACCTAGAAGTGACTAACCCACTAGCCACCACACATAGCATGAATCCCTAATTCATACCACCCATCAAGTTTTAATTAAAAAGTTATAGTCTAACTCTTGAAAAGCTTACCCAAGCGTGTCCATAACTGTAACGGCCCAAAATCCCTAAGTTGAATTAGTTAAGCATCTAATGTGTATTTGTGAAATTTTAGACTTTTTAAAACTTTTTGTTGTAAACCTTATGTTGAAGAATTCTTGATTTTCAAAGGATAGGACTTTAAACCTAGAATCAAATACTCTTTCCCCCTTAAACATTTCTCAAAGTGAAACTTAAGAAAAACTAAAAAGGTTTCCAATGTGGGAATATTTCAATTAGAATCTATCTCCTCTCATATGTTTGTTTGGATTTCCTGAAATTTTTGAAGATTAGTTGGTTCCTTGTTTATTTGCTTATTCAAATTGGGTTTGAATTTAAAATACAAACAAAACTCAAGTGAACAATGCCTGGAAATAGTTTTCCTATGTTCTGGTACATATTAGAGTCTCACCCTAAAATTTTCACAAATTGTAGAAATTATTTGCTATTTTAAAACATTCCGTCAAAATGGAGATTTGAAAATCAAATATCAAAAGAGGAACTTAAAATAATTCTAGAGACAAATATAATACATGAAAACCTCTAGAAATTTTACACCATGATTTTCACTAGGTCCTCTGCCTGCCCTAAAATTTTCTTGAATTTTGGAGCTAGGAATCTATATCTAAAAACTCCCTTAAGTCTCAGCCATTTTCCAAAAAATCAAAAACTCATTTTCCTCTCCTCACTATTCCTCGGGCTTTGAGGTTGAGCCATCATTGCAGTGGACCACGCTTCGAGCCACTCCTAGCGTTTGGCTCAAACGCACTCATCACCCGAGCCCCTGTGCACCCAACTCCTTTCTTCTCCAGGAGAGCCAGGCCCCTGCCGTCCTCTATCTCTCTCCCGTCGCTCTCCCCTCTGGCTCGCCGCCACGTTGAAGCCATGCAAGGAACTCGTGGCGCACACGGGCATTCAAGGTCACCTCCACGGCACTGTTCTACTAGCCCCGAGCCATTCCTGCGCCATCACCTCCCGAGCCACCACCGAGAGCATCGCCTCCATGCCTCGCATCTGAGCAAACCGCCGAGCCACCACCGAGAGCATCGCCTCCCCTAGCCTATTTAGGAGTTGCCAGAGCACCCATTGACTCTCTTTGACACTCTCCTTTCCCTCCCTCTTCTCCTCCACAAACGATCGCAGAGGAGCCTCCACGCCCACCCATGGCCGCCAAAGCCGCCTGTGTCGCCCTCGCAGAGTCCGGCCAACCCAAGACGTTTCTTCCCAAACTTCTCGCGTCACCCCGTGTTCCCTTGACACCCCCTCAAATCCCCTCATTCAATTTTGAAATCCATTGCAGGAAACCCGTGCGCCGGCCTCTTCTCCGATTCCGGTCGAAGTCGACCGCCGCCATCACCATGGTCGCCTCGGTGAGCTCCGGAACAATTCGTCGGAGCTGGAGCATCCTCACCCCTTCCTCATCCGTCGCCAACCTCCGAGCGGAGCTTCCCTTCACCCGAGCGACCCCACCACGGTGAACCGTCGCGCGCGGCGAGCTCGCGTCGCCGGACTCCTCGGCCACTCCCGTCCTCGGCGACCACTCCGTAAGCTCCCACACTCCATGGCTGCTCATGCTCTCACCGATTCTCCCCAACTCCCCTGTGCCGCCGGCACCATTTCGCCTTCACGGCCGACCGCGCTCGACCTTGCTGCGCCGCCACCATGCCGCTGAGCCCCAACTCCACCGCCCTCATGGTAGCCTCCACTCCCGGATCCATTTCAGCCCTCACGACCGCCTCGCGCCACTCCAACCGCCGGCGGCGACCACAGCCCCATTTCGGCGAGCCTCCTGCTTTCTCTCTCGTTCTCTGTGTATGTTTATGTCTCTATGTGTATTGTTGTCCTGGCGAGAGGCCACCGAGTGGATTAACTAATCTTGATTGGTTACTAGGATGTTTAGTGGGGAGTTTACTCACAATTTGCGTACATTTGAATTAAGTAGTGATTGAGATAGGAAATTGGAGGTAAGAGTTCAGATTTGTGGATGAATCCGATTGATTAGGTTTCTTGCAAGCATGCACTTATCTTGTGTTGTATCATTTAGTGATTGGTTTAGAAATCTAGAAGTTAGTTAGAGGCACTTCATTTCTGTAATTGTTGTGTTGATTCATCAGAGAGTTGTGAAAACTTGGTTTGTCAGGAGAACTCTTTTGCTAAGATAACTATCCTATACTAGCAGCTTTTATGGATGTCTTTTAGTTCACTCAAGTGTATTAACAAAGTTGGAAGTTGAGTTTTAGAGGAAATTAACCAACACACTTAAGTACTGAAGGTTTTGCTTTTGTAGGCTGAGTAAACAATGGGAGAAGTCTGAAGTTAATCAAAGTTTTCTTTAGGCCAATATTGGGTATGTCAACTGATCACTCATTGAAATAGCTAAGCTGGAAATTGTGATCTAAGTAAAAATTGGCTAATAGAGTTCAGTTCTGAGGGATGCCATGTAAAGGATGTATACTCAGTTATCTGAAGAAGTTCAGATTTTTGTCTGATGGCTAAAGTCCGCTAATTCTAGTAGTTAATGTCGTCCTAAGCTGCCTGTGGCAACCAAATCTGAAAACTATTAGAGAAGTGAGTTTTTGAATAAAACTAGCAGTAGCCCCTCTCTGTGTTGGATCTCAGTGTATGATCATATGGCAGTGGACCTCCTTTCAAGGAAAGTAACTAGTTAGTAGATAACCAACGAGTAGATAAAGAAATCATTGGTTCTAATAGCCTTTCTAGCTGAAGGTTGTGTTGTAGGATTAGTAAGTATTAGATGTCAGTAACCTGAACAGTTTCAGATTTGTCAAAGGCTGACCAATTATAGTAAATAGAAGTTCCTTGGATCCATTTAGTCTTTTAGCAATCCCCTAGCTACCAGCATCCTAATCTGAAAAGAACACTAATAAATGTAAATTTTCAAAGCTAACAATAGTCTCAATTTGAAGTCTACTAATAACAGTGGGCTGTTGTCAAATTCTGAAAACAGTCTGCAAGTTAATATCTAGTGGATCATTCAAGATCTTTAGACCTCTTGTTATTAGCTAGAGCCCAGTAGTGAAAGAAATTGGCTAGCAGTGTTTAGTAGCCATTTTACAACCAAATGAATAGTAAACCATTATGTGAATAAAAGAATGGGTTAAAGAATTAAATGATCTAGAGAATACCCTAGCTAGACCAAGGTTTAATGAAATAAATGTACAGAAGGGAAAACCTGAATAAGGTAGTAAGCTAATGCCTTTTCACATACAAGTATTTAGAAGATGTGTTAATTTAGTTAGCCCTTAGCATTTAATCCAAAAGAGCTAGAACTAAATAAGATGCAAGAATTGGAATGCAGTGCTACCAAGTAACAGTAAGATGGAGCCATATCAAGTGCCAAAATAAATTACTTAGAAAGTATGATTAGCCACTAGCATTTAATCTAGAAGGGTAAAAGTTATCATAAGTCAATATTTGAATAATTAGTTAGCTAATCAATAGTAGAGCTTATGCCTTCATTTCTATTTCAATAACTCATAACTAACTCAAGTCAGCTCCTAGTCCAATAATTTGTGTCTAAAATTTATCTAAAATCGTAATCTATCTTCTGTGTTATTAAATTTTGGATCCTTTTTGCTTTCTGGTGTTTATTCGTTGTTTTTCGCTTTGGCAGTTTTTATCGTTAGATGACATCGATTATGAGAGTGATCCTCTGTGCAGCAAGTCAAATATCTCTAGCAAGGCAAAGACAAGCAGTTTGATCATATCCACTCAATCCCATTACTTTTAAAATCTAATACTTTGTTTTACTCGTACGTATGCATGCTTTTGTGTCAATGATTAATTTTGTCGATTAGAGGTAGTTAATCTCATTGCATTATTGCCCTGAAAATTGTTCACCCCTGCCACTACCTTAGGAATATTATCCTCACTGGTGAATTAGAGCCTGGTGAATGATTTAGGGCCTTTTATTTGTTTTTGCGATATGATGCTTAGCAATGCTTAGCTACCGGTAGAATTGGGCGGTTATCGACTTAGTCGGTAACTTTGATCACACAAATTATTATAACTTTATGTTTCAGCATTTTTGCTATGTTTAATTGTGAAAACAAAAAAAAATGAAAACAAAATGATTTGGACTTGGGCACAACGGTATGTTGGTGTGCTTTTGGGTGTGACTGGAATGGTGCCCGAGTCAATTAAGGACCGAGTTACTTGCGCCACCGTACTGAGCATTTTGCGTGCTAACCACACTAGAGGGTATGGGACCTCTCTTGATTTAGTACTTTGGCGTGTATTGGCTCCGGGTCGCAGGGGGTCGCAGGAGGGATGGTGTTGGGAGCATGGTAGTTGTCCGAAAAGCTTCACCCGTGATGGGATTTGTTGTCTTTTCGGCTTTACCATGTAAGCGTATGGATTTCTATCCATACGAGCAACTCGTAGTTGATACACAATATTGGAAAACGTCATGTTAGACTTAGCCGTGCTGCATACCAAAGGAAGTATGCTAACCGTGGTGGTGGAAAGGCGGTCTAAAGTGTGGGTACATTGGTACACCCTGCAGGTTAAAACTATTCGAATAGCCTCGTCCTAGGTTATGGACACGCCGGATACGCCCGTGAAAACTAGACTACAACATTTAATTAAAACTTGATTTGGTTGGTATGAACGGGTGTTCATACTATTGTTGTGATGGCCATTGGGTTGGTCATCTCCGGATGTCTTTATGTTACTACTTCATCAGTATCGCTGTTATTTCTGCAAATAAAATTTGGATTGTTAAAACTGCCTTCAAAACTATTACATTATTGCAAAAGAAAACTGGCTTTATGCTAAAAGTGAGTCCAGAACCCCCTCTACTTAAATAAAGCTTGCATGTAGCTAAATTATAGTTCTGTTACCCTTACACGTCAGTCTTGCGAGTACAAAAACAATTTTTGTACTCAGATGCTTTGCTTAATGTTTTTGTTGCAGAGAAAGAAGGTGAGCCCCAAGGGCTTTCCTTTTGTGAGATGCGCTCGGGTTTGACGACTAGCTTGGCGGCCCGGTTGGTTTCCTTGTGGGTAAAGGCACACTAATTGGCTCTTTTATTTATCGCCATCTTATGGCTTTTGCTTCCGCTGTGTAGTTTGTTATTTATCTTGTAAGTTCAATCTGTTGTATATTATGAAGTTTTGATATTGTAATCTCTCGTGTATGGAATTGATGCTTGATTTTGTAACGGGGTGTGTATACTGCATTTCTGGGAAGTATACATATCCTGAGGCTTGGTTTATTTGAATTGTGATGCTAGGGTCAATGGAATGCTAAGCATTACAAGTCGAATAAATCGGAGTCCTCACAATAACCTAGGACAAGGCTATTCGAATAGTTTTAACCCTACAGGGGTGTACCAATGTACCCACACTCCAGACCGCCTTTAAGCCACATGATTAAGCACACTTCCGAAGGTATGCCGGCACGGCTAAGTCCTACGAGTCATTTCTAATATTGTGTATCAACTACGAGTCGTTCGTATGGATCAAAGCCCATACGCTTACATTGTAAAGCCGAAAAGACAACTACAATGCTCCCACACATAAATCATCTCATTTTACTACAACACAACGCACACACGCCCTCCTGCGACTCGTAGCCAACACACGCCAAAGTACTAAGTCAAGAGAGGTCCCATACCCTCTAGTGTAGTTAGCACGCACAAATTGCCTGGATAATAGGTACTCACAAGATGTTCGGTCCTTAATCGACTCGGGCACCATTCCAGTCACACCCAAAATCACACCATCTCACCATTGTGCCCAAGTCCAAATTGTTTTGTTTTCAGTTTCAGTTTTGCAATTTAAACATAGCACAAAGCTGAAATATAGAGATCATAATAAGTTTGTGTGATCAAGGTTATCGACAAGTCGATAACCACCCATTTCTACCGATAACTAAAGCATGACTAAGCATTTCAACTCGTACTACTAAGTGACAAGGGCTCATCCAACGAACCCAAAATCACAGTAAGATAGACCTAGGCTCAGCAGTAGAGGATAACAGTTGCCTACTGATAATGCATCTAATGGGTTAACTATCGACAATAGTTAAAACAATATAGCAATGCATACGTAGAATTTGCAAACAATATATTAGAATTTGAAATTAATAGAATCAACATGATCAAATGAATGCTACGTCTGCTTGCCTTGCTCGAGGGCAGAGTCTGGCTATTGTGGCTCAGATTCAAGATCAATACTCTCTTCGGAACCTAACGCGAAAAGGCGATAAAACCAATAAGAACGAAGAACACCAAATAAAATCCAACAGCAAAAGTCATTCAGAACTAATGAAATTTATACAGCAGCAAGCTATTGATTTTAGACAATTTTAGGAACAAGAATTACTGCATTTGAACTAAGCATGCAAAAGTTATGGCTAAAACCATTCCTCTCAGCCTGTTAATTCACTAAATTAATTATTGGTACTGTTCATGGCATAAATTTCTAGAATGATCTGGAACCTAAAATTTTTACAGCAGGTAGATATTGATATCCTAAGAACAGCAAAGTTGAGTTTGCTCAAATTGGAGCTAAAATGAATTAATTATGATTTTTCTTAGTTGTAAAACTAGCACACGTTACTTTTCAGAAATAAAATCATAATCAAAACCTATTTCATGTTAAAGTATGCTAACAGAGGAAATTATCAAGATTGAGTTTGCACATTTTAGAGTTATACAGAAAAAGATATGCATTTTACAAGTTTTAAAACAATTTCTGGTATGTTCAAAAATGGCTGAAATCAAATTAACATTATTTAAAAAAAATTATGGCACAGAACAATGTCTAAAAGCATTTTATATTAAACCTCAGTCAAACATGAATTTAACCCCACTGGAATCATCTAAAAAGGATTTAAAATGAATTAGTTAAGAGTTTTCAAAGTTTAATATAATTTTCAGTTGATAAATAAAGGCTTACCGAAATAGAATCAAACTTATCAGAAATAAATCGACGTGGACGAACATGGGCCCTTAATGCGAAATCAAACGGCCCACGCGTGCGATCAAAAGGAGTTCACCGTTGGATCTAAATCCAACGGTCTACGAGGATTGGGCCGTTCGGGCGACGCGAACGCCACGATCAACCACAGCCGTAGATCTCAAGATGGAGGGCTCAGAGCGCGGCGCACTCCAGGTGACCCGAACGACCCACTCAATCCCAGCCGCTCATCGCGAGATGGATAGCCCACGCGATTGGGAGCCTGGGTGGTCCGAATGGCACATCCATCTCAGCCGCAGATCGCGAGATGGACGGCCCACAAGGATTGGTAAGATCGGGTGACCCGAACGACACAATAGATCTAGGCCGCTGATCGCGAGATCGACGATCCACGATCTACACAGTGCTATGCTCTCGCGCGTGAGGTTCAAGTGCACCGAGAGGGTTTAATGGTGCGGGCCCACATGTCAGCGACTCAAAGAGTCATTTCCGACAGGCATTAATTCTAAACATTAATTATAAATGATTAACAATGATTAAACCATTAATGATGTCCTAATGACAACAGCACAGAGGGAGTTCTCGTCCGGCAAAACCTGAGCGAGATAAGAGGCTCGCAGTCGGCAGCTCCGGCCACAGCGGCGCAACCTAAAGACTAAAATGGGTTCGCAATAGCCTTGCGGTCCCGATGGTGATGACCTCGCCGGCGGCGATGGTCCACAACGCCGGCTAGCCGGAAAAGAAGGCATGGTGACACGAAGGCCAAAAACGAAAAATGATCAAAAGCTCCGCAACAGTCCAAATAAGCGTGTGCCTCAGCATCTAAGGACTAATAAGAAGCTACCTCAGCCAAGAAGAGCTTCAAAGATGGCCGGAGAGGCTTTGACCACGGGGAAGCTTGCCGGAGACGAAGAAGATGAAGTTGAAATAAAAGCCTGAGCAAAAATGAACACCACAGGTGTGGTCAAAATAGCTTCATTAAAGCTCAGAGAAGCTCCACAAGCAATTAATTGGGAAAAGAAGCCCTTACCGGAGCTGGAGAAGAAAGGGGATGATTCGGCCGAAAAAGACCCAAACTTAAAATTGAGTGGTTCCTGCGAATGAAACCCAAAATTAAGTTAGGGGAAATGAATAGGATATTAAGGAGTTCAAAAGGGTACAAGAAGAATTGAAGATGAACCACTAGAGCACCAAGATCCACAATTGAGCTCCACGGGTCAACAATGGTGGTTTTGGTGTTTTTGGTGTTTTGAGCTCCCCAAGCAAAGAAGAGCTAAGTGGTGGTGTAAAGGAGTACCAGGAGGTGTTTTGGGGAGCTTATAAAGCTAGAGGATTAGGGTTTGGTAACAACACAAGATTTTGGGGTGAGCTAGGTCCACAGGGTTGCCATAGCCCGAAAAAAAGTGATGTGGTGCGGGAGTAGGGCATGGGCATGGTCGAAAGCACCTGCGCCCACTAATTGCCCCGACAAGTAGGCGTTGACGAGGGAGCATGAAAGGACAAGGCCATGCCTCTCTCTCTGTTCACGCACGGCGCGAGGAAGAAGATGACCAGAAAACACTAGGGTGATCATGAGTCGTTGGATTGAGAATGAACGGCTCAGATCGCCCTGCTCCTGAGGTTTAAAACAATAGAGGGGATCGT
This sequence comes from Ampelocalamus luodianensis, assembly GCA_036346255.1. NCBI lineage: Eukaryota > Viridiplantae > Streptophyta > Magnoliopsida > Poales > Poaceae > Ampelocalamus > Ampelocalamus luodianensis. Next base: position 18,450,562 of record CM070629.1, on the reverse strand, counting down.
GGGATCTTGGATCATAAATGAACGGTCGTGATTGAATGGGACAACCGGGTGACCCGAATGGCCCAATTCATCTGGACAGTCAGATCTTGATCCAACGGCCCAAAAGAGTTGGCGCGTTTGCGAGGTCCGAACGTTCTCGCGAACGTGGGTCGTGCGATTTAGATCCAAAGGCTGAGATTGGAAGTGCTTTTTAAAGTGAGCCCGGGTGCAGTTAGTTGACTGAGCCAAGTCAAGTGGCTCGAGCCTGAGACTGGTCCGCACCCGAGGAACAGTGAAACCTGGTTTTGGGTTTTTTTAATTGAGCTGAGACTTAGAGGAATTTTTAGGGATAGAAAATTAATTCCAAAAATTCTAAAATTTTTACAGGAGCTTGCTAACTTGTATATTAACCTTGTGTAAAATTCTCAGAGGTTTTTATGCAGTGCATTGTTCTCCAAAAATTCTGCAAGGTTCTGGAATGGGTTTGACTAAAAGTCAAACAGGTTTGACTGCCTTCTAAAAATATTCAAACAATTTCTAAAAATTGTGAAATTTTTTAGAGGGGTCACATACCATCCCAAGAACTTGGGAAAAATATTTCCAAAGTATGATCACAAGGTTTGACAAGATTGCTTTTGAAAGACAAGGTTTTGGATCCAAAGACTTGTGACTTTGTATTTCCATAATTCTTGTACATGAACTGTTTAGAACATACAGAAAAAGTTTTAATTTCTACTCATTTTCTTACATTTGAAACACAAGTCCAAAATTGGGATGTTACAGGTAAGATCCGATCCCCTTCCGATTAGTTGATTAATTGATTAGTAGCAATGTCGGTCTTTAGATCTGTTTAGAGTAGAAAGGATTGGCCGATGTTTTTGAGGCGTTTAACGGCAGAATCTGTCTAGGACGTCTCCTATAGAGTTGTAGGTGACGTCGATACCTTTCTATAGAGTACTAGATCACATCGTTTGGACGAGCGGTTCAAAAGTTATGAATTTTGTAGCGCTGCTGTTCGGTAAATCTGCTATAATTCTGACAGTTATTAGTAATCAAACATAAGCAGATAGTTAGAAGAATATTTGGAAGGTATCACTATAATGAAAGATGTAGATAATTGGCTTAGATTTCAAGAAAGCTAAACAAAGAAAAATTTGGATGACTGTACTGAAAGTTATGATAGTTTTAATATCATTGTCCAGAAACCCGATGTGAATTAGCTGTTCTGTTAATCAACTTGGTAAGGGTAGTAAATGGCTGAATCTGGAAGGCTCACCAACTAGGTTTATTTGGAGGATTTAATAAGCTTTCCAGAAAAACCAAGAACACCCCATTTGGATCTCTGTACTAAAAGATATGATTTTTTTATTATGACTGTCTGTCGAGGGGACGAACTACTGTTTCGGATTTTGGACTTGGGGTTCACGAGAGAGTATAGCTTTTTTTTGTTATTGCTTCTAGCTTTGTTTTGATCCAGTATTGTTATCTTAGAGTGCTTGTTAACTTGATTCAAGTGGGGGATTAGTTCCGGGGGCAGCGCCCTCTTCCCGTCCTTCATGCTCGCACGGTTGAGGCAAGTACTTTGATAGATGGATTAATTGAGAATGCTTGACCATGATTGCGAGTATTTGATACACTTTAGCTATGCATGGTTGTTGGAATGGTATGTGTGTTAATATTGGTGAATGCTCAAAGTATGACTAAGTTCTTCTCATGCATGATGATACTACTTTTACATGTTAATGATGAATAGAGTAATTGTGCGTATGCTTATTGGGATCATGCTTGAGGCTTGGTCACGTGGTGACCAAGCAATGATTTGAGGTCCCTGTCATATATATGACGGTCTTGACATCCCCACACTTGAGGTTATCCGATCATTCCAACCAATTCGGAACATCCAAGGACCTCTTCATGCCCAGTCCCCCAGACCGGTGAGAAGGGTGATGAAAGCTCAGCACCACAACTCGAGGGTCAAGGTACTCTCGATACGATCAGGGCTAACAGGTATTCACTGATAGCTTCTGTTTATTCCAGCGGCCAATTTTCATCTGGTAACGGTATTGATGAAGCTCCCACTGGTCATAGGCCAGGTGGGAATGATAAGACTCAGCATACGTCATCCGTTGGGTCAGGCTGAGTCCACCACAAAAACCTTAGGAGGTGGCAAGGTGCTAGTCACCAACTGCTCTCCATCATGGAAACTCCTTGCAGAAGAATTGGAAGGCTCTCCATCAGTTATGATGGAAGCTCTTCGAAAGATCGCTGCTGGAGACACAAGGTCAATGCGATTGGAGATAAGGATCGAAATGCCGTGTACGGTCCTGCACAAGTTACCTCGCCATCACCTGTTGGTGGAGATGGTACGGGCCAATAAGCAACAAATGCCAGAGGTAATAGAACTGATGGACGTCTGTCAGTTAATTCACCTGGTTATGCCCTAGCCCGTGTGAGGAACCAGACAGGACCAACCAGGAGGTCGGGGGAAAGTTCGAGTCATCGGACACCTACTATTAGCAGGAACCCTCTAAGACCTTCGATAACGGTACAAAACCTGCAGCGAGTTCAGAATATTCCAAACACTACGACCCTGCTTTAGCAGAGACTCTAGGTTTTGTCCAACTTATAGGTCAGGGATTAGACATCCTCCGCAGGACCATGCAACGTCGGCGTTAGGGAGCAGTGAAGGAAGCGGGTAGGCTACACTAGCGAAATTAAAAATTCTACCCAGTAAACCAAGATCACTGCGATTATAGATCACGGTCTTACCACTAGACGCCAGCAGTGCGGAAGTTGATGCGCGCGCGTCGGCGGTGTAGTCGTACCAAGTTGATGCGATGCGTCGGGCGAGTAGTCGTACTACTTCCTCGTCCTCGTCGTGGCGTCCCACGTCGGCTCCTTTCTTGCGGTTCGTCCCAACGCCACGATGCGGCGCCTTCAAAGGTATCCACACGCACGGGAGGAGCGACGCGCGCGGACTACTAGATCGCGCGGCGACTAGGGCGTGGGAGGGTGGCGGCGGGGTTTGGGGATGTCACGAAAAACTCAACCTCAACTAGCGCCCCTGCCCTCCTTTTATAGGCGTCCTTATAATGGGCTTCTACGAATAGAGGCCCATTAGGACTCAATGCCCGATCTAATTCGGATCCAATCCGAATTAGGCTTCACCATAAGTGTGTGACCCTATGGTTCACATATGTTTAGACATGACGCGAGTACACATACTTGGTCAATAGTTGGTAGCGCCTCTAGCAAGGCGTGCCAACTCCTAAACATACGTAAAGATCATATCGGACGAACCATCACAACGTTATGTACATGCCAATCCCTTTGCCTCACGATATTCTGGTCGAGCTCCAAGTCGACCACTCTTTCTCGATCTGTGATCCGGAATCCCTTACTAGGTTAACTCTTAACCTTAAGTAGCATGGCCATGCATTTCGGATCCGATCACTCGAGGCCCAGAGATATCTCGCGGTGAGAGGGGCAAATCCCATCTCGACTGACCATGCCTCGTAGCATGCTTCATTACAAACCCGAAAGCTACCTTTATAACTACCCAGTTACGGAGTAGCGTTTGTGTAACGTCCCAAAATTTGGCTTTTCAAAAATCTTTTGAGTAGTTTAGGTCCCTGGAAAATTTCACCAATTTTATTTGAATTAATAAAGCTTAATTGGAATTTTTCTAAATTAAAAATATTTAATTTGACTAATATAAACAATAATTAAATAAAAATTTGTGTTATTTGGCTTCCTTGTCCTTCAAGGAATTTTTGGGTATTTTCTGAGATTTTCCTGGATTTGTTTGCTTTTTTATTTGGTCTCCTTGATTTTTGGGATTTCTTTTAATTCCAAAAATCAGGTTTTCTCTCTCCTGCCCACGTGCTACAGTAATCGCGAAACACTGTTCATCTTCAATCTCGGAACCGAACGCGAGTCCAGTACGTGTCCGTTTCAAACCCGAAATCTTCATATTTCCATATCTTCCTCTACGGTGCATATAAATGCGAACCGTTTGCGCTCACACGTCCGTGTTGATCTCCTCTTCCAATCCCCTGAATTGGTTTCCTTCGAACCGATCTAATTTCGTCGCAATCTCCAAAAAACCGAGCTCCAACCAAAGGTTTTCTCTGGCGAACTACGGCTTCATCCGACGTCCCCCGGCCGAACCGTCTGCGGCGTTGGCTTCGTATCGTCGCGTTCTACGTCATGGTTCCTTCCTCTTCGCCGAAGATCACGGAGCACCATCGCCATGTCAAGCCCTAAAGCGAAACGTGTTCATCGCGCCTCGCTTCCTCGGTGAGTTTCTCCAAAATCCGACCGCGTCATCTTGTGCCCCTCGTCAATACCTATTTTTCCCCTCTTGTAGATTCAAGTTTCATCCACCGTGCGCGGAGAATTTGATGTTCTCTCGCCTCTTGCCCGTCGTCCTTCTCCGGTCAATTACTCGCAACCGTTGATCCCCGCCTTCAACTCCACCACCGCTTGAGTTCGCGTCGCGCGTTCTCGCCGTGCTCACCTTCCTTTTCGCAGATTGTCACCGGAGGTGTTACGCGCCTGTGAGGCCGCCGTCGTCGGCGTTCTTCGCGTCGCTGCCGTCGCATGGAGCAAAATCTTGATGTCCGGACCGCGTCATCATCTCCGGCTCGTCGTTTCCTTTCCGTTTTGACCCTTCGCCAATGTTGGTTCGTCTCCGTTCATCGTCACCTCCATGAGCAAGAATCAACCATGAAGTCTCGACATCGTTCATATTTGTGTCCAGTCACGTGAGTTCTTGGTTTGGTTCGGTTCAGTTGCTTCTATGGTTTCCTTTCCTTTCTCTCTATGACGAATGGACCCCATCTGTCATACAAGAGAATATATATCTCTCACTTCCATGTGGACCCTTGCCATCCATATGTATATATATATATATATATCTTCCATGTTGACCCCACATGTCATCCTCCTAATTAAAATCATAACTATTTCTCTCTCTTACATGCGGGTCCCGCATGTCAGTCAACTCTTGGTCAACCCTTGTTCATGAGCTTGGTCCACCGTGGACTAGCATATCTCTGTGGACCTGGTCCATAGACGAGTGGCCCACATGTCAACCCCTAATCCTATTTTTGGGAATTAATTTAATTCTTGAAAATTCTTTTATCTTATTGGTCCCGCTTGTCACTCTCTCTACCTTATTTCTGGAATTATTTTAATTCTAGAAATTCATAAATACCAGTCGGTCCCACCTATCATACACTCATTCTTTTTCTAAATATTTTCGGAATAGAATATTCTGAGAATATTCCGTAGAGCTTTTTCATCATTTCATGTGAATTCCAATCTTCCAAAAGCCATATCTTCTTCATCCGAATTCCGATTGAACTCATTCAAGTTTCTAAATTCATCTAAATTCAATACCTACCTTCCAGTACCATCCAATTTCAATTTGGAGTTTATTTGATTTGTCTTTTTGAATTTTGTTTGTTTTGTGCTTTCTTTCTCGTTAGACACCGAAGTCCCGGAATCGTCCGAAGGAGCTGAAGATCAAGCAAGTAGAAGATTGAAGATAAAATAAGATCATCATTGTTATAGCAAGGCAAGTTATAACTTTGATCATATTGAATCCCAGTTTTTAAAATTTCTTTGATTTAAATTATTGCATTTACTTTAAGTAATTATTTAAATGCTTTTGGGTTTAGCTATTAATCCAGTTTGTGATATCCACTTTGTCTATTGTATGTCATAATCTTTTGTCACCCTAGATTGGTTCATATTTAGTTGGTGCTATGGTATTACCAACGTGGGTTGGTTAGTACGAGTAGATTGCTTAGCCATGCAACGAGTCATCATCATAACCTGAGTTGCAATTATAAATTTGACTATGTGATTATGGAACTTTGTGTAAAACTGTGTGCTATGTGTTATTACTTCGTGATGGCATGTGTTGCACTAAAACCAATCTGGTGGTAAAGGATTTGGACCGAGGTAAGTGGTGGATCTTGTGTGAATGGTGGCTTTGTGATTGGGATTTATCTGTGTGGTTTAGTTAGAAAAATCGGAAGTCTTGCCTTGGTCAATTAAGGACTTAACTTTGTGCGCCATTGAACTGAGCCTTACTGTACGACCACATGCCTGGTATGGGACGGGCCTAACTTAGTAAGTTATGGATTCTCGGCATTGATGTTCAGGTGGATAGGTTAGGCTGTGTGATAGGGTGGAGGTGTGTACCACTGTGTTTGGGTGCACATCGCGGGACGATTCGTCGCTTCCCTGTCCAGCGGTGTGTGTTATACCAATTCTATGTGAGCTGGTATAGCGGTTTGTAAGCACACTGGGAATGTCAATGTTTGAGATGAAGTTTCTGAAAGGTTTTGTTGTGATCAGCTCTGATCCAGTTGATTGCATCTTGTGGGTAAAGTGTACAACCTCTGTAGAGTGTTAAACAATCTATTCGAATAGCCGCGTCCGCGGTCATGGACAATGCTCGGGGATTTCACACGAGGGGTAGTTTTCATAAAACAATTGGGAAGGGACAGCTGTGTGATTTAAGTCATATGGCTGTGTGAAAGAATTTGATTAGGCTATGTGTCTTTGTGAAAACAACTGTTAAATTAATATTGTCTATTTGTTTTGAATTATGCTTTCAATCTATTATTTGTATTCAATTGCAAATGTTGCATTTACGCAAAATAACCACGTAAACCATTTCCTTTGGAATAAGCACGCATCTATACATTGCATTCGTGGTATGACTTGCGAGTACGGTTGTGTACTCACGCTTGTTGTAAAACTTGCGCCCAAACCTCTGAACTGGAGGAATCGTCGGTCAACAAGGTCTACTTCAAGGATCGGGAAGAACTAGGTCGCGCACCCCAACCGATTGCCTGTGGGCATATGGATGGGCTTCACTGAAGTTATTCTGTTTCGTTCCGCTGCAGCTTCATTGAGCTATTCGCTTCTGAGGCATTAATTGTAAGCTTTGACCTTAAGGTCTTTACTCTGGTATTTATTGTTATTTGCCTATTTATTAGTCATCTTTGCATATGGAAATGATATTTCATCGATGTTGTCACTGTGTGCACTAGCGTGATCCTGGACTAGTGCAGTATACACAGAGGGTCCAGAATTGTATTTTTGGGTCCCGACAGTTTGATAGCCCCTAAGTAGGTCGATTCACATCTCAAGTACATGCGACAATCTCAGGTCTAAGGACAAGGCGTACACATTGTGTAGAGAGAACCATAAGAATAATTACTATGTCTCATGTTGGGTCGGTCCAACCCCATGTTCTAAACATGTGTCCACATTATTGGTTTGACATCTCCATGTCTATGACCTGTGAAACATGGTCATCAACCGATACATGTGCTAATCCATCATTCACGTGTGTCCTCACATGAACTCCGACTAGGGACAACTTTAGAATAACCATACAAGTAAAGAGTTTCACAAACAAGTCACATACTTGTTAATCAACACAAAGGCAATATTCAAGGAACATTTATTAAATCATGGATACAATGAAATATCATCATCAATATGATTGCCTCTAGGGCATATCTCCAACATCTCCACTTGCACTAGAGTCAATCTAGAAGATATCTAATACTCATAGCTCTTGTGTGCGCCTCATGCTTAGGCTGTGGGAGAGGCTTCGTCAAAGGATCTGAAATATTCAAATCTGTGTGTATTTTGCATATCTTTAAATCTCCTCGATTAAGGATCTCTCGAATGAGATGAAACCGCCGATATGTGTTTGTTCTTTTGGTGATTCCTCGGCTCCTTGGCTTGCATGATGGCCCCACTTGTTATCACAAGAAAGATCCGGAGGATCGCACGCACTAGGAACCACACCTAGTTCGATTATGAACTTCCTTATCCAAACACCTTCCTTTGCTTTGCTTGAAGCCGCAATGTACTCGACCTCTGTTGTAGAGTCGACAATGATCTCTGCTTGGAACTCTTCCAACTTACCGCACCACCGTTCAAAAGAAACACAAAACCCGATTGCGATTTGTAATCATCTTTGTCGGTTTGGAAGCTTGCATCGGTGTAACCATTTACAACGAGCTCTTCCTCACCTCAGTAGACTAGGAACACATCCTTAGTTCTTCTCAAATACTTGAGGATGTTTTTAAGCTGCTTTGTCGATGACTCTCACTGGATCACTGGTATCTGCTCGTAACACTTAGAGCATAGGAAACATCTGGCGAGTACACATCATAGCATACATGATAGATCCAATGGCCGAAGCATATGGAATCTTACTCATGCGATCTCGCTCATCGGTTGTCGAAGGACACCGAGTCTTGCCAAGATTTATACCATGAGACATGGGCAGAGAACCCTTTCTTTGCCTCCTCCATGTTGAACCGTTTCAACACTTTGTCAATGTAAGTACTACGGCTTAATCCTATTAGCCTTTTTGATCTATCTCTATAGATCTTAATATCCAAAATATATGCCGCTTCCCTAAGTCCTTCATTGAGAAACTATTTTTGGTGAGGTCTTAACGGACTCGAGCATAGGAATATCATTTCAATCGACATATAAGATTAATATGTCATCCATAAATGATTTTGAAGTTTGCATACTTTTCTAGCATATAAGATTAGAAATACGACAAGTCGAGCTTTATGTGATCCATATCAATCTTCCTTTTATAGCTCCTCCCATGGATGCTATCTCGGATCTCATGGCACTATGCCATTTCTCGAGTGCTGGTCCATCATTGCTTCCGCATAGGTCGTAGGCTCATCATTGTCTAACAATAATATATCTCGCGCATTGCGAGCCTTTCCAACCTTCGTGGTGGTGGTGCTTCCTTTGCCATGGGTTCTTGTCTTCTTGTAAGCCTCTTCACACAAGATTCTTCTTCGTTTTGATGAAGTCAAACCCTTTGACCACTTCATCAAAACGAATGTTCCAACTCCGAGATGCTTGCTTCAATCCATAAATGGATTTTGAAGTTTGCATACTTTTCTAGCATTGTTTGGATCGACAAAACCTGCATTAAGTAGACATAGCCATATCTACTAAAATCATCGATGAAGTTATGAAGTAATGAAATCCACCTCTAGCGATCGTGCTCATTGGTCCACTTACATCCGTATGTATGATTTCCAACAAGACAGCGCCTCACAAAGAACCTTTGAAAGGTGATTTAGTCATCTTACCAAGCAAACAAGCTTGACTCTTCGTATGATCCAAAATCAAGCATAGTTAGTGTCCATAACATGGAGCTTCTTCATGCGCTTTTCACTATTACCCAAGCGACAATGCCAAACATAGGTGGGATTCAAATCATTAGAGCGTAGTCTTTTAGGATAATGTTAAAGATAGGCGCATCATCATCGATCGAAAATATGTAACCCATTCACAATGGTCAAAGCCATAAACATTTCATTTTAGAGATCAAACAACCATTGTCTTTGAGCAAATGAATAACCATCTCTCATCAAACATGAGGATACAATTCCGCAACTACTAGGATGATAATAACAATTATTCAATTCCATGATAAATCAAAGGACTCGCATGACCATGCGATCGCGCGCAACCCTTGATTTATTTGGCGACGTTGATTTTCAACCTCATTGCGACTCTTTGAACTTCTTAAAAGTTTCACGGACTTGCAAATGTGAGCAAGCGAGGTATCATATCCATAGTTACTAAGAATCATCGATGAAAGTCTAAAACAGTAATGACAAGTCCACCATGGGTGGAAGTCGTGCTTCATTGGTCCACATACATCGGAATCCATGTACTTCTTGATTTCTCAACAAGTGGCGGTTTCTCTACAATAGAAGCATCTTGTCTGAATCCGGTGATTTGGCTCATCTTACCAAGATCAAATCAAGCTTGCACATGTCTTTGGCCATGGCTTCAAAATCAAAGCTAGACTTAGAAGACCATCACATAGCTAGGCCACGGACACTTCTTCATGTCACTTTTCACTTTGAGCATCCCACAACTCATTAATGCCATCCACCCCATGCATATGGTGGTTGAAATGAAATGCCCATAGCTAGGTGGAAGTCTTTTAGCATTTAATCGTTGCCAAGATAGGCAATTGGAAAACCAAGATTATCAAAATAAATTGTAACCAACCATTTTGACACATGTGGGCCTCTGGTGCACCTAAACATTTCATTTTAGAGATCCTTAGAGACATTGAGGCCATTGTCTTTACTTGCAACATGTCCTTAACCATGATCTCATCATACACTTCAGGGGATAAAGCTGCTTTTGAAGGTCGAGGTTCTATGCATGAAGCATAATAACAATTAATTCAAGAGGTCATACATGCTTTCTTGAAGGCATTTTAAGTGATGAAGTTGCATTGTTAGCGAGTTCTTACGGGATTAACGTGTCGAGCCTTTTCCTTTATACGCCACGAGAACAATTCTCGACTTCGGACCGATCTTAGTTTATTCCATTTAATTTCTCTATCTCAGAATCGATCGCAAAGCGAAGGGTGTGCAAATTGCTAGATGCCATTGATCTAAATTTCTATTAAGGAAAGTTTTGACATCCATCGCCATATCAAATATCCAAGAGTTAATAGGAGAATCAAAAAATGTCTAAAACATTTATGACAAGTGTACCATGGGTGGAAGTCTTACTTCCAACTTCTTCTTGCATTCATCTAGGAATCCATGTACTTCTTCGTGTTTCTCTTCCAAAGTGGCGCTTTCTTTACAATAGAAGCATACTTGTCTCGCATCCGAGTCCAAACAGGCGTTGGCTTGAGATCATATCTTTAACCTTGCCCTTATTCTTTGGCCATGGCTTTATTTTCTTGAAGCTAGACTTGTTCTCGGACAGCCATCACATGGCTAGGCCAAATACTTTACGCACACTTCTTAATGTCATCTCTGCTTTTAAGAGCATCCCACAAAAGCTCATTAAGGCCCTTATCCACCCCATGCATATGGTAGTTTGAAATGAAATGCCCATAGCTAGGTGGAAGAGACGCTAAATGAAATCATTGCCAACTCTTGGCCAATTGAGTTTATCCAAAGTACATACTAGTAACCAACCATTTTGATCACATGTGGGCCTCTAGTGCACCTTCGTTAACTTGCATTCAAAAGCCTTAGAGACATTGAACTGAGAACATGTCCTTAAGCGCTATGATCATATCATACACTTCGATCCTCAAGCTTTTGAAGGTCATTAAGGTTCCATGCATGCAAGCATAAGAAGAGGCACTAATCTCAAGAGGGTCATCACATGCTTTCTTGTAGGCATTTTTAACTTGTTAGCGAGTTTCAGCTTCTCAAGGGTGACGTTTTCCTTATCTATACGCCACGAGAACAATTCTCGGAGTTACGGACCATCAGAATAGTTTGTTCCATTTAATTTCTCTTTCTCAAGAATCGATCGCAAAGCAAAGGGTGTGCGTGGTTGCTAGATGCCATTGATCTACAATAGGAAATGCAAAATACTAAGACAAATAAAACCATGATAGAGTAAAGCGTATTAAACAAATTTAATAGAATGTACTCCCACTAAAATCAACATCCCTCTGTTGATTCTTAGCGATTCAAGATCCAATCGGAGTCTACTAGTGAGCTTTTGCATCACCGCTAGGAGACAAGGTATTATTAAGCAACACCTGCTAATCATATCTCTATATGACTCTTGTTGTTGGGTGACATCTCTATGCCCGTGCGCCAACCTTTATGCCCCAAGGCCCATAACCTTTATGATAACCTTGTTAAGTTCACCAATCCTTATGCATGTAAGTATCCCAAAACCCATCTAGTCAAGGAAAGTTGATGGTACCCTAATTTTATAGACCCACCATCAATTTACAAGACATGGGATGGTGCAAAGTTTAATTGGGAGGGCATATGTTTAACTTAACATTTTGTGAGGATCGCTATACTTCTACCATTCAAACATGCATAGAGTAAAACAATAGGAATAGCATTCACAGTTGTGACTCGGTATGGCCCATTTCTCATGGTGATCTCCATCGCCATAGAATCATCCACCATGATGATCTCCATCTCCATGGTTCATGTGTGCCATCCTCCAAGTGATGTGTCCTCCGAGTACTACTATAAGCTATTACTCATAACAGCTAGTAATAAAATACATGGATACTAGGAATCATCACAAGTCGACCTGTGAGCCGTTAATACAATACTTTGACAACACAATGGCTCCGGTAGTGTTGCACGTACCACGACACGCGAGGTCATGCAAATATTACAAACATACATCACATACACATTAGGCCATCGGTCACATACATCCTGCAAAAACAAGTTTATGCATAGAATCGCAATCTGGGATAGGGGTGAGGGGTTTCCCCGCATCAGGTTCGAAGGGCAGCGCCTGCGGTATCTCGGGCATCCGCCATTCGTAAAAAAGCAGTCAATCTATGCAATTTTTACATAGGATTTTGATCGGCAAATCATATTTACCACAAATCGACTCTTGTTCGATTCGACCAATTATATTGATCTTCGCATGCCGCAACGGCCGGTTTCGTGTCGTCTACCGATGGCGAATCCGACCGGTAGGTATGTTGTTTCACGACCTTAGCGACATGATCACGGTACATCGATTATTAATCTAGGTTCGATCGATCAATCATATTGATCTTCGCATGCCGCAACCGGTTTCACGTGTCACTTTGTCTACCCACATCGATGGCGAATCTATAACATGGCCAGGTAGCGCAAATTAAAAATTCTACCCGGTATGTTGTTTCCACGACCTTGCGGCATGATCACGGAAACGGACCAATCCATTACGAGAACTATACAATCGATCACATCGATCATACCGGTTACATATCGCCATATGTCACAAAAACTCAAATCACGCCCTTATAATGGGCTTCACGAATAGAATCTATAACATGGCGTTGGTAGCGCCTCTAGCAAGACGCCAACTCCTAAACATACGTAAAGATCATCGGACGAAACGCTCGATACCCGTGATCCGGAATCCCTTACTAGGTTAACTCTTAACCTTAAGAAGGAAGCGCCTCGGTAGGCTCTCAAGTACATGCGACAATCTCAGGTCAAGGACAAGGCGCATACATTGTGTAGAGAGAACCATAAGAATAATTACTATGTCTCATGTTGGGTCGCCAACCCCATGTTCTAAACATGTGTCCACATTATTGGTTTGACATCTCCATGTCTATGACCCGTGAAACATGGTCATCAACCGACATATGTGCTAATCCAAACTCCGACTAGGGACAACTTTAGAATAACCATACAAGTAAAGAGTTTCACAAACAAGTCACATACTTGTTAATCAACACAAAGGCAATATTCAAGGAACATTTATTAAATCATGGATACAATGAAATATCATCATCAATATGATTGCCTCTAGGGCATGAGTCACGAGGGAAGAAGGCTATTTCAAGAAGCCACTTCTTCCCCTCGTTGAGAGGAGCGAGCGCTTGGTCTTGATGATCTCCGTGATCGTCTAAAGCAAGCAAGCGGTCGGAGGCGTCACACGAACGTCCACAACCGAATTGGGACACTAGAGCTCCGGCATGGCGTCACACGAACATCCACAACCGAATTGGGACACTAGAGCTCTGGCATTCCAACTTGAGGAGCCGATCTCTAACCGATTACAATCCAGCACCTTTCCAGAGAAGGCGCCATGAATCAATTATAGGTTGTCGAGCCTTCTCTGTAGGGCTCCAAACTGACTCGGCGAATAGATTCCGACCAGCCAATATGGACAAATTCAACGGGACTCAGAAACCATTAGAATTTCTCCAAATATATACCACTACCATCAGAGCGGCTGGTGGTGATGAAAATGTGATGGCAAACTATCTACCCACGGTACTTGAAGGGCCTGACCGGTCTTGGTTACTTAACTTGCCGGTCGGATCGATCTACACTTGGGAGAAACTTTGCGACCTCCTGATTCCAAATTTCTAGGGTACGTACGACCGCTCTGGAAAGGAGGACGATCTTCACCGAATCCGGCAAAAATCCAATGAGACTCTTCGGCAGTATATCAAAAGATTTAGCTAGGTTTGTAATTCAATACCAAAGGTCGTAGAATCTTCTATCATCCAAGCTTTCAAAACAGGGCCACGAAATCGACAGTTTACAGAGGATATTGCAATAAATCCTCTACGAACGACCATCAAACTTTTTGACATGGCCGATAAATACGCAACCGCTAGCGAAGCAGTTGAATGGAATGATGCCATTGATCGAAAGGATAAAATCTCTCAACCTGGCTTGGATAAGTCAGAAAGGAAACATAAGAAGGCTCTCAAGAAAAAGGGAAACCGTAAAACTGACAATAGGAAAATCCTTGCGGTTCCTAAAAAGTTTACCAAGGATAAGAAAGATTATACTGGTCGCGGCAAAGCAAAAGCTCTGGCCGACGGACACAAGAAAGGTAAGAAGTGGTGCCCACTTCACTAGCAAGCAGGGCATGACTTACGCACCTGCCGAGCCTAGCAAAAGAAGCTGGAAGATTACTATGCAGGTAAAGGTCCACTCCCCTCAATACAGGAACTCGGAGAAACAAGCTCCAAGAAGGACAAAGACGATTACGAAAAAATGGAGTACCAGGAGCCTCAGCATACTGCGGACATGATCTTCGGTGGATCCTCCTCGTAAGAATCAAGACGTCACCTGAAGGCCGTAGAGCATGAGATCAACCTTGCCGAGTCTCCGATCATCGTCAAACCCTCCAAGTGGTTGGAAACTGTAATCTCCTTCAGCAAAGAAGACTGCCCCATCCCATCGATTCGACCAGGTAGGTTTCCTATCATAGTTGAACCTACTATTAACAATTGTAAAGTTAATCGAGTATTAATAGATAGAGGTAGTTCTATAAACATTTTATTTACGGGAGCATTGGAAGAGATGCAGATTCCTAGGTCGAAGGTAAAACCCGTAAAATATGCCTTTCATGGCATAGTTCCTAATTCTACTGCCAAATCGATAGGACAGCTTTCCCTACCGATTACATTTGGGAGCCCCGATAACTTCCAAATAGAAAAGATTCCATTTGATGTGGTGGATTTTGAAACCGCATACAATGGGATCCTTGGTCGTCCAGCTCTAGCAAAATTCCTGATAGCCACACATTATGGGTATCAGAGTTTAAAAATACCAGGACCGAAAGGAGTCATCACGGTTCGAGGTGATCAAAAAATGGCTTACGCATGTGATCAGAAATCCTTAGAACTGGTCAATGAACTTCCGACCAGGGAATCTAACCCGCCTACCATGCAGGTCAAGCACTCAAGGCCAAATATGGAGCCAAAGCCTTCTGACTAGACCAAAGAGGTACCACTCGGCAAAAGCACTCCTTAGGGAAGCCTCAGCACACCGTCTGGGTCAAAAGATGCTGATACATGCGCTGAAAGGTACTGGTCGGGCAAGACTCGACCCTAAATAGGAAGAGTCGCTCGTCTGCTTTCTCTGAGCAAATCAGGACATATTCGCCTAGTAGACATCCGACATGCCCAGAGTCCCCAGGGAGGTGATCGAGCACAGGCTAGCTCTCCAGCCTGACAAAAAACCAGTCAAGCAGAAGCTAAGGCGTTTCACACCTGATCGGAATGAAGCAATTCAGTCAGAGATTGACAAGGTCCTCAGGGCTGGATTCATTCGTGAGCTCGACCACTTAGAATGGCTCGCCAATCATATAATGGTTAGAAACAATAATGGGAAATGGCGAATGTGTATTGACTTCACATATCTTAATAAAGTTTGTCCGAATGATGACTTTCCCCTTCCATGTATTGATCAACTTGTAGACTCCACTTCTGGATGCGAGTTGTTAAGTTTTTTAGATGCATACTCAGGGTACCGCTAGATTAATATGAGTAAGGACGATGAAGAGAAAATTTCCTTCATCACTCCATACAACACTTACTGTTATGTAAAAATGCCATCTGAACTCAAGAATGCTGGTGCAACTTTTCAAAGGTTGATGCAGAAAACCTTTAATCCACAAATAGGTCGAAATCTAGAGGCCTACGTTGATGACTTGGTCGTAAAAAGCATCAACGAGGGTGACCATATTCCCGACCTACAAGGGACTTTCAATAACTTAAGAAGGCATAGCCTTAAGTTAAATCCAGAAAAGTGTGTGTTCGGAGTTTCTTCTGGTAAGCTCCTTGGATTCCTAGTTTCGGCTAGAGGTATTGAGGCAAACCCAGCAAAAATATCGGCCATCGACCAGATGCATCCTCCGACCACATAGAAGGAAATCCAGAAACTAACCGGCTGTATGGCAGTGCTAAGTCGTTTCATAGCACGGTTAGGTGAAAAAGGACTTCCTTTCTTCAAACTTCTTCGGAAACATGGAAGTTTCAAGTGGAATAAAGAGGCAAATGATGCTTTTGAAAAACTGAAGAAGTACCAAACAAGTGCCCCGATCTTAGTCTCTCCAAAATCGGGAGAAACAATGCTAATTTACATAGCTGCAATGCCACAAACAGTCAATGGTGTACTGGTCGTAGAACATGACAATGTACAATGACCAGTGTGTTACGTAAATGAAGTCTTACATGGACCTAAGGAAAGATACCCACAGGTACAAAAGTTGCTCTATGGTCTCCTTATGGCTTCGAGGAAATTAAGGCATTACTTTCAGGCCCACAAAGTGGTCGTACCTACCAGATATCCCCTTGGTCAAGTCCTTGGAAACAGGGAATCATCAGGACAAATAGCAAAATGGGCAGTCGAGCTTAGGGCGTTCGACCTCCATTTCATCTCACGAACAGCAATCAAGTCTCAAACAATAGCATAATTCATTACCAAATGGACAAAACCCTGAACCCACCCAAGGGCCCAAGTACGAACACCACGATGAGTGGGTGTTGTACTTTGATGGCTCCTTGATGGTTAAAGGCTCGGGGGTTGGAGTCGTCTTGATATCCCCTATTGGCGAACACATCAAGTATGTCATCCAGTTAAACTTTCTCGCTAAAAATAATGTGACAGAATATGAAGGTTTATTGGTAGGACTTCGAGCATGCAAAGCGCTCAGGATTCGCAGATTACTAGTGAAAGGCGATTCTCAACTAGTAGCAAATCAAGTCAGGAAAGAGTATCAATGCTCAAGTACCAAGATGTCATCTTATTTGGCGAAAGTACGAAAACTCGAAAATCCTTTCTTCAGTTTTCAGATCCAACATATTCCTAGAAAGGAAAACTTTCTGGCAGACTAGTTGGCATGGATGGCCTTCACAAGGTCACCCGTCCCACTTGGAGTTTTCCTCGAATAAATCCATTCAACCTCGACCACAGCAACTCGATTCACCCTTGGTGGTCGAGCATTCCAAGGACATAGTGTTCATAAGGAGGTCATACACCTCGATTCTGCGAACATGGATGCTCCACAGGAGGTCGTCAAGCATGATCCCGGTAGAAATTGGATGACGTCGATATACAATTATCTTTAGCATTACCTAATTCCAGAAGATGATGTGGAGGCTGATCGTATAGCACGAAAAGCCAAATCATTCACTCTTATTGAAAGTACCTTATACAAATGAGGATCTCACGGAGTGTTGATGAGATGCATATCTCAACCGGATGACATTAAGTTGCTGACCAAAATTCATCGGTAAAGCCTTCAGGCAAGGATACTATTGGCCAACTGCCCTTCATGATGCAAAAAAGCTTGTGACCGAGTGCGTACAATGTATGTTTCATAGTCGACAAGTACATCAGCCGGCACAAGCTTTGCAAATAATTCCTCTTTTCAGCCTTTTGCAACCTGGGGACTAGACATTTTGGAACCTTTCCCACGTGCACGCAGGGGTTTTGAATTCCTTTTCGTCAAGATTGACACGTTCACAAAATGGATCGAAGCTGAGCCAGTTATCAAAACAACAACTGAAGCCGCTAAGAGATTTCTCACAAAGCATGTGATCACACGATTTGGTGTACCCAGTCGTATTATCACAGACAACGGTACCCAGTTCTCCAGCGAAATTTTTTAGGATTTCTACGACAACCTAAGTATCAAGATACATTTTGTTTCTCTTGCTCATCCACAGAGCAATGGGGCAGTTGAGTGAGCCAATGGTATCATAATGCAAGGGATCAAACAACGAGTGTTCGGCCAGTTAATAAAATGGTCAGGAGCTTGGGTTCAGGAACTTCCTTCTATGTTATGGCCGTTTGAACCACGACCAGTCGTGCGACCGGTGAAACACCATTTTTTTGGTTTATGGGGCTGAAGTCATGCTTCCTCCAGAACTCAAACTTGGTTTTGCTCGAACTGATTATTTCAATGAAAATGATCAGAATGAACGACGACTTGACGACATCAATTTCCTCGAGGAACGACGAAACCGAGCCTTAATACGATCAGCAATCTACCAACAAGCCATGAGAAGGTACCACAGTCGTAAGGTGCAACCTCACAGCCTGCTTGTAGGTGATCTGGTTCTCAGAAAAATTTAGAACCAGGAAAATCGCAATAAAATTTCTCCTAACTAGGTTCGGTACGATTAGCAATGTCTGACGGGCAAGTTTTGTCTAATTCTTGGAATATTGATCAGTTACGTAAGTTCTTTGTCTAATTCTTTTTTTCATAAAGATGTATTTCCTTTTTCCAATGAATGTTAGTGTTTATATATTTGTTATCCTTTGTTTAGTCACATATCATTATTGTTTAACTGGTCAGAGAAGACACTCATTCTCTTCGATATCCTTATAAAGGGTCTCTATTACTCCTTGGCTTTGACTTAATAGTCAAGTGTCAACAACGGTCCTAGTCGTGATCATTGTATCAATGATTCCCACGTGTGACCACATTCTTTTCTCAAAAAAACATGTGAGTAAAAAGAGCATATCACAAACAATTTTATATGATTTTCTATATGCTTAAGAATTCGAAGCTTAACTTTCTTCATTTCAACATTATGTTCTACTCTTGTTTGGCTACTGGTCGGGACACGAAAAGCCTCCTAGTCTAAGTCTCTCCTCTCTGCACGTGGTCCTACCCACTAGAAGGAACTTCCTAGCGATGGTCCTTTTTCTTATGATCCTCGCTGCCAATCGGACCTGAGCATGAGCAAGTCTCGTGAAATATTTTTCATGTCTTCAGTTCTTAGCATAGTATTGGATGGTATATATAAACAAGCCTACTCATCATTTTATTTTTTGCATACATACTTGCATAACTTCTTATCATCAAATCCAGTCATGTGACATCTTCCAACCATATTTGGTATTTACAGTATTTCGATTATGGAAAAGATCTGAGCTAGTTGAAATCATATGCTGGTTCTGACTAAAATGATTTCCTAGTGTTAACTAGATCATTTTTATAACATAATCAGCACCTACTTTGTACCATGGTCATAGTCATTACTCCTTTTTCTTGGTCTACTACTTTTTAGTAATGATCATCTACTAATATAAGCAGTCGGGGGCTAGGCAGTATAGGAGTATTTAGCAATATTAAGAAGACAAAACAAGGACTTCATTGATGATAAAAGGTAAGTTTTATTTACACAGTCTAAATATTATAATCATTAATTTGTTAGAGCCGTCAGATTGGTCACTACATGACAGAGATCCGACTTCCATTCCCTCAACAACTTTATCTCTAAGAGGCCTTACTTCCTCGATGAACTTGGTTGCTTCTTCACCTGAGCAGTCGAAGTCTTCTTCGATAGCACCAAGGTGAATTGAGGGGTCGGAAGCCTTCAATTTTGCTAAAGCAAAACTGACTCCAGTCGCGACAGCTTCTTTCATTGTCTAGGCATGGTTCTCTCGAAAAGTCTTCATCACACCCTTGAGGTCTTCAAGCTGCTGGCCAAGAAAGTTGATCTTCTCTGCAGGATATCTTAAGATGGGCAATTGCATCCCCAACCCCAGGTCGAACAACATCTTGTTCAGAGCCTTGACTCTTTCTTCAAGACTCCGCTCAAGTTTAGCCTCGAGGCCACGCTCGAACTCGAGAGCTTTTTCTGCTCTTTCTAGTGCTTGAGTTTTCTCTCCACGAGTAGACTAAGAGATAAAATATACATAAATTGGAGATATGGTATACTATTCAAGTCTATGACCGGTTACCTTTGATTTTCTTCTCGCAAGTTTCAAAAATCTCCTTCTGCTTGGTCATCACATGCTCGATCGACCGGTCTTTGTTCTGACATTCTTCCTGAAGCTTGGCTATTATGGCTCCCTTAGCCATAACCTCTTCTTTGATTTTCTCCAAATCTATCAGATTTAGATAAAAGGAGAAAGTAATTAGCTGGAGAATCAGGAAAAGAAAATTCAAGAGCAAAATCCTTACTTTTGAATTCGGAGTTCTTTTGCTCCAGGAGCCTTATTCGCTGGGTTAGTCCTCCGACCATAGTGTAATTCTCGACCATGTGCTACATAAGTGGCATTTTTTCTTTAAAGTATCCTATGAGACTTTAAAAATTATGAAAATGGTCGTGGATATTTAACCGGATTGCCATGCCATAATATTCAGCAAAAATAATGTCATGACTTGTCTTTACCAGATGATCTGATGTTTTCCTTACTTTTTCTTTCATATCTTTTTTGACCCCTTATGCTAGTCGAACAGGGGAAAGGTCATTTAGCTGGACTTTTTTTTCTCTTTGAACGTGGATACATACCCACTGGGAAAAGTATCCTACAATTGACTAAATCCTCTTTTTCATTAGCAATATAGGAACTTAAAAGATATGATCAGAAGTAAAACTTTATTCTATCAAATCCAAATATTACAAAAAAAAAATTCTAGTTACATTTCTTCTATGATCCTTCTTCTGACTAAAGATGGTTCTTCAACTAGTCCTTCAAAGATTACCTTCAGAATAATCGAAGTCGATTTCCAGCAGAAGGAAGCAGGAGATATGTAACCTGGCAAAGCTTCGGTTCTGCATCTTCCTTCAATGTGAACTTCAGTCTTGATCGGAAGTTACACATCATAGATAGTGAAGGGCTCACCTGTTATTTGTGGGCCATATTCACCTTGACAACAAAATCCATAGACCAAATTGACTTTCCGACCACCTTAAGATCACATCCCATAGATTTGGGCTTTTTCCATGATGGTCGAAAAGTCAATTTATCCCATGACATTTGTTCTACTAAAAGATACCAACGTGATATGAGCTTTGAGAATGGAAATCTCATTTCTGAACAACCATAGCTCATCGACTTAAACTAGAGAAAGTTTGAGGATGAGGAGCTTATGAGCATAAGCAGAACTAAACGGGCTAGAGGTTTGTAAATGGATTTTTTAACCTCAATATCTATCTTCCGGGGGCTATTTATAGCCTTCAGTTTACGGTAGAATTAAAGAGGATAAGGATGGGAGCCAAAAAGGTATAAGACTCTTTGGTTCCTAAAGCAAGTTCTCAACTTTAAAGTGAATACAAAACCACCTCGCGTGTCACGGCATTAAATGAGAATCTGCCTGGTACGACTTCATCGAGAGAAAGTGTTCACACGACATATTCCTTTAAAGTTCGGGGGCTAGCTGACGAGGATTAAAACATCTATGTATTATCTTTAATACATAATAAAAGACCATACGTCTTCATGATCATAACCCCTAAGGCTAATGACCTCCCTGGTCATAAGGATTCCAGAGGTTACATAATGGGTACCCTGATCGGACAAGGTCCTGTACCTAGTTTCTGACCAGACATCTGCTCATAAAAGATATGAACTGATATCCGGATTTAACTCTAGGTATATTCCTTACCATGTGATGAATGGAACACATGTGTGTATTCCATGCCATGCGACGGTACTTGATCCTAAAACACTGACAGTAACTACCACACGATTAAGCACTTCACAGATATTCAACCGTGTGACGGTTGATACTTCATCAGCCTCCGCCTCGCTCCGACCAGTCACGACGCTTCTCAATAGGCGTCTTCTCCAAGAGTAACTGCCACCACTTCGTCAACTACTTAAAGGAGGACGCAGACGGTAGAAGGGGAAGATCGGATCCAAACCAGAAGATCAATAGAAGAGTTGGATTTCAACCGAAGCATTAGCATAGCAAACATTACGTTCAATGTATTTAGGACTAGATCACCGCCTGGTCGCAGGCACCCCCTGTAATAGCCAGTTTATATCAATAAAGAGCAGTCCCATTCTATCCCAGGAAATCCCGTGTCATTTTTCTCTGTTTTATTTTCGTAAGATTGACGACTCGATCATCGATAGATACCATCTCTGTCGGGACCGCGAGTATGCAACCCCGGGACCCTCTGTGCATTCTGAACTAGTCCCAGATCAGTAGCTAGCTCGCACAATTGCAACATGGATGTAATCATATCCATACAACAAGATAAAGATGAAGCAGACAAATTAACATTACTTAGTAGCAAAAGGATCTTATGGTCAAGTCTTACAGTGGTTGCCACGCAGGGCTTAACAACAAAAGATAACTTGCAGTGGAAACCAAACACCTCATGGTAGCCATTCGACATGCCCACAGACAATCGAGTGGAGGACGCGACCTAATTCGCATAATCTTCAAAGTATTCATCTTCATAGAACTCTTAGTTCCCTGGTTCTTCTTCAGTGGATGATCAACAAATGGCGCAAAGCTGTGAGTACTTTAAGGTACTTAGCAAGTCGTATGAAAATGTATGCAAATAATATTCATACAAGGCTTGACAATGATAGCTATATGGCTATTTTGCAAAAAGCAGTATTTACAGTAAATATAGTAAGAAGATTGAAAAAATAATTTAAAAGTTTAAGTACATAAGTAATCAAGTTCTTTCGCAACAACTAGTGAACATTAGGTCGCGTCCATAACCGGACACAGCTATTCGAATAGTTTTACACTCTACAGAGGTTGTATAGCTTGACCCATAAGAGATAATCATCTTATACTGTCAGACATTTCACGCTTCCGAAGGCGTGTGACTAAGTGATTATCACAAGGCTTTTACAAAGCTCTGTCCTGACCCGGTTCTGCTCGCTAAGGATTCGCCACCCTGGCCCCCTCTTGCACCAATTCAACAACCAAAACAGAACCGAATCATCACATTACTAATTATTCAACCAGGTCCACCCTATCCCGGATATGTGGTTGTATGGTATGGCCCAGATCAATGGCGCACAAAGTTAAGACCTTAGTCACTACTCGGGGAGGCAACCACATCCCAAAATCATCTCCTTTACTACATGATCACTCACCCGAGTATAAAATCATTTTTGGGTTCAACCCACCAAATGGCATTAAGTCATAATTAATCATAAGAGCATAACCCTAACGGATAGCTAAAGCATGGCAAAGTACATACGATACCCAAGTTGGTCTAAAATATATCCAACTAAAATTATCACATCCTAAGGTGTCCAAGAGTTCATGTCATTCTCAGTTTATCAAGGAGGCATAATGGCAATTAGGTAATTAACTATTCCCGAAACTATTTAATATAAAACTAGCAATGCAAGTTTATATCAAATAATATAGTTTTATAAAGTGGGTACAATATGGTCAAAGGTCTATGACTTGCCTTCGTAGAAGAGTTGAGGAGCTTCGGTCGGTGGGTCCAAGAATTCGTCTGAAACAACAGAATCTATACGCGCGAAACAAGCCAAGTAAATAAACAATTCCAAATAATTACCAAATATGCACCAATAGATAGATAATAAATTTAGATGAAATTAGAAATATGAATCACTCAAATCAGAGTTCGATCGAAGGAGAACGGGCTCCCGGAAGCATAAAAACACATGAAATGATGAAATCAGGGTTTTCTCCAGATTTTTCAGAATTATTTTTGTAAAGGAAAAATCGAGTTTTTGCGTTAGCTGACGTTAGTAGGGGGAATTAGATTTTGGCCAAATTAATTTTCAATGAGAATAAAAGGAAAAGTCACGTGGGCCTGACTAGGCACTACGCAAGCAAAAGAGGTGTTGTGGCACCATGTGGCGCTGATTTAGTGCCACCAGGGCTACCACGTGAGCACCCGAGCAGCGACGCTCAGAGCCCAAGTGCTCGTTGTCGACGACGCATCCCAGCCGATGGCAAGGACACCAGTGGGTAGAGGGCAACACGGCAAAGCTGGGGCTCACGGTGTCATCAACGGGGAGTGGCGGAGCAGCCGGCGGCGAGTGAAACAAACGGCGGTAGCGGCGGGTGAAGGCGACGGCGGCGCTCCTGAGGGCTCTAGAGGGCGGGGAGGTGAGCACGAGGTGGCCCTCGACCTTGCGATGCCGGAAGTGGGGTCGGCGGCGGAGGAGGAGTCTTGGTGGCGGCGCTAGATGCGGTGGCGTGAAGCTCGGCTAGCGGCAAAATTACACGAATTGCGGCGAAGTTAGGGCGAGATATGAAGGGGGAATAGAGGGGAAAGGAAGAGGGGCAGAAGGCGCCTCCGATGCTCGCTTAAATAGGGCACAGGTAGGTCCGAAGGGGGAGGAACGGGCGTGGAGTGGCCGTAGGTTTCGCGGATGAGTTTGCGTGCTCCCGTGATCCCACGCGGAGAAGAAGGGAAGCGACGGCACGGGTGAGTGCGGCGGGAAACCCGGAAGTCAGAGCTCACGGCCGCAGGGAAAATCAGTCAGGGAAACCAGGGATTTGAAGGAGCTTGAAGCACTGAAATGGCGGACGACGGGTTCTGCGCGAGGAAGAAGGGGATGAGATAGAAGGGATGCACGGGTGGCTGATGGGTGGGGCCCACCCGTCAGCGGACGCGAAGCGGGCTGCGAGCGCGGAGCGAACCGAAGAAAAGGATCGTGGGAGAGATAAAAAGGGGAATGGGCCAAGAAGATTAGGCAAAGAGAGGGAAAAGGGTTTTAATTAAGTTTTTGATTTAAATAAATACCAGAAAAGCATAAACCTTTTTAGAAATTAGCTAATATAGTCTAAAAATTCTAGGAAAATGCATAGAAGCAAAAACCCTTGAATTATTTAGAACTTAATAAAAATACTTTCAACTATAATTTAGCTTTTAATTTTGCAAATAAAATAGGTTTTAACTTTGGGACAAAAGGAAAAACCATTTCTAAATTTCAGAAGATGCAATAAATGATTTAAAATAATAATTTTGATTTTTAAATCCAAGAAAACTCAAATAAACCAATTTTAATTTAATTAAAGTTTGATTAATTCAAATTAAATAATTTTTTATTTCTAAATTTCAAGTTAAGATCTTGCAACTTAATAAAATCAAATGGTTATTTTTAATTTGTGAAAGTCTTCAAAAACTTAGGAAATTTGGGATGTTACAGAGATCGAGCTAGCCTTTAGCAATGCCGGGGAGGCAGGGAGGCAACCGGTGGTGCAGGGTGGTGGTGATCCCAGAGGCGACAACGTAGTCATGTGCGCCAACGGTTGCGGATTCTTCGGCAACGCGACAACCAACGACCTCTACTCCAAGTGCTACAAGGAACAACACCTCAGTGCCATCCCCGGTGCACCCACGATGGACACCGTCGTGTCTGGTCTCGCATCGCTCGTGATCAAGGATCCGAAAGCCGCAGGAGGTGAGGAGCGGCGGCCCGAGAAGACGGTGGTGCTGACGACGGCAACCAAGAGCTGGTGCGAGGTGTGCCGGAGGAAGGTGGGGCTGCTGGGTTTCGCGTGCCGGTGTGGGTGATGAGGACATCAACCCTAAGGATGCAACCACAACTTCAACACGCTGCACTCGCTGCTCTACTTCAATCACATCTTCATCAATTGGACTTTCAGCCACTTCAGCCACTGCAGTGCCATATTCATCAGTTGGACCGAGCTACGTCTACATGCCATGGTGTTACGTCTACATGCCATGGTGCTACATCTACATGCCATGGTGCTACGTCTACATGCCATGGTGCTACTCCACGTGCCAAGCAAGAGTTCAAGCTGGATACGGTTTGGAATCCAATTCGGCCTCCGGAGACAGCACCGACTTCAAACGTGTATAACTTTCACATGCGGAGTCCGTTTGAGGTCCACGAGTACTTGATTGAAAGTTTATTCCATCCTCTTTCCAACGGATCCAGCCTCACCTCCAAATTCTTTCTGTACGCGCTACAATCGTCAAAAGAAGTTGCTATGTCACCTATTTGGACCAATTTGGGCCTTGTAATCCTTGGGCCCATCTCCCTAGCCAACCCCCTTGGGTCATACTATTCACAATAGTACTGTTCACATGAACAGTACCATGTGAATAGTACCACCCCTTAGTTGTTTAGCTATATGAGGCTCCCCCTTCCTATTTAAGGAGGCCTCACCCCTTTAGTTTTCCTTGGGTTTTTCTTTGAGATTATTCTGTTTAGCAGTTTCGCCGCTCGTTCGGTTTGAGAAACCCCAACTTTGTGAGCTTAAACATTTATCGGCAATACAATTTCAGATTGCATCTTCTACTCTCTTGCTTGTGTTCTCGATTCGCTTGCAGGAGATAGCCTTCTTGGCGAGGTCAACTGCGTTCGACACGGTTGATAACCAACGGAGCAGTGGTGTAGTGATTGCGAGGGGTTCGATCTGTTTCGGTCGGAGCCTTTGGATCATCAACGTCGTGTTCTCCACAATCGACTTATCAGTACCTTTCGGAAGATCAGGCCAACACTCACATCAGCGGGGGCACCTACTACAGCGCGCACCGCCACACCGACGCGCACGCCTGTGGCTTCGACTACAAGGCCGCCGGTCGCGAGTAGATTGCATGCCAGAACCCGCTCGTCGCCGCGCCAAAGATCGCTAAGATTTGACTTGTGATTTCTACTCCAAAGTAGCCAAAGATCGCGTTGTACATGCAGCGACCGATCATTGATCGTCAAGATGTATCATGACTCATGAGTTTTTCTTCTTTCTTTTTTTTTTGAGGGAAATAACTCACAAGTTGAATCGTGGCGTGTGTGTTTGTGTCTCTTTTTCAAGTTGGCCCAGCTGCTTAGGTGGGCTAAATTGATTGTTCTTTGTTCCCGTACGAAATATCTTTGGACTGCCTTTTCTTCTCCTTTTCTTTTCCTCGTATCCTTGTCTCTTTCAAGTAACTAGCAGTGTGGTCCGCGTATTTGTACGGCTAAATTTGTTTTAAAGTTTGTAGTGACAAATGATATAACTTAGATGCTTTAGAATATATTTACGTATCTTGTAGCTATTTAGATTTTTTAAGATATCATAAACATTAGAAAATGACAATAGAAGTTTGAAAGAAAATACAACTTGAGTAACATAATTGAAGTATAAGTTTTAATGGAAGAAAATTATGAGTATAATAAGTTAATCACTCTCTATTATGTATGTATGCATCATGTAGCTGCATGCCGTTAACTCTTTTCCAAAATGTTTGCATCCACATGTACCTCTGTTAATCTCAAGCAATACATTGATTATGTGTACAACAAAATTATCTTATTAGTTTACATGGTATTAGAGTAACTTGCCCACGTATACACTAATGCACCATAAGTAACATACCTTGAACTTATCTTCCCTTACGTCGGTTTTCCCACCGAACTATGTGACTTCTATCTCTTCTCCACGCCACAATTTTTCTGCTTCAAACTCTAAGAGCAAGCCCAATTCTTGATCAATATCTCTCAGCTGCTACCCCTTCTAATGCAATACTTTACCACATAGTTATCTTCTACTTCTCTCTAATTATCGCTTAATGATGACCATTATAATATCTACACGTATATGCGTGCAAATATCGTGGATCCCTGCCGGGACACCCGTCGCGCTCTCTCTAGTGGCCCCAAGTCTATTCCTTACCGTTGCGCTATCTCTGCTCCGAGCTCTTTGCTCCTTTGTTTCTGTACGCCCATGATTCTATTCGTAAGATGAATGCATATATATACACATGCACGATGTTATACATATTCAGTGTCTTCTTTTCCCATGTCGGTCTCTCCTTTTCTTTGACATTGTCCAACTCAACGATGTGGCTTCCTCACTAACTGCGATGACCTCCCATCTTCACTGATATCGGTATGTTCGCCTTAGTCGTTGTCTAACGATAGGGAGAATCTTCTCACCATCGCCAGTGACGCCATGACACTCACTAACGATGGCATACTCCTAGCTACCCGATTATCACATATCGTCGATGGCTCGTCTTTAATCCAAAGCTTCATCTCCTCTCTACTATGTCTTCCCCACTATCGAGTTTCTTTGGCCATTGACTTCTTCAACAATGACAATGCTCACCATTTGTCGTCATAGTATTTGGCTCATTTGACTCTGGTCCTTCTCTTCAATGGCTCTAGCAAGCAGCACGATATTGTCATTGTTGAATAGCTAAGGTGAGTAGCATGGAATTGTTCTCATCTTCATCGTTGCTGCTTGACTATTCGCTTTCTTGTGGATCAATGTCTTCTTGTAGGACAGATCGATGTCATTATACTCTTTCTTGGTCTCCTCCGACACCATTCACGATATCCTCATTATAACTTATATTTAATTTATTTAAAATTTTAGTTATTAAGATATCTTACTTTGGAATTCATGTGGAAATCAAATTGCAAATTTTCTTTTATTTGTTGTCCCTAATTTCAATTATTTTTTTGTTCCAATTCGTAAACTAATCTAATTGTTAATTTTTATTTAATTTTTATGCCGAATTACAGTTATTTATAGATTTTGCTTTGGAATTCGTATCAAAATCAAAATACTAGTTTTATTTTAGTTTTATTCCAAAATCAATTTATTTTTTTGTTGAAATTTGTATACTAATCCAATTGCTATTTTTTGTTTAATTTTTATTCTGAGTTATATTTATTTAGGATTTTACTTAGGAATTCGTAAGGAAATCAAATTGATGAAGTTTTTTTCTGAATTTTATTTATTTAATTCTTTTAATTTGGAATTCATATGGAAATCAAATTACAAATTTTATTTTATTTTTATTCCGAGTTATATTTATTTAGGATTTTACTTAGGAATTCTACGGAAATCAAATTGATGAAGTTTTTTTTCTAAATTTTATTTATTTAATTCTTTTACTTTGGAATTCATATGGAAATCAAATTGCAAATTTTATTTTATTTTTATCCTAATTTTTAATTATTTATTGTTGGAATTCGTATACTAATCCAATTGTTATTATATGTATATATATAATTATAGTTATAGTTACTGGTGATTTTGCTTTGGAATTCGTATCGAAATCAATTTTCTAATTTTATTTTATTTTTTTGTTCTGAATTTCAGTTTTTTTTGTTGGAATTCATATACTAATCCAATTACTATTTTTAAAAATTTTATTCCAAATTATGTTTATCTAGTGATTTTACTTATGAATTCGTATCAAAATTAAATTTTTATTTTATTTTATTTTTTATTCCAAATTTCAGTTATTTTTTCATTGTACTTGGGATGGACTATTATTTCTATATTGTACTTGACATGGACTCTTTCATTTAATCTAGATCGTTATAATCTGGATCTAACATAATCAACGGTGTAGATATTTATCTTTTCCACCGATTAACGTGAGAATTTCTAACCCTTGAGAACGAACGTAGTAGCTTCTTTTTTTCGCTTTAATAATATAATAGATAGATTTTCTTTAGAAAAAAGTTGCACAGTTCATGCAACGCTTATCATGTTATTTACTACCAACTTGCACATCTTTGTTTTTCTTTTTGATTTTTCACATGTACTACACATAAATTTCTAAGGAAACATATTACTCCCTCAGAAATTTATAGAAACTTCCCGTGTTTTTTAAACGGGACATAAATGTATACAATTTGGTTGTCCTAGCAGTACATGATTAATTTTTTTTCCCATGGTGGCGATTTAGTCACAGGATTTGCAATGATTGAGCTTGATTTGCTTTCGGTTGTTGGTTGTAAGGTTTTAAGCCACTTTTAACAGTGTTGATTATTATGGTGTTTTTGACTCTTTAATAAAATAGGCTGTGTGCATCATTGATGCAGAGGCCGGGAGAGAATTATTCTATTCTATTATTAAAAAAACATGACTATAAATTTATAATAGGCCAACAAGTGCTCCGGAGGTCCCAACTGCAAGCTACGGTGCCCCTCTGACTTTACTATGTAAAGTGAGAGGATCTGCTTCCGTAGTTTAGGTGGACGCGGATCCTCTGACGATACAAAGGGAAGTCACAGCATGACGTTGGGCCTGGCAACCACCGTTCACGCTCCTTGTTTCCTGAAGTGACATCTACATCTTTATTCTTGGAATGGTACACATCTAGTATAGTACGGCGACCCACGTTGACACTGTAGCCATGCTCCCGCATTATAATACTGCGCACGAATGCAATGTAGAACCTTTCCCATGGCGCCGGCGATATTGAACAGCCTACAAACGCACGATCAGCTTCATTCTGTGTCCAGATGTGGTGAACTGAAGCCGCTCAATGCAGATTCACAGTTCCAAAATCTAAGATTTGTGTGCCATGGCTCAGATGAATTTAATTGGCAGCTTAACTAAGAAAGCGCCCATAGCAAATGATACCCACACTAGACACACTGATACCATTCGGACATTCAGTACAAGCTAAGCTAGAGCATGCATTCTCGAGGCAGGAGGCCGATTTCAATCTTATATTGATCAGTTATTTTTTTGTTTTTATTGCTACATACCATCAGCAATACAGGCATTATTCCTCCGCGGCATCACGGTCGCCCTTCCATTGCTGATCATCAGATTCACCATGGCCTGGTCAGACTGACGACTGAGTCTCCTCCACGCTAAGCATCAGGTTATTAGATCAAATCTTGAAGGCCTTCTCCACGCTCTCCCTCCGTGCGCCGACGGTCTTGTATACGCGCATGAACTCGCGGAACGTGACGGCGCGGTAGCGCGGCGGATTGTCCTCGCCGACGAGCTCTTCCGCCGGGCCGACGAGGGTGTCCATGCCCGGCATGATGAACGTCGCCACCGATGTCCGCGCCACCGCCGAGTTGGCCATCGCCCGGTGCTCTATGCTCTTCAGCAACCCATTGGTTGCAATCTGCATCAACATCAAGAACCAATTAACCTGATGCTTAGCATCCCCATTGACCATTCGAACTGATCACAATCCACATCACATCTCATGGATCTCGTCTTCTAGTAATTTGTACCTCGAGTTGGTGGCCGAAGTTGACGACGAAAGCGTTGGGCACGGGCTCGACGTTGATCCAGTCGCCCTTGTAGGAGACCTGCAGGCCGAAGACGGTGCCCTGGAGCAGGAGGGTGATGAGGTTCCGGTCGCAGTGCGGCGGCAGGCCGAGTGTCAGGCTCGGGTCCGGGCACGGCGGGTAGTGGTTGACGTTGATGATCACGTCGCCGCCGGTGAGGTCCCCTCGAAGTAGTCCGGCCGGATCCCCATGCCCTCGCACAGCAGCCGCAGCAGCTCCATCCCCACGCCTCTCGCCGGCACGATGAACTTCTCGACGACCTCTCTGCAACGCAAGAATCGATCGGAACGACCATCTCCTCCATTTCACGGATCGGCTGATTGCGAATTGTTCGATTAATTGGTGGTGGTGATTCTTTACCGGAGCCTTTGGGGCTTGTCAGGCCAGTCGCTCTTGGCGTCGACGACGGGGAAGCCGCAGGCGAGGCGGAGGCAGTCCCGCCAGTACCTCTCGCCGCCGGTCTCGTAGGTGGTGCTGGAGAACAGCCGGTTGGGCTTGTCAGCATCCTCCGAGTAGAAGGCCGCCTTGTCCTCCGCCGGCATCTGGAAGAACTCCTCGCACACCGCCTGCATCTCCCGGATCGCCTGCTCTGGGACGCCGTGGTTGACCACCTGCACCGTGAATGATACGAGAAAGGATAAAGCAAGCGAGCCAAGATAGAATTGAAGGGGAGAGGCTGGTCGGTTGGTTTCGGCTGACCTGGAAGAAGCCGAGCTCCTTGCCGACGTGGAGGATGGCGCGGCGGACCTCATCGCGGCCGCGGGAGAGGTCGATGACGGGGAGAGAGACGGCGGCGGAGGAGGCCGGCGGGCGCTGGTCGGGCGGGAAGACGAAGCGGTCCGGGAGCGTGTCGTGGGACGAGGAGGAGGAGAGCAGGTTCTCCATTGCTGCTAGCTCCTCGTCTCCTAAGGGGAGAAGGATTATTTTGGGGAAGTAGGAGACGAGATCGGGAGAGCAGAGGAGAGCACGCAGCACAAAGACTCCAACTTGTCCGGCTCTTCTTTGCACTACTAGGCTAGGCTGTGTGTGTGTGAAGCTAGAAGAAGAATTCTTTTTTTCCGGATAACCCAAAATAAAAAAAAAAAAAGAGATTGTCTAAACAGAATGTGACAGTTTTCTCTATAAAAACTGTTACATTTTGAAAGTTTATTTACAACTTTATTATACATAAATTATAGTAAATTATTTATGTAATTTTAGTTCTTGATCACTGTAATTATTCTTGAATGTCTTAATAAATTATATTTCCATCGCATGATTCTAAAATAAAGACAAAAAAAATCATATACCAACAAAATACGGAAAATATGGTAAACCCGTTATATTCTTCATATGTATTTTGAGAGGTTGAGCAAAATCAAAGACAAAAAAAATTATATACCAACAAAATACGGCAATATGATGAACCCGTTATGTTCTTCACATATACTTTGAGAGGTTGAGCAAAAACATACAACGAGCTATCAACACGAACGTAATAAGTACTCCTTAGTCCTTAACACCAAACAGAAGTAGCTATCAGCTTGTTTCATTAACCGCTAGATTAATTAAGCACAAGCTTAGCAAGAACTGAAGTAGCAATCATTAGCTAGAAGCTAGCTTTAGCTCTCCTGCAGCCTGTGGAGCAATGCCGCGCGGAGGCAGCCCTCCTCCTGCAGCGCGGCGGGCACGTCCACGACGGCGTTCTGCATCGTCACTGCGCCCACGCGGCTCACGCACGCGTGCTGCACTGGCAGGTCCAACGCCCGTAGCGTGACCATGAGGCACAGTGCAGGATCTCACACATAAAGAAAAGTGACAGTTTATTGATGAAGAAACTGTCACAAATTAATTAGCAATTCCCAAAAAAAGATACTTTAATTAAAAATGCTCCTTTTTTAAGAATCACATGGCTCACTCCCCTGTAGCTCTATTACCCCCACGAAACGCTCACAGCCACACATATTAACTCAGTCCTCACACACCACCCCTCCCCATTCTTATCCCCCTTTCTCCCAACGCTCACCCTCACACGCCGCCCGCCGGTCGCCGCCGCCGTCGCGCCGCCCCCGACGGCTCCTGGTGCCGCCGCCTCCTCCGGCTTTCCCCTGGCCTCCCTAGCCCGGCCCGGCCCGGCCCTCCTTGCGTCGACCGCTCGCCTGGCGTCGCCTCTCCTCCCGCCTCGACCGGTGTTGCGCCCGGCCGCCGCGCTCGCTACCCTACCTCGCTCTTCCTCTCGACCTCCGGCCTCCCTCTCTTCTCGCCCGGCTGCCTGCTGCCGACGCCTCGACGCGCCGCTTGACGGCTTTCGCCTCACGCAGACGGCCTCCCTGCGTCGCCGCCTCCTCCGGCTTTCCCCTGGCCTCCCCGCCCCAGCCCGGCCCGACCCTCCCTGCGCCGACCCTCGCTTGCGCCGGCCGCTTGCCTGGCTCGCTCGGTCTACGGATGGTGTCGGCCAGGGCTTCGCCCTATCGCGGCACCGGTGAGCCCCTCGGGCGCCTCCCGTAGTGTTGCAACCGTGGAAAAAACTTGTTGCACACGAGGGGAAAATTTGTTGCATACAATGGAAAAAAATGTTGCATACAAATTTCCGATATGTTACATTTTTTTTTGATATGTTTGATGTCTCCAGATGTTGTTTGTGTGTTTGATTCTGAGAATAGGTGTGTTGTTTTGATTCTGAAAATGTTTTTGTTTGCTTGATTATGAGCTTTTAAGGTAATGTTGCATATGAGTGTTTGATATGTTGCATACAATAGAAGGAAATGTTGCATCTGGTAGTTTTTGATGTTGCATGTTTTGTGTTGTATGAATCCGGACCGTACGGTGGGAGCCTTCCCACCGTACGTCCGAGCCGAAGCAGCGCCCAATTAGTATTTAAGTATACTGAATGTGATAAAGAAGTATAATATGTGTGTCTAAGGGGTATATTAGAAGTGGGAGTACATACTCCCAGGAGTACGAAATATATATATATACTACTCTCTGGTTAGGTGTAGAATAACTAAGCGTACACCTAGCCAGCCCACCGCGCACGACTCAGGCCAGGTGTGACGCACGTGCGCAATCCCCATACGGTCGGCCCACAAACTACAGTCAGCGGGCCAGAAACGTCCGCACCGGTGCGGGGCTCAATTCAACGGCAATTAATTGTAACATCCCAATTTCTAGGTCTTTTTCAAATTTTCAAAAAAAAATAACCATTTGAATTTTTCTTGTTTTATTAAAAGCTTAATTTGAAATCTCAAAAAAATTTAAAATAATTTAATGTGAGTAAATCAAACTCTAATTAATTCAAAATTATTTTATTTGTTTTTCTAGTTTTCTCTTGGATTTCTTTTTCCAAGATCTTTTTGTTATTTCTTTTGAGTACTGTTTAACTTATTTCTTTTTTTTCCCCTAAAAATTTCTTCCCTATGTTGAAAATTTTAACTTAAATTAATTATTTCAAAATTTTAGATTTTATTTGGAGTTCTGGATTATATCAATTCAAATCTCAAATATAATTCCAAAATCAAATCAATTCTCGACCAATTTTGAATTCAAATTTTGAATTCAAATTCTCAATTTGAATTCATCTCTCTTCAATTTCAAACCTTAGCTGAATTTTCAAATTCAAATTCTCTCCGAAATGCAAATCTCATAATTTTGTTTCAATTTTTTTATTTTCTTTTTGGGCTGAATCTCTGTTTCCTTTTTTCCTCTTCCTTTCTCTTCTTTTCTTTTTCCTTTGCCTTGCTTGCTCTGCTTCGGCCGACTGCTACATGTGCCACTAGTGTCATATCGTGCCACCCCTTAGCCCCAGTTGTCCCTTAGCCGCGCCCGCACCTGGTAGCACACATGCGCGCCCGTGCACCCTGACTGCACCTGAGTCGCGCCATTGCTACGCTGCACCATGCCGAACCCATGCTGGCCAGCCCGTGTCGCCATGAACGATGTCCGTTCCCGCGTCGCCCGCATACGTTTTGACCACGCCGTCTGTGCCATCAAGCCGCCACCATCATCGCACACGTTCAATTCCTCTGTTACCGCAACCCATCAATGCGTTGTCAATTCCGACCATTTCCAAAACCGGGCAGTAATGTTGCCGACGATCGTGCTCGCGGCCGTATCTGCTCAATTCCCCAGCCATGCCTATAAATGGATCACCGGCACCTCCACCTTACCCTTTACACCTCCTCCAACTCTCATACTCACCCGAGCACTATCGCCACCGATTTTGCCATCTTCCCGAGCGCCAGCTGCCACCACCATTTCGCGTTCCCATCATTCTGGTGAGATTATTGATGTCCTAACTGCATCACGTTGTGTTCCTGTCAAACCTGGGAGTAACACCCCCAAATCCTCTGTGTATTCCGAACTAGTCCCATGATCAGTAGCTAGTTCACACCGTAAACAAATATAATAACATTCATAATTCGCACAACTTTATTAATAAATATAAGATTTTATTATAAGAAAGCCTTACGAGCCAACAATAAAGAATACAGCGAAAGACGAAGAAGAAGTAGTAGTAGAGTCTAGTTGATCTGCCACAGGAAATCGACTGGGGTAGCGGTCTAGTCGTCAAGATCCACACCAGTAGCGAAGTCCTTGATTGAAAGGTTATCTCGTCGTCTTTCCAATGGATCTGGCCCCACCTTCAAATTCCTTCCGTGCACTCTGCAATCATCAAAAAAATGTGCGCGTCACTTGTTTAGGCCAAATTGGGCCTTGTAATGCTTGGGCCCAAGGGAAGGCACCACCCTAGGTGACATGTACTATTCACATGGCACTAATCATGCATGAATAGTATCATGAATAGTACCAGCCCCTTAGATCTTAGCTATGTACGGCTCCTCCTCCTCTATTTAAGGAGGCCACACCCCTCTAGTTTTTCTTGGATTTTGTTGAGTTAAAAGTTAGCT
The DNA here is from genome assembly GCA_036346255.1 of Ampelocalamus luodianensis. NCBI lineage: Eukaryota > Viridiplantae > Streptophyta > Magnoliopsida > Poales > Poaceae > Ampelocalamus > Ampelocalamus luodianensis. The sequence goes on along the minus strand of CM070629.1, from coordinate 18,414,657 downwards.
ACAATACAACTTTGGGTATTGGCTTGTGTCGACTACACCAACCATAATACCACTTTCGAAATCCCAACTTTATTAAATATTTCAATCCTATTTTCAATTCCATATTGCTTATTATCTTGTTCTTGTGTATTCTTCGATTGCATGCAGGGATAGACCTTTGTGGACAAGTCGATCGTGCTTCTAGCAAGGTCGATAACAATTTTGGAGTTGGTTCAGCGATTGCGAGGCATATTGGTCGTGTGCGATTGGTAGCCGAATCATGAGAATCGTCTCCACCCAAATCGAGTTATCCATCTCACCGAAAGATCGGGACACCCATTGTCCCATTAGGTGGTATCAGAGCTACAGTTGATCGGTGAGATTTTTTTTCTTTACCTATAGTCCACGAAAATCAAAAAAACAATATTAGGGTTAGTTCATCCCTATCCGAGCCCCTTTGCGCTTTGTAATTTTTCTTTTCGGTAATTTTTGCTTGTTGAATTATTAGTTGCATCGTCATGTCTAATTGCCGATTTTTAGTTATAGTTATTATCTAGTTAGTCTTTGTCTAGTTGCATCTCGTGTTTCTTTCGCGTCGCTTGATCGTTCTTTTATGGTTCTTAGTTTTGTATCTAAAACAGAAAATTTGTGGGTTAGAACTCCTCTAATCTACGCCAAAAATAGTATTTGTTTCCACTTCATCTAATATGAATTGCTTGCTGGAGTTCAATCCGATTTCACCACGAAACCGAGAGGATTGCTATGATCTTTTGGAGGAATTGGTGTCCGAGTCTAGCATCCACCATTTGCTATTTTTTTGCAACTTGTGGCAAACCCTAGGGCCAGCCAAATATTAGAAGAAGAAAGAGGCAGTCACATAGAACAAAAGCCGCAGTAGAAAAAAAAAAAGAAAAGTGCGTGAAAATTGGTAGAAACCTTGTACATATAACCACAAGCTTCCAAAAAATTTAGCTAGTTTGGCCTACGGGTTTGAAAAATATAGCAGTTTCAAATTTGAACCCGAGACGGTTTCGAGTCCGAGTAAGATTCCGTTTTCGAGACACCTTTAGTAAAACGGGCATAACTTTTGCATACTGTGCCCGTTTATGATGTGAGGACCCGGAATATTTAACTAGTAACACTTAACCTCCAAATGGTTCTAGCATTACTAATTAAGCATTCTAAGTCTCGATGGACATATGCTTCCCAGAATTGCAGCACATGCACATCATCACAAAATTACATATCATTTCCATACAACATACAGTAACAGTCTAGCAAAGGACATACATAAAGTAAAGTTATTACAAAAGAGCCGACCGGCCAAATAGAACAATAAACAAGAATGACAGCGGAAGCAAAAGGTGCCATAAGATGGCTAGAACAAAAGTCGACTGTTAGCCACATAACCCACAAGGCAACCGACGGCCGCTAAGCTAGTCGCCCATAAGCTACCACAACACACTCACAAAAGTGAGGCCCCTCAAGCTCACCTTCTTCCTCTGCAACAAATACATTTAAGCAAGACAACTGAGTACACAAAGGTACTCGCAAGACTGACGTGTAGAATAGCAGACCTATTCATAAACTACATGCAAGCTTATTTAGGTGGAGGTTGTGTGTCTTATTTTGCACAAAGCCAACTTTATTTGCAATAATGTAATACATTTAAAAGCAAGTTTGCAAATCTGTTTTGTTGTCAAGATAACAGCGAAATAAAGATACATACAAGTAACCACCTGGAAGTGACTATCCCAATAGCCACCACAACATAGCACGAATCCCCGATTTGTACCACCCATCAAGTTTTAGTTTAAAATGGTTGTAGTCTAACTCTTGAAAGACCTTGCCAAGCGTGTCCATAACCTAGGACGAGGCTATTCGAATAGTTTTAACCCTGCAGGGGTGTACCAATGTACCCACACTTGCATCGCCTTTAAGCCACAAAGCACACTTCCAAGGTATGCCGACACGGCTAAGTCCTACGAGACGTTTTCCAATATTGTGTATTAACCACGAGCGCTCGTATGGATCGAAATCCATACGCTTACATTGCAAGCCAAAGACAACCAGCCATCACGGGAAGCCTTTCGGACATCGCAATGCTCCCAAAGACCATCCTCCCGCGACTCCACGCAACCCGGCCAATACACGCCAAAGTACTAAGTCAAGAGAGGTCTCATACCCTCTAGTGTGGTTAGCACGCTAAAATGCTTGGTTTAGTGTAACAAGATGTTCGGTCCTTGTTGACCGGGCACCATTCCAATACACCCAAAATCACACCATCTTACCATTGTGCCCAAGTCTAAATTATTTTATTTTCAGTTTTAGTTTTCATAAGTAGACATGGAACAAAGCTGAAATCATAGAGCATAATAAGTTTTATGTGATCAAGGTTATCGACAAGTCGATAACCGTCTATTTCTACCGGAAGCTAAGCATGGCTAAGCAATTAATTCACAAACTACTAAGTGACAAGAGCTCATCCACGAACTCTAAATCACAGCAAGATAACCTAGGCTCATGGTAGTAAAGGATAATCATTTGCCTAAGGAAATGCATCTACTAGGTCAACTAACGACAATAGTTTAACACAAAGTAGCAATGCATACATAGAATTTGTAATCAACATAAATACTTAAAATACTGGGATTAACATGATCAAACTGCTTGCCTTGCTGGGATGGGTCTTGCTGTAGAGGGGAGTGCTCAGGTTCAATAAATTCTTCGGAACCTAACGCGAAAAGGCGATAAAACATATAAGAACGAAGAACACCAAAAAGAAACTCAACATCAAGGAACATCCAAATCTCATGAAATTTCTACAGCAGCTAGAGGTTGATTTTAGACAATTTTAAGAAACAAGAAACACTTCATTTGGACTAGCATGGAAAAGTTATAGCTAAAACTAGTTCTCTCAGCCTATAGATCAACTAAATTAATTACTGGTACTGCTCATGGCGAAAATTTCTAAAATGATCTAAGCTCTGAAATTTTTATAGCAAGCAGATTATGACATCCTAACGACAGCAAAGTTGAGTTTACTAAATTTGGAGTTATAATGATTTACTTATGATTTTTCTAAGTTGCAAAACTAGCACATTACATTTTCCAGAAACATAAATATGTGCAAAACCTATTTCACATTAAAGCATGATAACAGAGGGATTTTCTAGCATCAACTTTATATTTTTAGGATTTACAGGGAATTACTTGTGTCTTTTACAACATTAAATGAATTTTTAAATGCTACTAATAAGGTCAAATTTATTAACATATTTTTCTGGTGCTGTTTTGGGCCTACAACCATTTTTAGATTAAAGTTTAGTAAATAACAAATTTATCAAAGTTAAAACCATTCAATTTGCAGATATACAGAAAAAGATATACATTTTCCAAGTTTTAATTCAATTCTGGAATATACAAAAATGGCATAAAACAAGCTATTAAAGATTACAGAATTTTCTACCATAGAAGCATAGCTAAAAGCATTTTTATAATAAGATTTAGTGAAATACAAATTTATTACAGTTGGATTCATTTAAAAAGGATCTATTTTGATTTAGATAGGAATTTCTAAAGATTTAATACAATTTTAGTTGCTAAATAAATACTTACAGAAATAAACAACACTTAACAGAAAAGAATCGACGTGGACAACTATGGGCCCTTGATTTGAAATCCAACGGCGCGCGCGAAGGGTGCGCGAGAGTGACCCGAACGGCCCAATAGATCACGACTATCGATCAAGAATTGGAGGGTCCATAAAGAGTGTGGTTCGGGCGACCCGAACAACACACGAACCACAGCCGTCGATCATGAGATGAACGGCACACAAGGATGGGAGGATCGGGTGACCCGATCAGCGCAATGATCTGGACCGCAGATCGCGAAATGGACGGCGGCCATAGATCAAAGTGCAAAAATGGAGCGCTGACATGTGGGGCCGCATGTCAGTGACTGGGAGTCACACATGCGAGCTTTAACACACGTGCACAGGGCACGGGGCCCACATGGCAGTGACACAAGGGGGCAGTTTATGACCAATTAAATGCTAACAATGATTAACATTTAATGAACTCGAAAATTAGTCCTAATGACCCGAGACTGAGGTTTAAGGCCTACGGGCCCACACATCAGTGACCTAAAAGATAATTTCAGACACATTAATGTTAAGATAGGGATTTAATGATAATCATTAGCATTAATGATGTCCAAGCATCAGTTAGCGCCAGCGGGTGATTACAGAGGGTTGGGCCCACATGTCAGTGAGACATTTAGACAAATTAAGACACAATTAATACTTCTAATGATTGACAATGATTGTGCATTAACTGTGTCCTAAAAATTTAACGAAAATGGGAGCTTCTCAGCTGACAAAAACCGAGTGTTTTCCACGGCTTGTCGCCGGCGACTCCGGTCGCGGCGGTGCCAACCAAATATCAAAATGGGTTCGCAATAGTGTTGCGGACCCAACGGTAATGACCTCGCCGGCGGTGGAGGCCTAGAACGCCGGCGAGCTGGAAAACAAAGATGGAGCCATTTTCGGCAAAACATGAAAGTTGCAAAGTGCTCCGCTGCAGTCCACGAAAGCGAGTGCCAACGCTTCTAGGGACTAAATAGAAGCTACCTTAACCGAGAGGAGTGTCACATCCCCAAATTAATAAAGAGGTTTATTATGCATTTCATTATCATGCATCATGTTTTGAAACTTTTTATTTTAATATTGCACTTGAAAAATCTCAAAATGCTTATGAAACATCCACTTTAAATTGAACTCCAATCATAAAACTAAAATAAATGCTACTGAAGTATCTCTGGAAATAATTTATTCAAATACTATATTAATTATCACGAATTAATATAATTTTTTCCAAATTTTTGGGACTGTTTTGAACCCTAAGGAAATTCAAACACTAATAAAAGATCTAGTTTAAGTTTGAATTTATATATCACAAATTATATCTTGAACAGTAGAGTTCAATAATTTTTATGGGCACTAGGTTATCCCAGGAACCTCCACAAATTATTTCATGATTTTAGGAAATTTATTTCTATTTTTAAACCCCGGTCAAAGTAGGGAACACATTTTAATTCTCGGTCAAGCCCTTGACCCAAACCGGCCGCTCTCGTTCATTGGGCTCGAGCAGACTGGCGGTGACTCGGCGAGTCGACTAACCGCACCGCGACATGCAACCCTTGGATCTCGGATCAACGGCTCGGATCGCCTACCCTTCGGCCGGTCCGACAGCACACACCGATCTCGTCCGTCCCACTCGCAATCCAACGGCGATCTAAACCACTTACTCGCACCACGCCATGAGATCGACGCGCGGGCCGCTTGTCAGACCTTTCTTCTTCCTTGGGCAGAGGCGCGCGCAGGAGCCGAGCTCCACGCGGCCGCGAATCTCTTCACGCACCGGTGACGCCGTCAATCCACCGCCTCCATCCACCACTCCTAGAGCTTCTTCGCTTCACACCGCCTCTACTCGTCTTCTTCCGGGCATAACACCCCTCGCACCTCCTTCTCCTCACTTCTCCTCTGTTGACCGAGGAGAGGGAGGCTCGTTCTTGCTCCCTACGCAGGTAAACTCCCACCGAGGGATGCCATTCTTTTCTTTGTTCCATGCCTTCTCCATTTTTGCTAAGCCCAGCTCCTACCTTGCCTTGTAGGTCTCGGTTCATCCTCGTGCTCTAGCTCACGTCCAGAGCACGCACCCGAGGACACTCTCGTGCCATCTTCGTGTCCTGGAGGTATTATCCTCAACTTTGCGCGTCACCCCTCATGCCTTAGTCCACTGAGAGAAACCCCTAATCTAATTTTGGTAATGCACGGCAGGATCTGGTTGAATCGAGGTTTGCACCATTTCCGACCGTGAAGCAACTTTTCGCCTCCCACCTTGATCCGGTAAGCCATTGTCCAATTCCTTGCTCCTATGGCTTGCTATTAAGCTCCTTGAGCTAATCTAAGCATTCAATTTGCTTCATTTTGCTCGAGATCTTCCTCTCCACGCGCGCGCCGTGTTGGCACCACCTTCTTCTCCATCGCCGTTGGTGCTCCAACCGACTTCTAGCTTCCCGGCGTCCACCTGGCTCTGTAGCCTCCTAGTAGTCTTTAGACACTCGGGCACTCGCTTGTTTGCGTTGCGGAGCGACTTTTTGCTGTTTTCGAGTTTGCCGTATTGAGCGCCGCACTCAACTCCGGCTAGCACCGAGTGCATGAGCCAGCTCCGCCCGCCGAGACCACTCTCATTAGGAGCGCCACACTATTGTGATTCTGTTTATGCCCTTATCTGGCGCCGCCATGGCGGATTCGCGGCGAACGCCGGCAACCCGGGAGTATTTGTCGTATTCCGCCAACCATCGTAGTGGGAGGTTACGCAAATGACCCCATTAATTAGCTAATGATTGGGTATCATTTAATTCTTGCCTTAGTCGCAGATGAGTCGCCACGGTGGGCCTCTTGCACGTAAATCAGAGGTTTAAATGAAATGCGGCAGCCACGAGCAAGTGGGACCACCGCGTAAGCACTGCGCCCGTCGCGCATGCACGGTGGATCGAGTCCTGGACCGTGTCGCCGACAATGGGACCCACCGGTCGAACGCGAATTAAATCCGAGTTAAATGAAAATGCACTATTCTCCGCCCACTGGTCGGTGACCGCGCTAGAGGTACTCGGTAGAAAAAGTAGTAAGTACTTTATGAAATTTCAAATCTGTTATTTTGAACATTTGAAAAATTTGTATAACTTCTAAAATGCATAACTAATTCGTTTTAACTCCAAAATGAGTGAAACCATTTCTGGTAATTTTCTTATTTAATGAACTTTATATTAAAATTTGTTTCAAATATGTCTCTGTAGCAGAGAGCATTATTTTGGAAAACGGGCTATTAACACTATTATTGTTACAAAAGAAAACACTGATAACTTTGAAAATTCATAACTAAATCATGAAAACTCCTTTTGGAGCAAACCCAACTGTTTTGAACTTATAATAATATTGCCTATTTACCCATGTAATCCATGTACTCACTATTGTTCTACAAAATTTCACTTCATAATTAAATTACATAAATAAAGGCTTATTGAAATCTGAAATTCAAACCACCATAACTTTCACATACTAAATCAAAATGAAATAATTCTTTCACCAAAAACCACCTTAAATCATGACTCAGCTACTGTAGAAAAATCATGCATTTTTGAACATTTTGAATTTTTGTGGTATTTCTCGATGTTTATTCGGTATTGCATTTATATAGATTCCGAGCCTATTGATATCGACTCCTACGCGACCGAGAGTGAGCAATTACTTTTCCAGCAAGGGAAGCATCCTTTGAACTTTCTTTTGCATCATATTTGATCCCAATTTTGCTAGGGTAGATGCAATGATAATTGCTTGCATGATAGTCTTATATTGTCGCTATTTTTGTTATGAATGGTTAGACACATCCTATTATCTTGTCATTGAGGCTATCGTAACATCCCAATTTTGGGCTTGTGTTTCAAATGTAAGAAAATGAGTAGAAATTAAAACTTTTTCTTACATCATGTATTTCCTTAGTGTACTGAACAAGTATTGTACAAAAGGTTATGGAAATGCAAGTCACAAGTCTTTTGATCCAATCTTGTTCCTTCAAAAACATTCTTGTCAAATGTTGTGATCATCTCCTGAGAATATTTTTCCTAAGTTCTTGGGATGGTATGTGACCACTCTGAAAAATTTCACAATTTTTAGAAATTGTTTGAATATTTTAGAGGCGATCAAACCTGTTTGACTCTCATCAAACCTAAAACCAGTACCTTGTGGAATTTTTGGAGAAAAATACAATGCATAAAAACCTCTGAAAATTTTACACAAGGTCAATGTCTCAGTCAGCAAGCTACTGTAAAATTTCAGAATTTTGGAGTTATTTTACTACCCCAAATAAATCCTCAAAAGTCTCAGCTTTAATTTAAAACCTAAAGTCGATTCACTATTCATTGGGTTCGAGTCGGGCTCGAGTCCGAGCCACTTGACTTGGTTGAACCACCTAACTGCACCGAGCCGCGTTTTAAAACGTGCGTGCGATATCGACCGTTGGATCCCAATCGCGTGGCCGCATTGATGATGTCGTTCGGACCCTCCGGTTGCATTAGCCAATTGGGACCGTTGGATCTCAATCCAACCGCCCGATTTCCGTGAGGCAATCTGACCGTCCGTGAACTCTTTTAAATCACAGTAGTCCATCTAAAATCCAACGGTCGTGGTTTGTCTTCTCTCATTCTTCTTCCTCCTCGGCTTCGCAGCGCTGCAGCGCGCAATGGCGAGCGAGAGAAACGCGAGGCGGCGTGATGTGTCACCTCCACGCTTGCTTTTGTCAACGTCTCTCGCAATGCATTTAATGCGCACTGTGCTTTCTCCTCCATTGTCACCATGCTCACTTGCTCCCATCTTTTCTTGGTCTACACTCGGAGCATGAACCGAGCCCACCATGGACTCGGGTTCTTGCTCAAAACCCTAATTCTTTCCCTATAAATTGCCCCTCTAGGTCCTCCTGGTGTCCCTTTACACCACACTTTGCTCTTCTTAGTGTTTGAGCGGCTAAACCACCTCACACCCTCAAAGCACCATTGTTGGCCGTAGAGCTCCAATGGCGGCCTTGGTGTCCAGTGGTTTATCTTCAACATTTCTTGCACCCTTTTGAACTCCTCAACCTTCCCTATATTTCCCTAACTTGATTTTGGGTTGCATTCACAGAATCACTCAATTTTAAGTTTGGAGATTTTCATTGGTTTCACCCTTTCTTCTCCAAACATCAGGTAAGTGCTCTTTTGCAATTATTTGCTTTGGAGCCTCTTTGAGCTATAATGAAGTGTGGTGGTGATTTGGTTCCACTCATTTTGCTCGAAACCTCATCTTCCACTTCATCTTCTTCGGCTCCGGTGGACTTCATCGTGTTCAAGTCTTCCCGCCATCTTTGAAGCTCCTCTCGGTTAAGGTAGCTTCTATGTAGTCCCTAGAAGTCATGGCACTCGCTTCCTTGGACCGCAATGAGCATTTTGCTATTTTCATGTTTTACCGAAAATGGCTCCATCTTTGTTTTCCGGCTCGTGCGTTCTAGACCTCCACCGCGGCGGTCACCACCATTGGGTCCGCAAAGACTATTGCGAACCCATTTTGATAGTTTGTGGCGCCGCCATGATCGAGTCGCCGGCGACAAGCCAACAAAGCCACTCGGGTTTTGTCGGTTGAGAAGCTCCGTTTTCGTCGATAATTAGGACACATTTAATGTTTAATGATTGCCAATCGAGAGCATTAATGGTGTCTTAATCGCCTAATGTCTCACCGACATGTGGTTCCACCTTTAAATCACCCGGCTTTTATCCGTGCGCTTAGGCATCATTAATGCTAATCATGGGTTAATTAAAGTGTCGCACTATTGGTCGTCGAAACAACCCCGTGCACGCCGGTGGGCCATAAGCTCAAAACCGAAAACGTAAGTCATTAGGGCTGATTTTGGGTTATTTATTGCTAATCATTGTTAGCAATAAATGTGTCCAAATTACCTTTTGGGTCATCGACGTGGGCCCCATCCTAAAATCACCATCGTTCAAAATCGTTAGGACACATTAATTGCTAATCATCATTAATCATTGATCATTAGTCATTAATTAGCTGTCCTGAGAGCCTCTTTTAAGTCATCGCTGTGGGTCGCGCTGCACTGTGCACGTGTGTTAAATCTCGCATGTGTGACTCTCAGTCACTCACATGCGGCCCCACGTGTCAGTATTCCTGTTTGCACTTCAATCTTGGGCCGCCGTCCATTTTGCGACTGCGCCCCGATCTTGTATGCATTTGGACCATCCGGTTTCTCATCATTCTTGGCCGCCCATCGCTTGATCTGCGCGCCACGATCATGCGTGCAATCGGACCTTCCGACGGAAGTGCTCTCCGTGCCGCTCATCTTGAGATCTACGGTGTGAGCGGCCAAGGCAACCGCACTGCTCGGTTGCATCCTTCCGTGAGCCGCTGGATCTTGATCCAACGGTGGGCTCTGTTTTGAATCGCGCGCGCCGCTTTCTCGTCGCGTGTGGCTCGTTGGATTTTGCATCAACGCCCACGAGCGCCACGTCATTTATCTCCGGTTGGGTTGGTTTTTATTTCGTAAGTATTTATTTATCAACCTAAAATTGTATCAAAACTTTAAAAATTCATAACTAATTCAAGATAAATCCTTTTACATGAAACCAATCGCAATAAATTTGTATTTCACTAAAGTTTAATATAAAAATGCTTTTAGCTATGTTTTCAGAGTAGAAAATTCTGTAATCTTTAATAGCTTGTTTTCTGCTATTTTTATATATTCCAGAATTGTATTAAAACTTGGAAAATGCATATCTTTTCCTGTATATCTGATAATTGAGTGGTTTTAACTTTGATAATTTTTTTATTAACTAAACTTTGATCTAAAAATGGTGATAGGTCTAAATCAGCACCAGAAAAATATGTTAATAGATTTAACCTTATTTAGTAGCAATTAAAAATCCATTTAATGTTGTAATAGGCACCAATAATTCCCTGTAAATCCTAAAAATAGAAAGTTGATGCTAGGAAATCCCTCTGTTATCATACTAAAATGTGAAATAGGTTTTGCACATGTTTATATTTCTGGAAAGTGCATTATGCTAGTTTTGCATCCTAGAAAAATCATAACTAAATCATTTTAACTCCAATTAAGGTGAAACCACTTGTATTAGCCTTAAAATGTCAGTAGCAACCTATCATAAAATTTTCAAGTCCAGAAAACCTCTAGAAAATATTTTTCTACAAGACCTAATTATGGTAAAAATAGGTTTTTCGGTAATATCTTTGCACCACAAATCCAAATTAGGTTTTTCCAGTTTCTATGTCTAGGTATATTCGTATTCGCATTTATGTTTAAATTTTGTAGCATTTGGATAATTTTTGCTTGCTCTTTTGTTTAAGTGTTGCTAGTCTTATTGGTTGTTCTTGGTTCTTTTGCCTTTCGCTAGGGTTTGACATTTGCGGTAACCCCAGAACGACCCTCCACAACAGCTTGAGCAACGACAAGAAGGCAAGCGGTTTGATCATGTTAATCCCAGTATTTTAAGTATTTATGTTGATTACAAATTCTATGTATGCATTGCTATTTTGTGTTAATAGTTGGCCTAGTAGATGCATTTCCTTAGCAAATGATTATTCTCTACTACCATGAGCCTAGGTTACTTGTCGTGAGTTAGAGTTCGTGGATGAGCTCTTGTCACTTAGTAGTTGCGAATCAATTGCTTAGCCATGCTTAGTTTCGGTAGAAATGGGCGGTTATCGACTTGTCGATAACCTTGATCACTTAAAACTTATTATGATTATGATTTCCACCTTGTGCCATGTCTATTTATGAAAACTAAAACTGAAAACAAAATGATTTAGACTTGGGCACAATGGTATGATGGTGTGATTTTGGGTGTGGATCGAATGGTGCCCGGTCAACAAGGACCGAACATCTTGTTACACTAAACCAAGCATTTTAGCGTGCTAACCACATTAGAGGGTATGGGACCTCTCTTGACTTAGTACTTTGGCGTGTATTGGCTCTGAGTCGCAGGAGTCGCAGGAGGATGGTGTTGGGAGCACAGTAGTGTCCGAAAGACTTCACCCGTGATGGGATTTGTTGTCTTTCGCTTGCAATGTAAGCATATGGGTTTCTATCCATATGAGCGGCTCGTAGTTAATACACAAGATTGGAAATGTCTCAGTAGGACTTAGCCGTGCCGGCATACCTTCTGTAGTGTGCTTGTGGCTTGAAGGCGGTCCAAGTGTGGGTACATTGGTACACCCTCGCAGGTTAAAACTATTCGAATAGCCTCGTCCTAGGTTATGGACACGCTTGGCAAGGTTTTTCAAGAGTTAGACTACAACCTTTTAAATTAAAACTTGATGGGTGGTACGAATCGGGATTCGTGCTATGTTGTGGTGGCTATTGGGATAGTCACTTCTGTGTTGTTACTTGTATGTATCTTTACTTCATCATTACTTTGATAACAAAATGATTTGCAAACTTGCTTTTGAAATGTATTACATTATTGCAAATAAAGTTGGCTTCATGCAAAATGAGACATACAACCTCCACTTAAATAAGCTTGCATGTAGTTTATGAATAGGTCTTCTATTCCACACGTCGATCTTGCGGTACAAAGACAATCTTTGTACTCGGATGCTATGCTTAATTGTTCATTGCAGGAGGAAGAAGGTGAGCTGAGGGCCTCACTTTGCGAAATGTTGTGGTAGCTTATGGGCGACTAGCTTATGCGGCTGGCCGGTTGCCTTGTGGGTTGTGTGGCTAACCGGTCGACTTTTGTTCTAGCCATCTTATGGCACTTTTGCTTCATTTGTCATTCTGTATATTGTTCTATTTGGCGGTCGGCTCTCTTTTGTAATAACTTTACTTTATGTATGTCGTGGTTGAACTTAGTGATGTATGTTGTATGGAAATGATGTGTAATTTTGTGATGATGTGCATATGTTGCAATTCTGGGAAACATATGCCCATCGAGGCTTAGAATGTTTAATTAGTAATGCTAGAACCAATGGGAGGTTAAGTGTTACTAGTTAAATATTCCGGGTCCTCACACTATCCATGAATTATTCCATTACTGAAATGCTATGGTAGGATGAGTGAAGTAATGTTGTTCGAGTTTGCTTAGTCATGCAAGTCTAGAACCGGTAGTTCGATTGTCGGAATAGCCCGCCAATTATGGGACAAACATAACTCTCATTATATACTTATGTTTCAGATCTTCGTATCTGTTTTATAAGTGAGATTTTGTCATTCTTAAATGAGCTTTTGGTCTGGACAAGTGTTGGTTAGTGATGGTGCCTTCGTGCACGAGATTGGGTATGTGGTTTGACTTGTCTGGACAATTAAGGACCGAACTTTGGGTTGTTGCGATTCAAGCAAAACTCGTGCTATCACGCGCGGTATATGGGTGCCGTATGGTTAAGTAGGGGGGAGATTTTATTGTGTTGAGTCCCACGGTGGTGAAATTGTAAGGGCATGGGACCGTGAAATCCCGTGTTCCTTTTGGGCCGATAGGATGGAGGCGTTAACGTCTTGTGTTTCCTAGGATATATAGGATGGAGGCGTTAACGCCTTGTGTTTCCTAGAGCCATGGGTTGAGGACTTAGCTCAATGGGATCTTCTTGCTAAAACGATCAGTATCTTGATTTACCCGCCCGCATACCTTAGGAAGTATGCTATATTCGGAGGCATCCGGAGGCTTACGGGCTAATCAAGTCGTGTGGGTAAAGTAGTACACCCCTGCGCAGGTATAATCTATTTGAATAGCCGTGTCCACTGTTATGGACGACCGCTTGAAACTTGTGGTCGCTATTGTTAGTCTTGAAATTAAAATTGTGGTTATAACTTGGTATCATCATGAATGAGATGTTCATGCTTGTTGTTGTATCAAAGTGGACCGCCACTTTGTTGTTGGTATGGTTTATCTGTATTGAATTCATTACTTATTCGCATGCTTTACTTCTACTTCAAATCTGATTTTGAAATGGCACTTGAAAAACTAGTATGTGTAGGTTGTTCGGTATTGCGTCGTCTTCGCAAAACTAAGCCAATATAAGTCATATTCGCTGTTCATGGCTTCCTATTTAACTCACTAAGTGTAGCGCTTGACTTGTTGGAGAACCGACAATCATGTAGTGCTCGCAGAGGAGCGGCGCGCATGATCGTCGGGGCTCTAGTTTGAGTTAAGTCTCTCATTTAAATGGAGTTAAGTTGGAATCCATTCTTCTGAGATCTAGAGTTACGCCCATAAGACCTTGATTAGTCTCGGTCTTATGGAGATAACTCCGGTCCCCACAATACAGGTATCGAGCCATCTTGATCGTAGGTTAGAGATAGCACTGGCGTTAGAGTTAGTAAGCTTTCTTGAGTCAAATTATTTTTGAAATTATCAAATTAATTTCAGAAAGTTTAAGTTAGGAATATCTTTTATTCCTCATCCATCCTAGTGTCTTTTCTTACCCTATTTCTATTTTTAAAGAAAACTTATCTTATTGTTCTTGCTTTTAGATGAGTCGCCAATACCTGGTCAAAGAAACTCAAGCTGAGAACGTGGATGGATACCCGGCGCTTCTCCGAGAAATGATGTGGAGGGCGAACTTCACCTATCAGCCATCTTACGCCATCTATCGCCGCGACAGGGGGCCAGGCATGGAGGAATACTTGGCCGTGATCAACATCATCGCCAGACGAGTCACGGGGAGTATCCCATATTGTTTCCAGGCACGTGGCACTTCGGAGGCCATGGCTCTACAGGAAGTGGCCCGTGTGGCTATGAGCCATCTCCGTTATGATCTGACGGAGTTGTCTCAGCCGCCTTACTACCATTTTCCCATGTGCGGCGTGGCGCGAGGTGGACTCTTTGCCCGATTCGCTTTGGGAAGATCCCTGTGTTAGGCGGTTGGCGAGATTGGTCCATACCATGGACCAAATCCATCGGCAGCTGTGTATGAGTTGTACGAGACACGCCAACGCCTCGTGGTGGCCCAAGAGCACCTACAACTCATGTGTAACATGGGGATTATTGACCGCCATGTGGTTTATGGCGCGAATGAGATTTCCCCATATGCTTGGCGCCACCGATGTACCGTCTTCCGGAAGTGCTGTGGCATGTACCCAACTATGGGACGAGACGCCAGTTCGCATGTCGCTTGGTTTTGCTCGTACATAGAGGATGGAACTGCGGAGGCCATGTGATAGAGCAAGGCTCCCTTTGCGTCTTCCTAATTTTGGAGACCCCGATGATACGGGATCCCCGAGGCACATCTTACGGGCGAGTTTCCTGTAAACTTTGATCGAACAACATTTAGGATGTTGTAGGCGTAAGCTTTTGGGCAAGCATGTATCTTTGATTTCTGTAATAGGCTAGTAATAATCGAACTCTTAATGTTTCTCTTGCAAGAACTATATTTGGTGGTTGCTTTTCGCCCGCCCTATGAATGTAATTGCTTTGGAAAAATTATGATTTGAAGTTATGAATCTTGTACTGCCTTAGTGCCTTTGTACGCCCTTTTGGTGTTGTGATTTGGTGCATTTTATATCATTATGCATGCTTAATTAAGAACTTTGTGCTTGCTGTCCAAAGTTTTATTATTCGTATTTTTCTCAATCTTAGCCTCTTTTAACATTCCTTGTCACTCCAGATGTCGAGCCCCAACACTCGTGCTAGAGCTCAGTGCGATGGGGATCTCCACCCAGGCACTCGTTCAGCTGCCAGAAAGAGAACTTTACGCTCGCGGGAGAGAGGGTGAGCCCTCTCAAAGAAGACCGTCCATGGGACAGCTCCTCCGAGGAAGTGCTTCCTCCGCCACCCACTATGGCGGAAGTCTTGGCTCAGATCGAGAGGAACAGGATGGATCAGACCAGGATCCTGGAGGCTATAGCTCGCAACACCTCTCCTGCTCCTGCGGTAGCAGGGGGAGGGGGACATCAGAGGCAGCGTGGGGGTCTCGGCGAGTTTCAAATAACAAATCCTCCCACCTTTGCGGTACGGAGACCCTATGGAGGCCAAGATTGGCCGAGAGATGTGGAGAAGAAACTAGCCATTGCCCGATTGCACGGGCATTGAGAGAGTTCTCTTCGCCAGCTATCAGCTGGAAGGCGCCGCTAGTGCATGGTGGGATAATTTTTCCGCCATGCAACCTGACAGAGACGTTCCATCATGGAACGAGTTTCGTGCGGCTTTCAGGGAGGCCTATATTCCTGATGGGGTCATGTCCATCAAGCAGCAGCAGTTTCTTGCTTTGAAGCAAGGAAGGAAGATCATCATCGAGTATCTTCAGGAGTTCAACTCCTTGGCCCGCTATGCCCGGATGACGCCTCCACGGATGTTCGCCGCCACACGGTTCATGGCGGTTTGACTGAGGAGATGCGGTGGCTTTAGTGTACATGACTTCGTGGAACTTCCGGCACATGGTGAACAAGGCCATTGTAGTGGAGCACAAGAGTGTGGCGTGGAGGAGTCCAGAAGAGGAAGAAGGCCGCTCGGTTCTCGGCTAGTGGCGGTTTCCGACGGCAGCGCTGACCGCCTCGGGCACCTCGTCCTCGTGCTCCAGCCATCGAGGTTTCTGTGGCGCTGCACGACCTTCCCCACCTATATGGCAGCGACACAGTGGGAGTAAGAACTCCCAAAACAGTGGTGCATTCAAGCCTAATGTCACCTGCTTTCATTGTGGTCGCCAGGGCCACTATGCTTCTTCTTGCCTCGCCAAGCGGGGAATGCCGCAGTTTATCGAGCTCCTACACCACCGGCTATGGCAAGACCTACACCACCTCCCGGGCAGCATCTACCCTCCTCGGGTCCCCGACGTGGCCGAGTGAACCACGCCACGGCCGAGGAGGCGAGCGACGCCCGGGCGTCGCTTTGGGTACACTTCTTGTTAATTCTTGTCCAAAGATCGCTTTATTTGATTCCGAGCATCTCATTCATTTATCGAGAAGAATATGCTGCACTTAATCATTTTGAAATACATAAACTTCAGCCACCTTATCAAATCCAGTCGCCGGGATCGGTCTTCCAAACCGATCAAGTCCGCCGACGTAAAGTGGAAATTCAAAATGTCAACTTCTTGGCAAACTTAATTGTGCTAAAATCAGCGGGTATTGATGTAATCTTGGGGATGGATTGGCTGTCCAAAAACCAGGGAAATATCGATTGTGCTCAGCGGTCTATTTCTGTCACTAGTGAAGACGGCAATCAAGTCGTTTTTGCACCCTCTGTGGGCAGTCCTCATCTCTATGCCTTGGAAGCTTATACCTCTCTTGAATTTGAGAAAGTGCCTGTGGTGTGTGAATATCCAGATGTATTCCCCGAAGAACTCCCAGGCATGCCTCCTGATCGAGAAGTCGAGTTCGTCATCGAGCTTGTGCCCGGTACTGCGCCGATCTCAAAACGGCCATACCGGATGCCACCTAATGAATTGGAAGAATTGAAGAAGCAACTCCAAGAACTTCAAGACAAAGGGGTTTATTAGGCCGAGCTCTCACCTTGGGGATGCCCGGCTATCTTTGTCAAAAGAAGGACAAGAGTTTGCGGATGTGTGTTGACTACCGTCCGTTAAATGAAGTCACTATCAAGAACAAATATCCGCTTTCTCGGATTGATGATTTATTTGATCAATTGAGTGGAGCCCAAGTATTCTCCAAGATTGATTTGCGCTTGGGCTATCATCAAATTAAAGTTCGAACCGAAGACATTCAAGAAAGATTCTCTACTCGTTACGGGTTGTATGAGTACATCGTCATGTCTTTTGGTCCGATTTAATGTCCCAATACTTCATGAATCTTATGAATTCAGTGTTCATGGATTATTTAGATAAGTTTGTTGTTGTATTCATTGATGACATCCTTATCTACTCAAGGTCTGATGAAGAACACGAGCAACACTTGAGGCTTGTGTTGGAGAGGCTTCGTCAACATCAGCTTTATGCCAAATTTAGCAAATGCGAGTTCTAGCTTCGTGAAGTTAGTTTCTTGGGGCATGTCCTATCCAAGGGCGGTATTGCTATTGATCCTAGCAAAGTGCAAGATGTCCTTGATTGGAGACAACCCAGAAACATTACTGATATTCGCAGCTTTTCTTGGACTTGCGGGTTACTACCGCATTCATCCGAACTTCTCCAAAATTGCAAGGCCAATGACTCAACTTCAAGAAAGAAAAGAAGTTCGAATGGTCGCTTTGAATGTGAGGAGAGCTTTCAGATCCTAAAGGAATGCTTGACCAAAGCTCCAGACTCATCTTGCCCGACATTCACAAGAGCTTTGACATTTATCATGATGCGTCCTCGCCTTGGGCTCGGTTGTGTTCTTATGCAAGAGGGCCGAGTGGTAGCTTATGCATCAAGACAATTGAGACCACATGAGTTGAATTATCCCGCTCATGATTTGGAGCTCAGCGATTGTTCATGCTCTCAAGATTTGGCGACATTACCTCATCGGCAATCGTTATAAATCTACACCGACCACAAGAGTCTTAAATATATCTTCACCCAAGCCGATCTGAACTTGAGGCAAAGGAGATGGCTTGAGTTGATCAAAGATTATGATTTTGGACTCCATTATCATCCAGAAAGGCAAATGTGGTTGCCGATGCCCTAAGCGAGAAAGTCTCGATTACAGCTGTTTATCGGTAACTCCCATTTCAAAGAAGCTTGTGTCGCGATGCAACGTCTGCACTGGAGATAATTGAAGAAGGTTCCCTTGCTGCCCTTAGTGTGAATTTTACACTTGAGGACCAGATTAGAGAAGCCCAAAAGGTGACGAAGAAGTAGCTTCATCCGGGAGGAAGTGAAGCAAGGCAAGGCCAAGTGCTTTAAAGAAGATGCCCAAGGCACCTTATGGTTTGAAACCGGTTGGTGGTGCCTTGCGATCACGCCTTAAGAGAACTAATCTCAAGGAGGCCCATGACTCCAAGTTTTCTATCCACCAGGTAGCACCAAGATGTACCAAGATCTTAAGAAGCGACTATGGTGGAGTTGAATGAAACATCACATCGCTCAATTTGTTGCCGAGTGTGATGTATGCCAAAGAGTTAAGGCCGAGCATTTGAAACCGCAGGCACTCTACAACCCCCGCCCATTCCCAAGTGGAAATGGGAAGAAGTTGGCATGGATTTTATCACCGCCTTCCAAAAACTCAAACGGGTCTCGATTCTATATGGGTGATTGTTGATCGTCGACGAAGGTTGCCCATTTCATTCTGTCAAGACCACCTACCATGGGGATAAGTTAGTGAGCTTTATATCTCCGAATTGTTTGTCTCCATGGTGTACCTAAGGTCATCATTTCGATAGAGGTCCTCGCTTCACGCCTTACTCGGAAGTGCTTACATAAAGCATTGGAGACCAATCTATTCTTCGCCCGCTTACCACCCACAAACAGATGGCAGATCGAAAGGGTAAATCAAATCTTGGAAGATCTTCTCCGAGCATGTGTGCTGTCCTACAAAGAAGAACTGGGAGAAATGTTTACCATTTATGAGTTCTCCTACAACAATAGCTTCCAATCAAGCATTCAAATGTCACCATTCAAGCATTGTATGGGAGAGCTTGTCGGACACCCTTGAATTGGTCCGGCCGGGAGAGGCCGCTTATGGCCCAACCTTGGTAGAGGATGCAGAAGAACAAGTTCGTGTCATCCGCGAACGACTTCGGACGGCTCAATCCCGTCAGAAGTCCTATGCCGACCGTCGTCGTCGTGAGTTGAGCTTTGAGGTGGATGATTATGTCTATCTTAAGGTTTCTCCAATGAAAGGAACACATCGTTTCCAAGTCAAAGGCAAATTGGCACCTCGCTACATCGGACCTTTCCGAATTCTAGCAAAGTTGGGACCAGTGGCTTATCAAATAGAGTTGCCACCATCACTTGTGGATGTACATGATGTCTTCCATGTTTCAGAATCAAAAGTGTCTTCGCGTCCCAACCGAAGCAACCGAACTGGAAAAACTTGATTTGCAACCCGATCTTTCTTATCGGGAGCACCCGATTCGCATTCTTGAAGAGAAGGAGCGCAAGACACGAAATCGCGCAATCAAATTCGTCAAGGTTCAATGGAGCAACCATACTGAAGATGAAGCAACTTGGGAGCGTGAAGATCAACTACGAGCTAGCTATCCAGATCTTTTTCCTTCTTCTTAAATTGTCTTTGAATCAAGAAAGGAAAGTTTAAACAAAGCAATGGGAAGGAAAAATGTTTTAGCCATTCCTTGTAACCCTACAAAGATATCTCGACACTATCTTTGAAGGAAATCAAGACAACAGATGTTTTGTCTTCTTTTAGAACTGTTCTATCCTACTTCCACCCTATCGATCTCGGGGTCGAGATCTTGTGTAAGGGGGGAGGTTTGTCACATCCCCAAATTAATAAAGAGGTTTATTATGCATTTCATTATCATGCATCATGTTTTGAAACTTTTTATTTTAATATTGCACTTGGAAAATCTCAAAATGCTTATGAAACATCCACTTTAAATTGAACTCCAATCATAAAACTAAAATAAATGCTACTGAAGTATCTCTGGAAATAATTTATTCAAATACTATATTAATTATCACGAATTAATATAATTTTTCCCAAATTTTTGGGACTGTTTTGAACCCTAAGGAAATTCAAACACTAATAAAAGATCTAGTTTAAGAATAAAAGATCTAGTTTAAGTTTGAATTTATATATCACAAATTATATCTTGAACAGTAGAGTTCAATAATTTTTATGGGCACTAGGTTATCCCAGGAACCTCCACAAATTATTTCATGATTTTAGGATATTTATTTCTATTTTTAAACCCCTGGTCAAAGTAGGGAACACATTTTAATTCTCGCCAAGCCCTTGACCCAAACGGTCGCTCATCGCTCATTGGGCTCGAGCCCGACTGGCGAGTGACTCGGCGAGTCGACTAATCGCACCGCGACATGCAACCCTTGGATCTCGGATCAACGGCTCGGATCGCCTACCCTTCGACCGGTCCGATTGCACACACGATCTCGCCCGCCCACTCGCAATCCAACGGCCGATCTAAACCACTTACTCGCACCACGCCGTGAGATCGACGCGCGGGCCGCTTGTCGACCTTTCTTCTTCCTTGGGCAGAGGCGCGCGCAGGAGCCGAGCTCCACGCGGCCGCGAATCTCTTCACGTACCGGTGACGCCGTCAATCCACCGCCTCCATCCACCACTCCTAGAGCTTCTTCGCTTCACACCGCCTCTACTCCGTCTTCTTCCCAGGCATAACACCCCCTCCTTCTCCCTCACTTCTCCTCTGTTGACCGAGGAGAGGGAGGCTCGTTCTTGCTCCCTACGCAGGTAAACTCCCACCGAGGGATGCCATTCTTTTCTTTGTTCCATGCCTTCTCCATTTTTGCTAAGCCCAGCTCCTACCTTGCCTTGTAGGTCTCGGTTCATCCTCGTGCTCTAGCTCACGTCCAGAGCACGCACCCGAGGACACTCTCGTGCCATCTTCGTGTCCCGGAGGTATTATCCTCAACTTTGCGCGTCACCCCTCATGCTTTAGTCCACTGAGAGAAACCCCTAATCTAATTTTGGTAATGCACGGCAGGATCTGGTTGAATCGAGGTTTGCACCATTTCCGACCGTGAAGCAACTTTTCGCCTCCCACCTTGATCCGGTAAGCCA
This sequence comes from Ampelocalamus luodianensis, assembly GCA_036346255.1. Taxonomy (NCBI): domain Eukaryota; kingdom Viridiplantae; phylum Streptophyta; class Magnoliopsida; order Poales; family Poaceae; genus Ampelocalamus; species Ampelocalamus luodianensis. The sequence continues at coordinate 18,393,472 of CM070629.1, read as the reverse complement.
TTGTCCAATTCCTTGCTCCTATGGCTTGCTATTAAGCTCCTTGAGCTAATCTAAGCATTCAATTTGCTTCATTTTGCTCGATCTTCCTCTCCACGCGCGCCGTGTTGGCACCACCTTCTTCTCCGCGCCGTTGGTGCTCCAACCGACTTCTAGCTTCCCGGCGCCCACCTAGCTCTGTAGCCTCCTAGTAGTCTTTAGACACTCGGGCACTCGCTTGTTTGCGTTGCGGAGTGACTTTTGCTGTTTCGAGTTTGCCGTATTGAGCGCCGCGCTCAACTCCGGCTAGCCGCAGACAAAGCCACTCGCCGCCGAGACCACTCTCATTAGGAGCGCCACACTATTGTGATTCTGTTTATGCCCTTGGTCGGCGCCGCCATGGCGGATTCGCCGTGAACCGCGGCAACCCGCGGGAGTATTTGTCGATTCCACCAAAGATCGTAGCCGGGAGGTTACGCAAATGACCCCATTAATTAGCTAATGATTGGGTATCATTTAATTACCGTCTTAGTCGCAGATTGAGTCGCCATGGTGGGCCCGCACGTAAATCGTAGGTTTAAATGAAATGCGGCACCATCGCAAGTGGGACCACCACAGAGCACCGTGCACCGTGCGCATGCACCGTGGACCGAGTCTGTGGACCGTGTCGCGACAATGGACCCACCGGTCGTAACGCAATTAAATCTGAGTTAAATGAAAATGCACTATTCTGGCCCGCCGGTCGCGATCGCGCTAGAGGTACTCGGTAGAAAAAGTAGTAAGTACTTTATGAAATTTCGAAATCTGTTATTTTGAACGCTGAAAAATTTGTATAACTTCTAAAATGCATAACTAATTCGTTTTAACTCCAAAATGAGTGAAACCATTTCTGTAATTTTCTTATTTAATGAACTTTATATTAAAATTTGTTTCAAATATGTCTCTGTGTGAGAGAGCATTATTTTGGAAAATGAGCTATTAACACTATTATTGTTACAAAAGAAAACACTGATAACTTTGAAAATTCATAACTAAATCATGAAAACTCCTTTTGGAGCAAACCCAACTGTTTTGAACTTATAATAATATTGCCTATTTACCCATGTAATCCATGTACTCACTATTGTTCTACAAAATTTCACTTCATAATTAAATTACATAAATAAAGGCTTATTGAAATCTGAAATTCAAACCACCATAACTTTCACATACTAAATCAAAATGAAATAATTCTTTCACCAAAAACCACCTTAAATCATGACTCAGCTACTGTAGAAAAATCATGCATTTTTGAGCATTTTGAATTTTGAGGTATTTCTCGATGTTTATTCTGTTGTTGCATTTATATAGATTCGAGCCTATTGATATCGACTCTACTGCGACCGAGAGTGAGCAATTACTTTTCCAGCAAGGCAAGCATCCTTTGAACTTTCTTTTGCATCATATTTGATCCCAATTTTGCTAGGGTAGATGCAATGATAATTGCTTGCATGATAGTCTTATATTGTCGCTATTTTTGTTATGAATGGTTAGACACATCCTATTATCTTGTCATTGAGGCTATCCGTGAATTATTCCATTACTGAAATGCTATGGTAGGATGAGTGAAGTAATGTTGTTCGAGTTTGCTTAGTCATGCAAGTCTAGAACCGTAGCTCGATTGTCGGAATAGCCCGCCAATTATGGGACAAACATAACTCTCATTATATACTTATGTTTCAGATCTTCGTATCTGTTTTATAAGTGAGATTTTGTCATTCTTAAATGAGCTTTGGTCTGGACATGTGTTGGTTAGTGATGGTGCCTTCGTACGAGATTGGGTATGTGGTTTGACTTGTCCGACAATTAAGGACCGAACTTTGGGTTGTTGCGATTCAAGCAAAACTCGTGCTATCACGCCAGTATATGGGTGTCGTATGGTTAAGTAGGGGGGAGATTTTATTGTGTTGAGTCCCACGGTGGTGAAATTGTAAGGGCATGGGACCGTGAAATCCCGTGTTCCTTTTGGGCCGATAGGATGGGGGCGTTAACGTCTTGTGTTTCCTAGGATATATAGGATGGAGGCGTTAACGTCTTGTGTTTCCTAGGAGCCATGGGTTGAGGGACTTAGCTCAATGGGATCTTCTTGCTAAAAACGATCGTATCTTGATTTACCCGGCCGGCATACCTTAGGAAGTATGCTATATTCGGAGGCATCTGGAGGCTTACGGGCTAATCAAGTCGTGTGGGTAAAGTAGTACACCCCTGCAGGGTATAATCTATTCGAATAGCCGTGTCCACGGTTATGGACGACCGCTTGAAACTTGTGGCTGCTTATTGTTAGTCTTGAAATTAAAATTGTGGTTATAACTTGGTATCATCATGAATGGGATGTTCATGCTTGTTGTTGTATCAAAGTGGACCGCCACTTTGTTGTTGGTATGGTTTATCTGTATTGAATTCATTACTTATTCGCATGCTTTACTTCTACTTCAAATCTGATTTTGAAATGGCACTTGAAAAACTAGTATGTGTAGGTTGTTCGGTATTGCGTCGTCTTCGCAAAACTAAGCCAATATAAGTCATATTCGCTGTTCATGACTTCCTATTTAACTCACTTAGTGTATCGCTTGACTTATTGGAGAACCGACAATCATGTAGTGCTCGCAGAGGAGCGGCGCGCATGATCGTCGGGGCTCTAGTTTGAGTTAAGTCTCTCATTTAAATGGAGTTAAGTTGGAATCCATTCTCTAGAGATCTAGAGTTATGTCCCTAAGACCTTGATTAGTCTCGGTCTTATGGAGATAACTCCGGGGTCCCCACAAGGAGCTTCAAAGATGGCCGGGGAAGTCTTGAACACGATGGAGTTCACCGGAGCCGAGGAAGATGGAGTGGAAGATGAGGTTCTGAGCAAATAAGTGGAACCAAATCATTACCAAAGCTTCATTATAGCTCATAGAGGCTCCAAAAGCAAGTAATTGCAAAATGAACCACTTACCGGAGCTGGAGAAGAAAGGGGGTGAAATCGGCCGAAAATCTCCAAACTCAACATTGAGTGATTCCTGAGAATGCAACCCAAAATTAAGTTAGGGGAAAAGTAAAGGAAGTTGAGGAGCTCAAAAGGGTACAAGAAAGATTGAAGGTGAACCACTGGACACCAAGATCGCCATTGGAGCTCCACGGTTCAACAATGGTGTTTTGGAGATTTGAAGTGGTTTTGAGCTCAAATACATAGAATGAGCAAAGTGTGGTGTAAAGGAACACCAGGAGGAACCAAGGGGTTATTTATAGAGGAAGGATTAGGGTTTTGAGCAAGAACAAGAGCTCACGGTGAGCTCGGTTCATGGCACGGTCATGGACCAAGAAATGATGGGAGCAGCTGAGACTCGGGATGGAGGAGCCGAAAGCCTGGGGTGCATTAAATGCCTCACAGAGTGATGTTGACGAGGCACGCTCGAAGTGACACAACAAGCCGCCCTCCCTCTCTCTTTCTTCCTGCCATGGACGCACGCGCGCACGGAGAGACAGAGGAGGAAGAAGAACATAAGAGAAATCATGACCGTTGGATTGACAATGAGCGGTCACGATTAAAAGGATGCGGCTGAGGGTTTTTAATACTCAAACCAATCAGGGCGGTCCGATCACGAACCAACGGCTGCGATTAACTGGGATGTTCGGGTGACCCGAACAGCCCATACAATAAGGACGGCCAGATCTAAATCTAACGGCTCAAAAGGATGGCTCGATCGCGGTGGCCCGAACGGCACAAACGACGCGGGCCGAGCGATTGAAATCCAACGGCCGAAAATCAATCGCGCGCGTTTGAAAAGGCTCGGTGCAGTTAGTTGGTTGAGTCGAGTCAAGTGGCTCGAGCCCGAGTCCGACTCAAACCCAAGGAACAGTGAATCAGCTTCAGGTTTTAAATTAAGCTGAGACTTTTGAGGATTTAATAGAGGTAGCAAAATAACTCCAAAAATTCTAAAATTTTTACAGGAGCTTGCTGACTTAGATATTGACCTTGTGTAAAAATTTTAGAGGTTTTTATGCTATGCATTTTTCTCCAAAAATTCTGCAAGGTACTGGTTCCAGGTTTGACTGCCCTCGAAAAATATTCAAACAATTCCTAGAAATTGTGAAATTTTTCAGAGGGGTCACATATCATCCCAAGAACTTAGAAAAAATATTTCCAGGAGATGATCAAGAGGTTTGACAAGATTGTTTTTGAAAGCTCAAGATTTGGATCAAAAGACTTGTGACTATGTATTTTCATAACTCTTGTACAATACTTGTTCAGTACAAATAGGAAATACATGATGTAAGAAAAAATTTAATTTCTCCTCATTTTCTTACATTTGAAACACAAGCCCAAAATTGGGATGTTACGTATGACATTCTTGTACTCGTTTGAAAGCTAATGACGAGGTGCATCCCTTCCACTTAAGCCCTTTCTCGCCCTCCAAGTGCCCCAAAATCGGCCATCTTCGGCCCCGAATTCGCGTCACAAGTTTCTAGTTTTTGTCTTTGCCATTTCTCTCGGTCTTCCCTTCGGAATTTGGGGTTCACCTCAACTGCAAAGATGTAGATCTTGTCGAAACCTTTCAAATAAGCATATATAAGCCATATAAATTTTGCATTTTCATCATTTGAGACTAGCTGTTATTTCTGCTCAATCTAAAGGATTGTTTGCATTGCACCGATATTGCTTTGTTTTGTACTCTACGTCGTGCGAACAATCTTGTGCCCTTCACAGAAGTTTGAGTAAGTGGCTAGAGTCGCTCCTAGAACTTGTTGTGAGGTTTTCCATTGCTTACATCAAGCCACATTGATCTTTGCGTGTGTGTTCCTACACTCCTCTTGATAGGCTAGGATCAACAACTTTGACTAGTACTTTGAGCAACTTTTCAACTTACATTTACTGATTTGATTATTGCTGATCCTTGCTACCATATTGAAGCCTATCCAAGCTGCACCTACTACCATTGTACAGGTACCAGTTGCTTGCAATCGCTTTGTCAATTTTCGGAGATCGTTTAGCACCGACACTAGTTGCCGGTCACCACCTGTGTGCTTAGTAAGAACTGGTAAGAACTTGGTATAAGCTTGGGTGTGAGCAACTTTGAGCTTCCAGATCCTAGTAGTTGATAGAAACATATACTTGTGATTTGTTTTATTGTTTTCTACTAACTATGTCAGGCTCACGGGATGATTACAAGATAGATCTACGTCTTCTTCGAACCATTGAATGGGGGCGCAAGAAAATCCATGAGGAAGATGCATGCTTGAGACGTGATTACCCACCACGGGAGGTATATGATCGTGATAGGACGTCTGGTAAAACTAAACTCATTGTGCCTCTTTTGCTGGTAAATTTGATTTTGATGCCTATGTTGACTGGGAGATAGCTATAGATAAATAATTTGAATATTATGAATTGTCTGATAGTAAAAAAAAAAAAGTTGCCACTAGTATTTTTGTTGAAGATGCAATACTTTGGTGGAAGTATTTATGTAGACATGGAAGAGTGCTTTAAACTTGGCATGCATTAAAGAAACTTTTGAGAGATGAATTTGTTCCTAAATATTATGTTGATTATTTGTTAGCTAGACTACAACGTTTCAAACTAGGTCGTAGAACTGTAAGGGAATACTATCATGAATTGAAAACTCATTTGTTGCGTTGTGGCTTAGAGGAACATGCTGAAGCTATAGAGAATATATTCTTAAGAGGGCTTTATCAAGCAATTCAGGTTCTTCTTGTTCACAAAGAATATAATTCTCTCTCTCATTTGTTTATACTTGCTTGTAAGGTTGAGAGTCAAATTGAGGAGAAATTGAGAATGCTTGATAATAGGAAACATGAGAACAAACCTGTATTTGTGCCTATTTCTCTGGCTAACATCTTGCAGGAAGCTGAGAACTATGCCAAAGAGGAGAATGAGCTGATTGAACCATCGACTCCATTGGTTGAGCAGGAATAAGGGAAAGCTTGTGACTACTCACCGCCTCTAGTACCGACATCATCTGAGTCGAGCCTACAAGGTAATACCAAAGGTACTGATTTGAACATTCAACCTGATATCAATGCCAATGATTTCATGCCTAGTATCATCGAGCAAAGGGAAAATCAAATTATAATAGAAACCATTGCATCACATGAGGTGAAGGAACCTAGTGCTGAGAAGGCAGATATTAATTTCCTAGCTACAGAATCTGATATTATTAAGAATTTGCATGAATCCTGTGATAATTTGATTGATTTGCGTGCTGAATTGAGAGCACCATGTGATAAAATTATTGATTTACCTGCCGACTTGAGTGTACCATGTGATAAAATAATTGAATTACCTGCTATTTTGAGTGTTTCATGTGATGAGTTAAATGCATATAATGATCATGTAGAATTGGTTAGACATAAAGAAGTTTTGACTAGAATTTCTCCTGCTTATTCTTTATGTTACATTATGTTGAATCTACCTATAAAATTATCACATACAATGGAGAAAGTTTTTGAAATCGCATGTTCGAAACCCTTGTTTAGTGCCTACACCTCTAGGTATAAGTTTAATTTGATTAAAGATTATGGTGTAGACAATTAATTTCTTGTATATCAAATATGCATAACTTGTGACTACATGGATGAATTGAAGCTTGTTGTTTTGAACAACAATTCTTGTGTGCTGAATCTTGTTCACTATGAGAGAAAAATAAAATTTAGTGATCATTCGATGCCTATGTGTTCATCTCTTATTGCACCATCTAGCATTGACAATCTGAATAATGAAGTTGGTGTATGGAAGAACTTACAAATATTTTCACCCTTCCTAGATGAATTTGCTATTGCTCGATTGAAATCTGATTATATGGATAAACTTTGTTTGATTCCAAAAGTTGTAGTTTTGCCCATATGTGCTACCACTGCAAGTTTACAACTTCAAGGATTTGAATTGCATAAATGCTTCACTTACATTTGCAAAACTAGTTGCAATAATTGTTGTGTGAGAAATTTTGTTTTGCTCATTAATATATATGATTATTCTTGGGGTGATAATACAATGAGCTTTTATGATCGCTGCTGTTTTATAACACTAATTGTGCAACAACGAAGAACCGTTAAACCAGATGACATATACATATACCATGCATACACCTTGGCTTCTTTGTTATCATATTTTTAGCTTATCAAAAGTCGAGGACAATTTGTTTTCAAGAAGGGGAGGATGATGAGGATATGACCCCAATGGATACAACCATATTTGTTGTGCTTATTGTTCCAGTTACAAGAGCTTGTAAGCTTCCCTCAAATTGTCAGGTGAGCTCGTTTTTAGGAGTGCTTTTATATTATATGAACTATATGATGCTATATAATGATGAAAATGTATATTTCTACAGCACCACGTCACTTTGTGTTCAAGTTAAGCAAGAGTTCAAGTTGGATACGTTATGATAAACCCAAAGGTCCTATTTTTGGCCCGATCTTTCGATGAGAAGATACGTTCGGTGGTAGTCGCTCAACTCTCACGATCCTAGCTACGAACACGCAAGGCCTAAACCACGCAATCGCTGAACTGCTCAACAAGTCATTATCAACCGTGCACGAATACCCGGTTGACCTGATCACAAAAATCGATTCCTGCATACACCGAAGAAGCACGCAAGAACAAGATAAATAAGCAATCTGAAATTACGAATATGAATAAAATACTTGATAAATTGGGATTCTGAAGCGGTATTATGGTTGGTCTAGTCGACACAAGCCAATACACGAAGTTGCATAGAAGCTAACTTTTAACTAAATAAAATCCGAGGAAAACTAGAGGGGTGTGGCCTCCTTATATAGGGGAGAAGGAGCAGCACATGTCCAAGAGTTAAAAGGGTGGTACTATTTATAGGTACTGTTTATGTGAACAGTACAACTATGAATAGTGCAGCCCAAGGGGGTGGCCAAGGAGGTGGCCGGCCCAAATAGGTTACAAGGCCTAATTTGGCCCAAACAAGTGACACAGCATCTTCTTTCGATGATTGCGACGCGCACAAAAAGAATTTGGAGGTGATGCTGGATCCATTTGAGAGCACGAGATAAGCTTTCAATCAAGTACTCGTGGACCTCAAACAGAGTTCGTATGTGAAAGTTATGCATGTTTGAAGTCAGGGCTGTCTCTAGAGACCGAACTGGATTCCAAAACGTGTCCAACATGAACTCTTGCTTGGCTTGGACACAAAGTGACGTGGAAACCTTCCTTGTACCATGACGTGAAGTAGAACTCGTATCCGAAGGGTTGATGTCCTCATCATCCTCCACTTCTTGCATTTGAGTCGTCCTCGACTCAAGCTCATCCTCCAATTCCAGAAAAAGCTTTAAAATTTGTAGCAACGCATGCTCATCTTCCTGCAAAATGTTAGCAACAGCGGGTGGCAAAGAAATAGAGAAAACTTTACAAATTAAAGGTGAGTGTGCATGCATCAAATCAGTAAGGCTATATTTTCTCACAGCATTCAGTTTGCAACTCAATTTGCAAGTATAAGTGAAGTAAATTGGAGAGTTATGCATCGCCCGGTTATGAAAGACAATTGTCCACAACTTTTGTAAGTTAATGGGCAGCACAACAATTGATTTCAAAGTGCAATTTTCCCCAAAGGCCCAAACTGATTCACATGATCACGTCTCTAATTTACATCACAATTCAAAGTGCTTATGGAATCCTTGTACTTGTCTCCCGACTCCCTTATGTAACATTTTCTTTTAAAAAAATCTACATCACTAATTTAAATCACAATTCACAAGTGTTTTACAGGACTCCCTCTACGCCATGTGTTGCCGCCAGATGTTGGTAGAAAATGGGATTGGCCAAAAGGAGGGAACACAACATTTAAAGAAAATAAATAATTTCTAATTGCGAAAAGGAAAGATAGGCCGGTACGAAGGAAATAAATTGTCAAATTAGATGAATTTGAATCGTCCGAATCAGTTTCTAATTACGAGAAGGAAAGATAGTTTCTAATTACTAGAGGTGGGAGTCGGGCCGTCCCACACGCCGCGTGCACAGTGGCCTCCGCTCCGCATTGGCGACCCCGCCATGACGCCCACATCGGCCATCATGTCGTCCCCCACGCACTCCCACCTCGCCGCCCCCACCATGCCGCCCGCATCAACCGCACGCCACTGTCAGCACTCTCGCCTCGCCGGTCAGACGAAAGGAAGAAGAGAGGGGAGGGATGCGGCACCGGCGCGTGGGGACAAGGGAGGGAGGGCAGCAGCGCGTGGGGAGGGAGGGAGGGTGGCTGCGTGTGGCCACATGCGGACTGGGAAGGGAGGAAGAAGTGGGGCACCGGGGGTGAGGGCGGAGCGGCAGAGGTGGCAAGGGGGCGCCGGGCAGAGGGCGAGGGCGGAGCGGCAGCCGACGAAGGTGGCGGCGCGGCGCGCGCCGTTGCGCCTGAGGGAGAGGGAGACGGGAGGAAGAGGCAAAGAGGGAGAGTGGGCTTGTGGTGCGGGTGTCTGGCCATGTGGGAGAAGGGAGGAGAGAGTTGGAGACGAAGAAGAGATAAGGAAGGAGACGGGGAGAAAAAGAAAAGGAAAGGAAAGGAAAAAAGAAAAAGGGAAGGAAAGGAAAGGAAAGGAAAAAGAACGGAAAAGGAAGGGGAAAAGTGGAAGGGAAAAAGGGGGAGAAAAAAGTGGAGGGAAAAAAGAAAATTTAAGAAAATTTAAATAGAGAACTTAACTAGAGATTAAGTTAGAAAATTATAGATTTCTTTTTGACATGTTCAAAAGCTTCAAAGAAATCAAGGCCGAGGCACTCACCTATTCCCTCCATAGCCATCTGCAAACCCGCTAATTTTTTTTGTAGGATCCAAAATGATAGCAAAGCAATATAGGTGTGAAATAGATCCAAAATATTTAACAAATTTTTCTTCCATTGCTGCAACAAGATGACCTAAAAGGGGATGGCCCCTAGATTTAGCAAATTTGTCTGCAATTAGCCAAATAAAATCTATAACTAAGTAAGAGGTAGGGTAGTAAATACCGGATAGAGTCTTAGTTGCTTTGTAGAAAGGTTTCAAAAACTCTCGAAAATGACTAACAATTTTTTAATCTGAGATAGCAACTATCAACTTATATGAGTTAGCATTGACAAAGACAGATATAATATGTTCATACCCTTGTACCTTCTTCAGCATGATGTATGTCGAGTTCCACCTCACCTTCATGTCAAGACCGAATTTTCTTGGGATCTTATCGTTGGCTACGCAATACTCTGCGAACCGGGCTGCTGCCACCGTTGAACTTGAAAGGAAACGAAGGGCATCGCGGATATTATTCAAATAAATGCCAATCACCTCCATACCGTCTTGCACAATGAGATTAAGGATATGACATACTCATCTCTGGTAGGGAACATATCCACCGATATATGTCTACAACCTTGGGGTGAGGATGTTCATAGCCGTCATATTCGCCAATGTGTTATCAAGAGTTATAGAAACAATCTTATTTCCTATTTGAAAATCCTTAATTACTTCTAGTATGAGCTCGACAATGGCATCTCCTGTGTGTGATTCAGTAATTAACTTAAACCATATGACTTTCTTGTTTAGCTTATACTCATCATCTAAATAATGGGCTACAACACTAAGGTAGACAGTTCTCTGGTATGATGATGTCCAAATATCCGAGGTTAAAGCAAAAGAGTACTGAACTTTTAGAAAAATTTCTTTTAGTGCTGCTAGCTCTCTACTATACATCCCTAAAGTATCAGATAATGTCGTTCTCCTACTGACATGTTGGTACTGTGGAAAAAAGCCATGTTGGATCATTCTTTCAAACGAGTGACTTTCACCCATCCTAATTGGTTGATCCTCAGAAACAATGCATCTAGCAATTTTCTCATGGGCATAATGAGGGTTATATGCCAAAGTACTTACAGAACCATTAGCCTCGAAGTTGAGCTGCGTCTGGACTCCTCCACCTCGCATGTGCGCCCCCATCTTTTTCAAGTATGCTTGTAGTGCCGGTTCAAGTGCCCCGTCCCTCCACCTGTACGAGCAGTTAATTGAGCTTTGCAATAATTACAAGTTGTGATCTTTATCGTTTGGCTATCTTGAATTTTCTCGCTCCAGGTCATGTGCTTTCAGCACTTCGCCCTTCGCCCGACGCTGCTGCTGCCGGGCGTAGACCCACCAATATTGCTATCCGTGCACAGGGTACCGAAGTCTGGCATCTCCATCGGGTCCGGACGGCATTGGTACTTCTCGTATCCCTCTGTATCGTCCATATTATGGTCATTCATGCCGTACTCCCCCAAGCCTGGGGAGACTGACGAGCATCGATGGGAGAGGTAGCGGGAGGAGGATTAGGGGAGCGACAGGAGATTGAGCGGCACGAGACTGATCATCTCCCTCTCCCTATTGTTGCTTTTGTGCTATGACTCCTCGATAGCATGAAGCTACCGAGCTCCGCCGCTCCCTCCACCGGCTTCATACTTCGAGTCCTTGGTAACACGCTTTGTAGTGTACTGAGCATTAGAGCAAAGAGAGAATCGAGAATGGAATATGTGTTTCGCTCGGTGTTGAATAAATGAGCAAAAGACAATCACTAGAGCAAAGACAAGCTGAGCTTCGATGGTGAACAAATGAGTTGCAGGCATTCATTTTTATAGGCACAAAGAGTCGAAGAGAAAGAATCTCGCGTAGAGTCGTTTGTCTTGCCCGTTGCCTCTCTCCCTCATCATGTCTTATCCTGTCAAATTGTGTCCTATCATGTCTCACGTAGAGCCGTTGTCTCGTGATCTTGTCCGTTGCCTCTTTGGCTCTCTCCCATGGATTGTGTCGACGTGACAACCCCACGCCCAGGCGCCATCTCTCAGGTGACGCGACGTCTTCCCAGTTCCCAGCAGCGCGCCTCCCCAGCCAGCAGCGCCTCCCCTTGTCCTCTTCTCTCGTCGCCTCCCCCACCTCCTCCATCTCGGCATCTCCCCCTCTCCCCCCACGGCCCACCCCCGACGCCTCCCCCTGCCGTGCCTCCCCCTTGGTCTTCTTCCCCCGCTGCCTCCCCCACCTCCCCCATCTCCCCCTCCCCTTGGCCCACCCCCGACGCCACCCCCTACCTCGTCCCCCACCGGCCCTGGCCTCCCCGTGCCACCTCCGACCTCCCCCTGCCGCCTCCCCCTTCTCCCCCCACCCCTAGCGCCTCCCATTCCCCCACTGTCCCCGGCATCCCCCACGTGGCCGCTTCTCCCCCTCTCCCCCACCCCTACCACCCTCGGCCTCCCCCTTTTGCCCCACCTCCTCCACCTCCCCTGCCGGCCCCCATCACCTCGCCTCCCTTTTCCCCGGCCAAGGCGTCGCGGGCAGGGGCACAGTGCGAAGCGCGCGCTGGCGGCAAGCCGGTGACGCAGAGACGGGTACGCGCAAGGTGGCTACGTAGAGGTGGAGAGCAAGGCCCAAGAGCGGCGCGCGCACGGGGACGGTTATGTAGTCACGCCTCACACGAAGGCGGGTGTGGGAGCGGCGAGGTAGAGGCGGGCGCCAGCCCATGGGGGCAATGCAGAGGCGCGTGGGGGGCCGACGATGCAAAGGTGCACACGGATGTGGGCGGCGATGCAGAGGCGCACACGGGCGTGGGCAACGCGGCGTCGCGGCCAGGCGGACGCGAGCTTGGCGTGCCGCTAGCGTGCTGCTGTCATGCCGTGCCGCCCGTCATGCCGTGTCCGCAGGCCCGGCCCACCATGTGATGTGTTGTGCTGTGTTTGGGCCATGCTGTTCCGCCCCTGCCTTGGGCTGGCTCGGAATGGCACAACCCAACTCCTAGGTGTAGCTAAAACAAAGCAAGGGAATAACCCCATGCTGTGATAAGGAAAGATAGGCCAATGCAAAAAAAAAAAAAAAAAAGAGGAGGCGATCCTTGAAGAGGAAAGAGAAGGAAAGGTCGGTCGATACAAAGGAAGGAGATGATTGAATTTGATGTGATTGGGTCAGCCAAATACATGGATTTTGGGTTGATTATTGCATATATATACAATGTTTATGCCAACGGGAAGAAACGCACGCCATCAATACGCTTTATATTTCTCCTCATTTCATTTTTCTGCAATAGGAATAATTATAGCTAGTAGATCTAATTCAGGGTATCTCCAATAGTGTATTTATTGTCGTCTCTTAGCTATGCCACGTTAAGAAAATCCTACGTGGAGGAGAGAGAACACAGGTCGTCTCTTCCTGAAGAGACTGTTGTCCACACGAAACAAGACATGATAAATCAATCTACTCTAGTTAACATGTAAGCTCGTTTAAAAAAATTTATAAAATATAAATGTTGAAGTGTGTGCTAGAGACTAGGGGTGAAAACGGATCGGATAGTTTCCGACCGATCCGGACGGAAACGTATTCGGATTGTCTCGGTCGGATTTTTCTCAGATAATTTTCGGATCGGAAACAAATTCAGATTTTTTTTTGTTAGAAACGAATACGGTAGGCATGCTATCCAGCAGATACGGAAACGAATATGGATTATCTAGATAAGACGAAGTTCAGATATCCAGATTTCATCCCAAAAGAGGATTTTGGCCCAAAAGAGGAAAGGAGATTTTAATTGATTTTTAAATTTAAGAAAATGCAACAAATCAAATAGTCTTTTAGAAAATAGCAAATAGAGTTCAAAAATTCTAGAAAAAATCATAAAAAATCTTTGAATTATTTTCAAGTTAATAAAATTAATTCCAACTCAAAGTTGGTTTATTTTATATATAAATTATTTTTAATTTCTAAAAATAGGAAAAACCTTTTTAAAATCCAAAAATATATTAAATTAATTAAAATTTTATTTTTTAATAAATTTTATTTTTGACATTAAAAACTAGGAAATTAAATAATTGACTTTATTTTTTTATTATTATTAACGAGGAAAACTCTTTTAAATCTCAGAAAATCCAATAAAATAATAATTTTATTAATTTTATTTTTGGTAACATACTTTGAAATGTTACAGTCATTTGTGTATAGATTAACCATCCAACCTAATCGATGTTAGTGTGAACTAAGTTTTATGTATGTGATGAACTAAGTGTGAATGCATGATAATTTGTGACTTTGTGAGTTATGATTTATGAGCTAAATATGGTAAACTAAGTGTTATGTTTGTGATGAACTGGTTAATGCAGGTTGTTAGTGCCAATGTTATGTGTGGTTGCTAAAAATATGAACCAGTCATGAATGTTTGCATCAAATAAACTAGTTATATGTTTTCGTTAATTTATAGCATACAATTTAAGGGGTTTTGTGTTCCGAAAAATATCCGCGACCGTATTCGTTCGATTCGTATTTGTATTCGATATTATTCGTATTCGTATTCATATCCGCAGGTATTCGTATCCGGATCCAGAAAAAATAATATGAAAACAAATATGGCAGAGACACTGTCCGTCCATATCCGATCCGTTTTCACCCCAACTAGAGACTATCTATTAGAGATGTTATCTCTAAAGATGATGTAGTATATGTTAAACACAAAGTGATCTTTAATTATTGGAGATGCCCTCGTGTCCCTGAATTTTCTCGCGGATCGATAAAGCTTCGCAATGACTTATTCGATTGGTAAATCTTTTTTCCATCGCCTTCATCTTGGTCGATTCGCTTGAAAATCGTCTAGCACGCTGCATAGTCGCCAAGGAGCACCGCTACTGTTTGAGGAAAGCAATTTTCGGACGGCAACACCATGATTCGAGGAGCTAGTTTATAGCACTAACACAACATGATCCATGAATCATGGAGTATATATATGAGCTTGTTTATGATTGGGGGAGATCCAACTCTCACCGGTATCCCTAATCCTGTCCCCCTCCCCTAACTTAATTAATTAACCCTGATTAATTTCCCGATCGACGCTACTCAAGTCTCCAGCCATCCCAGAGGAGATTCCCCACCGGCTGGCCACCTCTAATCATTCGGCGGCGCCGGGAGGGAGGCGGCCGGTCGACGTGGCCGCTCCTGCGACATCTGTGTGCATGACTCCATGAGCGGATGAGCCTGCAGGCTGCAGGTTGCCCACAGGCCACAGGCTCCGCGACGCCTCGAAACACGAGTTGAAAGCCACCGATCGCGAACACATCCCGGGCACAGCGCCGCGCGCGTACGCCGCGATTCGTCTGATCCGTGAATTCGTCTGACCGCATCGCCTTCCTTCCTTCGTCCGGCTGCCTGTGACGTTCCCCGACTTTTCTGTTGCCTGAATCAACAGCGATGCAGAGAGGAGGTGTTTAATTCAGTCACTGAACAGAGAAATGCAGATGATCATCGATCGGCGTGTTTGGAACCAACCGAACGCGCATCAAATCTGGCCAAATTATGGTAATCCGCCATCGCAAAGGGATGTGTTATTATCGTCGCGATGGAAACTAGGGGCTGTTCGGTCGCTGGCGAAAATGAGCAGGTCAAAATATTTTGAAGGTGTTGCCTTGGAGCACCAGTATTTGCTCATTGGGGTATTTATCAGATCTTCAGTTGCCTTGGATCTGGCGATGACGACGTACTGAACTTTGATCTGGTCTTCACTGGTTGGGTCAGACGATGAGCGTCGTGTCCTTCTTAAAGGCGTTGTCTTGGAGCACCAGTTTCTGTTTACCGGGGTGAAAACTCTTGATCTGACCTTCAGTGGTTGGATCCGGCGACGATGACGTACTACGTATTGATCTGACCTTCACTGGTTGGGTCAGACGACGAGCGGCGTGTCCTTCTTGAAGGCGTTGTCTTGGGGCACCGGTATCTGCTCGCTGAGATAAAAAACCTAGATCTGGCCTTCATTGGTTGGATCTGGCAACGTTTTCTGTCCCTCCTTGGAGGCGTTGCTTTAATGACTTGACCCTCAAGCACCTTGTTGCACAGCTCTATTCGGATGTGTTGGTTGAAGGAGAAGCTAGCTATCGCCGGCGGCGGGCTGTTCCCGATGCTAGCTACAGCATGACAATTTGTTTGTCATTTAGTTCTTGGTCTGCTTTTTGTAAGCCAATTTATTCATTTATAATAAATTATGGTTGTGTGCATCGTATAATGCAGAAGCCGAGAGGTTTGCCCTTCCATTATCTAAAAAGCTAAAACTAGAGCTGGAAACGAGCCGAGCCAACTCGAGCCAAGCTCGCTCAGGCTCGGCTCGACTCATTTGGAAAACGAGCTCAAAAGCCGGCTCGGCTCAGCTCGAAAAAAAGCTCGAGCCGTCTCGAGCTGCTCGTTCGAGTCAGTGACCCCCAAGCCCTCGTTCGTCCCTCCCGAGTCCCGACTCCCGTTTCCCAGTTTCCCACCCCAACCATCTGATATTTGATATCAAGCCCCAGTGTTGTGAAGCATTTCTATAGCAGCAACATTCAGGATAGAACAATAATCCAACCTACAAAGAACAAAATTTCCCCATTACAAACTCTAACAGCCTTCACGACAATCATTCAACTCCAAAAAAATCCTAGACACCAATGTACTAAATACATATCAAAACCACATCAATTAAGCATATCATCGAGCAGGCTGAGGCTGAGAGTGGATGCGATGAGCCGATGAGGCGGCGCGCGGCGTCGAGGTGGTCGTATCGGCAGTACCCCGCGACAAGCGTGTTGTATGCGAAGACGTCGACCGCGGCACCGGACCCCTCGGCAGCGTGGAGGATGCGCGTGGCGTCAAAGGTGCGACCACGGCAGCAAAGGTTTTGGATAAGCTTGGTGCAAAGGTAGACGTCGAGGGCCTCGCCGCGGAAGGTGGAGCACTCGACGAGGCGTGCGGCCTCGACGAGGTCGTCGCGGGCGATGAGGCGACGGAGGCGGCGTTGGCGGAGTTGGGGCGCGCGTTGGAGGACTGGGGCAGAGGAGGAGTAGTGGCAGCGGTGGAGGAGGCGAGGTGGAGGTGGTGGGTGGAGGAGGCGGCGGCCGGCGGGTGGAGGAGGCGGGGTGGAGGAGGTGAGGTGGAGGCGGCGGGTGGAGGTGGCCTGAGGCATCGCGGCAGAGAAAGGGGAATTGGGACTGGTCTGAGGCAACGGATTTTGGGATTTTGGGGACAGTAGTTGTACTCAGTAGGGAGGACTCGGGGAGGAGGGTAGAACGAGCCAAACGAGCCGCCGAGCCGCTCACGAGCGGCTCGAGCTCGGCTCGAAAAAATCGCGAGCCACGAGTTGGGTTTGGCTCGGCTCGAAAATTCACGAGCTCGAGCCGAGCTGAGCCGAAACGAGCCCGAGCAGGTTCACGAGCCTCGAGCTATTTTTTCAGTCCTAGTTAAAACCTAGGCAATATCAAATATTGGTGAAAAAACGGTTTTACTAAACAATATTCAACTGTTTTTTTTTTCAGAATAGTCGGATTTTAATCCATCCGGTATGCTTTGAGATTTGCACTTCTTCTCATCTAATAAATTAGGTCCGAATTTATTATGTTTTTTTTCTTCAGAACATAACGGATTCACTACATTGCCGTAATTTGTTGGTATAGAATTTTATTTTATTTTATTTTTGTCTTTGTTTTTGCTCATTCTCTCGAAGTATATGTTAGATTTTGAATCATATGATGGAAATATGAGTTAATAAGGCTTTCAAGAATAATTACAGTAACCTAGAATAAAAATTACATAAATATTTACTTTAATTTATGTATAATAATGTTGTAAATGGAATAAAATTTGACTGTTTTGGGCTGAGAAAATAGTCGAATCTTGTATAGACGGACCCTAAAAAGAGCGTTATTTGAATTGTGATCAAGTCAAATTTTGGTATTACCAAAATTTTGGTGATCATTTTCACATCGTCGGATTATCAACGTTATCAAATTTTTATAGGTGTATCGAATTTTGATAGCAGACTAAACAGTAGTCAATTTTTATTGATATTACCTATATTTAGTTTGGTTCAGAGATACCGAACCAAACAGTAAACTGGATGTTGGTGTCGGAGTGCACGAAGGAAATATCTAGCTACAGTGCTTAGAAAATGACCGTGGTTGAGCTGAGCATGGTTTATCGTAAGCAGGTACAAGGACCACAAAGTGACTGGGCCAATCCAATACTAACAACACTATGGGATGAACAGACGATGACCAGTATTGAGTTTGCATTTGATGTGCCGAGAATTGACAAGTGTTCTGCCGAGAATTGACAAGCGTTCTATTCCGTGCGTTAACCCAATCCATTAAGAACTTATGCCGGTGAGGAAACGTGGGCAATGTACTCTTAGCTTAGGACATATACAATAGTTTATTTTTTAGAGTTGTATCTAAAGACTTTAATTTATCTATAAATAATCTTAAAGACAATATCTTCAACAAGTTATCGATAAAATTATTTATTTTTAACACAATTTATCCCTTTTAACACTCACTATTTGTGATAGTTTGTGCGCGTGTCCAGTTTATCTCTTATATAAGAGATGATAACTCTTTCTTCACATTCTCTTTCTTCTAACTAGAATTTTAAATAATATGACAGATAAAAGATGACTGAGGTGACTACTATTGAATATGCCCTTAACAAACTTTGCCTCCTGATTATTGGTTAGTTAACTTGTCTAAATCATTGACTTGCCTATGAAAACAGTGAAGAAAAACAACCACACCAATATGTTTGAGATTTTGCCTTCAAAAGAAATGTTTTGAGATTTCAAGCACTTAGAGCATGTACAATGGGCTTATGTCAGCCGTCTATAGTATCTGCCACATAGGATTTTTGCTGACGTGGATGAAAGAGAATGAAGAGAGAGAATATTGCTGTCTACAATCCTGCAAACCGACTATAGCACTGTAATCAAGAAAAGCATTAAAGATTGTGTGTTGTCTACAATCATATAGCCGATCAGATCACCACGACTCATCAGTATGAAATTGCCTTTAGTCTTGTCTATAGGTGACATAGAGAGTTGTTATAGACAGCAGCTGTCTGTACCATTGTACATGCCCTTAGCCAACCAATTACGGTTCAAAGCACAGTCCGGACTCCGGAACAAAGAAGTAAAGAGGTCTATTTAAAATAAAGGTGTCATGCTCGATCTGTATCAACTGTAGCTGCGTTAAGCCCGCTCTACAAAGCTAGGCCTACGCCGCCGGTCCAAGAGTAGAGTAGGGATCTTTCTTCTGCCATGCATGAGAAAGTAATGTCTTGTCGTGTCATTTTTTCATGGTTAACAACACCACAGATTAGATTATGTATTGTGCTAGTAGCATTGCCATGGTAGCCAGGACGGAGACAGCACACGGGGCTACTGGGAGGGAGCCATGGCAACCCAAGCTTTAAAAAAAAATTAAACAATTTTGATCTTATGTGAAACAAAACTCTAGAAATATATATATATATATATATGGTCCCTCCAATTACTTAACTGTTCATATTTTAAAAGCTATGTGTTAGTTATCTAATCAATATTAACATGTACTTATGCACAAAAGATCAATCCATTTTCTTGTATTCCCAAGAAGTAGCTAGTAACTACAACCTTTTTTTACTTTTGTTTATCTCTTACCATCCCAAATACTCAAGCATAAGCATAAGCAAAGCAAAACAATGAGGCAGTAAATTGTACAAACGTACAACTTCCTCTTATTCCCTTTTCTCCTTTTTTTTTTGGGTTTCTTCTACCTAATAACTCTCCAAACTACAAGTGGATTGAATTCTTGAAGAGTGGGTTGTGAACTTGTGATAATTCAATATAATGAAATGTTGGCGAGTACGACTTAAGTAAACACTAAACATATTAATTTCTCTTAGGTTTTTTACTTGTGTTTTGTATGTCTCACTCCTATGCAATCATTTAACATCACAATAATATGAATCTTTTTTTGGTACATCATTGGGTAGATGAATGACAAGCAATATATTATTATATTTTATGTTTAGAACTTTCGTTTAAAACCAAATAAAACATATTTTCTTTATGTTCAATTGGCCCCTCATAAAATTTCTAACTATTGTAACCACTAATCTGGTCAATACTTTCGATCTGGAAAGTAAAAAATCTACCTAATGATGTGGCACTTGTTCTAATGACAGAGGACACCGATCCGGCTAGACAAAGGTTGAGTCCATGGAACTCTTTTTACCTACCCCATCACTCAGAAGTTAAGACATGACACGCCTCATGTGAACTTAGCGCTAGGCTTGACCCATCCTAGTATCCTACTACCCTGTACGGCTGCACAACATGTTTGGGCCAACCGAGAGTTAGAGACAGCTCAAAATGCTCCAACCTTGCTTAACTTTTTCCATAGACCATCCCAGCTCAAAGGATTGCTTAATCTTACTTCAAGTAGAGTAAAAGAAACTACTATTAACAATCAAATAGTTATTCAAAGGAAAAAGTCCATCCGTAGTCCTCAATTCTTCACTTCATCTAGTTTTCGTCCCTGAAATACAAAACCGGTTAAAACTAGTCCCCCAACTGGCAATAGCATGTTAAACTAATTTTGACCACTTTGACCAATGTGGTTAGCTTAGTCGGATCCGACTGCATTCAAAATGGACGCGCTCTGCCAAGCTCGACGTCGGCAAGCGTGACCTCGACGACAACCGGCGAATACCAAAACGGGATGTTGCGGTCCGGACGATCCTATATACGATGTTGGCGTTGACCGAGGTGGCCCACAGCGGCAGCGGTGGCGCTCTAGCCTACGGCGGAGGCAACTGACTGGCTATGAATCCATAAAAGGGCACGATAAGACCGACGGACATCGGCTGGCTCGGCCGCCTCCGCCCCTGGCCGCCTCCTCCGTCGCCGGTCGTACAATTCGGGTCATGCCGTGCACGACACGGTATTATGTGGGTCAGGCCGGGGTCACAATCCAAGGAAAGCATGCTTCGCAGGGTCATGCTCCCAAAGCAACCTTCCCTGAGCTCAATCGACGGCTGTAGCGCCTCCTCCTCGAGCACCGCCCTTTCGGCTCTGTCTCTGACCACCGGGAGCTCGTCGTCGGCAACCCTTGGACTCTGCGTCACCTCGAGCGAGTTCGCGAGGCTGCTCTGCACCCGTATGAGTTGATCCTGAGCTCGGAGCCACACTGAAGCGCCTAATCGCCATCCTCGCCGTGCTTGTACACGCACGGGAGCTCCGGTTCACCGCCGGCATGTTAATGTTTAATCCTATCATTAGTACTTAATTGATTAATTAGTGTTCGTGTGACATATAGGTCCCACCGATAATGAATATGATTAGAAATTTGATTAAGACTCTGAGCCTATTACTTGTGGGGCCATGTCACTGTGCATTGAGGGTATTGAGGATATTTTACAAAGTTTATCTCTCTAAATCACTCGGATATATTATTTTAATGGGGTCAGTGTCCTACAGCAAAATACTACAAAATATTAGTGTGTTATGACGAAACCATGTTTTTTGGATGTCCAATAGCCAAATACGCAAATTTTGAGTACCATGTAGCCAATTTTCCCTATAAACTAGTAGTGGATCTGGATGAGCAGTTGTATAGTTAGCTATAGTGTATTGTCACAAAGTTCAAATTTGATTAAAGCATAATTGAGCCCATGTCTTGGTTCTTCATGAACTGATCTGAAGGATGGGGTTATGTTTACGAGGTGATGTAATTTCGAGTCACAGTTACCTATTTAATCTATTATGGTTGCTCTAGCCCATGTGTAGAGGTTGTGAACAATAAGTAGCTTTGGAATTGTACCAGTATCCTTACTTTACCGTTGTCTCATAGAGGAATCAGAGAGTGGAAATTTTTAGACCTTACCTAATTCAAAATACAGTGGGTCACAAATTGCCTCCATGGTAGTAATAAATTGCTATTGATTGAGTTAACTAAAAGTGAGTTCATTACTATGTTAATATTTGCAAGTGCACTTTGCAAGAAGTTAATACTCGAAGCGAGCGGTGCTCGGCTGGTTGGTGACGCGAGGTAGAGCCATTGGCTCGATGCTCAACCCACGCACGTTCGAGCCTTGGGCTCGACGTGTGTGTTCTCACTGGGATTTATTTGAGGACTGAGCTGGAGCTCAGCTAGCAAAGGGAGCTTCAGGCTCCTAGCCCGCTATGGTTCGATCATTGGCTCCCGTGCACGCCTCGCGAGGTAGGATGCTCTTCTTCTTTAATGTGGATCAGATGTGGAAAAATCCCGGATATCAAAAAGACACCGAGGTATGATGATGTCATGATTTGTGTGGTGTTATGAAAAGAAGAAGCGATTGATGTTCTTTAAACAGAGATAATTTATTTTGGAAGCTGTAACCTTAACACTTCTTTGTGTTTGTAGTTTTTTTTTTACGTAAGTGTTTGTAGTGATTACCCCCAAAATGTAAAATGTATTGGTGTGTAATGAAATCCATTGTGCTGCTTACGAAGGTTTCTGCTTTTGTGATAGTATAAAATTCCGTTGATGTTATAAGTGCAGTAATTAACGAGCAATTACTGTCTTCTTGATTTTTTTTGTTTACTGTTTCTGGCCTAAAATCCTCAAAACCGAACACCATAGTGCTCTCTGGGCTTAGTAGCAGTGGCAATACTATTCTTTTCTACCAGGTAATTATCTGTTTTAAATGTTCCAGTTATGTATATGATCCTCTTTTTTCTCTCTCTTTCTTTCTCCTTCAGTGATACAGCTGTTCAACTTCAGGTGGATTAACATGAAATTTGACTAGAGTAATGATCAAGCATGTTATGGATTTCAAATTTGATTGCCAGTTTTATGTTGTGGTATAGGTATAAATTAGTGTTAGTTTTTGATATTAGTCTATTAGAATTTAGTCTGAGACATGATCAATTCTTAGATCCGCCACTAACTACTAGTACTAATTGGTGGACAAGTTTTACCCAGTTTTGCATCCTAGGGACGAAAATTAGACGAAGTTAAATAGTCGAGGTGCCAGGTATATAATTTCTCCTTATACAAAATAACGAATGAATTCTATCTCGTGGGCCACCGCGGTTTGGCGCTTCTCTCAGCGACCGTCCCGCCCTCCTCTTTTCTTCTAGTCCGGCAACACCTCTGTCCACGCTGCCTCCCCTGGCCTACCCACCTTCCCCCGCACACTGCCACTGCAGCCTTGCCACCCACACCATAAATCAACCCTCGACTTGTCCATCGCTGGCCTCCAGCACCGATGATCCAACAGCCACTACACACACCCATGCTATTTGCCACCTGTGACTAAAACTCACGCATGCTGCTGCCGTCACTTCTCAGTGATGGAATCGTGCACGTCCATTTCTAACTTTGGCGATGAGTCTCGAAATTTTCTATAGAAAATTTGAGTAGCAAGCACAACAGCAATCTGCAAGTAGTATAAATTAGCGGGGGCCAAATGATCGAGCCAATCCGACACGAATCCGATTAGGCACGATTAGACCGACCCGACTAACTAAACGGTTTGTACCATGTCTGGGCCTGGTACCGATCCAGACACAACACACAAACCTCTTGGGCATGATAAGATCGACGGGCATTGGCTGGCTCGGCCACCTCCGCCTCGGTAGCCTCTGCCGCCTCCTCCGTTGCCGATCGTACAATTCGGGTCATACCGCATGCCACGGTACTATGTGGGTCAGACTAGGGTCACAATCCAAGGAAAACATGCCTCTTCGGGTCATACCGATCTGATCCAACTACGGTGTTCGGATCATACCAAACTTAGATCGGGCCAAATACTTCAACCGGCCCGACCAGCACGATCCACTTAGGCACCTATAGGATAAATCCTCACAATGAATCCATAACGCTGCAACGGAGTAAGATGTGTGGTCCAATTTACAAACCGTCTAAAGTTCCATGTACGATTCCAGGTCGGCCCCGGCGCGGTTCCTTCTCCACCCAAAAGGACCAAAAGCCTAGCGCGGACAGGAGGGCCCACCACACGCCGAGGTCTCCTCGGGGCGCCGGACCCATCCTCAACGGCTCCCGTCCCAGCGTACCCACCGCCACGTGGGACCCACATCTCTCCTCGGGGCCACCTGCAGCCGCAGGGAGGTCGGCCTCGTGAATCTCCACGCGGCGTCTAGAAGGGTCCACGAGGCCGGGTTAATGAAAATCCGGCTCGAATCCTTTGATCAGCCGGCTAATTAATCTGATCCGGATGGATTAAGAAAATAAAAAAGGCACCGTCGAATTGGGAAAGCCTGGCCTTCATAAGCGCACGCCGCCCTCCCCGAAATAAACCTACCCATCGGCCTCTTCTCCTCAACGCGAAGCCAAAATTTAAAAAAAAAAAAATTCTCCGAGAAACGGAGGAGGAGGAGAAAAGTCTCGTGCCGTCTCGCCCACAGGTTGGTGCCGCTCGTCCCCTTCCCCGCCCCAGATCCGATCGCTAATCCTCCTCGCCGAGGTGCGGACCGATCTGGAGTTCTGTATTCGATTTTTGGTGATGCGTTCGTGTTTTTTAAAAAGATTTTTTTGGGGTTTGGTTTGTGGGAATCGTTGGTGTGTACATAGGTTCTTGCGTTGGGATTAATTTTGTGTGACTGGATTGGATCTGTGCGAATTGGTTTTGGTTGTTAGGATTGTTCGCCTCTTATTTGATTTATGTACGTCTGTGTGCGTGTTAATCATTGCTAGGTGTAGTTTTTGGAGAGAGAAGTCGATTTTTTGTGGTGAATTGTGCTGCGCGTGGATTTTAGATTGGGAAGCGATTTTGAGAAGGGTGGTTTGACTTTTTGAATAGAATTGCAAGGGAAAAGTGAAGGATATATGATTTGCTCGTACTTGATGAATTATTGGTGGTTAAGGACTAAGGAGTTCATCTAGGCCTCTAGTTGCTTGCTTGTGGCCTTATCTCTTGCATGTGAACCTCGTGCGAAATCTTGCACCATGTTCGGCTGTGAGGAGAGGATAAGCGTTAATATGGTTGGTTCCGTGTGGCCCTTGCGTCGCGATGGATAAAGCAGCAAGCTTTCTTGCCGTGCCTGGCAAATTAGCGGCGATGCGATGATTTGCGGATGGTGGCATGGGCTTTCTTGGCGAGCCTGGAAAGGTCAGTTGCTTAGACATGTGGACGAAGGTCCTGGCAAGAAATTAGATTGCGTGGATTGTGTGCACGTCTGGCTGAAGGGATTTGGAATGTAGATTGCTTCATAAGCCATATTTTCTTGCAATTGAATCAAGGGTGATGCTATGGCGGTGTAAGGGAATGGATAAATCAGGTGTAGAGCCTCAATTTATGTAGGCTAAGGATGAGATAGAGCATTGGTCGAGCAGAAAAAAATCTGCTCATATAGCAGACCAGGGGAACAGGGCATTGGCTAACAACCCCATTGCTGAGTTGCAGGTATGATTTGGCTGTGCTGATTTTATTCTGCAGGAGTTAGCGGGCAGACATGCTGTTGTTTACTCATTTACCATTACAGTGTAGTATGGATTTGTTTGAAGCCTTGTCCAGTTCCTAGTCGCACCTATCTACTAGTAGGAAGTAATCTGATCAGGAGTATCATGGACTATTTTTCAATGTCTGAATCAACTGCCATCATGTACATAGGGTGCTTACTGCTAACATTGCACTTTGCCCGCCAACTTAGTGCTTATCTGAACGGATGTAGGAAATCTTGCCAATTCCCTGGTTCAAAGACCTTATGAACCGATTGGCAGGAACACAATTGACTAGCACATTGGCTGTCATGTCATGCCTTACAGAGCTATATTTTTCACAATCATTTTTCAGCTGAAATACTGAAACAGGAGTACACCTAATTAAAAGATAATGAAATTCACAGCAATCCTTTTCATGATGCCCGTCCAGCATTGCCAATTTTCCTCTATCCTTGTACAAGCTGTGCACTTCAACATTAGGTTTTACTTATTTCTGGTCCTGAATCATGTAATTTAGGTGCCTCTTACTCTGATTTTCTTTTTTGGTATTTCTGCATCACTATTTCTTGCTAACGAGTTGGTGAACTTTGCATTTTTCACAATCATTTTCGGCTGAAAGACTGAAACAGGAGTACATCCCCTAATTAAAAGATAATGAAATTCACAGCAATCCTTTTCATGATCCCCGCCCAGCATCGCCAATTTTCCTCTATCCTTGTACAAGCTGTGCACTTCAACATTAGGTTTTACTTATTTCTGGTCCTGAATCATGTAATTTAGGTGCCTCTTACTCTGATTTTCCTCTGTTGGTATTTCTGCATCACTATTTCTTGCTAACGAGTTGGTGAACTTCTTTGCCTACAGCTGGTTGGTAGCAATGGCCCAAGAGAGCTGGAAAAGGAGTCTGAGGAGACTGTCCACACGCCTGAGGCCCCGATACTGTGTGTAAACAAATGTGGCTTCTTCGGCAGCAGCATGACAAACAACATGTGCTCGAAGTGCTACAGGGACTTCATTAAGGTCACGACAATGGCTGCCCCTGTAGTGGAGAAGAAGGTATTCACAGCAGCATCGTCTTCGACAACGCCATTGGAGCCAGCAAAGCCCGATGAAGTGCCTGCCGCAGCTGTGGACGAGAACCCAGCAGCAGTAGCACAGGAACCTCCAAAGCCGCCCAGCAACCGATGCCTTTCATGCCGCAAGAAGGTTGGCTTGACTGGTTTCCAGTGCCGCTGCGGGGGAACCTTCTGCTCCATGCACCGTTACGCCGATTCCCACGAATGCGCCTTCGACTACAAGAAGGCTGGCCGGGAGCAGATAGCCAAGCAGAACCCAGTTGTGATGGCCGAGAAGATCAACAAGATCTGATTGATGGTTATGCAGGGGTAATTTAATTTCAATTCGTGGTGGTACCCGAGTCCTCAAGTTTACTTCACTCAGTAGGTTCCTTCAGGTATGGGTTAGTGTGCTAGGGTCTCCATTGTGTCTATCCTTCTCCTTTATCGTGGTTTCATTCTCTCGATTATGAAATAATGTAAATATATCTATTCTATTCTTAACTGCATTCCATCCTATTGCTTATTATTACCGCGTCGATGCCGGTTTTATCGTAAATCATGACTGTCATGTCAAAGTGGATTAGAATTGTGCTCGTGATTTTACCTTCTTAATCAACAACAATAAAGCCTTTGATCCCCAAACAAGTTGAAGTAGGTTAGGAATGAAATCTGCTCAAAGTAAAAAAGACGAGAGTATAATAATAATAATAATAATAATAATAATAATAAAGCTAAAACTCTAAGCAGCCATCTGAGCCGAGAGTCTAAAACATTATCCTTAAACTTTCTTATGGTTTCGATATGTGGATCGCTAACTTACTTCTTTAGCTACATTCTAATCCCTCAAATACCTTTTAACTGCTTCCTCCTATGTCAGTTTTGGCCGATCTTTGCTTCTTACGTTTTTCGTACGTCTTAAAATTCTACTACGTATCGGTGCCTCGGAAGGCCTTCGTTGGAGATGTTCAAACCATCTCAAGCGATGTTAGACAAGTTTTTCTTCAATTGGTGTTATCCCCACCATATCACGTATATCATCATTGCAGATCTGATCCCGTCTTGTGTGACCACATATCCACCACAGCATCCTCATCTCCACTGCACTCATCTTCTGTATATGTTGTCTTTTAGTTGCCTAGCATTCTGCTCCATATAGCATCGCAGGTCTGATCGTCGTCCTATAGAACTTACCCTTTAACTTTTGAGATACTTTTTTGTCACACAAGACACCCGATACTTTACGCCATTTCACCCACCCCGCTATAATCTAGTGGCTCACGTCTTCATCAATCTCGCTGTTCCACTGTAGCATCGATTCCAAATATCTAAACGTGTTCTTCCTAGGCACTACTTGTCTGTCCATACTAACATCTCAATCATCTGCCTTGGCACTGCTGAAAGCACAATTCATATACTCAGTTTTAGTCATACTAAGTCTAAAGCCATTCGATTCTAAGCTCTTCCTTCACATCTCCAGCTTTCTATCGACACATATCCTACTCTCATCAACTAACACTACATCATCAACGAAAAGCATACACCAAGAGATATCTCCTTGTATGTTTCGCGTGACCTCGTCCATCACAAGAGCAAAAATATATAGACCCAACGCTGACTCTTAGTGTAGTCCTATCTTAATAGGGAAGTCACTAGTATCACCACCACATATTCTAACATTAGTCACAACATCTTAGTACATATCTTTAATTAGGGTAACATATTTTGTTGGGACTTTTTTTCTTTTGAAGCGCTCACCACAGGACCCTTCTTGGCACTTTGTCATAGGTTTTCTCTAAGTCGATAAATACCATGTGAAGATCTTTCTTTTGCTCCCTATACCTCTCCATCGACTGTTGTGTCAAGAAAATCGCCTCCGTAGTTGATCTCCCAAGCATAAAACCAAATTGGTTTGTCGTCACGCTAGTCACTCTTCTTAGACGGTGCTCGATCACTCGCTCCCAAAGCTTTGTTGCGTGGCTCATGAGCTTAATTCATTTATAATTAGTATAATTTTGAATGTCTCCTTTATTTTTGAAAATTGGTACTAATATGCTCCTCCGCCACTCGTTAGGAATCTTGTTCGACCTAAAAATGCTATTGAATAAATTAGTTAGCCAAACGATCACCACTTCTTCTAGGCATTTTCACACCTCGATAGGAATGTTATCAGGCCCTCAACGCCTTACCCACTTTCATCATTTTTAATGCCTCTCTTACTTCTGACTCCTAGTTCTTCGAACAAACCGCCTATTGGTGTCATCAAAAGCATCATCCAGTTCAATCATACTATTGTTATTGTCATGATTGAACAGCTCGTCAAAGCAATCTCTCCACCTATCCTTGATTTCATCGTCTTTCACCAAAAGTCTATTTGTGTCGTCTTTGATGCATTTAACTTGGTTGAAATCTCTCATCTTCCTTTCTCGAAGTTTAGCCATCTTGTAGACATCCTTCTCGCCCTCTTTTGTACTTCGTTTCTGGTAAATTTCCTCATAGGTCTTGCCTTGTACCTCACTCACCGTTTTCTTTGCCTTCTTTTTTGTTGCTTTGTATTTCTGTACATTGTAGACGCTCCTATCATGATGCATATGCTTGTAGCATGCCTTCTTCTCCTCGATAGGCTTTTGCACTTCCTCGTTCCACCACTACGTGTCTTTAGGTTCGCATCTTGTCACTCGGGTCACTCGAAGCACCTCCGTAGCCACCTTCCTAAAGCGAGATGACATCTCTGTCTACATACTATTCGCTTCTCTCATGTTCCATATCCCTTCCGCGATCATCCTCTCCTTAAACGCCTGTGAGGTGTTCCATTTGAGTTTCCATCACTTCGTCCCCGTGGCTCTGCGACCGTAGCCTGTCGAACCCATGTCCTAAAACGAAATTTAGAGACTACCAACTTATATTGCTGAACAACACACTCTCCAGGTATAACCTTGCAGTCTATGCATGATCGATTGTCCTCCCTCCTAACAAGGACAAAATCGATTTGGCTAGAATGCTGATCACTGCTAAAGGTAACTAGATGGGAATGACTCTTTCTAAAAAGGGTGTTAGCTATCATAAGATCATAGGGTACGGTAAAGTTTAAGATATCTTCTCCCTCTTGGTTCTTATCACCATAACCAAAACCCCCATACACCCTTTGAAACCCCCCACTAGTTGTACCGACATGACCATTAAAATCCCCTCCTAAGAAAAGCTTCTCACTATTAGACACACTTCTAACCATGTCATCTAGGTCTTCCCAAAAATACCTCTCAGCGGCCTCATCTAGACCTACTTGAGGAGCATATACACTAACAACATTCAAAACCAAGTCGCCAAAGATTAGCTTGACTAGGATAATCCTATCCCCCTGTCTCCTCGTGTTGACAACTCCGCTCTTGAGACACTTCTCGATTAGGATGCCTATTCTATTCCTGTTTTGTTCTGTTCTAGTATACCACAACTTATAGCCAGTATGCTCCACCTCCTCCGCCTTCTGATCCATCCATTTAGTCTCTTGAATGCACAAGATATTTACACGTCTCTTAATCGTTGTATCAACTAACTCTCTTAACTTACCTATTAAGGACCCTACATTCCAACTACTCAGACGGATCCTACTCTCCTCGGCCAGCTTCCTTGCCCCCTCGCACTCATCGAGTAAAGTGCGAAGATCCTTGCATATTTTCCACTATATCCAGGCAACGACATAGCGCGTCACTAAGGGGGTGATGTCCTAGCTCTTGCTCATTTATCATCACACCTGGGTTCCGATATGGCGCGTCGCTAAGAAGGTTACGCCCCAACGAATTATCAATTTTGGGTTTCATTCCATGAAAATGTGGTTTGATTTTTCCGTTGTCTCGCCGGGCCTAACAGAACACTTCTCTTTTTTCCTAGCTTGAAACAGACTATATAGAAAACTATATAGACGGAGTTTTTACCTTCTTGATCTTACCAAGAAATTAGAGATGAAGAAAAACCCTGCTATTATTGCCCTTGCCTGGACGTTTCATTTCAGGATTTTTGTACTTCATAGCGTAACTTTTGACGGTATTGAAAGGATGGCGGTTTGTGCTATGCCTGTCGCTTTAATCTGAAAGTTGGTCTGAAAAGATGCCGTGGTTTTGTGTCGTCGCTTCTTCTGAAAGTTCCACTCAGGAGTCGGGATTTTATTTAAGATGATAAGATAGGATTGTATATGAGGCCCCAAGTGGTATTGACAGGTCACCGGTTTTTATGTTATCACTTGTGCTCAAAGTTGCACTTGGAACATATCAAGTACTACTATGTTTGTATTATTGTATAGTTGGGTGCAAGATAAGCATAGAAATGTCAAGCTGCTTCCTGGCTTGCATGTGATGTTCCTTGCAAGATGAAATCAATAATCATACATGTCAGTTCTAATCGCCTTCGTCATGTCATAATCATATAGTTCAGTTTAATTGGTATGATGAGTGTATATTCGAATGCTTCTTCAGAAGCCAGATGAGCATTATTGCTAGTAGAGGAAATAGTGGCGAGGAACTTGACATGGAGAATTGACTAACAATGGCCTGTTAATGAACAACCAAAACTTGGCCACTTAAATGATTATTTGCTGGTGTTAAGCTCACTTTAGGCAAGAGAGTGCCTCAGAATATTCTGTGATACTCCCTCCCTCACGAAAAAATATCGTTGAGAACATCGATACGGTCTCCCAAACATAACTTTGACCACTAATTTTTATTATAATAGTTTTATAAAACTTGATAAAATTATACTTTTATGAAAATTCTTTGAGACAAATATATACATACTATTTTTATGGGTTCAATCGTATCGATAGCCAAAGTTTAGAAAGTTTGACTACATATACCTAAAACAATATCATTTTGTGTAGAAGGGAGTACATTTTTCAAAAACGAAAAAGGTTATTTGTGAGAGGCAACTGACAATGAACCCGTTGACTTTGTGTAACGGAGGATTGGAGGAGAAAAGTCTCGTGCCGTCTCGCCCACAGGTTGGTGCCGCTCGTCCCCTTCCCCGCCCCAGATCCGATCGCTAATCCTCCTCGCCGAGGTGCGGACCGATCTGGAGTTCTGTATTCGATTTTTGGTGATGCGTTCGTGTTTTTTAAAAAGATTTTTTTGGGGTTTGGTTTGTGGGAATCGTTGGTGTGTACATAGGTTCTTGCGTTGGGATTAATTTTGTGTGACTGGATTGGATCTGTGCGAATTGGTTTTGGTTGTTAGGATTGTTCGCCTCTTATTTGATTTATGTACGTCTGTGTGCGTGTTAATCATTGCTAGGTGTAGTTTTGGAGAGAAGTCGATTTTTGTGGTGAATTGTGCTGCGCGTGGATTTTAGATTGGGAAGCGATTTTGAGAAGGGTGGTTTGACTTTTTGAATAGAATTGCAAGGGAAAAGTGAAGGATATATGATTTGCTCGTACTTGATGAATTATTGGTGGTTAAGGACTAAGGAGTTCATCTAGGCCTCTAGTTGCTTGCTTGTGGCCTTATCTCTTGCATGTGAACCTCGTGCGAAATCTTGCACCATGTTCGGCTGTGAGGAGAGGATAAGCGTTAATATGGTTGGTTCCGTGTGGCCCTTGCGTCGCGATGGATAAAGCAGCAAGCTTTCTTGCCGTGCCTGGCAAATTAGCGGCGATGCGATGATTTGCGGATGGTGGCATGGGCTTTCTTGGCGAGCCTGGAAAGGTCAGTTGCTTAGACATGTGGACGAAGGTCCTGGCAAGAAATTAGATTGCGTGGATTGTGTGCACGTCTGGCTGAAGGGATTTGGAATGTAGATTGCTTCATAAGCCATATTTTCTTGCAATTGAATCAAGGGTGATGCTATGGCGGTGTAAGGGAATGGATAAATCAGGTGTAGAGCCTCAATTTATGTAGGCTAAGGATGAGATAGAGCATTGGTCGAGCAGAAAAAAAAAATCTGCTCATATAGCAGACCAGGGGAACAGGGCATTGGCTAACAACCCCATTGCTGAGTTGCAGGTATGATTTGGCTGTGCTGATTTTATTCTGCAGGAGTTAGCGGGCAGACATGCTGTTGTTTACTCATTTGCCATTACAGTGTAGTATGGATTTGTTTGAAGCCTTGTCCAGTTCCTAGTCGCACCTATCTACTAGTAGGAAGTAATCTGATCAGGAGTATCATGGACTATTTTTCAATGTCTGAATCAACTGCCATCATGTACATAGGGTGCTTACTGCTAACATTGCACTTTGCCCGCCAACTTAGTGCTTATCTGAACGGATGTAGGAAATCTTGCCAATTCCCTGGTTCAAAGACCTTATGAACCGATTGGCAGGAACACAATTGACTAGCACATTGGCTATCATGTCATGCCTTACAGAAGATGCACGCTATATTTTTCACAATCATTTTTCAGCTGAAATACTGAAACCGGAGTACACCTAATTAAAAGATAATGAAATTCACAGCAATCCTTTTCATGATGCCCGTCCAGCATTGCCAATTTTCCTCGATCCTTGTACAAGCTGTGCACTTCAACATTAGGTTTTACTTATTTCTGGTCCTGAATCATGTAATTTAGGTGCCTTACTCTGATTTTCTTTTTTGGTATTTCTGCATCACTATTTCTTGCTAACGAGTTGGTGAACTTTGCATTTTTCACAATCATTTTCGGCTGAAAGACTGAAACAGGAGTACATCCCCTAATTAAAAGATAATGAAATTCACAGCAATCCTTTTCATGATCCCCGCCCAGCATCGCCAATTTTCCTCTATCCTTGTACAAGCTGTGCACTTCAACATTAGGTTTTACTTATTTCTGGTCCTGAATCATGTAATTTAGGTGCCTCTTACTCTGATTTTCTTCTGTTGGTATTTCTGCATCACTATTTCTTGCTAACGAGTTGGTGAACTTCTTTGCCTACAGCTGGTTGGTAGCAATGGCCCAAGAGAGCTGGAAAAAGGAGTCTGAGGAGACTGTCCACACGCCTGAGGCCCCGATACTGTGTGTAAACAAATGTGGCTTCTTCGGCAGCAGCATGACAAACAACATGTGCTCGAAGTGCTACAGGGACTTCATTAAGGTCACGACAATGGCTGCCCCTGTAGTGGAGAAGAAGGTATTCACAGCAGCATCGTCTTCGACAACGCCATTGGAGCCAGCAAAGCCCGATGAAGTGCCTGCCGCAGCTGTGGACGAGAACCCAGCAGCAGTAGCACAGGAACCTCCAAAGCCGCCCAGCAACCGATGCCTTTCATGCCGCAAGAAGGTTGGCTTGACTGGTTTCAGTGCCGCTGCGGGGAACCTTCTGCTCCATGCACCGTTACGCCGATTCCCACGAATGCGCCTTCGACTACAAGAAGGCTGGCCGGGAGCAGATAGCCAAGCAGAACCCAGTTGTGATGGCCGAGAAGATCAACAAGATCTGATTGATGGTTATGCAGGGTAATTTAATTTCAATTCGTGGTGGTACCCGAGTCCTCAAGTTTACTTCACTCAGTAGGTTCCTTCAGGTCTGGGTTAGTGTGCTAGGGTCTCCATTGTGTCTATCCTTCTCCTTTATCGTGGTTTCATTCTCTCGATTATGAAATAATGTAAATATATCTATTCTATTCTTAACTGCATTCCATCCTATTGCTTATTATTACCGCGTCGATGCCGGTTTTATCGTAAATCATGACTGTCATGTCAAAGTGGATTAGAATTGTGCTCGTGATTTTACCTTCTTAATCAACAACAATAAAGCATTTGATCCCCAAACAAGTTGAAGTAGGTTATGAATGAAATCTGCTCAAAGTCAAAAAGACGAGAGTATAATAATAATAATAATAATAAAACTAAAACTCTAAGCCGTTCAGCCATTTGAGCCGAGAGTCTAAAATACTATCCTTAAACTTTCTTATGGTTTCGATACGTGGATCGCTAACTTACTTTTTTAGCTACATTCTAATCCCTTAAATACCTTTTAACTGCTTCCTCCTATGTCACTTTTGGCCGACCTTTGCTTCTGACGTTTTTCGTACGTCTTAAAATTCTACTCCGTATCGGTGTCTCGGAAGGCCTTCGTTGGAGATGTTCAAACCATCTCAAACGATGTTGGACAAGCTTCTCTTCAATTGGTGCTATCCCCACCATATCACGTATATCATCATTGCAGATCTGATCCCGTCTTGTGTGACCACATATCCACCACAGCATCCTCATCTCCACTGCACTCATCTTCTGTATATGTTGTCTTTTAGTTGCCTAGCATTTTGCTCCATATAGCATCGCAGGTCTGATCGTCGTCCTATAGAACTTACCCTTTAACTTTTGAGGTACTTTTTTGTCACACAAGACACCCGATACTTTACTCCATTTCACCCACCCAGCTCTAATCTAGTGGCTCACGTCTTCATCAATCTCGCTGTTCCACTGTAGCATCGATTCCAAATATCTAAACGTGTTCTTCCTAGGCACTACTTGTCCGTCCATACTAACATCTCAATCATCTGCCTTGGCACTGCTGAAAGCACAATTCATATACTCAGTTTTAGTCATACTAAGTCTAAAGTCATTCGATTCTAAGCTCTTCCTTCACATCTCCAGCTTTCTATCGACACATATCCTACTCTCATCAACTAACACTACATCATCAACGAAAAGCATACACCAAGAGATATCTCCTTGTATGTTTCGCGTGACCTCTTCCATCACAAGAGCAAAAATATATAGAGTCAACGCTGACTCTTAGTGTAGTCCTATCTTAATAGGGAAGTCACTAGTATCACCACCACATATTCTAACATTAGTCACAACATCTTAGTACATATCTTTAATTAGGGTAACATATTTTGTTGGGACTTTTTTATTTTGAAGTGCTCACCACAGGACCCTTCTTGGCACTTTGTCATAGGCTTTCTCTAAGTCGATAAATACCATGTGAAGATCTTTCTTTTGCTCCCTATACCTCTCCATCGACTGTTGTGTCAAGAAAATCGCCTCCGTAGTTGATCTCCTAAGCATAAAACCAAATTGGTTTGTCGTCACGCTAGTCACTCTTCTTAGACGGTGCTCGATCACTCGCTCCCAAAGCTTTGTTGTGTGGCTCATGAGCTTAATTCCTTTATAATTAGTATAACTTTGAATGTCTCCTTTATTTTTAAAAATTGGTACTAATGTGCTCCTCCGCCACTCGTTAGGAATCTTGTTCGACCTAAAAATGCTATTGAATAAATTAGTTAGCCAAACGATCACCACTTCTTCTAGGCATTTTCACACCTCGATAGGAATGTTATCAGGCCCTCAACGCCTTACCCACTTTCATCATTTTTAATGCCTCTCTTACTTCCGACTCCTAGTTCTTCGAACAAACCGCCTATTGGTGTCATCAAAAGCATCATCCAGTTCAATCATACTATTGTTATTATCATGATTGAACAGCTCGTCAAAGCAATCTCTCCACCTATCCTTGATTTCATCGTCTTTCACCAAAAGTCTATTTGTGTCGTCTTTGATGCATTTAACTTGGTTGAAATCTCTCATCTTCCTTTCTCGAAGTTTAGCCATCTTGTAGACATCCTTCTCGCCCTCTTTTGTACTTCGCTTCTGGTAAATTTCCTCATAGGTCTTGCCTTGTGCCTCACTCACCGCTTTCTTTGCCTTCTTTTTTGTTGCTTTGTATTTCTGTACATTGTAGACGCTCCTACCATGATGCATATGCTTGTAGCATGCCTTTTTCTCCTCGATAGGCTTTTGCACTTCCTCGTTCCACCACTACGTGTCTTTAGGTTCGCATCTTGTCACTCGGGTCACTCGAAGCACCTCCGTAGCCACCTTCCTAAAGCGAGATGACATCTCTGTCTACATACTATTCGCTTCTCCCATGTTCCATATCCCTTCCGCTATCATCCTCTCCTTAAACGCCTGTGAGGCGTTCCATTTGAGTTTCCATCACTTCGTCCCCGTGGCTCTGCGACCGTAGCCTGTCGAACCCATGTCCTAAAACGAAATTTAGAGACTACCAACTTATATTGCTGAACAACACACTCTCCAGGTATAACCTTGCAGTCTATGCATGATCGTTTGTCCTCCCTCCTAACAAGGACAAAATCGATTTGGCTAGAATGCTGATCACTACTAAAGGTAACTAGATGGGAATAACTCTTTCTAAAAAGGGTGTTAGCTATCATAAGATCATAGGGTATGGTAAAGTTTAAGATATCTTCTCCATCTTGGTTCTTATCACCATAACCAAAACCCCCATACACCCTTTGAAACCCCTCACTAGTTGTACCGACATGACCATTAAAATCGCCTCCTAAGAAAAGCTTCTCACTATTAGACACACTTCTAACCATGTCATCTAGGTCTTCCCAAAAATACCTCTCAGCGGCCTCATCTAGACCTACTTGAGGAGCATATACACTAACAACATTCAAAACCAAGTCGCCAAAGATTAGCTTGACTAGGATAATCCTATCCCCCTGTCTCCTCATGTTGACAACTCCGCTCTTGAGACGCTTATCGATTAGGATGCCTATTCTATTCCTGTTTTGTTATGTTCTAGTATACCACAACTTATAGCCAGTATGCTCCACCTCCTCCGCATTCTGATCCATCCATTTAGTCTCTTGAACGCACAAGATATTTACACGTCTCTTAATCGCTGCATCAACTAACTCTCTTAACTTACCTATTAAGGACCCTACATTCCAACTACTCAGACGGATCCTACTCTCCTCGGCCAGCTTCCTTGCCCCCTCGCACTCATCGAGTAAAGTGCGAAGATCCTTGCATATTTTCCACTACATCCAGGCAACGACATAGCGCGTCACTAAGGGGGTGATGTCCCAGCTCTTGCTCATTTATCATCACACCCGGGTTCTGATATAGCGCATCGCTAAGAAGGTTACGCCCCAACGAATTATCAATTTTGAGTTTCATTCCATGAAAATGTGGTTTGATTTTTCCGTTGGCTCGCCGGGCCTAACAGAACACTTCTCTTTTTTCCTAGCTTGAAACAGACTATATAGAAAACTATATAGACAGAGTTTTTACCTTCTTGCATGATCTTACCAAGAAATTAGAGATGAAGAAAAACCCTGCTATTATTGCCCTTGCCTGGACGTTCATTTCAGGATTTTTGTACTTCATAGCGTAACTTTTGCCGGTATTGAAAGGATGCCGGTTTGTGCTATGCCTGTCGCTTTAATCTGAAAGTTGGTCTGAAAAGATGCCGTGGTTTTGTGTCGTCGCTTCTTCTGAAAGTTCCACTCAGGAGTCGGGATTTTATTTAAGATGATAAGATAGGATTGTATATGAGGCCCCAAGTGGTATTGACAGGTCACCGGTTTTTATGTTATCACTTGTGCTCAAAGTTGCACTTGGAACATATCAAGTACTACTATGTTTGTATTATTGTATAGTTGGGTGCAAGATAAGCATAGAAATGTCAAGCTGCTTCCTGGCTTGCATGTGATGTTCCTTGCAAGATGAAATCAATAATCATACATGTCAGTTCTAATCGCCTTCGTCGTGTCATAATCATATAGTTCAGTTTAATTGGTGTGATGAGTGTATATTCGAATACTTCTTCAGAAGCCAGATGAGCATTATTGCTAGTAGAGGAAACAGTGGCGAGGAACTTGACATGGAGAATTGACTAACAATGGCCTGTTAATGAACAACCAAAACTTGACCACTTAAATGATTCTTTGTTGGTGTTAAGCTCACTTTAGGCAAGAGAGTGCCTCAGAATATTCTGTGATACTCCCTCCCTCACGAAAAAATATCGTTGAGAACATCGATACGGTCTCCCAAACATAACTTTGACCACTAATTTTTATTATAATAGTTTTATAAAACTTGATAAAATTATACTTTTATGAAAATTCTTTGAGACAAATATATACATACTATTTTTATGGGTTCAATCGTATCGATAGCCAAAGTTTAGAAAGTTTGACTACATATACCTAAAACAATATCATTTTGTGTAGAAGGGAGTACATTTTTCAAAAACGAAAAAGGTTATTTGTGAGAGGCAACTGACAATGAACCCGTTGACTTTGTGTAACAGAGGATTGGATCACTGGAATTTAGTAGTACTGCTCATTAAGTAACTGGGTCTTTTTGTCATCCTTGATCGAAACTTTGAAAAGCAACATAGCATATGCTCTCTAAAGAAGGGATCAAACTCAAGAAAATGCGTCCATGCTAACCTAAATCCTAACTGATGGGTGTCTGTCTAGCGCACCTAAAGTAATTAAAGGTAGAGCACCCATCTTTTCGGACCACGGTATCAAAAATCCAGGAACTACCAATGCATACTTCTTAGTTGCATACTTAGAAGGAAGGCCCATTCCAAACACAGAAATTTCGCAGGATAACAGTTCAATTAATCTGGAAAAAATTTCGTATTCCAAACGGGACCAAAATGTTCTTACAAAGCATGCTATGCCAGTGGAGGTACAATTGGTAAGGCAGTTCTGGCGTATCGGTAGTTTAACTAGTTACGGATTGAAACAAAAACTGATAACGAGTTCTTAGGTAACACACAAAACTTGATTTCTTTGGATCAAGGTTAAATACACAGTCAGGTAACAAAGAACTGTTCAAGAATTTGCATTATGTGGTAATCAGAGTTCTGAGTGTCTAGTATGGCTCCCAGCTTGCCTGACGATTCCCTTCTGAATGTCTAGCTCAACCATCAAGGGCAACGTTGAAATCGACTTGGACGCCTACAGCAAATCAACAACCCGGAACCAGTTCAGAGGAAGACAGGAAGTGAACTGTTGTAGCCGGGTTCTACTACGCAGATTGTACGGGAACAGCACTGGTGTACGAGGCCTTCGCTGTCTACGTGAAGGCGCCGTAGTTGACGAAGCAAGATAGCGGGGGAGGCAGAGAAATTCATAAGACAGGAACTAGCAACTAGAAGATGAAAGTATATTTCTTGCATAGTTCTCAATTACAGACTCGATGCCCTTTTAAAGAATACACCTTGTAATCTTACTAATATACGAACTCTTCTTAGATTGGGATGTGTGTATCCTTGATACAGAGGTCGGGAGAGATTCTCTCTTCTATTATCTAAAAAAAACGAACACCTGGATTCCAGTCGGAACTTCTATTCCGCGTGGATTCTAATCTTCACGAGTCCTGCTGGATCCTCTCTGATAATGCTTGCCCCAATACGAGTCCACAGCATTTCTCCCCCCTGGACAAACAGCTCGTCCTCGAGCTGAAATTCTGGATACATATGCTGAAATTGCTCCCGGGATTCCCAAGTGGCATCGGCTGCAGTCATACCCTGCCACTGAACTAGTAACTCCCACTGATCACGACGTAAATGAGTCTGAACAATCTTTGATGGTGTAGGAACTGCCCGACCATGTAAAATAGAAGGTAAGGCTGGAGTGGTTGTAGGAGGATCACCATGAAAACGCTTGAGCAGCCCAATATGAAACACGTCATGAATTCGAGCTTCTGGTGGTAGTTTCAGTCTATAAGCCACATCACCAATACGTTCCACAATCTGAAACGGCCCGTAGTAACGTGGAGCTAGCTTTGAAAACTTGCTGACAGCGAGAGACAGTGCTTGACGATGCTGTAAACGCAACCACACCCAATCATGAACTTGAAATGTGAGATCTCTATGATGAGAGTCATGTTGTGCTTTCATAGTTTGCTGGGCAAGTTTTAAGCGATCCTGTATCTCAAGCAGGAACTCATCATGATCGATCAAAGACTGATCCACAGCTTCGATTTTTGCTAGTCCAGGTTCATAAGATGTGAGTGTAGAAGGTTCCCTACCATATACTACCCGGAAGGGACTCGTTTTAAGAGTCCGCTGAAAACTGGTGTTGTAACAATATTCTGCCCAAGGCAGCCATTTTATCCAATCTTTCGGTCTATCTCCCACCAAACAGCGAAGATACATGACAATAATTCGATTAATCACTTCGGTCTGCCCTACGTTTGTGGATGAAAAGCTGAACTGAAATTCAGTTGATACCCGGAAAACCGAAAAAATTCTTTCCAAAAGTGACTTGTAAAAGTAGGGTCTCGATCACTAACAATGGAGGATGGCAAACCATGAAGACGTACTACTTCCGAAAAAAATAGATGAGCAACCGAACTGGCCGTATAAGGGTGAGATAAAACTATGAAATGAGCATATTTTGAGAACCGATCCACAATCGATAAAATCACAGATTTACTGCCAATTTTCGAAAGCCCTTCAATGAAATCCATGGAAATATCCGACCAAATTTTACTAGGAATTTCCAAAGGCGAAGAAGCCCAGCCGGATGCAAATGCTCTGTTTTATTCCGTTGACAAATAGCACAGCTGCGAACCCAATTAGCAACTAATTTACGATCACCCGAGATACTGAAATCAGCCCGAAGACGGTGAAGCGTCTTTTGTGTGCCTTCATGACCCATGCCATGGACAAGCTCAAGTATTTTTGGCACAAACGACGAAGAAGCCGGAATGTAAATGCGACTAGCTTTGGTGATCAAGCCGTCAACAATTGCCCACGGAAAACCCAAGACACTCTGTATTAATCTGTTGATGTAGAAGCTTCCATTGATCGTTGATCTGGGATTCCTGGCGAATCTCATCAAGTAATGGAAACTGAGGGCCTGAAATCGCGGGCACAGAGCGATCGTATCTACTTCCCGTTGTGATAGAGCGTCCGCAACTCGGTTATGCTGTCCCGGTCGATATTTCACAAT
Organism: Ampelocalamus luodianensis; assembly: GCA_036346255.1. Taxonomy (NCBI): domain Eukaryota; kingdom Viridiplantae; phylum Streptophyta; class Magnoliopsida; order Poales; family Poaceae; genus Ampelocalamus; species Ampelocalamus luodianensis. The sequence continues at coordinate 18,352,516 of CM070629.1, read as the reverse complement.
GAAATCAAAACCAAACAATTTACTAACCCATTGATGGTGTGGGATTGTAGAGAGGCGTTGGTCGAGAAGAAATTTCAAACTGTAATGATCGGTGCGAATTATAAATTGCCGACCCCAAAGATAAGGTCTCCAATGTCGCACCGCTTTGACCAATCCAATTAGCTCCCTCTCATAAGCTACTAACTTTGCATGCCTTGGAGCGACTGGCCGACTAAAGAATGCGATCGACCGCTCGCCTTGATGTAGTACGGCGCCAAAGCCTGTTCCCGACGCATCACAATCTACCATAAATGGTTGGGAAAAATCCGTTAATTGTAAGATAGGTCCACGCGTCAGGGCCTTTTTGAGAACATCAAAAGCTGTAGAAGCTTCTGCCGACCATGAGAATGCTTGCTTCTTCAAAAGACGAGTTAAAGGTGCTGCAATGAGATCATAATCCTGGATAAATTTGCGGTAATAACCCGCCAAACCGAGAAATCCTCGTAAAGCTCTCACAGAAAGTGGAGTAGGCCACTCCAAAACAGCCTTAACTTTGGTGGCATCCATGGCGACTCCTGCTGCTGAGATAACATGCCCCAAATAGGAGATGGATGCTTGTCCGAAGAAACATTTGGACTTCTTGAGATACAGTTTGTTATCTTGTAATAAACGAAGAACCGCTCGCACATGTTTCAGATGCTCGGACCACGACCGACAGTAAATCAATATGTCGTCGAAAAATACCAGCACAAACTTACGAAGATAAAGTCGAGAACCTCATTCATCAAGGCTTGAAAGGTGGCCGGCGCATTGGTCAACCCGAAGGGCATTACCAAGAACTCAAAAAGACCCTCGTGCATACGAAAAGTCGTCTTGCCGACATCAGCCAAATGCATACGAACTTGATGATAGCGAGCGAAGATCCAGTTTAGAGAAAAACTGAGCTCCCTTAAGCTCGTCGAGTAATTCATCAATGACTGGAATGGGAAACTTATCTTTAATGGTCTTGGAATTTAGTGCATGATAGTCCACGCAAAACCTCCATGAATTATCGTGTTTCTTGACCAATAACACAAGTGAGGAATAGGCGGAATTGCTACGACGGATGATCCCCTGTGCGAGCATTGCTTGACATTGCCGCTCAGGTTCTTCCTTCTGCATCATCGGATAATAGTACGAACGTACTACTTCCGGAGGTGTGCCAGGTAGCAAGTGAATCCGATGATCACAAGATCGAGAAGGCGGCAGTCCCTGCGGCTCAACAAAAAGACCAGTGAATTTCGAGAGCAAGGTGGCCATCAAATCTTGGCCCTCACAGCTCTGTGCTTGCATGCGAGGCCTTTTCCCGGGAACCCCTTGCCACAAGACCTGATGGCCGTCGTGCCAGAAGGACATTGTGAGTTTATCAAAATCCCAAACGATCGGACCGAGACCTCGGAGCCACTGGATGCCGAGTACCATGTCGAAACCATCCAACGGAAGATCATAAACATCAGCGGAAAACCTCTCATTGTTGATCTCAATTGGGAGCCCCCGAATCATCCCTTTACTAAAAATATGTTCCCCATTGGCCACCGTGACTTTCAGATCCCGTCTAGGTTGTAATACAATTCTCAGTTGATCGACCACTCTGTCCTGCAAGAAATTGTGGGTGGATCCGGAATCAATAAGGGCCAGCAGCTCGGTTTCCCCGATCCGAACCTTTACTTGCATAGTCTGGCCTACGCAAATCCCGGTGAGAGGATGCAGTGATACATGAGGACTCTCCCCATCGTTTACTTCCTCGAAAGCATCCTCATCCTTAGGGGTGGAAACGAGCCGAGCCGAGCCGGCTCGAGCTCGGCTCGTTACGGCTCGGATGAACAGTAGGCTCGGCTCAGATCGGCTCATTTTGGGAACAAGCCAGAAACCCCGCTCGGCTCAGCTCGGCAGTGGGCTCGAAATGGCTCGCGAGCCCTCGCGAGCTTGAGGGTGAGGCTAGCACAGAGAAGCACCAGTGCGCTCCTCCTCCCCTCCACCTCACGAGCCAGGCACAGGCGTCTTCGAGCATATAGCAGCAGCGGCAAGCAACAACAATCATCAGTTCATCAGTTATCTCTCTCTCCATAAATAGCTTAGTAGATTGTTCATTCCAATTTCAAACATATACAAGCAGCAACAACAATCATCAGTTTATCACAGGCACAGCCATTCAAGAACAACAAGAACAATCATCAGTTTAGCAACAACAAAACAACTAAACACGGCGACACCAAGCAAGAGCGCCGCCACGCATCGCAACTGCACCACCCCGCGCGAGCCGCCGCCTCCACAACAGCAACGACGGCCGCTACTAGACCATCCTCCTCCGTCACCTGCCCTTTCCGGCAGCTGCTGATCCTTGCCAGCCTCCTTCCCCATGCGGCGCGATCTCACGCATCGCTGCCGGCAACTGCCGCAGTCGAGGAGAGGAGGAGACGGGGTGGACGGGGGAGGCAGGGTAGGGGGATAGGGCACGGCGACGGGGTCGGAGACTCGAGGCGATTGGCCGATTGGGGATCGGGAACAGGGGAGAGAAGAGAAAGGGGATCGGGAGCTTGGGAGGATTGGGTTGGGGTCCTTGGGGATCGGGCGAGTGGTGAGTCTGAGTGGGTCTGGGGGAGAGAAGAGAGGGGATCGGGAGCTTCGTGGGCCAAATGACTTCGTGGATCCTCGGGGCGACTCAGCAACTGGGCCAATGATTCACTGGAAATCCGTGGGCCTACGAGCCAAACGAGCTCGCGAGCCAGCTCACGAGCGGCTCGAGCTCGGCTCGATTTTTCACCGAGCTGAATGGTAGGCTTGGCTTGGCTTGAAAATTAACGAGCCTGAGCCAAGCCGAGCTGAGCCATAACAAGCTCGAGCAAGCTCGCGAGCCTCGAGCTATTTTTCCAGCCCTACTCATCGTGCACCACCTCCAGGCAGTACACACAGCGATGGCCTCGGATGAATTTTTCATCACAATTGAAACACAACCCCTTTTCGCGGCGTTCGGCCATCTCTACTGCTGTGAGCCGACGGAATTGCCTACCACCAACACTTGGAAGCCGGACCTCCTCTAGCAGGTGCTGTCAAAGGTGGTGCTCCTCTGCAGAGGTGGCTCCTTTGAATGATGAAGTCTCGCGCAGCCACGGTCGCTGAGTTGGTGATGCTGCGATCAGGGCCCGTTGTTCATACGCCCGAGCGAAACTCATTGCCATCTTCAAATCAAGTGAGTTTTGCAATTCGACATCAATGCGTAACAGATCAATCAATCCCGACGTGAATAACTGTACTTGTTGCTCGCTCGACAAAGGTCCTCCATGGCACAGCAAGGCCAAAAATTTTCTTGATAATCAGCAACTGTACTAGTCATCCTCAACCGCGCTATCACCCCGAGAGGATTAGAACGGATCAGTGGACCGAAACGGAGGTGGCATCGATCCTTAAAACGAGTCCATGTTGGTGTTCCTTCGTCTCGTTCCAATTGGATATACCACTGCTGCGCAATGCCCACCATATGGTACGTTGCAAGCCAGACTTTGTATCCTCGTCAATGCGTTGTCCCCAAAAGAACTGCTCACAGCGATTGATCCACCCGAGAGGATCTTCCTTGCTGTCGTATGTCGAAAAATCGAGTTTGTGATACCGAGGAACGGCCGCTGCGGTATGTGGAACAGTTGCCCTCGGCGGAAATTGTCGGAGCACAAAAGGTAGGTGCGCCGAGCCCATTGGCATTGATTTTGAAAATGGAGTTGTGCCAGCCATTGGAAAAGTCAGAGCTTTTGGGAACGAACCTATTGGAAAGGATGCCGGAGGGATGGTCTCTGTAGTCGGCAGGATCCGTGATTCCAGTTTTGTCTCTGAAGCCACTTGCGGTTGGAAACTCCCCAAGATGCCGGAGTACCTAGGTTGTTCTTCCAGTCTCTGAATGCGTTCATCCATATTTGAGGGTTGTTCTTCTAGTGCAATCACCCGGGCTTCAAGGGCTGAGAAGCTTTCTCTGATTTGTTTGCTTAGGTCGAGTTTCAGTTCGGCGATTGCTGCCATCACCTCGGCCGGCTCGCCGTTCTTTTCCGCACCGGAAGACATGGTGGTCGGCTCTGATACCAAATGTTGTAGCCAGGTTCTACTACGTAGATTGTACGGGAGCAGCACTGGTGTACGAGGCCTTCGCTGTCTACGTGAAGGCGCGTGTAGTTGACGGCGAGATAGCGGGAGAGGCGAGAGAAATTCAGAAGACAGGAACTAGCAACTAGAAGATGAAAGTTTATTTCTTGCATAGTTCTCAATTACAAACTCGATGCCCTTTTAAAGAATATACCTTGTAATCTTACTAGTATACGAACTCTTCTTAGATATGGACTCGGAACTCATATATGGAAACTACTGATTTATAAGGTATTGTCGGATTGCTACATGACTCGCTATTTACTCGTCAGCACCCTGGATTCCAGTCGAAACTTCTATTGCGCGTGGATTCTGATCTTCACGAGTCCTGCTGGATCCTCTCTGATAATGCTTGCCCCAATACGAGTCCACAACATGAACATACATGAACACCAAACAAAAGCTTAGAAAAGGGGAGGCCAAGGTTAACTAGACAAGAGCAAGGTTATCTGAATCGTGATTCTGAATCGGATCGGAGATACTTTGGTAAGATTGAATCGTGGAATATAAGATTCTACTGATTCTACCAAAAATACATTTTTTTCAATCTATCATGTATTCCAAGAGTGGTATGAGTGTTTATTTGGTCATTTGACATCTAATTTGATTGATAAATGTCTAAATCATAGTTTAGATTTCATGTCATTTAGAGCTACTACTAAAATATTGATTTTAACAACTTTGTCATTACCTGAACTTTACATAATAAGTAAAATAATTAATTAATTAAAATATTTTTTATTATTCCAAACCTCCAAATCTTAATGTCTAACCTACTAATTATTTAGTACTTATCATACAACTTGAATTAAGTGATAGGACACGACCAAATACCTAAATCTTTTATAATTTGAGGTGGTGTGTGATTCTATACGATTCTACAATGATTCTACCGCAATTCTACTTGATTCTACGACTAGGAACGTGATTCCATGGTTATTAAGGCGTCGCCTAAGCGGTAAGATGTTGTCATGGGTCAAGACGTCGCCCCTGCCTTGCTACGCATTCCTATGGCGTCCGCCTTAGGACCAAGGCGTCTCTAAGGCGTCGCTAAGGCGAAGTATGGTGTCAGGATGGCTTGAGGCGTTGCCTTACACATAGGTTTGGGGATTTTGGGATTTTGGCTAAACGAGGCCTGAGCGGCCCGAGCCAGCATTACCAGAGAGAGAAGGGGAAAGAGGAGGGGTGAAGACCCACCCTAGAACCCTAGGTGGCGTCGCCTCCATCTTGTCGCTCCCGTCCCTTGCAGTTTCGGCTACAATGGATCTACGCGGCCATCCTCCCATCTGTCTCACAGCCAGCATCCTCCCTGTCTCGGCGTCACCCTCTCTGGCCCATCCCTGTTTGTAACACCCTGTTTTTCTAAGCCTTTTTGAAGCTTTCAAAATAAAAATAACTAGTTGGTTTATTGGTTTGTTAAAACTTAAAATCTGAAATTTTAAAAGTGATTTAACTGACTAAACCAAACTTCAACTAATTTGTTTTGGTTTAGTTTCGAGTTTGTTGAAGCTTTCTGGTTTTCGGTCTCCTTCGTTTGTCTTTTTATCCCTAGTTCCAAACCCCCTAGCTTTTTCTAAGCTCGGGTTTGTGTTTCAAACATCCTTGTTGCCCATAATTCAAATTCAGGTTTGAATTCATCCTTTTCCGTTCTGTCCCTCTTCTCTTTTTGAACCTTCTTTCCTCCTTGAGCATAGCCCATTGCTTTCCTTCAGGACCTCCTCTCGCAACTGCCCTTTTTGCAAAGACCACTCTCTCAGTCTTGACCACCCTTGGATCACGACCTCCTTTTTGCAAAGATCACCTCCTTCCGCAGGACCTCCTCCTGTGACCACCCTTTTGGTGGGACCTCTCTCTTGGTCACTACCTTTTCCTTTGACCTTGACCAACCTCTTTGTTTGAGCTAGTCCTGCTCACTTTCTCCTTCCTGCACGTTTGCTGCAGAACTCTTCGAGCATTAAATGTTGTTGCGTCGCATTAAATGTTGTCACCTCTGTTGTACCCTTCTCCCCCTCTTGTCTCCTCCCTTACCTGTTCCTGTCCCCTTGCTCACCTGCCAGCTGTGCGCCGGTGCTGCGCCACCTTAAATCCCGTCGCTCCATCCATTTTTATCTCAACACTTCTGCTCTTTTGCTCTCGGCTCGCAGTTCTTTCCGTTGGACTTTCTTCCGTTGGACCTCCTTCTCTAAAGCTTTTTGTGTTGGATTTTATTTGGACCTTTATTTGAGTTTTATTTGATCCTACTATGTTCTCTCGTGTAGAGTTCGATGACGCCGGGGAAGCAGAGTTCTCTGAAGAAGTAGATCCTCAAGCTTTCGAGCAAGGTAAGTCATACTCTTGATCATATTGCACCCAGTATTTCAAATTATGTATCTTCCATTTTAAAGTACTATTGCATGCGTATTTCAATTCAAGTACTTTAAATCTCTGTTTTAACTTGATAGTTATTTCCAATTCCTTTGTACACCCAGACTTGAACGCCATTCGGACCTCCCTTAACACCTTAGTTAAAAGCTAGTTGGTACATTAGTATGAACTAGAACATGTTGCAAAAATCTATGCTTAGCTGAAGCTTAGCTCAAAAATCTTTGATTTTGGGAAGTTAGCCAAAAGCTCAACTCTATTTTCAATCGTTGTTATGGTATGGTCAGTACTATGGTGTTTTTCTGAAATGTTTTAACTGTGGTAAATGGAAGCGAAAACTGGTTTGGATTTGGGCGAAATGGATATTTGGATGGGTGCATGTTCATGCACGGGATCGATCCATTTCTATGGTCGATGCCCAGGGTTCTTTTGGTTGTCGCCCAAGTTAGTTAAGGACCATTCTTCGAGTGTATTTTGCTATGCCTTCCCATACTACCACATATCCTGAATGAGCAGGACCTGACTAACTAATTTGCAATGTCTTACCATGGTCGTTCCATCCGATTGTGTGGGTGGTCTTTCATGACCTACTTCTTTACATTTCCACCTAGTGCAAGAGGGGGCTTGAATCCGGGTGGTTAGCCCAATGGAAGCGAAACGTTAGCGAGGGGGACTACAGTAGGACGGCGCATTGTAAAGGTCTTATGATAATCTCTCAGTCGCACACCTTCGGAAGTGTGTGAGCGGATAGTATAATTGATTATCTCTTGTGGGTAAAGTTGTACAACCTCTACAGAGTGTAAAACTATTCGAATAGTCGAGTCTACGGTAAGGACATGCTGGCAAAGTTGCTCCGAGTTAGATTTCTGGTTTTGTTTTCAAAAGACTTGCTTAATTGGTTTTGGATCTCTATCCAAATGGGTTTTCAGTGGGCAGCCTTGTGATAGGAGGATATTCTTCACCACTTGTTGATGAATGTTATCTAACTATAAAACTTGTGTTCAGAAAAATGAATTTTAGTTATGGTTTAGACTGCTTGAAACTTAGTACAAATAATTGAAAAGAAACTTGGCTTTATGCAAATCAACTCTATAAACCTTCCTTTTGTTATACCCTTGCATGCATCAATCTATTACTTGACGGGTGTGACTTGCGAGCACGGTTGTTGTGCTCACTCTTGCTTGTTGATAAGTAGGTGAAGAGGTCTATGCTGGGGACCAGGAGGTCCTGGACGACTAGGATGCACCCCCAGCCGAGAGCATGTGGCGAATCGGGTGGCCACGACCTGTTTTTGTTTCCGTTGTTCTTGCTCTTGGCTTTGTGCCCTTTTGTAATTAACTTAAAATTTTGTTAATATAGTGACGATTGGATGGATGTGTTATCATCTCTTGTTTGATTGTGTACACTAGCCACTGATCATGTGTAACATCCCGTTTGTCTTAGAGTTCTTGCCAAATTTTAAAATCAAAATGGAACCATTCGGTTTACTAGTTTGCTCAAGCTTAACTTGAGACTTTGGAAATATTGGAGGTTTAACTTGAACTAACCTAATTTCAATTAATGTCAATTAGATCTTTATTCGTTGCTGGAGTTCTCTGGTGTTCTTTGGCTTCTGGCTCTCTTTCTTAGTTTGCCTTGTGTGCTCCTCAGCTTAGTTTTTCTTCTCCTAGACCTCCTCTTGGTCCTGATCTCCCTTTGGTTAAAACCTCTCCTAAGGTTCGGACCTTCTTTTTATGGTCTAGACCTCTTCTGTGTTATCTCTTTGGTTTAGATCTCCTCAGGTTTTGACCTCCCTTGAGTTGGGACCCCTTCTTTGTTTAGACCTCTCCTGGGTTTCGACCTCTCTTTTGGTCGTAACCACCCTCGAGCTGTTATAAGCTCAGATTTGTGTTTCAAACCCCTTTGATTCTTGAAATTCAATTGGATTTGGGTTTCCCCTTTCTAGACCTCCCTTGATGAGGACATGACCCCTATGGATACAACCATATTTGCTATGCTTACTGTTCCAAGTATAAGAGCTCGTACACTTCACTTAAATTATCAGGTGAGCTTGTTTTTAGGAGTGTCTTTATATTATATGAACTATATGATACTACCTAATAATATAATATATATATGTGCAACACCATATCACTTTTGGTCCAAGACAAGTAAGCAGTTCGAGCTGGACCTGTTTTGGAATCCAGTTCGGCCTCCGGAATCAGCCTGACAACACCAACTTAAAACAGTCATAACTTTCATATACGGAATCCGTTTGAGGTCCACAAGTACTTGATTGAAAGCTTATTTCGTCCTCTTTCCAACAGATCCAGTCTCACCTCCAAATTCCTTCTGGACTGATCGCAATCATCAAAAGAAGACGTCATATCACTTGTTTGGGCCAATCTGGCTTTGTAATCATCTTGAACTTGGCCCATCTGCGCCGTGACTCCACTAGGCGTGGTTACCTAGGGCGTGGTTCGAGTTTTAGTCCCACCCCACTGTTTCTTTTAGATTTGTGGCTCTTCCTCCCCTATAAGGAGGCCACACCCCTCTAGTTTTCTTGGATTTTGTTTAGTTAAAAGTTAGTCTTGTTGCAACCGTGTATTGGCTTGTGTCCACTAGACCAACCATAATACCGCTTGAATCCCAACTCAATTAAATATTTCAGTTCCTATTTGCAATTTCAGATTGCTTATTATCTTGTTCTTGTGCTTCTTGGTGTATGCGAGAATCGACCTTCGTGGTCGAGTTAACAGGGTATTCGTGCCTGGCTAATAACTACTTGTCAATCGGTTCAGCGATTGCGTGGTTTCGAACCTTGCGTGTTCGTAGCCGGATCGTGAGAGTTGGCGACACCTCCGGACTTATCGTTCTCATCGAAAGATCGGGCCAATAATAGGACCTTCGGGTTCATCGTGTGGTATCGAGCTACATTCTTGATGAAAATCGCACTTTAGTAGTAGATTTTTTTTTCATACCTATAGTCCAGAAAATTGCCACAATTTTTTTTTTTTGCATCTATCATCCATACTGAGCCCATTGAGCCTTTGCAATTTTTATTTTCGGTTTTTGCATGGTTGAATCATTGGTTGCATCATCATCTGTAAATGAGTACCTGCATAAGTTCAATCAATTGGCACGATGTGCACCTAACGATGTTGCAAAGGATGAAGACAAGCAAGAAAGATTCCTAGAAGGACTCGGTGACGATTTGTCCGTACAACTGATTTCTCAGGACTTTTCAGACTTTCAGCAGCTAGTCGACAAAGCGATTCGTCAAGAAGGCAAGCACCGCGAGATGGAGAATAGCAAGAGAAGAATGCCTGCACAGAAGTTCAACTCTGGAAGTTTTTCTAGAGCTAGAGGGACTTCATCATATCAAGTCAAATCCCAGCCAACAGCCGACAACCCAATCAACTTGGGGTCCTCCAAAACATCTGGTAGTGATCAGGCACAGAAGGACTCATCCTATGTTGCAGGCATCACGTGCTTCAATTGCCATGAGGTTGGACATTTCGCCAAGAAATGTCCAAAGAAGCGCAGATTCGTAGAAAAGGCGCCCGAACAATGTCACGTCTGTTCGCCGATGATGAGCCGATGTGACGGACGACAACTCCATTGAAGACCTAGCATTGCCCAGCTTTGTATTCCCAGCTTTCTTTCTAGCCACTCTAAATCTCGGGGTCGAGATTCCTTTTAAGGGGGGAGTTTGTAACATCCCAAAGTGTTGTTACCAAAATAAAATAAAATAAAGTTAATGTTTTATTGGATTTCTGAAAATTTGGAAAGAGTTCTATTGCTTTAATTGAATCTTTGAAATTTTGAAAGTCAAAAGTAAAATTTATTTGAAGTTCTTGAAGTTTTATTAGATTTAAATTGAAAAATAAAAATTTACTTAATTTCTAGAATTTTCTGAGTTTTTAAAAGCTTTTTCATAAATATTTTAGAGCCAAAACAAATCTATTTGCAAAATTAAAAGCCAACATAAAGTTGGAAATAATTTTATTAAGACCAAAATGAATAAGGGAATTTCTGTGAATTTTCTCATAATTTTTGGGTTTAATTTGCTATTCTCTAAAGCCTAAATGAATTACTGAAATTAAATCAATTAATAAAGCAATTCAAAAACCCAAATTCAATTTGGGCCGAAACCCCTCCGGCCCATCTCTCTCTCGTGCGCCTTCGGCCCACTCAAACGCACGCACACCCCCCCTCGGCCATTGGATTTTAATCCAACAACCCACGCGCCTCCCTCTCTCTCCTTTTTCTCCGCACCATCGGATGAAAATCCGACGGCCCCGCTTCATCGTCTCCCCCACCTCCTTCTTCCTCACGCAAGCCGCGCCTCCGCCATTGCCACCCGCATAAAGCTCTGTCAACCGCCGCCCCCCACCACCCCGCGTCTCCCGCACGACGTGCGCACGAACCGCACCCCACCACCACCTCCAACCCCCGCGTTCTCCCCTCCCTCCGCGCCGGTTGCCCACGAACTCCCGTAACCGCCGCCGCCATGCCGCACACGATCTCCCTCCTCTCTGCCCCTCCTCCCCTATAAAGGCACGCCCCGGGTGCGCCTCCCTCCCCTCATCCTGACCCCATCACTCACCCTCTCTCGCCTCACTCGCCGGAATCGCCGATTCTTCGCCGCCGGCGCCACCTCTTCCGCGCCTCTAGCGCCTCGCCGACGAATCGCCTCCCTCGCGCCACTATCGGCATCTCCGCCCACAGGCAACCCCGTGCGCACCTTATCTTGCCCCGGGAGCCTCCGGAATACCGCCACCGCCGCTAGCCGAACCCCGCCGCTGCCAAAGATCTCGCCGTCGGCAACTCCGTCGCCACCAACCATCGCAAGGTAGCGATAACACCCTTCTACATGTTGCGCACACTCGCCGCCGACGAAAGTCGCCGCCGGTTGCTGTTGTCGCCATCCCAAAACTTGCCGCTTGGTCGGTGACGTGGCTCGCCACCTCGGTGCCCCGGCGCCACGCCACCATTCTTGCCCATGTGGCGCCCGCGTGTCACGTTGAGTCAACGCTCACACACTGGCCCACCCACCCAGAGCCGAGGTCCCATGGACTGGTCCATGGACCATGTCAATGACACATGGGACCCACGTGTCGAAATATTTTTAATTCTTTAAATTCAAAAAATTCAGCTGCTGGCGTCATCATTGCACAATAAATTGGTTTTCCTTTAGAAAAATAAATCAGGGAAATCTAATAATTTCTGAAATTAGGTTTTAAATAGATTTAAACTTAGAAAATTCATATATTTTGAATCTCAGCTCCAAATTGGGTGATTCAAATTGCAAAATTTGTATAAAATCATTATATAGCTAACTAAACTAAGATTATTTAATTTTGAGTTCATTTGACCACAAATTCCTTTAAACCCTAAATCTATCATTTTATGTAAATTCAAACTTCAAAAGCTCATATCTTTTGCATCTAAACTCCGATTGAGCCCATTCAAATTTCTAAATTTATATAAATTCAAGATCTAGCCAACTAAACCAAAATTATTCAATTTGTAGTTTATTTGAATCTTATTTGAATTTAGTTTGAATTTGGCTTATTTTCGCGTATAGATTCCGACGACTTCGGAAAGTCAGATTTCGACGTCGTTGAAGAGCACATAAGAGGATTGATTTTTGACTGTATGATAATCGTGATTGTACACATAGACTACCTGGAGAAAGTACTTGTGAGTACTAGATGACCTGTTAAGAAAAACAACATCACCTCAGTATCAGTTGATCTGTCCACCTCAAGCGAGGCAAGTTACATTCTTGATCATATTCACACCCATTATTTTAAACTATTTAAATTTTGTTTTAAATCATTATTGCGTGCTTATTTATATTTAGTAATTTAAATTCCTGTTTTAAATTTATAGTTATGCCTAAAATCCTTTGTATGACCAATTTTGATAATTGAATCAAACATGTTGTTACCCTAGTCTAAACCTAGTTGATACGATAGTATGAACTGGGATCATTTTGGAAAATATTGTGCTTAGCCATGCTTATAGATCAAATATGTTTTATTTGGGGAATTTCAGCCAAAAGTCAAATGTTGTTTAAATTATACCCTTGGCATTGGTGTGTCATGGGAGTTTTACAAATGCTTGAAAATAAAATAAAATGATGGTTTGGACTTGGGCTAAATGGTTGTCCAGTGGAGTGCGAGTTTATGCACCGCTCAACTGGTAGGTTGAGGCCCGTGGTTCTGCTGGTTGTCGCCCAAGTCAGTTAAGGACCGGTCTTTGAGCCGCATCTTGCTAAGCCACATCGTACTACCACATGTTCTGTATGGGCAGGACCTGGCTGAATAATTTGCAAAGTTCCATCATGGTCGTTCCTTTGATGCGGTAGGTAGTCTTTCATGACTTTTGTTAGTCCCACCTAGCGCAAGAGGGGGCCTGAACTCTGCGGACGGTTAGTCCAAAGGGGGCGAAACCTTAACTAGGGAGGACTATGGTGGAATAATGCATTGTAAAGGTCTCGTGATGATCACTTAGTCGCACACCTTCGGAAGTGTGTCAGACGGATATTAAAAGTTGATTATCTCTTGTGGGTAAAGTTGTACAACCTCTGCAGAGTGTAAAACTATTCGAATAGCCGTGTCCACGGTCATGGACATGCTGGCAAAGCCACTCAGAGTTAGACTTCGATTTAAAAATATTTTTGTAAAACAGTTTGATCATGGATGGGTGTCCATGAGAAAGGTTGTGGGTTGAAGCCCCGGGTTGGTGTCCGTGTTTATGTTGGTGTTAGGTTGGTGCCTACACTATCGTTATCAACAGAGAAACAATTTTTAGATTTTATGAAACTTGAGCTTCTGAACTTAGTATGGTATTTAATGTCAAATGTTGTTTTTGCACAAATAACACTATAAGCCTTCCTTTGTTACATCCATTTATGCATATCATTCTGTTATTTGACGGGTGTAACTTGCGAGCACGGAAGTTGTGCTCATTCTTGCTTAATGCAAATAAATTTCAGAGGAGAAGGACTTCACTTCAGGTGTGGATCATGACGACTAGGCCGCTACCCCAGTCAATTGCCTGTGGCAGATTGCTGGACCCTACTACTTCTTCATCGTCTTCCGCTGTGTTTATTTAATGTTGCCCTGTAAGGCTATCTTGTAATCAACTCTGTTGTTATTTAATAACTTTTAACGTTTATGGTTGTGTTATCACATTTTTTTATTGTGTGAGCTAGCCACTGATCAAGGGACTAGTTCAGTTATGCACAGAAGATCTGGGGTGTTAATCCCGGGTTCTTACAGGAGAAGCTTGAGGTACCTACAGTATCTGATGAGGACGATAATGACAAATGTACTGATTTAGTGCTACAGCAAAACATAAATCAACCTTGTGAGTATATACCTGCTGTAGTGGTGCAATCTTTTGATATTCCTTGTGTTGACTTGAACGAACCATGTGCTGATCTGAATTCTTATAATTTTGCACATGTTGAATTAATTACACATAAAGAAGTATTGGATAGAATATCCCCTGCTGAAGCTTTGTGTTATATCATGCTTAATGATCCCATTAGTCTAGAATGTGCTATGGAGAAAGTTTCTAAAATTTCATATCTAAATTCTCCTTCTAGCACCTACACCTCTTTGCTTTAAGTTAATTGATATTATGGTGTAGACAATCAATTTTTGGTATATCGCATATGCATAACTTGTGATCACATGGATGAATTGAAGTTTACTGTTTTGGACAACAATTCTTGTGTGCTGAATCTTGTTCAATATGAGAGTAAAATAAAATTTAGTGCTCATCCCATGCCTATGTGTTCACCTTTTATTGCACCATCTAGTATGGACAATCTGAATGGAGATGTTAAATTATGGAAGAACTTACAAATATTTTCACCATTGCTAGATGAATTTGATATTACGCGATTGAAATCTGATTATATGGATGAATTTTGTTTGATTCCAAAAGTTGTAGATTTGCCCATATGTGCTACCACTACAAGTTTACAACTTCAGAGATTTGAATTGCATAAACGCTTCACTTACATTTGCAAAACTAGTTGCAATAATTGTTGTGTGAGAACTTTTGTTTTGATCATTCATATATATGATTACTCTTGGGTTAATAATACAATGATCTTTTATGATTGCTGCTGTCGTCTAACATTAATTGTGCAACAACGAAGAACCGTTAAAACAGATGACATATACATATACCATGCATACACTTTGGCTTCTTTGTTACCCTATTTTCAGCTTATCAAAAGCCGAGGACGGCTTTGTTTTCAAGAAAGGGAGGATGATGAGGACATGACCCCTATGGATACAACCATATTTGCTATACTTACTGTTCCAAGTATAAGAGCTTGTACGCTTCACTTAAATTATCAGGTGAGCTTGTTTTTAGGAGTGTCTTTATATTATATGAACTATATGATGCTACCTAATAATAAAATATATATATATGTGCAACACCATATCACTTTTAGTGCAAGACAAGTAAGCAGTTCGCGCTGGACCTGTTTTGGAATCCAGTTCGGCCTCCGGAATCAGCCTAACAACACCAACTTAAAACAGGCATAACTTTCACATACGGAATCCGTTTGAGGTCCACAAGTACTTGATTGAAAGCTTATTTCGTCCTCTTTCCAACGGATCCAGTCTCACCTCCAAATTCCTTCTGGACTGATCGCAATCATCAAAAGAAGACGTCATATCACTTGTTTGGGCCAATCTGGGCTTTGTAATCATACTGAACTTGGCCCATCTGCCGGCAGCCCACCTAGGGGCGTGGTTACTGTTTATGTGAACAGTAACCACAAGTTTTAGTCCCACCCCACTGTTTTTTTAGATTTGTGGCTCTTCCTCCCCTATATAAGGAGGCCACACCCCCTCTAGTTTTCTTGGATTTTGTTTAGTTAAAAGTTAGTCTTGTTGCAACTTTGTGTATTGGCTTGTGTCGACTAGACCAACCATAATACCGCTTCATAATCCCAACTCAATTAAATATTTCAGTTCCTATTTGCAATTTCAGATTGCTTATTATCTTGTTCTTGCGTGCTTCTTCGGTGTATGCAGGAATCGACCTTCGTGGTCAGGTTAACCGAGTATTCGTGCACGGTTGATAACGACTTGTCAATCAGTTCAGCGATTGCGTGGTTTTGAGCCTTGCGTGTTCGTAGCCAGGATCGTGAGAGTTGAGCGACACCTACCGGACTTATCGTTCTCATCGAAAGATCGGGCCAATAATAGGACCTTCGGGTTCATCATCCCTCTCATTTGGTATCCTCTCCTTTTACTTCTTCAAAACCTCCTCTGGGCTTATCTTAATCGTCAGGACCTCCTTGGGTCTATCCTGGCAGTTAGGACCTCCTTGGACCTCTTTCCTTGGATCTCCTCCGTTGGATCTTTTCCCCTTTTGTATCCTGTCCGTTGAAACTCTTTTGTATCTTGACCTCCCTTAAGTCCAGATCCTGTGCGCGCTTTCCCCTCTTTAGGATGGTAGATCTTGTATGGATGGCCCAATTATGAGAAGGTGTTCGTGTGGTCCGAACGTACCCTTGCATTGGGTGCGTCCGATGGAGTTTGGGCGGCCCGATGTTAGTGCGCGTTCGCGTGCTCCGAACGTTCCTTCCCCGTTTGGACCACCTGATCAAGATCGTGTGGCCTGGTTTGTGGCGTCTTTTTCTTTACCTTTGGGCCTCCCCGTGGTCTTTTTGCAAAGATCACCCTCTTTCGTCAAGATCACCCTATGTGGTCATGACCTCTGGTTTTGCAAAGATCACCCTCTTTCGTCACAACCACCCTATGTGGTCATGACCTTGGTCTTTTGCAAAGATCATCTTGGTGGAACAGGACCTCCTTTGCCTTATGCGGAGCCTTCTCAGGACCTCCTCCTAGGACCACCCTGTAGTTGGGCTTTTTCATGTTGCTTTGACCAACCTCTTTGTTTGAGCCAGCCTTATCTCCTTTCCCCTTTCTGCACGCTTGCAGCAGAAAGTCTCTTAACATTTAATGTTGTTGTGGCACATTAAATATGGTCACATCTTTGGTACCTTGTTCCCTCCTTTTTATGGCATGCCTTGTCTTATTCTTGTCCTGTTTTTTACCTACCCTTGACACGTGCTCTGTGTCACCAGAGCTTCCCAGCCAACTCCTGCTATTTGTAGCCGAAAGAGCCTCCCTCTACCACCTTTTCCCCCATTCCTAGCTTGTTTGCATTCACCTTGTTCTCTCCGTGCTTAAGATCTAGAGTTTCACTCTCCCTTGAGTTGGACCTCCCCTCAAGCCGGAACCTCCCGTTCTTCTGGTTTTAAGTTGGATTTGTTTAAGTCCTTTTGTTCCGTTTAAGTTCTTTTTCCCGAGTTTGTCTTGTTTATTTGGTTTTTACGAATGTGTAGGCCTCGAGTTCGAAGAGGAGCCCTTGGATCCAGTAGCCTCTGCCGAAGCCTCACCATTACTCAACGAAAGCAAGTCGCAGGCCTTTGATCATGTTGAACCTAGTATTTTAAATATATGTCGTTTTACTCTATCATGCATGGCTACTTTTATAGCAAAGGTGTTGGGCAGTAGCTTTACCTACTTGACACTATACCTCCTTGGACATTTGTACTCATCATGTTGTCATGATTTCCCTCGAACACTTTAGTTGGGCAGGTTTTATTGGCACTCTTTGATTTTGCCAACATGAGACCGTAGTTATACTTAGCTCTACTTAGAACCGCGGGTTTGGAGAATCTAGTTTTCTTTCTTTAATAATCTTAACTAATGAACTATGGAACCTATGGTGTGAGGTCACTATTGTGCAGCTGTGGTGGGATGCCACAGTTGTGTCGATTGTGGTGTGATACCACCTTTGCTAAAACTTGTGTGTCCGACTTGGTGGTCCTTTGGTTTGGTTGAACCCAAAACTGTTTTATGCTCGGGCGAGAAGGCAGGGAGTGAGTAGTGGGCGCTATGCGTATTTTGGGTTGTGGATGGTCTCGCTTGGCAAGAACTTAAGGACTTAACTTTGTGTTTCAATGATCTGGGTATTATCGTGCAACCACAAGATCAATTTATGGGGGTGGTTTGGGCCAAATAATTAGCAAGGAGCTGGTTTAGTTCTTTTGTGGTTGAGCGTGTGATTTGCTAGCGCAAGAGGAGGTACGAATATGGCGTGGTGTGAGGTCCGTTAGAAGTAAAACCTTAGCGGACAGCTCTGAGCCAGTTTCAAGCTTTGTAAAGGTCTTGCCGCGCTCTCTAGACTGCTCATCTTTGGAAATGAGCAAGGGTTTCGACGGGAACCCGCCCCGCTAGAGAGGTCATGAATTGTGGGTAAAGTTGTACACCTCTGCATAGTGTAAAAATTTATTCGAATAGTTAAGTCCTTGGTCATGGACATTGCCTGGTGATTTTGCGCAAAGGATAGCTTTCCAAAAGAGATCTTGTGCACCCTAGGGTGGACCAAGGTGCTCTAGGGTTGGTGCTCTCGGAGGTCTTGAGTTTTTGGGTGGTCTTTGGGAACTCTGGAGTTGGTGCTCCAGGGTGGTCGTGGGGGTGGTCCTGAACGTAGGTGCGACTAGGACCTCCCACGAGTGGTATTTGGGAGTGAGTTGGTGCTCACGACCTCCTCTTCAACAAATGTACTTATGTATTATTTGTTTTTAACTTGAGCTTGCAAATCTACCTACGTTATTTTCAGTGAAATATTGCTTTCTGCAAACTAACCCTACAGCTCTACTTTGTCAATGTCAATGCATAAATATTAATTGAATACTTATTCCCTGCAATTTGCTGATTACATTCAACGTACTCATGGCTTTAAACCCTCTATTTGAGCAGTGGTCGAAGATAATCCAGGTCAAGGTGGCTCAGACCTCTTCGAGGAGTAGTTCTTTGATTACCCGACCTTCTAGAGGACGTCCTCCACTCGACAACCTGTGGGCTAGCCGGATGGCCTCACGCGTTTTTGGTAGTTCCGTTGTGCAGTTCTGTTGCCTCTTTTTGTAAGCCCCTGTTGGCGAACTCTGTAAACAACCTTGGCCATAAGACCCTTACTTATTATAAGTTGTACTTTATTTGTTGTTCCAGTTGTTAGACCATGTGGTTGTGATTTCACCTAAGTTGTTTTGTGCGAGTTAGCTTCGGCTCCTGAGACTAACACAGTGCACAGAGCCAAGACCTCCGGAAGGTCTTTAAGATCTCCTGGACCTCCTCCGTGGGTGTTCTTGGAGGACCTACAAGACCTCCAGGTGGTCCTATCGGACCTCCCTAAGAGACCCTGGGAGATCCTCTTAGTACATCCCGAGGCGATCCCAACATCATGGGACTAGTGTGGTTTACACAGTGCGGTCCCGAGGTCCTCGTGCCTCGGGGCGGCGACACCGTCGCCCAGCAAGGTACACCCCTCCTCTCCCCTTCTCTCCCTCCCCCTCCTCTCTGCTCTGTTTCGCTTTGCTCTGTTACTACGACTTGCTCTGATGCGTTGTTATCTACTACTTGCTCTGATGCTCCGATATTTGCATGCTCTGTTATCTACTCTGTTAGTGGATGGCTCATGACTGGATGCTCTGATTTTTAAAATGCTCTGCTGCTGTGCTCATATTTTTATAATCTATATGCTTACTGCTTAGATTATTATAATGCTTGCTAGTGGTTGTATGTTAGTGGCAGATTAGTATAATGCTTGCTAGTTGCTAGAGCTCTCTCTGCTATGCAAGTGCTTGATTATTAAATAATGCACTACCTCTTCTAGCTACTTTTAATTATGTATGCCCTTGTTTGTTCTTTTATGCAACAGCATCATGTTAAGTGCAGCTTTAGCCTCCGCAGCAGAGTACGATCCCAAGACTGATCCAAAACGAAAGGCAAAGTCAAAGGATGCGAGCTGGAAGTATGGCTATTGGCCGGAACTTGGCAACTGAGATAAGGTGATGTATATCCTTTCTAACACCCTAAGTACAGCAGGGATTAAAAGGCTGAAGGAACATTTTACGGGTGGCTATTCAGATGTGGTAATATGTCCCAATACTATCACAGAAATGAGGAAAGAGATGGGATATTATTTGAAAAAAAACAAGAGTAGACCAATCTTCCTAGATGATGATGATATGAAAGGAGAGGTCAACATGTGAAGGTGGTAGCACATGGCATCGAGTCCCAAGACTCCACTATGAAGCCAAGTTCATGAGACAACCGCCAAAAGAAAGCATGCTACCTTTTCATTCAAGGTTCTAGCATCAAGTAAGGCCAAGGCAAAAGAGACCAAGTTAGTTGCTTATATGCTTCGAAGAACACCCGAAGATCTTGTAGATCAAATACGTTCTAGGTGTTTTCAAAGCACCATGGAGGTCAGCACAAGGACAAAAGATGACAGGAATTATGTGAATAAGCAATGGGCTTTGTGATTCTATGAGTGTGGCATACCATTTAATGCCGCAAACTCAAGACAGTTTGAGATTGCTTGTGAGGCTAGTGTGCAATACAGTTCCGGGTATAAGCCTCCTAGTTTCCATGAGCTGAGGAGCCATTGCTTCGGAATTGCGTTAAGGAGCCAAGTACCTTGAGGGAGAAACACAAGCAGGCGTGAAAGCAATATGGTTGCACACTTATGTCAGATAGATGGTCCGATAGGAGGGAACGCCACTTGATCAACTTCCTTGTCAACAGCCCGGAGGGGACTTGCTTCTTGGAATCCGTTGATGCATCAAGTGAACAACATGATGCAACTATGCTAGCTAATTTGCTAAAGGAGAGAATTGAGGCTATTGGAAAAGATAAAGTTGTTCAAGTTGTCACCGATAATGGTGCTAACTACAAGACAGTGGGCAAACTACTAATGGGCAGGATTCCTGCACTGTTTTGGAGTTCTTGTGTTGCACATTGCTTGAACCTTATGTTGAAAGACAATGCGAAGTTGAAAGAATTTAAGAAACCTATTGCACGTGTCAAGTATGTCACGACATTCATTTATAGATATGGGAGGTTTCTTAGTGAAATGAGGGAGAAGACAGTTGGGATGGCTCTTGTGAGACCCGTAGTCACTCCGTTTGCCACAACCTTCCTTACTTTGAAGAGCATGCACAAGAATAAAGATGCTTTGAAGTATCTATTTGTGAGTGAATCATGGACTAGAATCAAATTATCAAAAACAGATGTTGGCATGCATGTGACAGACATTGTGCTCTTTAAAGAGTTCTGAAATTCAATTGAAGATTGTCTTAGAGTTTCAGCCCCACTTTTTATCGTGCTTAAGGTGGGTTGGTGGTGATGAGAAACCCTCAATGCCAGATGTTGCAACATTAATAGCTCATGCAAAGGAGAAGATCAAGCTTAGCTTCCCTACCCAAAACAAGCAACATTTGCTTAAAAAGATTATGAACATTATTGAGCGACGTTAGGTGAAACAAATGAATTATCCATTGTATGAGGTTGTAGTATATTTGAACCCAAAATTCTTTGACATCCAAAAGAGTGGAGATGATACCTATGTTGGCGAGCTGAGGAGTTGCTTCAATGATGTGCTTGCAAGAATGATATTAATGAATAAGTCATGCATTATAAGGACCAACCAGGAGATGTTTCTTGAAATAAAATGGCAATCCAAACCTTAAGAGTCAAGAAACCCTAGTAAATGTTGTTAATTTCAACAAGTTAACTTCAACATGTTTATTTCATTTTCAATTCCTAATATATGCGTGTATTTGCTTAGTTGATTGGTAGCGTACATATGATGGCCGAGCTATTGACCTACAAATGTTTACTAAACATGTTGTTAGTCTTTGTGTTTCATCATCTGGTTGTGAGCGAAATTAGAGTATCTTTGAATTTGTATGTCAATTTGTAACTTCTTTGTGTTTATTTTCATCTACTCAATTTGTAGCTTATATGTGTTTATTAATTTTAACAAATTATTTATTCGTTCTATTTACTTTACTTGCCATTTATGTTTTTATAGGTCCATACAAAGAAAAAAAAACCAGTTACTACACAAGAAATTGTATGATTTAGTTTTTGTTACATACAACTGAAAGATGAAAACTAAGTTTCAGATGAGACCAGAGAAAGTAGGGCAAAAACTATAACCATTTGGTTATTGAGGAGTTTGATTGGGACAATGAATGAGCTGACTCATTAGTTATACCATGGTCGTGAGTGTGAGTATAGCCTTATATAGAATGATGTCGAAGTCATTTACAAATCACGCTCGCTTCGAGGTCGCATCTTCTAAGGCAAGTCAGTAGGCATAATCATGGTAGGACTATGACCTACTAAAGATGTGCAAGATCTACAACAGTGGTGGTTGAAGAAGATAACTTAGATGAGAAAAGAAGACTCGAATTCAGGTAATGAGGAAGAAGATCCACATGATGATGATACGGATATGAGCGATTGTGACGAAACCCCCAATGTTACTGAAGACGGTAGAGAAAACATGAATTCTCCTAGTAATCCCAATAAATTCGACGATGAATACTAAAAGATGAGAGTTGGATTATACTACTTTTATGTTATGGACTAGTATTATGCCATTAGACTAAGCTTGTGAATTTATCACATGTGTTATTTGTGTGAACTTATATCTCTTATGTTGTGTTTGTTAATTTGTTATGTTAGTTATATTTAATTCTTAGATTCACTTAATTGTTATTACGAACTTATATTACTCATTATTCATATAGCTTATTGTTTAAGAGAAGAAAAAAAAAAGAGATTACCAACAAGATATGTAGCTTAATTCATATTTACTCAATTAATTAGAATACAATTTGTATCTATCATATATATATATATAACTATACTACTAAAATGTTCATTTTATTTACTACCTTAGCACATTAAGATGCGTGTAAAACATCACCTCACCTCACGCTTAAAAGGGGTGAGGGGATGGATCACCTCGCCTTACAGCATTAGTAACCATGTGTGATTCTATCATGATTCTGCTAGGCGCGATTTTAACAAACTTGTACGGAAGGAACCAAAGCCACACCATCATCAATTCAAGCGCGCATTAGTTTTCACATGCAAATTGGCTGCACACGGTTTGCTAAGCAGCAGTAGTACTACTAACACCGAAAACATAGCACAGTATCTGAACTAGATGGTCTGATCCCGATGCGCCACACCCACACCCTAGAGTTAACCTGATGCAATTGAGAACTTGAGATCATTACGCCCTAACCTCCTACCTAGCCTTGAGCAACCCAAGTTCTGGGGATCACGTCAATTATCTTATTATCACATAGACAGCCAAGCAGCGTACCAAATTATTAACTCTCCAAGAGATCATTGTGTTTTATATAGCAGTATGTACAGGGCGACGCCATCAAGCAAATAACTAGATATCAAGAAGGCAAAAAAAAACCTGAAAAACAAGATCCATGGCTTTCATATGGAGTCAGATTTACAAGTATGTCAATCAGCACAGATCCTCCATTATGGCGGATCCTAAGACTGGGGCGACAATATCATATCATCATCCTCCGGACAAAACTGAAGGAAAAAACACAAACAACGAAGCTAAGTTGGATGAATTCAGATCCACGTTCCCACTTCTTTAGACAATACGTCGATTTTAACATTTAATTTCGGTTAGTTGAGCGCTTTAGTTATTTAAATATCAGGATCATGGTATCAGTTAAACCATCCAGTGTTGTAATAGAGCCGTTTGTACACAAATAGATTCGAGCCCAGAAGGCAAGGGATACTGTAAAGTGTAAACCAGGATGATTAATTACAGAGGGCCTCAGAGATCTTGGTGGTTTGTGATCATCAGATGGGACTCTTGCCCCATCAAGAGTAGCAAATATTTTGTATTCGCATCAGTGGCCCTCAAAAAAGCAGACAAACAGAACCACAAAAGAAGAAACAACTCGATTTTTTTCCGAGATTAAAACCACCTAATGGCCAATGGCATGATCTTGAGTCAGAAGTAGCTGGTTAAAGATCATCTTTCGGTTAAAAATCAATGGGAATCCGTCTGATTTTCTTCATCATCCCCAACCATGCCCATCGGAAAACACACAACCACCAAGACTACGAGAAAGGGGATGCAAACCAATCACCGAAATTTACCTGCTTTGTCACCGGCGAATCCTGGGATAAAACAGAGGATGGCCGGAGCTAAAAAGCAGGCAGAGAAAACTAGGAAAGAGTTCTCCCCTTTGGTTCAATCTCGCCTAAGGATAGATTGCTCGCCGCACTCGAGATTAGAAGCGAACAATTGCAATGTTAGGCTAGTCAACTCAACAAAAAAAGCAGATCAACAACAAGAAAGGATCAGATCAAATAAAGAGGAGCACAAATCAAAACCGATCAATGGGGAGATTAGGGTTTAAGCCATGGAGCGATGCATCATTAAGCCCTAGATTGGGAGGTGCGGCCATGACTATGGGTGGTGGCGGCGGCGGTGGAGGAAGCTAGGGTTTGGGGTTCCTGTATTTGTAGGCATCTTAGCGGGTAGTAGTAGTATTATCGGGTTTGGGTTTGGGTTTGGGTTTGGGTTCGCTTATGGTTAGCCCGTTCGCGTGGTGGCTGAGCCCCGTGAGTACATGGGCCACAGCCCGAAAACTAACCGGCCGTGGAAAGCGCGCCCCCTCTCGCGTTCACGTCGCCCGGAAAAATGCGGCCGCCCGATCGCACACGTCCGACCGCCTGCGCGTGCGTCCGTTGCCGTGCGCGTAGCCGTCCGAGCGTCCACTGCTCGATCGCGCTCTCGTCTTTGCGCGTCGTCCGATCGCGGGTGTTGTTCGACTTGCCTTCGCTTCCTCCGTCTCCTTTACTTACCTTCTTTGTGTCTTACTTTCCATCCTGCGGGTGGCCCGTCTGGTAGTCGGCCACTCGGCCCCCTTAGCTCATTTCTTCGTTTGGTTCTGCTTCGCGTTTTGGTCCGCCCGCGCGCTCGCAAGGCCGCTCAGAGGCGTCGGTTCGCGCGCTTCGTTTCTTACTCTCGGCTATGTCCGGTTCCGACGCTGCATGTGGCCCTGCTTTTCCTCCACCGACTCGCACGGAGAGGCGTGCGTTCGCGCGCTCCTTTCCCTCGCAGCCTCCGCCTCATTTCTTACGTTAGCTGTGTTACTTGCAGTCGCTGCGTGTGGGCCACGGTAATTCCTTGCCGTGCGCTGCACTCGGTTTAGCCGCGTAGCTTAGCTTCCTTGCCTCACTATTTGCGTCTCGCCCGGTCTTCGATGCTGCTGCCAGCCGGCGCTATCATCTAATGCTTCTGCTGTGCGCCATCGCCCAATCTTTTCGCCAGGTCCCGTCGCCCGTTTGCTTCGCTTTTCCATCCGGTTTTCACACACGCTCGCGCCGCCTGCCTGTCTTTGCTGAATTCTGGACTATTTTAGTTCTTTAGCGTAAATTAATTTCTAAATTAGCTTCTTTAACGTTAAAATTTTAGTTTTAGTCTTATTCTAACACCTGCTGCTTTGTCGGGACGGCAGTAACTGAGTTTATGTCGTGCCAATTGGCAGCATCTAGGTGCTGCTGTGCCAATTGACAGCACCCAACATGATGCCAAGTCGAAACGCAGCATGAGGGGACCGGGGCCTTGTGCGACGCGCAGAGAGCAGCGGGGAACCGGGCCGTGGCCGCGTGTGGCCGAGCCAACGTCTTTATCGTGCCGTCGGCGGCAAGTAAGTAGCTGCTGCCGAGCCCAACCGCAGCACCAAAGTTGTCGCCAACCCGACGGCAAAGAACTAGAAGTCGCGCAAATCACGCCGCAGAGATGAGTTGTTGCTTGCCTCGGTGGCAAAGCATGTACTATGAGGAGGCTAAAAACGAAATTCTGATAGTAGTAGGGCTAGTTTAGGAATTATATTGCTATAGGGGGGCAATTAAGTCCAAACATCGTCTTTGCTCTGCGTTTTGGCTCGGGCCGCCACGCCACTTACTGTTTTACCAAAATTTTAGTAATACTTAACAAATTTAATCAGTGTTTGTTTTGATTTCTATATTTAGCATGCCATAAAAAATTTGGCAACGCTAATCCTTTTCTTACTCATGGTTGGGCCAAAACAGGGCGAGCAAAATGGCCGCCAAAGAATTGGCAATAGTTCTTAACATTTATGCAAAGTTAGTTTAATTAATTAGTTTTAAATGATTATATTTTTTAAACCGAGTATCCGATTTGCGATCCGATTAAATCGTTGTGTTTCTTATCATTTAATCAATAAAACAAGATCACTGTTGACATATTTTGGAACAAAAAAAATAGATATCATGCGGGACCCATGTGTCATACTCACAATTTTAGTAAGTTTTGGTATGGCTACAATTCAAACACATCAATTTCGGTATTACTCGTGAATTGGTATGGTTACGATCCAAACACTAATTTTTTCTCCAGATTTTGGTATTACCCGAATTTTAGTATTATCAAAATTTTGATATAGCTGTCTACAGTCGTAAACCAAACATGCCATAAGTCCACAACTCCGCGCCTATGATTAGAATCGTTGCGTCTAATGCTTATCTTCGCTCTCTCTCTCTTCGTCTTCCTCTGCTTCGTAGTTCTACATCTCCTTTTCGTTCGCCTTTTTTTTTGTTCGCCCCGTCGTTACCCATCGGTTTGGCTATCTTGCAAGCATGTTATCATCTGTTCGTTCGGTATCTTCCACCTGCGTCATCCACATCGGATACGGTCCTCCCATCTATCGTTCCTTCGTTGTTGCTCCGTACAGATTTTTTCCTTGCAACTAACACGTTTCTTCGACATTTGCAGATCATCTCTTCTACTTGCATCGACTTCCGCGCGCACGACAGCACAGGTCCAGGTTTAGATTCTTTGGTTCTGTTCGAGTTTTTTTACTGCCAGCTACGCTTCTTTCGAGTTATCTTCTTTTGCTTTCCTGTTCAAGCTGGACATTGCTCACGCTTTCGACTCCTTATCGTGGCTATTTTGTTGGAGGTCCTCTCGCGTAAGGGTTTCATGCCAAAATAGCATGAGTGGCTATCCATCATGTTCAGATCAGCTTCTACTAGGGTTATCATTAATGGTAACCCAGGTCGACCTATTTGGCATGGTCGCGGCCCACATCATGTTGATCCATTGTCGCCCTTGCTATTCATCATCACTATGATGTTCTGAACAACCTTCTCGCGGTGGCCGAATCCACCTCCCTGCTCCACCCGGTTGGCGGCCCGCGAGGCATCCCCCATCGGCTATCTCTTTACGCTAACGATGCAGCGGTCTTCCTCACCCCGGTCGCTTCTGATCTGCACGTCATTAAACAAAATTTGCATCTATTCAGTGAGGCGTCGGGCCTACAAACAAACCTCGTCAAGAGTTCCATCTTGCCAATTCGGTGCAACACTGAGGAAGTGCAACTCATCACCAATGAATTGAGTTGCACTGTTTCAGCCTTCCCTTGCAAATACCTTGGGCTACCTTTATCCTTGAGAAGACCCTCTAAAGCTGATTTTCAACCTTTAATAGACAAGGTCGCGAACCGCCTACAAGCTTGGCAAGCAGGGATGCTTTCCCAAGGAGGTCGGCTAGTATTGACTAGGTCAGTGTTGACTTCCATCCCAGTATATAGCTTCATGGCGCTTGATCCACCTCTCTCAGTTATTAAAGAGATCAATAAAAGGAGGAGAGCGTTTTTGTGGAGAGGCACAGAAAATGTGGTGGGAGGCCATTGTCTAGTCGCTTGGTTGTCAGTCTATCGACCCATTCGTATGGTGCCCTGGGTCTTCAAAATCTGCATGCTCTAGGTAGGGCCCTTCGCCTCGGCCTTGGAAGGGTCTATCGGTGTGAGTTGGTCGCGTCGAGGAAGACATGTTCAATGCTTCGCTCTCTATACATCCCGGGAATGGTGTTAATACCTTGTTTTGGTCGGATCGCTGGCTCAGCGGTTGTAGTATCCCCAACCTTATCCCATGCCTGGCGAAGGTGATCCCCTTGCGTCTGCGGAGATCAAGATCGGTCGCCCAAGCTCTTCACGACTCCGCCTGGAGTTCGGACATCAGGGGCCCCATCGATGCACTCTGTGTTGATGAGATCTTTCGTCTCTGGGAAACTTTGCAAACCATTGATCTATCTGCAGGATAGCAAGGTAGGATCATCTGGCGTTGGGAAGCTTCAGGACAATACTCCTCCAAGTCGGCTTACAAAGCTTTCTTCTTGGATTTGTGTGAGCTTCCGAGTGCGGAGGCTATTTGGCACACGAGAGCCCCCCTGAAGTGCAAATTCTTCGTGTGGTTAGCAGTCCATCGTTGTTGTTGGACGGCAGACCGCCTCCAGCGTGGTGGCCTTCCAAACCAAGGCGTTTGTGTTTTATGCGGACACTCTCAAGAAACCATCAACCACCTCCTTGTCGGCTGCATCGTTACCTCCCAGGTTTTGGTGCTCTTTCTCACACGCGTGGGTTTGCCAAGTGCCGTTCCGATTGGGCGACTTTCCTTCCAACAGCATTGGCTTTCCACGCGAGGTAACCTTTGTCACCAACACACAAAAGTGGAACAAAAATATGGTTCTAAGAAAATTGTACAAGTGCTCTGTATGATCCCGATATAAATGCAGCAATTTTTGGCGATTCTTGCGGTAATTGAACTGTTTCGTATGAAATTCTTACAAAATTCAGTGTTTGCATTATTAAAGAACCTTTTCGTATGTATGAATCGATATTATTTCATTCCAAATTATTCCCAAAAAATCCTGAAATAGATCAAAAATTGACAGGTTAATGTGAGCTTATCCATATGCTTAGGCACTCTTCCGGGGCCTATACTCTGGACTATGGGTTTGTATGGGGCACATGAATTTTACCAAAAAAACATAGAGTTTATCCTCTCTTTTTTTGGTTAAGTTCCTATGTTCCAAACAGTCCTATCAACCTAGGTTCAAAGAACAGAGCTCGTACCATCTAAATTAATGTCAGATAAAATGTACCCAAGCAATTTAATTACGTATATCACATAAATCACCCCCTATTTCCTCAAAGAAAAGCATCTGAATTTCAAGCTTCTAATCCAGTCCAAAGGAGGGCTGAATCTTAAAAGAATGCAACAAAACAACAATGGACATTGATCTTTCCAACACATACACATTTACTGCGGCAGTACCAACCACAGCGCCAGGAGCTGGGCCAACCCCACTAGCACGGCAGTCACCATGGCGCTGAGCGGCGCGGCCGCCGCCGAGGTGGCGATCTGTATGGTGAAGTTGCACGCCGCCGTGGACGGGTCGGTCTCGGTGGGCAGCGCGAGGCCCTGGAAGTTGCAGGCGTCATCCTTCTGGTTCTGCGCCTGGAAGTAGGAGTTGAACGCGTAGGAGGCGTTGCCGTTGGCGTCCATGCCGTTGCACGTCGAGCCATAGCCGAGCGGCGTGCAGTCGGAGAACGTGCACGCGTAGTCGATGTTGGCACCGAGCTTGCCGAGGTCCTTGGCCTTGGTGTTGAGCACGCACCACGTCTTGGACAGGTACTCGACGCCCTTCGCCGGCACGAGCATCGCGTTCCGGTCCTTCCCGGTGAGGTCCATGGCGTACTTGGGCTGGCCGTCGTACCGGAGGATGCCCCAGTGGCGCTCGAAGTTACCCGGCGCCACGCTCTTCTGGTCCTCGTCGACGAGCCCGAACAAGTACACCTCGATGTACTGGTTCGGCCGCGCCGGCGTGCCCGCGTTCGCCGCCAGCCGCTTGAGCAGCCCGGCGTAGAACCGCTGCGCGTAGGACACCTTGGCGTGCTTGTCGCCGTCGGTCGGCCAGCCGACCTCGCCGACGATGATGAGCATGTCGCCGTGCCCCACCGCCTTGAGCGCGGCCACCAGCGTGTCGAAGTTGGCGTCGAACACGTTGGTGTACATGATGCCGTTGTCGTTCACTGGCGTGGCGCTGCCGTCGAAGAAGGCGAAGTCGAGCGGGAAGTTGTTGTTCAGGTACAGACTGATGAACGGGTAGATGTTCACGGTGAAGGGCGCGTTGTTCTTGGCCAGGAACTTGACGATGTCCGTCATGACGCCGGAGATGTCGGCGCGGAAGCGGCCCGCGGAAGGCACCGGGTTCTTGGACGGGGAGTTGTATACGTCGGCGTTGAGAGGGACGGTGGCCTTGATCCGGTTGCCCATGCCGGCGTCGTTGAGCGCGTTCTGGATGTTCTCCAGCGCCGGGAAGGTGACGTTGATGAACGAGCCGTTGTATGATTCCAAGAATGGCTCGTTGCCGACGGCCACGTACCTGCAAGAGAGGAGCACAAGAAGCTCAGTTTTCTGATTTCTGACAGACCATGGCAATTGGCAAGCATGCAAAATGAGAAGAAAACTCTTGCTCTTTGTAGTACAAATTTTGCAATCGAAGCATCTTTCATGATGCAATGAAGTGAACATCTCAAAGTATAATTTTTTCACTGGTTTTTAAGTTCGAAAGTCACTGCTAGTTCAGAATGCCAGGAGACTGGTAAAGAATAATGCTGGTTCAATTTATTTGGGAATTGTGCAAGATTGAGATTTTCATCTCACTACCTTCGTAAATAGTCTCTGCTTACAACAATCATCCAGAAACTGAAGCACAGTGATTGACCAAATTACTGCTAAGTGACCTGTAGTGGTTTGCGTTCTACTACTACCAGCAACTAGTCAGGGAACTAACTACAAAGTGAACTAGTTAAAGAGTGTAAAAGACAAAATCACCTCTTAATTGGTCTGGAAATTTCAATCAGTGCAAAACAAATTTTAGCTCCCCCGACAGGTTAAGATCCCTCTGTTTTTGAACAGTATCCTCGAACTCTCGCATTATACGTTTATTATTACTTTCAAGAATCACGCGAAAAATAGCCCAAATGATTAGCAACCATCCGTAGCTCCCACCGACCATCAAAGGCCATAAAAGAGTATTCTTTGTTCCTGTGCTCCAAACATGTCCTAAACGGGTCGCATCGTTGACCCCACCCATACAAGTGGACCGAAAAGTCTAATTAATTTAATACCCTATTATTCAGTTTTAGTAAACCAACCATCACAGATGACAATTGACAACCATCCTGGCATTATCCAGGAAGAAAATTCAGTGCGGGAGGGCCTCACGCGAGGGCCCCCTCCGTCCACCCGGGGATCCGGATTCAGTGACTTTGTTGTGACTTTGCAGATCTGGACCCTCCAGATGACATCTGACGGCTGAATCAATCTGTCCATCTTGTTTTTTTTTCTTCCTCTAATCACTCAGTCATCCACCGCCGAGGGCCCAGATCTGCAGAGGCACCGTGACTTTGCTCTCTGCAAATTCACTGAATCCGAATCCACACCCGGGATGATTCGAGAGGATAAAATGCGGTGGGGGAGGGCCCCTAGCAACTTTCCTTCCCATTATCCATGCTCCAAAATGCCCTCCTAAGAACATGTGATCCCTTGCAGGACCAACCAAACGTGCCAACAACCTCCTCCACTGACCACTGTCCTCTAACCAACCAACAATCCTCATCCAAAAACACACACACACTGATGCTTATGCAAAATCCACAAACATCATAATTTTGTGCCAAAAAAAACAAGAAATTCATGCATATATCGTTATCGCTAACGCTCGACGGGCTGCTATGCCGTGTTGTGTTGCACTGCTGAATCTATCAAGGGTAACGTGATCATCGAGAAAGTTTGCCATATGTAGTAAGATCGTTAAAGGATAGACATGGCGGGCTGTGGCGGCTGAGAAAGAGAGAGAGAGAGAGAGCTCACTTGATGGTGACGCCGCCGTCGAAGTCGAAGCGCTTGACGTTGCGCTTGACCCAGTCCTTGGCGGCGCCGGAGTCGCCGGCCATGTCACGGAGCATGTTGTTCGGGATGGCGACCATGACCTCGACGCCGCTGCCGGCTAGCGCGCTCATGGCGGCGAAGTCGGTGTCGAAGAGCTTCACCTTCTTGATGCCGTTGTCCTTGAGAAGCTGCACCACCACCTTGGGCGGCAGCGGGTGCGACGCCTGCGTGCCCCAGTTCATCCCCAGCCCCTCCGCCGCCGCCGTCAGCCACACCGCCGCCGCCACGGCCACCAGCAGCGCCGCGGCGAGCCTCGCCATTACTGGTTGGACCCGGACGTAAGGCGATTTTCTACTGTTTCAGCTCTGTGGCGAGGTGGAAGGAAACCAATACGGTCTCCTTCCAAGAACCAATGGGAGCCGGGCAGGACTGCAAAGAGCTCAAGATTTCCGCGCCGGAATCCGGTAAAGATAGCAGATTGGCAACGAAACGCTACGGATTTGGATGGATTTTGGGAGTTTTGAAGAAAAATCGAACTTTTGAATCGAGCAGGCAGGAGGAGCAGAGGTCGCTGCACGGGAACCAAGGAGCCAGGAGAAGAGAGAGACCAGCTCAGCCAGCCTGACCACTTAGGAGTTTGGCGAGGAGAGGCAGGGGAAGCATTGAAGTGGTGGCCTGGTTGGTGGGCGATCAGCAGTCCAGCAGAGTAGTTGGCTGGGCTGGGCCGGGGAGGGGAGGAGGGGAGGAGGGGCGTTTCGGTAATTTTGAGCGGGGCGAGCAGGAGTATTTTGAGATGACGTGGCAGGGATCACACGTGGGGCCCCAAGAATAAAAATGTTCTACTGCCAAGTGGGCCCGGTGTATGGGTAGGGTAGTAGGTTTCCTACGCGGACCTTTCGCCCGTGCTGACGTGGGACTTTTTAGCAGTGGAGAAAGTTGATTTTTTGGGAGGGCATTTTGACATTTTTGTCTCTCTGATTGTGAAAGGATTTTGATTTTTCAGATGTCTTTTTGCAACGGAAGCAGTAAAAGCCAGGGTGCCCGGTTTGGCCGTACTGGTAATCGCCCGTTGCGTTGAGCAAATGTACCAAAATACCCTTCCATAGTTTTTTTAGGTAATGAACAGCACATTCATTACAAAGAGGACGTTGGATCAAGTCTGGTGGTTCATACAGCCAAACTGATCCCGAATGGAGTTCAGAGGATCTAGCTAGCAGATGAGGTACTTCATTACAGTTGTGCTTAACATGAATGAAAGCACATTTAGAAGGGGGGCAAACGAAAGTTTAATGTCGCTAACGAGAGTTGTCGTCGTCGATCTGTTGCCCTTAGGATTGTTCAGTTTCTGCACTAGGGACATACAGTCTGATGCCGCAATGATCTGCAGGTGTCCTCTCTCCTTGACGAACTGCACTACATTTCTCATTGCCACAGCTTCAGCAATTACAGGATCGGTAACATATGAAAATAGCCGACTGCAAGCGGCCAGGAAATCACATGTGTGGCCTCTTATTACCACTCCCATTCCTATACGCGTTGAGTCGGCAAAAATGGTTGCATCCACATTCAGCATCACCCAATTATCCGACGGCGGTGTCCATTTTGGAACAGAAAGATTGGACTCGCACCTTGTGGAAATACTTGGTTGAAAAGTGTGCAACAACAACATATCCACGTACGCTTTAATCTTCACATAAATCCTTCGAGGGTGGCTTACCTGTTCACCATGTTTGACCTCATTGTGCGCCTCCCACAAATGCCAAAAGGTAACAGTAAACTGTTGAATACGTGAGCATTTTTCGAATTACATTAATCCAAAAATATACTAGATAAATCATGGAGAATACTATAGCTATTTTCACAAAACAGGTATACAAGAATACTATAGATATACGAATTTCTAGAAGAACAGAAACTAGCACACCTATCTCAGTGTTCAAGTAAACAACAGATAATAAAACTAAGTAAACAACAAGTGCGAGATAGACATACCTAGATCCAGCGGAAGGAGCAGCAGAAGTAGAAGCAGGAGTCTTGGTGAGTTCGTCGTTAGTCATGGCGTAGTGGATGTAGCAGAGACCTTCGTGGATGTCGTGGTAGTAGTCGCGCAGATGTAGTCGTAGTAGAAAATCAGATGAAGCGAGCAGTCACGCGAACGCTCCCCAAAAACCTTATTCGTCCTCGCTCGTGCAAGCCTTTAAGGACGAGGGTTCCGAAAGCTTGCTCTCCCGGTGTAGCCATATACGCGTCTCGCCGGGATGGAGACCGCCAGAGACAGCAACAAAACTGTGGAGTTCTTTGTGTCTGTCGTAGAGAGTTTTTCGTATGGAGATTAGTCTGAGAACCAGTGCTCTGTTCTTCTAAATAGCAAAAACGAAGAAGCCAGAACAGTGTTAACTACAGCCATTACACAATAGTAACCGCAGCTATTAGTCACTAGTAACCTACAACCATTACTCAATAGTAACCGCAGCCGTTATTTACTAGTAACTGCACCGTTACTGTCAGCAATTCGTTAATACCATTTACTGCGAGTCAGTGCGTTTCGATTTTCGAATAGATAAAGAAAAACGCGCACGCACCCGGCACGCCTGTGTACGCGTGTACACTTACACGTACACGCACACGCACGACACGGCTCGGCTCGGCGAGGCGTGGCGAGGCGAGCGAGCGCGTGCGTGTATTGGCTCTCTCCAATTCCACAAGGGGGCTACCACGTTCCACCTTTTAAAGTAGTGTAACTCCCATTCAACTCTCCATATGGGACTAAACAGTTTTAGCACATGCACATGGGCCTTTGGGATTTTTCAGGAATTAATTAGAATTAAAATTGGGCCTAGCCCGTATTAATTCCAACAATCCCTCACGAGATCCCAAGAGCACAT
Organism: Ampelocalamus luodianensis; assembly: GCA_036346255.1. Lineage (NCBI taxonomy): Eukaryota > Viridiplantae > Streptophyta > Magnoliopsida > Poales > Poaceae > Ampelocalamus > Ampelocalamus luodianensis. The sequence continues at coordinate 18,318,480 of CM070629.1, read as the reverse complement.
GTCAAATGCCTTAATCTACAATATTGTTTTGATATACCAGTGGTTCGATGGAGATCGGTTAAGGTTGAACATCCACCTGGAACAGAAGATACACTTATCCACAACTACACAATAGACTAAGCCTTGAATTGGCAGTTTTGTGTGAATAAGTTTCACTTAAGTCCTTAACTGATACTAGGCTGTCAGGTATCCCCGCGGGTTGAAGCATGTAAGTCATACTCATGGTCTATTCATGAGCTTCCTAGAGATTACCCTATCTCATAGATTGTGACTAGTAGTCGGGCTCATATAGGTGTGTTCTTTCAAGACTGCTCTGTAAGACAACATCTTTGCTTAAACAAGCCATAGAACACATTAAGATAAAAATCAATCTGCCATACAGATTTAGGAGAGAATTGCATCTCCGATGGAGTGGGTCTATAAAGGTACTCTCCTTCCAGTTAACCAATAGCTTGTTTCGCTAATCCTACTTCACAGGATCTCCGATCACATAGGATGGGTTACCACTATGGTATAACTCACGTGGGTCTCAAACCCATCTCCCTCGATGCATTGTCTATCACATTCCGTGATAAACCATTTGTGAAGGGATCTGCCAGATTCTTAACTGTTTGAATATAATCCAAAGCTATTACTCCGGAGTTTCTCATTTTCCTGACAGACTTCAGTCTTCTCTTCACATGTCTTGATGCCTTCATGTTATCCTTAGAACTGTTCACTTTGACAATCACGATCTGATTGTCACAGTTCATCAGAATAGCCGGTACCGGTTTTTCAACTACCGGCAAATCCATCAAGAGCTCACGAAGCCATTCAGCTTCAACAGTGGCAGTATCTAATGATGTAAGTTCTGCTTCCATTGTTGACCTTGTTAAGATGGTCCGCTTGCAAGACTTCCATGAAACAGCGCCACCTCCAAGTGTGAAGATATATCCACTTGTGGCCTTAATCTCATCAACATCGATATCCGGTTTGAATCGCTATAACCTCCAAGACTGGGTACCCAGATAGTGAATGTCATAGCTCATAGTACCCTTTAGATAACGCATTACCCTCTCAAGAGCATGCCAATGATCATCTCCCGGATTGAAAACAAAATGGCTTAGTTTGCTCGCAGCAAACGAGATGTCAGGCCTGGTAGCGCTAGCTAAATACATGAGTGAACCAATTATCTGAGAATATCTCAATTAGTCTCTGGCTATTCTCCGATTCTTCCTAAGCAACACGCTCGGATCATAAGGTGTGGATATCATGAGGATATATGCACGATATTAAGATGATGTTACAATTGGCAATGGCATTTATAGTTTGCTATTTCTCGTATTTTCGGCAAATGTTCAAAGGTTGTCAGGTTCAAGCGGTGCGGCCGTGTACCGAAGCGTCTCGACCGGTTTTGTTCTGATTGGTGATTCGTTTGGAGAATTGTTGTTTAGGATTGGTCATATCCATGTTTATCTTTGCATGTGTTGCATCTCGCATGTTTTCATCGACGTGGGTCAAGTTGTGAAGAACTTGTTCCCGAGACGATTTCTCCGCCTATTTGTGCGGTGTCTTGAAGGTCAATGACGGTCAACGGCGAGAGAACGGGACTAAGCTTGAGAGGCGAGGTCCGTAACGATCATGGATGTCGGGTGAGGTCAATTGGCTCAAGCGTGGCGCGAGAATGGACGAGGATGACCGAACAGGCGGTTCGGTCGCGACGCTTTGATCAAGCGGCGCGGGATCGGTGCAAGTGCCTTGGTGGTTCCGGAGGATCCGGGCGGAGAGACTTGCCGACATGATGAGAGCCGTTGATCAACCTACACGTGGCGAGGGCGGCGATTGCTTCGATCGATTGGACTCAGTCTTCGGAGAAGGATCGAGAAGGGGTATTTTGGTAATTTCACCAAATACCAGCTTTGTGACATATGGCTAAACCACGGCGCGGGACGACGCAAGGTGAAGTGGTTTAGGTCTAGAGATGATGGTCTCGGCGCTTTAAAAAGCGTGCGTAAGTGTCCCGTTCATGTTGGGCCTTAACGGGAGCCCATTAGAGAAACTTTTTCTAGAAGCTAGGAATAGGGGGTGTGCTGGACAAGCCACCCCAAACTTCTTCAAGAAGCTAGGAATAGGGGGTGTGCTGGACAAGCCACCCCAAACTTCTTCAAGAAGCCAGGCCTCTCTATAAATAGGGGGTGTGATGGACAAGCCATCGAACGCACTTCATTTGTAAACCCTAGTTTGGTTTTAGGGACTTAGAGAGAAAGAGAGAGGCTTAGGGTTCTAGGGAGATGAGTTGATTGTGTGCTCTTGGATTGAGCTCTTGTCCTCCTTGAGGGAGTGGCTGTAACCAGCAACAATCACAAATCAATCCATGGTTGATTTCCCAAAGATGTGTCTCTTTGTGTTCTTCCTTCTTGTTTTGTGATTTTGAGCCCATCTTTGATTCTTTAGGTTTTGGTTGATCTCTTGCCTTCTTCTACCTTGCTGTGACGTGTGGGAATACATCTAGGATCATCAAGATCATCAATCTCCCACGAGCAAGTTTTAGATCATGTTTTTCGTTTTTGCTCGGTTGAATCTTTCTTAAAAGAAAATTTTGGTTAAGCTCCTATTCACCCCCCCTCTAGTCGCCTTTCCGGTCCTACATAAGGTGTTGGAGAGGATTTGCAGTCATTATAACCAAAATGACTCAGAATCTTTTTCACATAATGGGATTGCAATAATGTAATCCCACCATCATCACCTCTCAACAGCTTGATGTTGAAGATAACATCAGCTACTCCCAGATCTTTCATCTCAAAATTTTGAGACAAGAAATCCTTGACCTCCTTAATCACATTAAGGTTGCTCCCAAAGATCAGTATGTCATCAACATACAGACATAGAATGACTCCCTTGCCCCCACCATGGCGATAATACACATATTTGTCAGCTTCATTCACAATAAAGCCTGCAGATGTTAAAGTTCTGTCGAATTTTTCATGCCACTGCTTAGGTGCTTGTTTAAGACCATACAAAAATTTCAACAACTTGCACATCTTTCCTTCTTGATCATCTACTACAAATCCATCTGGTTGTTCTATGTAAATTTTCTCGTCCAACTCTCTATTTAGGAAAGCCGTCTTAACGTCCATCTGATGAACGAGAAGACCGTGTGAGGCAGCCAGAGATAGGAGTACTCGAATAGTGGTCAATCTAGCCACAGGTGAATAAGTATCAAAGAAATATCCGCCTTCCTTTTGGGTATAACCCTTGGCCACAAGCCGTGCCTTGTACTTCTCGATAGTACCATCAAGCCTAAGCTTCTTTTTGAACACCCACTTACATCCTACAGGTTTACAACCATAAGGACACTTAGTGATCTCCCAAGTTTCATTAGAGATAATGGAATCCATTTCACTACGGACTGCTTCCTTCTAGTATTCCGCATCTGGAGAAGCATATGCTTCAGAAATGGCACTTGGAGTATCATCCACATGGTACACAATGAAATCAGGACCAAAAGACTTTGCAGTCCTTTGTCTTTTACTCTTCCTTAGAGTTTCATTGTCTCCTCCTTAGGAATTTGCTCATAGGTTTGCTCAAAATATTCCATTGAAATGGCACGTTCAGGAGTTGTATCAGGCTCCTGACTCGATGAACTAGGTATATCTTTCATCGAAAAAATATCCTCAAAGAATGTAGCATCTCTGGACTCCATAATTGTACCGACATGCACGTCAGGTACTCCAGATTTCACCACTAGAAATCTATATCCAACGCTATGGTGAGCATAGCCTAGAAAGACGCAATCCACGATTTTTGGTCCAAGCTTACGCTTTTTGAAATTGGCACATTGACTTTCGCCAAACAACCCCAAGTGCGTAAGTATGAAAGTGATAGTCTTTTCTTCTCCCATTGTTCATATGGGGTTAGCTCTTTATTCTTTGTGGGAACCCAGTTTAGGACATGACATAAAGTCAATATAGCCTCCCCCCACCATGCTTTGGAAAGACCTGCCTCTGGATCTTCTTCGGGATCCTCCACGGGGTCTTCCTCCTGGTCATCCTGATCGTAGATAATCTCTTGCAGAGTAGCGACCTTTTCTTCAGCTCTCTGTAAGGCCTCGTAGACATGGTCCAGCTCTGTGATAGTCCTCTCCAATGCTTCCTCCTGGCCGGCAGCAAACTGGGCAAGGTGCACGACTGTAGCGTTGCTCTCTTCTTGATGAGCGGGTAGCGTCTTTGGCGAGATCTACGGCTGCGGCTGCGGGTGGTAACAGAAGACGGTGTCTTGAAGCTCCCGTGCGTAGATGTTGCAGATACATAACATGGCTAAGCGTGACGACTCCTGGATGCCTTCCAGCCAAGTGATCTTCCTCACAGAGATGTGCGAAGGTTGGCTTGCCTTGTCGTTCCTCCTGGCGTAGATCGTCAAACGACAGATCACCCCGCTGTTTTGTCCATTCACTATCCAGTTGTTGCCGACGTACAATGAACGATCAAAGCCCCCAAGAACCTGTAGTAGCTTCCAAAGTTCGGCGGCATATCCTCCCATTCGTTCGCCATAGCTCTGGAGATGAGACATCTGTCAAGACAGACGAAGGGGGTAAGACCAACTTAAAAATAGCGGGAAGAGAGAAGATTATAACAATAGTTGAGTCGAGAGAGATATGAGAAGAGTTAAGCAATTAATTATTCTTGCAGTTAATTTTGCTTTTAGAAAATAATTTGGACACTCTAAAGACGGCCAATCTAGCTAAGGTCAAGACCTACAGTCAGTATGGCTCTGATACCACCTCTGTCGGGACCCAAAATTATAATTCTGGAATCTTCTGTGTATAATGCACTAGTCCAGGACCATGCTAGTGTACACAGTGTCAACACAGGCGAATATCGATCCACACAAGCGATAAATAAAGTAAACGATTAGTTTGAATAGCAAATAAGAGTTTTAACTTTATGGTCGAGTTTACACTTATTGAGCCACGCAGAGCTAACAGAGAATAAAATAGCAGCGGAACAGAAATAACTTCAGCGTAGATCCCATCAATTCACCACAGCAACCGACTGGGGTCTAGACCGTAACGATCAGCAACCTTCGACGAACTCCTCCTCGAAAGCAAGCGTAGACTCCTCTTCTTCTGTAGGTTTGGGCGCAAGTTTTACAACAAGCGTGAGTAAACAACCATACTCGCAAATCATACCACAGAATGTAATTTATAGATGCAGGCTTATTCCAAAAGAAAAGGCTTATGTGGTTCTTTTGCATAAATGCAACATTTGCAATTGAATACAATCATAGATTGAAAGCATGATTCAAACAAATAGACAATATTAATTTAACAGTTGTTTTCACAAAGACATAAAGCTACACAGATTAATTCACATAGCCACATGACTTAGATCACATAGCTCCCATCCCAACATTTTATGAAAACTACCCCTCGTGTGAAATCCCCGAGCATATCCATGACCGCGGATGCGGCTATTCGAATAGATTGATTTTACACTCTGCAGAGTTTGTACACTTTACCCACAAGATACAACTAGTGTAGCAAGCACCAATCATAACAAAACAATTCATAAACTTCATCTCAAACATTGACATTCCCGATGTGCTTTCCTGCCAAACCAGCTCACAAAGAATGCTAGTCCGACACACACCGCTGGATAGGGATGCGGCGAACCGTCCCGCGATGCAACTACCATGTAGTCACACCTCCACCCTGTCACATAGCCTAACCTATCCACCTGAACATCAATGCCGAGAATCCATAACCTACTATGTTAGGTCCGTCCCATCAGGCATATGGTCGTACAGTGAGGCTCAGTTCAATAGCGCACAAAGTTAAGTTCTTAATTGACCAAGGCAAGACTTCTATTTTCTAACTAAGTCACAAAGATTATCATTCTCATTCACAAAGTCCACCATATCACACAGTATCTACCACTTGCCTCAGTCTAAATCCTTTACCACCCAGTTGGTTTTAGTGCAACACATGCTATCACAAAGTAATAACACATAGCACACAGTTTTACACAAAGTTCCATAGTCACTTAGTCAAATTTAATATTTGCAACTCACATGAGATGTGAGACTCGTAGCATGGCTAAGCAATTGTACTCGTATATAACCAACCCACGTTGGTGCTACAATATTACCAACTAATAAACCAATCTAGGGTGACAAGGGATTATGACATACAAAGCCAAGATGTGATAACAAATTAGATGATAACTATAACCAAAAGCAATTAAATAAATAATTAAAGTAATATGCAATACTTTGAAACAAAGTAATTTGAAAACTGGATTCAAGATGATCAAATGTATGACTTGCCTTGGAAAAGGTCTAGGTACTGGTCTTGGTCTTGAGGTGCTCCTCCTTTCTCCAAAATTCCCCGAAGTATCGACGTCTACTCGCAAATGAAACAAAAAATAAAACAAATAAATAACAGAGGCAAAACAAACTCCAAAAATTAAATACAAATCTTAGATAAATAGAGCTCGAATTTAGATAAATTTTGGAATTTGAATGGGCTCAATTGGAGTTCGGATGCAAAAGTTATGGGCTCTGGAAGTTTAAATCTAAAAGAAACCTTAATTTTGGATTTACTGGAATTTCTGAATTATTTCTTAACAGAAAAATCAGATTATTGTGCAAGCATGACGTCAGCACAGGGATTTCGGAATTTAAAAGAATTGAAAAGAAATTACTGACATGTGGGACCCACATGTCAACCTCACGGTCCACGGTAGACTAAGTCCACCGAACCGGGGTTTTGGATTGGATCTGATGTGTCACGTCAACGCTGATGTGGAGGCCGATCGGCGACACTGGCCGCCACGCTTTACACAAGGTCGTATTTGCCGACGTGGATGGCCACGTTGCCAACGCTAACAACGGCGGCTCTGGACCCGATGGTCGTCGGCGAACGGCGGCTCGTCGGCGTGGGTGAGTGGTACCAGCGTGTAGCTGAGGTTATTGCGAACCTCAGGGTGCAACTCCGGGTGATCGGGGTGGACGGAAACGGCCGGCGGCGAGCTCGGAGCGACGGAGGAGGTTCGTCTTTTGTCGGACGGACGTTCCGGTGAGGTATAGGCGACCGCGAAGGCTCCTGGAGGTAGCCCGGACGATGACGATGACGGCAGTGTACTCCACGGGGGCGGGGTGTTACCGACGGCGGCGCAAACAGAGGAAAACGACCGGCGGCGAGAAACCCTAAAAAGCTTCGCTACGGCGGCGCTAAAGCTCTCGGGTGGATTTGACCTAGGGTTCGGGATGCGGAGGTGTTGGCGATCCTCGGGGTGGCTTTTATAGGCTGAGGGCGGCACGGGATAAGGAATCCCCAAATCGAGTCCAAGTTGAACACGAACGAAAACCCCAATTTGGAAGGAGATAGAATCTGATTCGGTCATGATTGGTTGCAGATATGAACGCGGGATCGCTAGAGATAAGATTCTATGCAAAAATCCAGGGCGGTTTAGTTGGGGAATCTCCGTTGTCGTTACGAGCTCAAAGCTCAACAATGGCGGCAGCGGCGGACACGCGCACGGGGACGAAGCCGGGCGTGACGAGGACGACGAGGCACGGACCCACGCGTCAGCGGCATGAAGGCGCGTGTGCAAATGGGCTCCAACAAGATCTGTCGTCAAATCCAGATCGGAGGGTCCAAAAGAAAGGAACGTTCGGACCTTCAACGCCTTAGTCACATCTGGCCGTTCAATCTTGATCGAATGGCTCAAAAACGTTGATGACATTCGGGCCGCCCGAACAGCTAAATTCCATCGGGCCGTTCAAAGAGGATCGGAAGGTCGAGGCTTAACGGGCTCGCGCGAAGAGGGAGGCGGACTCGCGCGCGCGGGTGTGGGCTGAACAGAGCTGGGCCAAAGGGGGTTTTGGGTTGGGTTTCGGCCCAAGAACTTTTCTGAGATTTTAAATAGTTTTTCTATTTTATAAAATACCAGAAATCCAAATAAGCAATAGAAATAGCAAATGAACTCAGAAAAATTCTAGAAAAATCTAGAAAATATATCTGAGCACACAAAACCCAAATAAAATAGTTTTGGCTAATGTTCATGTTGGGATTATTCACATTAAATATTTTTGATTGTAAAGTCCAATATTAAGCTTTTGAATTAAATTCAAATAAATCTAAATAGTGACTTTTCTCCCTACTAACTATTTAAAAGATTTTTTAAACTCAAAAAATTGGGATGTTACACAGAACCTAGTGGAGTCATCAATCAAAGTCATGAAATATCTATTACCACCTTTTGTCAACACATCATTCATCTCACAGAGATCTGAATATATGAGTTCTAATGGTGCCAAGTTTCTTACCTTCACAGTCTTATGAGGCTTACGAGGCTGCTTTGATTGCACACAAACTTGATATTTAGAACCTTTGGCAAGGGTGAATTTCGGAATTAACTCTAAACTGGCTAACCGTGTCATGCAACCAAAATTTATGTGACAAAATCATGAATGTCAAATAGTAGTCTCATTACCACTACAAACATGGTTCACAACATTATTACACAAATCTGAAAGAGATAGGTGGAACAAGCCTCTGCACAAATAGCCTTTACCAACAAATTGTCCACACTTGAACATTACAAATTTATTGGACTCAAATACCAGTCTAAAGCCATCTCTACACAGAAGAGATCCGCTGACGAGATTCTTATTGATAGATGGCACATGATGCACGTTCTTCAGTTGCACAATCTTCTCCGAAGTAAACTTCAGATCGACCATGCCAATACCATGAACAGTGGCATGTGACCCGTTCCCCATTAGAACGGCTGAATCCTGAGTGACCTGGTAAGAAGATAACAATGAAATATCAGCACACACATGTATATTAGCACCAGTGTCTATCCACCAATCGGTAGATTGACATACGAAAAGAACAATAGATAAATTACCATATCCTGATGTTCCCATCTCAGTAGTACCAACAACAACATTAGCAGACTTAGAATTCTGCCCTTGCTGACTTCTCCCACCCTGGCGTTGGCTGCAATCCTTGGCACAATGACCAGGTTCGTCACACACAAAGCAAAGACTATCCTTTGTGTTCTTCTTCTTCTTCTTGAAGCTAGTTGTTTGTGTAGTCTTGTTCTTGCCTTTGAACTTTTGAGCTTGGCCATTCTTCTTCTGCACCACATTGGCACTAGAATGCCCCTCATTACCTCTGATGTGTGTATCTTTTGCCTTCGCCTTCTCTTCAACATCAAGAGACCCAATGAGATTTTCAACATAAAACTCTTGTCTCTTGTGTTTCAGAGAAGTAGCAAAATTTGTCCAAGAAGAAGGAAACTTGGCAATAATGCCTCCCGCGACAAACTTGTCCGGTAACACACATTTGAAGTACTCAAGTTCTTTGGCTATGGATTGTATCTCATGAGTCTTCTCAACTATAGAACGGCTATCAACCATTCTATAGTCATGGTATTGGTCCATGAGATACAATTCACTGCCTGCATCCGAAACCCCAAACTTGGCCTCGAGTGCATCCCACATCTCTTTCCCAGTTTTAATCACCATGTATGCATCAACTAACTTCTCACCAAGAACGCTAATCACGACACCTTTAAAAAGGTTATCAGTAGTCTCGAACGCTTGCTCCTGTTCAGGAGTAAGTATTCCTTCAGGCTTGCCACTTGCCACATGAAAAACGTTCATGGCAGTTAGCCAAAGCACCATCTTGGTGCGCCACCTCTTGTAATTCGCACCATCGAATTCAGAAGGTTTTAACGCAGCAGCAAAGCGAGTTGACGAAAAATGCCTATAATAAGGTTTTTGGATTGTTGAATATATGAGCATTTTTTGAATTACATTAATCCAGAAATGTACTAGATAAATCTTGAAGAATAATATAGCTATTTTCACAAAGCAGGTATACAAGAACACTATAGATATACGAATTTCTAGAAGAACATAAACTAGCACACCTATATCAGTGTTCAAGTAAACAACAGATAATAAAACTAAGTAAACAACAAGTGCGAGATAGGCATACCCAGATCTAGCGGAAGGAGCAGCAGAAGTAAAAGCAAGAGTCTTGGTAAGGTCGTCGTTAGTCATGGCGTAGTGGATGTAGCAGAGACCTTTGTGGATGTCGTGGTAGTAGTCACGCAGATGTAGTCGTAGCAGAAAATCAGATGAAGCGAGCGGTCGCGCGAACGCTCCCCAAAAACCTTATTCGTCCTCGCTCGTGCAAGCCTTCAAGTACGAGGGTTCTGGAGGCCTGCTCTCTCGGTGTAGCCGTACATGCATCTCGCCGGGATGGAGATCGCCAGAGACAACAACAAAACTGTGGAGTTCTTTGTGCACGACTCGGCTCGGCTCGGCGAGCGAGCGAGCGAGCGCGTGCGTGTATTGACTCTCTCCAATTCCACAAGGGGGCTACCACGTTCCACATTTTAAAGTGGTGTAACTCTCATTCAACTCTCCATATGGGACTAAACAGTTTTAGCACATGCACATGGGTTTTGGGATTTTTCAGGAATTAATTAGAATTAAAATTAGGCCTAACCCGTATTAATTCCAACATAAACATCATCGCTTCCTGATCTGAAGCGACTGCAAGAATCCCCATCAGCCATTGTTTGAAGTTCATGTAAGATTTATTCCCGAGTTTAACTCCATGGTGTTGCTTCATCAATTTGCAAATCTCGGCTGTATTTGGGCATTGAAAGAACAAATGCTCTAGAGATTCTTCACGGCTATAGAAAAAACAAGTATAAGTACTAGGTATATGCCGCCGCTTGAGTTGGTTCGCCTTAGACAAGCAATCATGTGCCATCCTCCATAATATAAATTTCATCTTCTTCAAGGCCTTAACTGACCAGAGCTTCTTCCAATTTTTCTACATGCCGGTAGAATTTGAGTGCTCGCCTCCACCATTGGCGCCCTGATCAAAATGAAATTGATGCACCGTAGCGAAATTGTACCCAAACTTAACTAAATAAGTACTCGATTTTGTATGTGCCCAAGATATAAAATCATCGTAGGACTCATCACTTAGGGGGATGGATAGTATTATCTTCTCAACATCAGTATCTCTGTAGTAAAGTTTCAGCAAATAATCATTCCATTCCAGTCGGGACCCAAAATTACGATTATGGAACCCTCTGTGTATACTACACAAGTCCAGGATCACGCTAGTGCATACAGTGTTAACATAGGTAAATATCGATCCACACCAGCGATAAATAAAGTAAACGATTAGTTTGAGTAACAAATAAGGGTTTTGACCTTATGGTCGAGGTTACACTTATTAAGCCACGCAGGGCTAACAGAGAATAAAACAGCAGCAGAATGGAAATAACTCCAGCGGAGATCCCATCAATTCACCACAGGCAACCGACTGGGATCTAGACCTTAACGATCAGCAACCTTCGGCGAACTCCCCTCAAAGCAGCGTGAGACTCATCCTCTTACGTAGATTTGGGCAAGTTTTACAACAAGCGTGAGTACACAACCGTACTCTAAATCATACCACAGAATGCAATTTATAGATGTAGGCTTATTCCAAAAGAAAAGGCTTCTGTGGCTCTTTTGCATAAAAGCAACTTTTGCAATTGAATACGAATAATAGATTGAAAGCATAATTCAAAACAAATAGACAATAATAATTTAACGGTTATTCTCCACAAAGACACAAAGCTAAACAGATTATTTCACATAGCAACATGACTTAGATCACATAGCTCACATCCCAAACATTTTATGAAAACTACCCCTCGTGTGAAATCCCCGAGCATATCCATGACCACGGACGCGACTATTCAAATAGATTGATTTAACACTCTGCAGAGGTTGTCCACTTTACCTACACGATACAACTAGTGTAGCAAGCACTAATCATAACAAAACGGTTCAGAAACTTCATTTGAACATTGGCACTCCCGATGTGCTTACAAACCGCTATGCCAACCCTAACGAAGCGCTTTGGCATAACACACACCGTTGGACAGGGACACGGCAAACCACCCCGTGATGCGACTACCTTGTAGTACACACCTCCACCCATAGCCTAACCTACCACCTGAGTAATCAATGCCAAGAACCCATAACTTACTAAGTTAGGCCCGTCCCATACCAGGCATGTGGTCGTACAGTAAGGTCCAGTTCAATGGCACACAAAGTTAAGTCCTTAATTGATCAAGGCAAGACTTCCATGTTCTAACTAGATCACAAAGATTATCATTCCCATTCACAAAGTCCACCATATCACAAGGTATCCACCACTTGCCTCAGTCCAAATCCTTTACCACCCAGTTGGTTTTAGTGCAACACATGCCATCACGAAATAATAACACATAGCACACAGTTTTACACAAAGGTCTATAGTCACTTAGTCAGTTTTAATATTTGCGACTCACATGGAATATGAGACTCGTAGCATGGCTAAACAATTGTACTCGCATCTAACCAACCCACGTTGGTTCTATAATATTACCAACTAATAAACCAATCTAGGGTGACAAGGTATTATGACATACAAGGCCAAGGTGTGATAACAATTTGGATAATAACTATACCCAAAATATTTAAATAGATAATTAAAGTAGAAGGCAATACTTTGAAACAAAGTAATTTGAAAATTGGGTTCAAGAAGATCAAAGGTATGATTTGCCTTGGAAAAGGTCTATGTACTGGTCTTGATCTTGGGGCGCTCCTTCTTCAACAAAATTCCCCGACGAATCGACGTCTATTCGTAAACGAACCAAATAAACAAAATAAATAAATAACAGAGGCAAAACAAGCTCCAAAAATTAAATAAAAATCTCAGATAAATAGATCTCAAATTTAGATAAATTTAGGAATTTGAATGGGCTCAATCGGAGTTAGGATGCAAAAGTTATGAGCTCTGAAAGATTGAAAATCTAAAGAAACCCTAATTTGGATTTTCTGGAATTTTCCGAATTATTTCTTAACAGAAAATTGGATTATTGCGCAACGCTGACGTCATCAAAGAACGTTCGGACGGGGCAAAAAATGGACTGACATGTGGGACCCACATGTCAGAGACACGGCTCACGGTGGACCAAGTCTATCGAACCTCGAGACCTGGGGACCGGTGGACTGAGCCACGCGGCGCACACGTAGCGCTGACGAGGATGATGACGTGGTGCCACACAGGATGACACGTGCGCACACGGGCCGGCGGTGAGTGGTACCAGCGTGTAGCTCTTGCTATTGCGAACCTGTTGAGGTAGGTCTGGGTGGTCGAGGACGACGGAGGTGGCCGGCGGCGAGCTCAAAGCGGTGGAGAGGTTTAGCTTTTGTCGGACGGAGGATCCGGTGAGGTTCTGGAGACCGCGAAGGCTCCTGGAGGTAGCCCAGATGACAGTGATGATGGCGGTGCAGACCACGAGGGCAGGGCGACGTCGATGGCGGGGCAAAACGGAGAAAACGATCGACGGCAAAAAAAACCCTAAAACTCCGATTGCGCGCGCTAGGGCTCTCGGGCGGCGTGGGTGGCGGCTGCGGGTTGCGGAGGACGGTCATAACCTCGGGGCCTATTTATAGGCCGGGCGACGGATAAGAAATCCCCAAATCGAGTCCGTGAAGAACACGAAACCAATTTCGGAAATCCGGGGATATGATATGATTCGGGATAGGATTTTATCAGAAACGGGTGCGGAGAGGTTAGAGATAGAATTTGACACGTTTTCTAGAAGCGGTTTAGTGGGAAAAGATGCGTTTTCGTACGGGGCTTGAGCTCAAAAGCATGGCGGACTGGCGCGGCCGCGCGTGAAGACGAAGCCGGGCGCGAGGAGGACGACGAGGGCGGCGGGACCACCTGACAGCCCACACACGTGCACGATCAGGCCAAAAGAGTTGACCGTCCAGATTTGATCGAACGACCCAAAATCAAAGAGACATTCGGACCTCTGAATAGATCACGCGCATCCAGCCGTCCATCCTTGATTGAACGGTGGAGGTGAGCAGGGCGCTCGGAAGGAAAGAGAGACAAGGCGGAGACACTGACAGTTGGGGTCCACCTGTCAGCGGAGGCGGGCGCACGCGTGGGCGAGCTGGGCCACGCACAGGAGTTGGGCCGGGGTTTTGGATTTCGGTCCGAAGCAAATATGAGATTTTAAATAGATTTTCTATTTTAGAAAATACCAAAAATTCAATTAAGCAATAGAAAATAGCAAATGAACTCAGAAAAATTCTAGAAAAATCTAGAAAATATATCTGAGCTCATAGAACCCAAATAAAACAGTTTTGGCTAATGTTCGTGTTGGGATTATTCACATTAAATATTTTTGAATTGTAAAGTCCAATATTAAGCTTTTGAATTAAATTCAAATAAAACCAAATGGTGACTTTTTCCCTACTAACTATTTAAAAGATTTTAAACTCGAAAAATTAGGATGTTACAAACCCCCTTAAAGGAATCTCGACCAGAGATTCAAAGCTAGCTGAGAAAAGGCTAGAAACTCGGCTTTCGGCTCTTCTTCACGCTCCCACGTTATACGCTTCCGAGTGGTTGCTCCACTGAACCTTGCAAAAACGAACAGTCTTGCTTCTGGTGTGGCGCTCTGCGATATCCAAAATCTTAACTGGCTGCTCCTTGTAGGTGAGATCCTCCTTCAAGTCAATCGATTCCAGCGGGGCTTGCTCTTCTGGCACACGAAGACACTTCTTCAACTGCGAGACATGAAAGACATCATGCACTCCTGCTAACGACTACGGTAGCTCCAACTGATAAGCAACTTCTCTCCGGCGTTCCAAAATCTTGAATGGACCAACATACCTAGGGGCAAGCTTCCCTTTGGCATGAAACCTTTTGACACCTCTGAGCGGAGTAACTTGAAGATAGATGAAATCCTCGGGTCTAAAAATGTGATCACGACGATGATTATCAGCATAGCTCTTCTGCTGGACTGAGCTATCTTCAATCTTTCTCCTATCATGGCCACTTGCTCTTATGCTTCTTGGATGATGTCTGGACCGAAAACCAAACGTTCAACTGTTTCTGACCAATTTAACGGGGTTCTGCAGGCACGACCATACAGAGCTTCGAATGGTGACATTTGCAGACTAGCTTGATAACTGTTGTTGTACGAGAATTCTGCATATGGTAAACTTTTATCCCATCAGGCAGTATTAGCTAGAGCACAAGCTCTCAGCATATCCTCGATGTCGATTAACTCTTTTAAATCGTCCATCATGCGTGGGTGATACGTGATGCGAAATTCAGATGGGTACCCAATGCTTCATGCAAACTTTGCCAAAAACGAGAGGTGAACCGAGATCCTCGATCTGATACTATCTTCTTGGGCACCCCGTGCAAACTGACGATTCTTGCCATGTACAACTCCGCAAGGTGATCTCCTGAGTACGTGGTTTTGACTGGTAGAAAATGGGCAACTTTGGTCAAACGATCGACTATTACCCAGATCGAATCGTAACCCGATTAGGCCTTGTGTAAACCGGTAATGAAATCCATTCCGATCTCCTCCCACTTCCATTCTGAAATCTTGGTGGTTGCAACAAACTCTTTGGTCTGCAGTGTTCGCTTTACTTTCTGACAGACGTCGCACAAGGCAACGAACTCTGCGACTTCTCGCTTCAAATTTGGCCACCAAAATTTATTCTTAACATCTCGGTACATTTTGGTACTTCCAGGGTGAATCGAATACTTTGAGTCATGGGCTTCCCTTAAGATTAGCTGTCTTAGACTATCGATATCTGGTACACAGATACGACCATTAATCCAGAGTATGTCTTGATCATCCTTGGTGAAATATTTGAATTTCACTTCTACCATTTTGAGCTTGATGTCTGACAACACGGGATCCTTTGGTTGCGCCTCACGAATCTGCTTCTCCAGGGTAGACTGTACTTCCAGATTGGCCACAAATCCTTCAAACACGACTTCTAGCCTTAGCTTCTGAAATTCGCCTTGTAGTTCTGAACAAAACTCTTCCACTTCCAAAGCATTGCAGTAACTCTTACGACTCAAAGCATCTGCAACTACATTGGCTTTTCCGGGATGGTAGTGGATTCCAAGATTATAATCCTTGATCAATTTTAACCATCTTCTCTGTCTCATGTTCAAATCTGACTGGGTGAAGATGTACTTCAGGCTCTTATGATCTGTGTAGACTTCACAACGATTACGGATGAGATAATGACGCTAAATCTTTAAAGCATGCACTACGGCAGCTAATTCCAGATCATGAGTATGGTAATTCTCCTCGTGAGGTCTTAATTGCCTTGACACATAAGCGACAACTCTTTCTTCTTACATCAGGACGCATCCTAATCCTCGACGCGAAGCATCACAATAGATATCAAAATCCTTGCGAATATCTGGCAAAATCGGCACTGGGGCTGAAGTCAAACGCTTCTTCAATTCTTGAAAACTTTCTTCACAGGCTGGAGTCCAAGTGAACTTTTTCTCCTTCTTCAACAATTGCGTAAGAGGCTTAGCAATCGATGAGAATCCTTCGATGAAACGGCGGTAATAACCTGCCATTCCCAAGAAACTACGAATATGAGTTACAGTCTTGGTCTGCTCCCAATGTAATACTGCTTTAACTTTACCGGGGTCAACTGCTACTCTCTCGGCTGTCATCACATGACCAAGGAAATCAACTTCTTTCTTCCAGAAGTCACACTTGCTGAATTTGGCATACAACTGATGCTCTTTGAGTTTTTCAAGATTATCCTTAAATATTCGGCGTGTTCTTCCTCCGTCTTGGAGTAAACCAAAATATCATCAATGAACACAACTACAAACTTGTCCAAATTTTCCATGAATACTTTATTCATCATGTTCATGAAGTATGCAGGGGCGTTAGTCAGACCAAAGGACATGACTAAGAACTCATAATGTCCATACCGCGTTGAGAAAGCGGTCTTTGGTATATCCTTAGGACAAATCTTTAGCTGGTGGTAACCTAATCGCAGGTCGATCTTTGAGAACACCCCGACTCCTTTCATCTGATCAAACAGATCATCTATCCGGGGTAGTGGGTACTTGTTCTTGATAGTAACTTCGTTGAGCGAACGGTAATCAATACACATCCTCATACTTCCATCTTTCTTATTGACAAACAACACTGACGCTCCCCATGGCGACGAACTAGGTCTCACGAAACCTTTCTCAAGAAGTTCTTCTATCTGCTTCTTCATTTCTACCAATTCATCGGCTGACATCCGATAAGGTCTCTTTGAAATTATTGCTGTCCCTGACACTAGGTCGATGACAAACTCAATGTCATGGTCCGGTGGCATTCCTGGTAATTCTTCTGGAAACACGTCTGGGTATTCACTGACGACTGGTACTTCTTCTAAGAAAAGGGTCTTTAGGCTGTTCACTAACAGATGTCCATCGCGAACTGAGGTAGCTAGAAATTCCACCTTGTTCCCCTTGGTATCCTCGACTGTTACGGCTCTTCGGCCACAATCTAGCACAACTTTGTGCTTAGATAACCAATCCATGCCAAGAATGACATCTAAGGTCTGGGTATCTAGAACAATTAGGTTGGCTAAAAACTCAACTCCGGCTATGAGTAACTTAACTCCTAAACATCCCACTTTAGGGCTTAGCTTTGCTCAAGCGACTGGACTAGCAAGGTATGCTTAAGACGCATAACTTTCAAATTATTCTTGGTTGCAAATATTCCGAAACAAACGAATCTGAAGCTCGTAATCAAACAAAGCGATCACAGTCTCGAGTTAACGAAACTTGCCCAGTACGACGTCCGGTGCTTCCTGGGCTCCTTCCAGAGTGACGTGGTTGACACGGCCTCTGATCACGGACTGCGGTGCTCCTCCGGCTTGACCGGCAACTTGTGAAGCTCCTTGGTTGATGCCTGATGCTGGTGTCTTGGATGGCGTAGCTCCAAGGTTGAAGCACACTGGAGTGATTGTACCCTTCTGCGGACATTGGCTAGAAAAATATCCTAGTTGACAACAGGTGTAACATACCCGTAGTACGTTCTGCTGGTTGCTCCCTGGATTGGGGTTGGCAGGTGCAGGGTTGCGGAAGTTCTGAGCACTGGACGAGGTGATGAAGTTGGTGCAGGTGCTCTGAACGAAGTCTGGGTTGGAAACCGGTTGAACTGTGATGGAATTGTTCTTGCCCTCTGCTGTGATTGATGGTTTCCTTGCTGAGCCATCCGGCGTTTGCGGTTGTCTTCCAGTTCCTTGCATTTGTCCTCTAGAACAATGGTTTTGTTGACCAGCTCTTGGAAATCAGGGACAGTATGGGCAATTAGACTGACTTGCAGTCCAGTGTTCAGCCCCTTCAGAAAACGACTCTGGCGAGCCTTGTCTGTGGCTACATCCTCTGCTGCATAGTGAGCTAGCTGAGAAAACTTGTTGAGGTAGTCAGACATTGACATAGCTCCTTGCTTGAGAGCGCGGAACTCATCCTTCTTCAGATCGATAATGCCTTCTGGTACGTGATACTGCGAAAAGCTGCAGAAAATTCTTCCCATGTGATATCCTGTGGCGTTTCATGAGCGGCACAGAAGTTCTCCCACCATTCAGCAGCTATGCCCTCCATCTGGTGAGTGGCATACAGAACCTTCTCACGGTCGATGCATTGGGTGATCAGCAGCTTCCTTTCAATGACCCGAAGCCAATCATCTGCTTCTGCTGGGGAGACATGTCTAGAGAATGTGGGTGGACGAGTCCTCATAAACTCCGCAAGTCTAGATGGACCATGGTGACCATGAGCAGCTGGGGCTCCATGCTGTTGATTATTGTTGTTGTTGACCTGGTTGCTCATAGCTTGCATCTGATTCATCATGGTATTCATCAGCTGAGTTTGTGCTGCCATGAAAGCTCCAAAGTTTTACAAGTCAATTGGGGGTGCTTGTGGCGGAACTACTCCTGTGGCTGGTTGCTCATTGCTTCTCGGTGCTGGGGTATCGGAACCACTTGCAGCAGTCTGGCGAGTTTGAACCATCTGACGAAGCTCCATGGGTTAGATAAGGTAGCAAGCGCAAGATGAGTTAAGAACTAAGCAGGGGGTAGGTTAAACCCAACAGAACACAGCTCAAGAAACTCAAACGAAATACCTTTATTAATTAGGGTCTTAGCGTGACTGCAACAAATGCCTAAGGGCCTTTGCAGCTCACACTTGCACACAAAAGAAACAACGACCTAAGCACACAAAACTACCGCCTAAAGGGCGACTTACTAAACCAAAACTGGCTAAGCCTGAAAAACTGAAACTTAGGACAACTACTCAAGAAAGCCTTCACAACCGCGGTGGCGCTCGGACGGTGTGAGCTTGGAAGTGGCCGCATCTTAGCAAGCCGATCCCGATGCCACGAATCGTGCGGCGAGAACAGCGTTCAGTCTGCCGCTCGGTGCTCCTCTGGCTCTGCGGCTTCTTCGGGCTCAACTGGACCTTCCTCCGGATCTTCTTCGGGATCCTCCTCTTCTTCGGGATCTTGGTCATGGAGAATCTCCTGCAGAGTAGTGACCTTCTCTTCAGCTCTCTGTAACGCCTCATAGACATGATCCAGTTCGGTGATAGTCCTCTCCAACACTTCCTCCTGGGTAGCTGCAATCTGAGCGAGGTGCACAACTGTAGCATTGCTCTCTTCTTCGGGAGACGAGTAGCGTGCTGGCAAATCCACGGTTGCAGCTCTGGGTGGTAACGGAAGACTGTGTCTTGAAGCTCCCGTGCGTAGATGTTGCAGATACGAAGCATGGCCAAGCGCGATGACTCCTGGATGCCTTCCAGCCAAGTGATCTTCCTCACAGAGATGTGCGAAGGTTGGCTTGCCTTGTTGTTCCTCCTGACGTAGATCGTCAGGCGACATATCACTCCACGGTTCTGCCCATTCACAATCCAGTTGTTGCCGACGTACAATGGACGATCAAAGCCTCCAAGAACCTGAAGCAACTTCCAAAGCTCAGCGGCATATCCTCTTGTGCGCTCACCATAGCTTTGGAGACGAGGCATATGTCAAGACAGACGAAGAGGGTAAGAGCAACTTTAAAACAGCGGAAAGAGAGAAGATTATAGCAATAGTTGAGTCGAGAGAGATATAAGAAGAGTTAAGCAATTAATTAATCTTGCAAGTTAATTTTTTCCTTTAGAAAATAGTTTGGACACTCTAAAGACGACCAATCTAACTAAGGTCAAGACCTACAGTCAGTATGGCTCTGATACCACCTCTGTCGGGACCCAAAATTATGATTCTGGAACCCTCTGTGTATACTACACTAGTCCAGGATCACGCTAGTGCACACAGTGTTAACATAGGTAAATATCGATCCACACCAGCGATAAATAAAGTAAACGATTAGTTTGAGTAACAAATAAGGGTTTTGACCTTATAGTCGAGGTTACACTTATTAAGCCACGCAGGGCTAATAAAGAATAAAACAGCAGCGGAACGGAAATAACTCCAGCGGAGATCCCATCAATTCACCACAGGTAACCGACTGGGATCCAGGTCTTAACGATCAGCAACCTTCGGTGAACTCCTCCTCGAAAGCGGCGTAGACTCCTCCTCTTCTGTAGGTTTGGGCGCAAGTTTTACAACAAACGTGAGTACACAACCGTACTCGCAAATCATACCACAGAATGCAATTTATAGATCTAGGCTTATTCCAAAAGAAAAGGTTTTTGTGACTCTTTTGCATAAAAGCAACTTTTGCAATTGAATACGAATAATAGATTGAAAGCATAATTCAAAACAAATAGACAATAATAATTTAACAGTTATTTTTCACAAAGACACAAAGCTAAACAGATTATTTCACATAGCCACATGACTTAGATCACATAGCTCCCATCCCAAACATTTTATGAAAACTACCCCTCGTGTGAAATCCCCGAGCATGTCCATGATCATGGGCGCGCTATTCAAATAGATTGATTTAACACTCTGCAGAGGTTGTCCACTTTACCTACACGATACAACTAGTGTAGCAAGCACTAATCATAACAAAACGGTTCAGAAACTTCATCTCAACATTGACACTCCCGATGTGCTTACAAACCGCTATGCCAACCCTAACGAAGCGCTTTGGCATAACACACACCGCTGGACAAGGACACGGCGAACCACCCCGTGATGCGACTACCTTGTAGTACACACCTCCACCCATAGCCTAACCTACCACCTGAGTAATCAATACTAAGAACCCATAACTTACTAAGTTAGGCCCGTCCCATACCAGGCATGTGGTCGTACAGTAAGACCCAGTTCAATGGCGCACAAAGTTAAATCCTTAATTGACCAAGGCAAGAGTTCCATGTTCTAACTAGATCACAAAGATTATCATTCTCATTCACAAAGTCCACCATATCACAAAGTATCCACCACTTGCCTCAGTCCAAATCCTTTACCACCCAGTTGGTTTTAGTGCAACACATGCCATCACGAAGTAATAACACATAGCACATAGTTTTACACAAAGTTCCATAGTCACTTAGTCAGTTTTAATATTTGCGACTCACATGGAATATGAGACTCGTAGCATGGCTAAGCAATTGTACTCGCATCTAACCAACCCACGTTGGTTCTATAATATTACCAACTAATAAACCAATCTAGGGTGACAAGGTATTATGACATACAAGGCCAAGGTGTGATAACAATTTGGATAATAACTATACCCAAAACATTTAAATAGATAATTAAAGTAGAATGCAACACTTTGAAACAAAGTAATTTGAAAACTGGTTCAAGATGATCAAAGGTATGACTTGCCTTGGAAAAGGTCTATGTACTGGTCTTGATCTTGGGGCGCTCCTTCTTCAACAAAATTCCCCGACGAATCGATGTCTACTCGCAAACAAACCAAATAAACAAAACAAATAAATAACAGAGGCAAAACAAGCTCCAAAAATTAAATAAAAATCTCAGATAAATAGAGCTCGAATTTAGATGAATTTAGGAATTTGAATGAGCTCAATCGGAGTTAGGATGCAAAAGTTATGAACTCTTGAAGAGTGAAAATCTAAAGAAACTCTAATTTGGATTTTTGGAATTTTCTGAATTATTTTTAACAGAAAAATCGGATTATTACGCAACGCTGACGTCATCAGAGAACGTTCGAACGGGGCGAAAAATGGACTGACAGGTGGGACCCACATGTCAGAGACACGGCTCACGGTGGACCAAGTCTACCGAGCCTCGGACCTGAGGACTCATGGACTGAGCCACGCGGCGCACACGTAGCGCTGATGAGGATGCTGACGCGGCGCCACACGGGACGACACGTGCGCACACGGGTTGAGTGGGCGCCGACGCGGTCGCCACGTCGAGCCCGACGGCGGCGGCGGCTCGGGAACCAAAGGCAGCGGCGAGCGGCTCCTCGCCGGCGGTGAGTGGTACCGCGTGTAGCTCTTGCTATTGCGAACTGTTGAGGTAGGTCCGGGTGGTCGAGGACAGCGGAGGTGGCCGCGGCGAGCTCAGCGGCGGAGAGGTTCGGCTTTGTCGGACGGAGGTTCGGTGAGGTTACGCGCGGCGAAGGCTCACGGAGGTAGCCTGGGCAGCGGTGATGACAGCGGTGTAGACCACGAGGGCAGGGCGACGTCGACGGCGGCACAAAACAGAGAAAACGATCGACGGTGAAAAACCCTAAAACTCCGATTGCGGCGGCGCTAGGGCTCTCGGGGCGATGTGGGTGGCGGCTGCGGGTTGCGGAGGGCGGTCACGAACCTCGGGGCCTATTTATAGGGTCGGGCGGCGCGGATAAGAAATCCCCAAATCGAGTCCGTGAAGAACACGAAACCAATTTCGGAAATCCGGGATAGGATATGATTCGGGATAGGATTTTATCAGAAACGGGTGCGGAGAGGTTAGAGATAGAATTTAGCACGTTTTCCAGAAGGGGTTTAGTTGGAAAAGATGCGTTTTCGTACGAGGCTTGAGCTCAAAAGCATGGCGGACTGGCGCGGCCGTGCGTGAAGACGAAGCCGGGCGCGAGGAGGACGACGAGGCGGCGGGCCCACTGGCGATGAAAGCCCACGCGTGCGATCGGGCCAAAAGAGTTGACCGTCGAGATTTGATCGAACGGCCCAAAATCAAAGGGACATTCGGACCTCCGAATAGATCACGCGCATCCAGCCGTCCATCCTTGATCGAACGGTGGAGGTGGCGGGCGCTTCGGAAGAAAGAAAGCGAGGCGGAGGCGATCGGTGGGGTCCACTGTCAGTGAGCGGCGCGCGAGGGCGGTGGGCGCTCGCGGGAGTTGGGCCGGGGTTTTGGATTTCGACCCGAAGCAAATCTGAGATTTTAAATAGATTTTCTATTTTAGAAAATACCAGAAATTCAAATAAGCAATAGAAAATAGCAAATGAACTCAGAAAAATTCTAGAAAAATCTAGAAAATATATCTGAGCTCATAGAACCCAAATAAAATAGTTTTGGCTAATGTTCATGTTGGGATTATTCACATTAAATGTTTTTGAATTGTAAAGTCGAATATTAAGCTTTTGAATTAAATTCAAATAAAACCAAATGGTGACTTTTTCCCTACTAACTATTTAAAAGATTTTTAAACTCAGAAAATTGGGATGTTACAATTCCCCGTAGATTCAGAGATGAAGAACCTTACAGTCTTAGAATCTGGCACCGGTATAATTGGCTTAATAGGCTGATTTCCATCACCTGGGATCCACTAATCGGCCATGACTCTTATGCTGTTTCCATCTCGAACTGTCCACAGTGCACCTTTCTGAATTATCTCCTTCCGTGCATAATCTCGTGCCATGTGTAGGAGGTTGTTCTGTACACATAGAAGACTATAAATTCGTGTCAGGGAAATAGCAACCCTTCAGAACTCGCACACAAAGAGTCCAGTTCGATCAGGAGTCACCAACACTATCGTACGAGCATCTCTTGATTAAACAATTCCATGTCTTTGAACCCCATCCCTCCCAGCGCCTTTGGTTTTGTTAACCAATTCCAACACCTCCAATGCATTTTCTTTTTGCTGTTCTCAAAACCCCACCAGTGATTTGAGATGGAGGTTCTCAATTTGCTGCATATCATGGCTGGCAATCGAAAGCAGCTCATAATGTAGGTTGCAATCGATCGTGCCACTGATTTCAGCATTACTACCTTTTTGGCCCTAGACAATGGTCGATCACTCCATCTTTGTATCCTCCACATCATATAAGCAATAAAATTGAGTATTCTTGACGGAGATCGGTCAACCCATGTTGGTATGCCTAGATATGTTGATTGAAGCGCATTTGAATGTACTCCTAGACATTCCTTAACTCTACTTCAGACTCTTTCCCCGCAGCGCGTGCCAAAAAAAATAAAGATCTCTTCTGTAAGTTCACACGCTGACCAAACCCACTGTAATAGACATCAATAACCTACTTCAAAGTATTAACACTCCGTTGGTCACACCGTGTGAAGAAAATAGTGTCACGCCCAAACAGCAAATAAGATATCAACGGGTTCCAGACCCACTGCGGATTCCTTTTAATTGGCCTTGAACTTCTTTCTTTTTCACAAGATTCGAAAGTCCTTCGGTGTAAAACAAAAAGAGATATGGACTGATGGGATCCCCTTGTCGCAGTCCCCTTGACAGCACGAATGGGTCACTTAATTCCCAATAACCCGGACAGCACAGCAGATCGAAGTAACACATCTCATAACAACATTTATCACTGTGTCAATGCACACATATGGGGCATGGTGACCCCTTTCAGTTTGTTGCATGAGGTGCGGAGCCAGAAAATTTTCACACGTGAGACACCGAGACTCGAACGTACACGACCCCTAGGGATGGCAATTTACCGGTTGGGGCGGGGGGCGACCAGCCCCCGCACGAAACATGGGCAAGGCCCGCTAGGCTAGCAGGCGGAGTTGTTCTCCCACCCAAAACATGGGTAGGGCCCACTAGGCTACCAAGCGGGGTCGTTCTCCCCCACGGCCCCATAAGGACCGGTAAAAGTTATAAATATATTATTTCATTTATAAATTATTATTTAAAATGTAATCTTTTCTTATATATTTAGAGTAAAACTTCAATATATATGTTTAGATATAAATTTCACTACATATATTTAGGAAAAAAGTATACGTAAGTACTTATAAATTAATAAATAAACTTACTTTTTAAAAAATAATTTAATATATTTTTAAATCACTCGATAACCCTTGTGGGGGTTGGGTCCACACGAAACCCGGGGACAGGGGCTATCAGTCCCGAGAGGCTTAGCGGGGGTCCGGGTGGGCCCGGGACCCTACCCCTGCAACAACAAACATGCAGTTACGTGAAGCCTCGTCCTGATCGAGTTTCGGTTGTGTTGCTGTCCGAGCTACTGCGTACGTCGACGGCTGCTGTTTGTGTTAAATTTGAACTACGAAAATGGCCGATTGGCAATAAGCATAAAATCTAAACTAGTACTACTGCGCATGTGTACAAGCATTATTGCATTAACGGGATACTTCTATCTCGCTCGGGATTTTAAAAAATTCAGATGGTTGGGTGAGAACAAAGCTGGTTGGTGACTTGGGCTACGTACTATCTCCCTTCGGTTTCATGTGTTTTCCTTTTCCTTTTCCTTGTAAACGCTGGAACCTCGTGTCCATTAGACCTATTCACGGGGTGTCCAGGTCAGGGATTTGGAAGTCCGGTGAAATGTAATTAAAATAATAAGAAACTTTTTTTATTCTCAAAATGAATCAAATATTAATTTTTATTAAAAAAATTAAAACAATATTTTTTAAACAGAAAATGTATTTTTTGGGCTGGACTTTTTTATTCTCAAAATGTATTTTTTAAACGACCAAGCTTTTTAGGCTCGGCCCGAAGCCCAGTCCGGCCCGACGTCTGAACAAGTCTAAGTGTCCATGGACAGGGCATGCAGATCGTGCGTACAAGGTGGGGAGTCTTCCTTAACCACGAAGCAGGAAAAATTACGTTAGTTGATTATTATGGAAAGATAATTTAGTGCTAAGATGTTAATGTCAATCTTGACCGTTGGATTTTGATTGAACAACCAAGATTAATGCAGACTTCCACCTCCAAACCATTTAATCACCTTGCATGCTCCCATCTCCGATGTGTCTTCATTAATGCACATTCATTAAACACTGAATTATCCATTAGCACTAGATCGTTATATATATATATATATATATATATATATATATATATATATATATATAAGAAAGAAAAAGAGAGTTATTTACATGGAGATAGAAAAGAAAGGAGAATGTACAGCCTAAATAAAGGCAAAGAAACTTATTACAAAGAGTCTAGCCGGTCCAAATTTTGTTGTTTATGATCTATGGGAAGAATGTTTAGAAGTAACGGTTGCGTGTGTTGTACTACTTTTCTACGTAGGAAAGTTGAAAGTAGTGTCCATGGTGGAGACCATCAAACTTGGGACGCTGGGGCCTGACTGAATAAGCTAATGTAAGCCCGTGAGCAACTAGACACGGTGGCATTGCTATAATCCTCTCTTCGTCGCGCAAACACGTCAAAGCCTGACAGCATAATCCTAAAACATGTAAGCTATTTGACGTGGTTCGATCATGGGGCTTAATTGAACAGCGCGAAGTCTGAACTGACAAAAAAAGAGAGAGAGAGAGAGAGAGAGAGCAAACCAACGACTCGTGCAGTTGCAGATAGGAACAGACGCTTGCTCGCAGTGATAAACGGTACAAGTCATCTGGGAAAAGGAATTGCAATGTGCTCTTCTTCTTCTTAAAAAGGAGAGGGGGAGAGAGATGCTGGACCTTCGTTTGTTCTGATCGATCTGCAGCATTGCTTGAAGTGGCACAAGTTAGTTGCAACTTGCAACAAGTAAGTTGATCGACCGTTGTAAAATAATAAAGCATGCACCAAACAGATGAAAAAGGAGAGCATGACGAGTTGCACCAGCCGGGAATCGAACCCGGGTCTGTACCGTGGCAGGGTACTATTCTACCACTAGACCACTGGTGCCTTTCTGAGCGTTCAGAACAGAAACTATATAATAGATAAACAGTATGCGTTCGTCTCGGACCCAGTGCCCTCTGCCGGCCTGAGTAGCAAAGACGATAGTGAAATGAAGCGAGGCAAATAATTGCTCACGCGGGCACACACATAACTCACGATAACATGACTTGTTTGGTGTTATTTAATGATAATTAACGTAATTGACGATAACCACTATAATTAATGTAATTGATTTGTAATTAACGCAATAGACCACAATTAACGACAATTAGCAATAAACAATCATCACAATAAACAAAAACATAAATTATCCATTTACAAAAGAAAAAATAAAAATTAAATTAAATTAAACAAATAAAAAAAGAAAAAACTGGGCGACTGCCCACCGTTTTGCGCTCCAACTGCTCCAATCGTGTCCGCCTGCGCCGTACGTCACCACGCCATGCCTCTTCCCCGCCTTTTTCCCGCACTAGCAGAGACACTAAAGCACGCCCACGAGTTCTCGCCGCGGCCGCATTTTCTCGCCGCCTATCTCGCGCATTCTCTAAACTTCTAGCTCTCTGAATCGCAGAGAACGAGAGCATCGTTCTCGATGCCAGTGAGCAAGCCTCACACCGCCATTTGCTCCGTTGAGCTTCCTTGCTGTCGCCACCTGCACCATGTTTCCCTTACCTTACTAATACTCATGTGCTTGATGTAGCTCCAGGAACCCCGTAGCGTGATCACGCGGTCATCTTCTTCACCTCCGGCACACACCTTATTTCGGACCTTCGCGTTCCCAACACTCGACTAAGCCTGAACCTCACCTGACCGCGTCATATTGCGTTCCATACTCCACTAATGCTCCTTCCTTACTTAATGTGGACCCAAACTCAGAGGATCACCGGAATCGAGCTCTTCCCCGAATCCGGCCGCCGCAACCATTTCACCGATTGCTGTCACCTCGGTGAGTGACTAGTCGATTTCTTCTATCCTTACCATCTCTAGTGTGCATGCAAGCTAATGTGCACCTCCTTATAGCATCTCTATCACCGTAGCATGCCGTCGCCATGAGTCTCCTCTGCGCCACCACTGCTCAACGCTGCCAAGCTACTCCGGCCATTCCTTGACGCCATCAAGGACCTTGGTGAGCTTCTAGTAGTCCTCTAGAGCTTTTGCGCACATTAGATTGGATAATTAGCTAGTGTAGCATAGACTTCACCGTGGCCACCCATGGCGCTGCCGCGAGAAGTGTTGTCGCCGCCGCTCCAGTGACCATTGGTCCCCGAACCGTTGCTTGTAGCATCGTAGATACCTCCTAAAGCATATGCGCACCACCTTTCGCCGTCGATTTGCTCCATGCACTAAAAGCCATTTCGAACCTGAGGCACTCCGTCGCTCTTCGCCAGTGTTGCGCCAACTTCGTCCATCTCTCCGGCCTCCACCACCACCCAGTGGAATCGCCATTAAGAGAGGAACCCATTCGAGCTTGATCGCACAGCTCTGCTGCTTCTTTCTTTCTCTCTCTCTCTCTGACAGTGGGTCCCACTTGGTTGAGTATTAGCTTAACACTAAATGACAGTGGTTAGGTGTAATAAGTGTATGACAGGTGGGACTAGCTGAAAAGGTTAACAAAAATCTAATTTCAAATGTTTTAGTAAATGTGTTACTGACATATGGGACCACATACTATTCTCAGTTTTAAGACACATTTTAAAACCCGAGAGACAAACATGTGGACCCAGTCGTCAAATAATTAAAATAAAAAAATATGTTTAATCGTTTAGTTAATAAATAATGAGTCTATGACATGTTAGCCATGCATATATATAAACTTTATGATACACTACAAATCTTGCTGAGTACACAATGTACTCAATCTTGCTTAAATTGCCATTCAGAGTTAGAGGATAAGCCTATGCCGGACTACGCGTTCTTTGCGCCCGGTACCAAAGAGTTCGATGATAGGTCTTTTTAGGTCTTATTCTTTGTCAGTTGCCTGAGGGTTTGGATGGACATACTGAACTTTTGGTTTATATACATATTATGGTTTCGCTGTTTAATTCGCTACTTCTGATACTCATTGTTTTATTTGGCCGGTCGGCTATATATCGCTACTTCTGATATTCATTGTTTCATGTTGTATGTATATTGTGTATGGGTATGTATGCCAAAGTTGTAGATGTGTGTACTAGTCACTGATCATGGGACTAGTAAGGTACACACACAAGGGCTTCGGGTATTCAAAGCCCTGGACCCGATAGCATTGGTATCAAAGCCATACTAACTGTAGGATAAGCCCCAATTAGAATGGCCGTTAGATTAGGACTTGGTTTTCAAAATGCAACCTATTTTAATCATAAGAATAGTTGTGAAAATGTAGGAGTTTTTTTTTTCTAATCTTACCTCTCCTAGCATCCTTCTCTCATCTAAGTCATTCTTTTGCTATCCCTTCTCATCTTTTTTTCAAAATTATTCTAGTTTTGGGAAAAGATATGCCCTCTAAAGATAAATGTTTATAATCATATTTAAAGCATTAAAACAGAACAAAAAAAAATGTTATGAAAAAGTCCCTAAAACATCCCACATGAAGAACTTTTGAAAACCCATTCTTAAACTAGCAAAAATCACTCTAGATGGCTCTTTACGAAAATTTCAGAACCTAGTTATATTCTGATAATGATATGATGTACTATACTTTAACCCCTCCTACCTTCATTTGGTGTTGAATCCATTGGGCATTATAGAGGTCTATTTATACATAAAGACCAAGGGGTAGTATAACCTGAAAATAAACCTTGGGTGTTGGTTAAATATTGTAGAGAATGAATAAAAATTTGTGCTATAATTCTTTTCTTATTTTAGTGTCATTTCTTATTTATACCTCTCATTATGTGTAGAAATGATCACTAACTTTCCTTTTTCTTAAATTATAGATGACCACCCTATGGGAACCACAATACCGTATTAACACATTTGAGGAGGGCACGCTACAGCATACCCTATGAGTGATGTTACAAGTCTATTGGCCTCATATGCCGCTATACACTATCTTCAGCACACCCTCCAGTGCAGCATCCACTGAGTACCTCACCTACGTGCCCAATCAGATATGACACCTGGGATATCCCTCTTTCCACTACTACAGACGGGTCTCTTGCGCCTTGATGCCGCTTTACGATGAGGCTTACGTCACCATCGTACGCCTGCGACACGAGCTGCCCGAGTTGGAGGACATGTTCTTCTATTTCCTCGTATGCACGGTGGATAGAGATGAGCATACCTACTGGGTGGAGGGTATGCCATTCATCACTCCACACCTACACCTCACCGGTCTCGTGAGATCACTCGATGGATATCTCTGTTGTGTGACCCGTGAGCTATTGGAGGCTCGTCGGAGGATCTCCACTCTTGAGGATAGTATCGCTCCGATGGTAGCCCAATAGCTCTTTTCACGGGAGCTATTGTATGGGGATGATGCCATACTAGCACCTGCTGAGGAGTTACCAGGGCTCACCATCCGCATCCAATCAGGTACCCGACTTCCCTATATGTCAGCTGATGAGGACATCAACCCACCAGATACGACCGCTACTCCACCTCCAACTAGGCTACTCTACTGCCATCGATTTGGTTGCGTCAAACGCTATTCCAACGTGCCGATAAATTTACTTCATTTATATCTGGTGCTGCGCCACCTCATATTGGGTCGAGGGCCTTGTATCAATGATCGGACCCAGATACTACTTTAGGGTATCTGGGCCAACCACATCCCTGGCCGCCCCCCGGGCCGGCCGCACTGTTCACGTGAACAGTACCCATGAATAGTCCCACCCCCTTAGCTCTTAGTTATGTGCGCCTCCCACTTCCCTATTTAAGGAGGCCACATCCCGCTAGTTTTCCTTGGATTTTGTTGAGTTAAAAATTAGCTACAATGCAACTTCGTGTATTGGCTTGTATCGACTAGATCGACCATAATACTGTTTCAGAATCCTAATTTATCAAGTATTTCAATCTTATTTGTAATTTCATATTGCGTTTTACCTTGTTTTTGCATGCTTCTTCGGTGTATACAAGAATTGACCTTCGTGGTCAGGTCATCTGGGTATTCGTGCACGGTTGATAACGATTTGTCGAGTAGTTCAGCGATTGTGTGGTTTCGAGCCTTGTGAGTTCGCAGTCAGGATCGTGAGAGTTGAGCGACTATTACCGAACTTATCTTCTCAGCGAAAGATCGGGCCAAAATCAGGACCTCTGTGGTTCATCATCGGCTATCGGTCACCGCCGTCACATGATGGCCATCTACTCGAATACGGAGGAGCCGCCATGAGTGATGCAGAGACACTGTCTTTGTCATGACATGCATGAGATGATTGAGTTCATTGGTCCATCCTCCTCAGCTGCACCGAACTCGCTTCGCGCCACTGAGCGCAACGACGACGTCTAGATCTAGACTAGTAGTGGAGAGCTCACTTGAAGGGTCTTAGCGTGAGCACTTTTGGGTATTTTAGTATGTTGGTGTATGATGATTATAATTTGCTACTTATGATGGTTTAGTTGTTTTTTTTGTAATGCTTAAGCAACGAGCATGCAAACTATATAAAACTTGACTACTATGTTAAAGTTTTATGAGTGCTATTGTAAGACCCGGGATTAACATCCCAGATCTTCTGTGCATAACTGAACTAGTCCCATGATCAGTGGATAGCTCACACAGTAAACAAATGTGATAACACAACCATAAACGTTAAAAGTTATTAAATAACAACAAAGTTGATTACAAGATAGCCTTACAGGGCAA
Organism: Ampelocalamus luodianensis; assembly: GCA_036346255.1. Classification (NCBI taxonomy): domain Eukaryota; kingdom Viridiplantae; phylum Streptophyta; class Magnoliopsida; order Poales; family Poaceae; genus Ampelocalamus; species Ampelocalamus luodianensis. Next base: position 18,286,820 of record CM070629.1, on the reverse strand, counting down.
CATTAAATAAACACAGCAGAAGACGATGAAGAAGTAGTAGGGTCCAGCAATCTGCCATAGGCAATCGACTGGGGTAGCGGCCTAGTCGTCACGATCCACACCTGTAGCGAAGTCCTTCTCCTCTGAAATTTGTTTGCATTAAGCAAGAATGAGCACAACTTCCGTGCTCGCAAGTTACACCCGTCAAAATAACAGAATGACATGCATAAATGGATGTAACATAGGATGGCTTATAGGGTTATTTGTGCAAAAACAACATTTGACATTAAATACCATACTAAGTTCAAAAGCTCAAGTTTTATAAAATCTAAAATTGATCTTGAATTGATAACGATAGTGTAGGCACCAACCTAACACCAACATAAACACGGGCACCAACCCGGGGCTTCAACCCATAACTTTTCTCATGGACACCCATCCATGTCAATCTGTTTTACAAAAACATTTTGAAATCGAAGTCTAACTTTGAGTGGCTTTGCCAGCATGTCCATGACCGTGGACACGGCTATTCGAATAGATTAACACTCTGCAGGGGTTGTACAACTTTACCCACACGAGATAATCAACTTTTAATGTCCGTCTGACACACTTCCGAAGGTGTGCGACTAAGTGATCATCACAAGGCTTTTACAATGCATCATTCCACCATAGTCCTCCCTCGCTAAGGTTTCGCCCCCTTTGGACTACCCGTCCGTAGGGTTCAAGCCCCCTCTTGCGCCAGGTGGGACTAGCCAAAGTCATGAAAGATTACCCACTGCATCAATAGGAACGACCATAATGGAACTTTGCAAATTAATTAGCCAAGTCCTGCCCATACAGGACATGTGGTAGTACGATGTGGCTTAGCAAGATGCGGCTCGAAGAGCGGTCCTTAACTGACCTGGGCGACAACCAACAGAACCCTGGGCCTCAACCTCCCCAGTTGAGCCCGTGCATAAACCTGCACCCACCAAACAACCATTTCGCCCAAGTCCAAACCATCATTTTATTTTATTTTACAAGCATTTATAAAACTCCCATGACACACCAATGCCAAGGGTACAATTTAAACAACATTTGACTTTTGGCTGAAATTCCCCAAATGAAACATATGTGATCTATAAGCATGGCTAAGCACAATACTTTCCAAATGATCCTAGTCCATACTATTGTATCAACTAGGTTTTTATCTAGGGTGACAATATGTTTGCTTCAATTACCAAAGTTGGCCATACAAAGGATTTTAGGCATATCTATAAATTTAAAAACAGGAATTTAAATTACTGAATATAAATGAGCATGCAGTAATAATTTGAAACAGAATTTAAATAATTTTAAATAATGGGTGCAAATATGATCAAGAATGTAACTTGCCTTGCTTGAGGTGAACAGATCAACTAATACTGAGGTGATGTTGTTTTTCTTAACAGGTCACCTAGTACTCACAAGTACTTTCTCCAGGTAGTCTATGTGTACAATCACGATGATCATACTGTCAAAATCAATCATCTTATGTGCTCTTCAACGGCGTCGAAATCTGACTTTCCGAAGTCGTCGAAATCTATACGCGAAAATAAGCCAAATTCAAACTAAATTCAAATAAGATTCAAATAAACTCCAATTGAATAATTTTAGCTTAGTTAGCTAGATCTTGAATTTATATAAATTTAGAAATTTGAATGGGCTCAATCGGAGTTCAGATGCAAAAGATATGGGCTTTTGAAGTTTGAATTTACATGAAATGATAGATTTAGGGTTTAAAGTAATTTGTGGTCAAATGAACTCAAAATTAAATAATCTTAGTTTAGTTAGCTAGATAATGATTTTATACAAATTTTGCAATTTGAATCACCCAATTTGGAGCTGGGATTCAAAATATATGAATTTTTTAAGTTTAAATCTATTTAAAACCTAATTTCAGAATTTATTAGATTTCCCTGATTTATTTTTCTAAAGGAAAATCAATTTATTGCGCAATGATGACGCCACCAGCTAAACTTTTCGGAATTTAAAGAATTAAAAAATATTTTCTGACACGTGGGTCCCATGTGTCATTGACATGGTCCACATGGACCAAGTCCATGGGACCTTCGGCTCTGGGCTGGGTGGACCGTGCCACGCAGGCGTTGACTCAACGTGACACGCAGGCGCCACATGGGCAAGAATGGTGACGTGGCGCCGGGTGGCACCGAGGTGGCCGAGCCACGTCACCTGACCGACGGCAAGTTTTCGGGACGGCTCGACAACGGCAACCGGCGGCGGCTCGTCGGCGGCGAGTGCGCGCAACATGTAGAAGGGGTGATAAGGGGTGTTATGCGCTACCTTGCGATGGTTGGTGGCGACGGAGTTGCCGGCGGCGAGATCTTTGGCGGCGGCGGGGTTCGGCTAGCGGCGGTGGTGGTGTTCCGGAGGCTCCCGGGGCAAGATAAGGTGCGCACGGGGTTGCCCTGTGGACAGAGATGCCGATAGTGGCGGCGGAGGGGCGATTTCGTCGACGGCGGGCGCTAGAGCGGTGGAAGAGGTGGCGGCGGCGACGAAGAATCGGCGGTCCGGCGAGTGAGGCGAGAGGAGGTGAGTGATGGGGTCAGAATGAGGGGAGGGAGTCGCACCCGGGGCGTGCCTTTATAGGGGAGGAGGGGCATGGAGGAGGGAGATCGTGTGCGGCATGGCGGCGGCGGTTACGGGAGTTCGTGGGCAACCGACGCGGAGGGAGGGGAGAACGCGGGGGTTGGAGGCGGTGGTGGGGTGCGGTTCGTGCGCACGTCGTGCGGGAGACGCGGGGTGGTGGGAGGCGGCGGTTGACAGAGCTTTACGCGAGCGGCAATGGCGGAGGCGCGGCTTGTGCGAGGAAGAAGGAGGTGGGGGAGACGATGAAGCGGGGCCGTCGGATTTTCATCCGACGGTGCGAAGAAAAAGGAGAGAGAGGGAGGCGCGTGGGTTGTTGGATTAAAATCCAACGGCCGAGAGAGAGGGGGGTGTGCGTGCGGCTGAGTGGGCGAAGCGCGAGAGAAGATAAGTGGAGGTTTCATTAAATTGAATAGGGTTTTTGAATTGCTTTATTAATTGATTTAATTTGATAATTCATTTAGGCTTTAGAAAATAGCAAATTAAACCCAAAATTATGAGAAAATTCACGAAATTCCTTATTCATTTTGGACTTAATAAAATTATTTCCAACTTTATGTTGGCTTTTAATTTTGCAAATAGATTTGTTTTGGCTCTAAAATATTTATGAAAAAGCTTTTAAAAACTCAGAAAATTCTAGAAATTAAGTAAATTTTTATTTTTCAATTTAAATCTAATAAAACTTCAAGAACTTCAAATAAATTTTACTTTTGACTTTCAAAATTTCAAAGATTCAATTAAAGCAATAGAACTCTTTCCAAATTTTCAGAAATCCAATAAAACATTAACTTTATTTTATTTTATTTTGGTAACAGCACTTTGGGATGTTACAGCTATCATTATGATTTAAAAACATGCATATTTCAGTTTTAGATGAATTATTTTAGTATGGGATGATGTTACTTGTCCACCCACTTAACTTGTGCTTATTCCCCCTCATCCTGCGTACTTTTGTTAACCTGCATGTTGTATGAATAGGATGCCGGTAACACACTCTGTTAACCAACTCATGGCTTCGGGTGTTGCCTCCGAGTCAAGGTGTCTGATAGGCAAAGTCCCCAATCCTTCGCAACCTAACGCGTTGCGTCCATCTGCTCTTGAGGGTTAGCACGCCAGTGAGGAAGCGGAAGTGTTGCCTCCACCGCCCACAATGGCGCAAGTACTCGCCATGATTGAGCAAGGGTGGAAGACAAATACTTTGCTATTACAACAGTTGGTGCAAAACACCGCCAACCTGAGCACTGCATCCACTGGAGGCGGAGCTGCCACCATGCCACAGTCGAGAGTGGGTGAATTCATGTGAACTCAGCCGCTGAGCTTCTCATCTGCGGTAGATCCTCTCAACTCCGAAGATTGGCTTTGCACCATCAAGAGCAACTTGGTCATTGCCCAATAAAATGACGAGAATAAGGTGCTATATGCATCTTATCAGCTGCAAGACGCAGCAGCTGCTTGGTGGGAAAACCATCAGGCCATTCTTAGAGAAGGTCAGACCCTCACTTAGGCCACCTTCAAGAAGGTGTTCCGTGATGACCACATACCAGCGGGTCTCATGGACATTAAGAACTGGGAGTTCTATGAACTCAGGCAGGGGAACACGACCATAATGGAGTTTCTCCATCGCTTCAACAACCTTGCGAGGTATGCTGCTTCCGAAATATCGGACGAGGGGAGGAAGGTTGCTCTCTTCCGATAGCACCTCAACAATGAGATGAAGTGATCACTCGCTTCCCATGACATATCCAACTTCTAGACCTTGATCAACAAGGCAATCCGGGTTGAAGATAGCACTCAGACTGTCGTGGACAGCTGCAAGCGAAAGTGGTTAGCGTAGAAATCAGCAAGCAGCGGCACGCCGAGATCGCGCATTTGGCAACCATCAAACGCACATCCTCCAGCACCACCACCACCTTCGAGGTTTCAAGCACAAGGCCTCCGCCTACAGCAAGCTGCGGTTTAGCAATATAACCATGGAGGGTAGCGTCCAGGACACAAAACCAGGCAGCAGTCGTCACCTGCTACAACTATGGCGAACGCGGACACTTTGCGAATGAGTGCCCAAAGAAGAAGTTTTCAATGCCTCACCCTCAACACCTTGGCATCTAGCAGCAACCCCAGGGCCTCGCACAAGATCAAGGACAACAGCAAGCCTCCAGACCAGCGCAAGGCTTCAAACACGGTTGTCTAAACCACACGACAGCCGAAGAGGTCAATGCAGCACCCAATGTGGTGATGGGTACGATTCTCGTTCACTTAGTACTTACATTGGTGTTATTTGATTCTGGAGCTTCTCACTTATTCATATCTAAGAAATTTGCCATGCAAAAAGATATAAAAACTACACATCTAGAAAACAACATGGTAGTTTATTCCCCTAGGTCTGCCATGAGAGCAAAACTCAGTTGTTTTAAAGTCCAAATTGAGATTAATGGAGTAGGATTCAAAGTCAACTTCATTATGATAGATACACTGGGGTTGGATATAATTCTTGGGATGGATTGATTGTCCAAGCATAAGAGATTTATCGACTGCGCAGAACAGACCGTTTTTCTTGTCAACTCTAACGGAGACGGGCCGTTTTCTCCTCCACTTATGCCGCTCCATCGCAACAGCCTACGCTCAAATCTATCTCAATTCCAGAGCTTAGTTAGGTGCTCGTGGTATGTGAATATCGCGACGTGTTCAAGATTAATTGCTGGGGATGCCGTCGGACCGTGACATGGAGTTCGTCATCTATTTGCTACCCAGGACAGCACCTATATCCAAATGATCTTATCGAATGACATCTGATGAGTTGATCAAATTGAAAAAGGGATTCATCCATCCTATCTCGTCACCATGGGGAAGCCATGTGCTATTCATGAAGAAGAAAGACGACAGTCTGCGGATGCACGTCGACTACCGTTCTTTAAATGAAGTCACCATCAAGAACAAATGTCCTCTTCTAAGGATTGATGGTTTGTTTGGTCAAATGAATGGTGCTTGTGTCTTCTCCAAGATTGATTTGAGGCTCGGTTATTTCCAACTCAAGATCAGGCCGGAAAGCATTCCAAAGTCTGCATTCACCATCCGTTACGACCTGTACGAATACACCGTAATGTCATTCGGACTCATCAATGATCTCGTAAGTTTCATGAATCTTATGAATAAGATTTTTATGGAGTATTTGGATCACTTTGTGGTGGTCTTCATTGACGACATTCTTATCTATTCCAAGAATGCAGAAGAACATGAGCAACACTTGCGTATGGTGCTCGACAAACTGTGCGAACATCAGCTGTACGTAAAATTCAGCAAGTGTGAATTTTGGCTAAAAGAAGTTGACTTCCTAGGCCATGTTCTATCTGAAGGAGGTGTAGCCATGGACTCGAGCAAAATACAAGATGTCCTAGCTTGGGAACAACCCCATACCATTCTGGAAGTCTGAAGCTTTCTCGGTCTAGTCGAGTATTATCACTAGTTCATCGAGAACTTCTCCAAGATGCAAGATCGATGACACAACTTCTTTAAAAGGAGAAGAAATTTGAATGGTCGTCTTGTGATGAGAGCTTTCAAGAATTGAAGAAAAGGACCACAACAGCCCCAGTGCTTACTTTGCTAGACATACACAAAGGCTTTGTTGTATATTGCGATGCATCCCGCCACGGCCTTAGTTGTGTGCTGATGCAAGAAGGCAAAGTGGTGGTCTATGTCGCATACTAGTTGCGGCCTCATGAGGCTAATCATCCAACTCATGACTTGTAATTCGCAACTGTGGTTTATGCTCTCAAGATCTGTGTAACAGCCCAGTTTTCAAATTTCAGTAAAAATTAAATTTATGTACTTTTGTGGAATTTTCTGGAATTTTTAAAAGCTTTTATAATTATTTTAAAGTCCAAAATAAATTATTTGCAAAATTAAAAGCCAACATAAAGTTGGAAATAACTTTATTAAGTCCAAAATAAGTATGAGAATTTCTGTGAATTTTTTTCATAATTTTTGGAGTTATTTTGCAATTTTCTAAAGCTTTATTGAATTACTAGAATTAAATCAAATAGAAAATCAAAAGAAAATCCTCAAAATGGCCTTGGGCCGAAACCTAAAAGCCTCGGCCCAAAACCATTTCCGCGCACGGCCCGCATGGCCCGTTCCTCCCGCGCGATCTCCCTCCCTCTCCCACCGTCCGATCTACATCGAACGGCCACCACCGCCCCACGCCACCCAACTCTCCGCACCGTCGGATCAAGATCCGACGCCCACGCGTTTTCTTCTCCCTCGCCTCCTTCCTCGCGCGACCGAGTCGCCGCCGCCATTAGCGCCCGCACGGAAGCTCAATTCCCACCACGTTTTCCTCCCCCTCTTCACGTGAGGACGTGCGCAACGGCTCCGCCACCTCCAACCGCCCTCACCCCCACTTTCTTCCCCCTTTCATCGCGCCCGGTTCGCCCACGCGCCGCAACCGCCGCCCGCACACGATCTCCTCCCCCAGCCACCCCCGGCCCCTATAAAAGGGAGCACCGGGAACCCCTCTTCACTCCAATCTCGAAGCCACCATCCACTTGCCCTCTATCGCCGTAAGCTCGCCGGAATCGAAGGTTTTTCCCGCCGGCCGCCGCAAGCTTTGTTCGACGATTTCGCCGCCGTCGTCGACGCCCTCGCCTCGCCGACGCCACCATCGTCTTCGTCGCGACCTCGCGCACCCGGTGCTCACGTCGCCTTCCCCGGAGCACCGCTAGATCTCGTCGCCGCCGTCAAGCCCGCCCACGTCGCCGCTTTTCGCCTCGCCGCCGGCCACCGCAACGTCCTCAGGTGACCAAAACATGCGCACTCAACTCCCCGCACTTCCCTCATCACTTTGAGCCCCTCGGCGGAGCTCAACGCCGAGCGCTGCCGTCGTCCTCGCCGACGTGGCATTGCCACCTAGGCGCCAACTCACACCCCCTGCTTGCGTAGCGCACACGTGGCGTCCCAGTCATCGCCACGTGAGCACCCACATGGGTGGTCCACCGCGCCGGTGTTCCCTTGGCTCGGTGGAACTCGTTCACCGTGAGCTGTGTCTATGACACATGGGGCCCACACGTTAGAATTTGGTTTTAGTTCTTTTGATTCCGAAATCCTGTCGCTGACGTCAGCATTACGCAATAAATAGATTTTTCAGTAGAAAAATAATTCGGGAAATTCAATTAAATTTCATATTTAGGTTTAAACTTCAAAAATTCATAACTTTTGCATATGAGCTCCAAATTGGATGATTCAAGTTGCAAAATTTGTATAAAATTATAATCTAGCTAACTAAACCAAAATATTTTAATTTGGAGTTAATTTGAACTATGTTTTTGAATTTATTTGAATTTGAATTTGTCGTATTTTCGCGTTTAGACTTCGATGACTCCGGAGAGTTCGACCAATCTGAAAAACTAGAATTCCAAGACATCAACGAAGGCAAGTTACACCATTGACCATATTGCTCCCAGTATTTTTAAGTTATTTTCAGCTTTTAAATTATTTAATGCATGCATATGTTTGTATAAATATTTTAATGTCATGTTTTATATATAGTTACTCTCATGTTTAATTGTATGGCCAATTTGAACATTGTACTTGACTACCTTGATACCATAGACAAAATATTATCAAAACTAGACATATGCTTAGCCAGGCTTAGTTCACACTTAAAGAATTTGGGAGGGTTTAACCAAATTTCTTGTAAATTTGTTTCCAACTTGACATTGTGGTATTGTTTTATCACAAGTATTTATAAAGAGAGTTTTATTCAAAATGAAATTTAAAAATGGGTTTGGACTTGGGCGAAATGGTCGGAATGGTGGGTGCAGGTTTATGCACAGGATTAATCTGGTTAAGATTAAGGCCCATGGTTGTAGGAATGACGCCCAAGTCAATTGAGGACCGGTCTTTGAGCCACTTAATGCTATGCCTTACCGTACCACCACACGTCCTGTATGGGCAGGATTTGGCTAATTAATTTGTAATGCTTTAGTGTATTTATGTCATGTTGATATGTGGGTGTCGGTTAGACTTTTATTCCCACTTAGCGCGGAGAGGGCTTCCGGAGGGCAGTTAGTCAAAGGGCGAAACCTTAGCGGGCATGAGTACACTAGGGCGTAACACAACGTAAAGGCCTCATGGTAATTGCTCAGTCACACGCCTACGGAAGCGTGTATTGGCCGACATAACGAGCATGTCATCTCGTGTGGGTAAAGTTGTACCAACTCTGCAGAGTAGAAACTATTTAAATAACCGCGTCCGCGGTCATGGACATGCTAGCAGGGCCACTTAAAGTTAGAATTGTTTTTGGTTTTTAAATACTTATTAAATGTTGAGGATGGTTAATCCTTATGAAAAGTTGGGCGGGAAACCAAGTGTTAGGAGGGGCTCCTTCACTTAATCATTGGAGGTTATCTGTAGTACAACATTGTCATTTTAAAATATGATTTTAGTCATAGTATAAAACTGCCTTAGGAATTACTATGTCTATTTAAACTGAAAATGCTGTTTATGCAAAACAACCCCTGCCATACTCACTTGTTACCTTATGCATGCATTTCCATTCAATATTGGGTGTAACTTGCGAGCACGGAAGTTGTGCTCACTCTTGCTGAATAAATCTTATTCAGAAGAAGACTTCTTCCCCGATGTTGAGGATCCGGACGAGTAGGCCTTTGACCCAGACGATTGCCTGTGCCGCATCGTGTGGCTCACCTCTATTATTATGTTTCCGCTATGTTTATCATTTGATATTTGATATTGTTGTTCAGACTCATTTGTATTAAACATTTAATTACTTAATGTATTTACGATTTCGTGATATGAATGTGATATCCATTTTTGTAAAGACTGTGTACACTGGAAATCCTGGACCGGTGTATGAACACAGAGAATTTGGGATCCTTTTGTCAGACCCCGGGATTAACATCCCAGATCTTCTGTGCATAACTGAACTAGTTCCATGATCATTGGCTAGCTCACACAGTAAACAAATGTGATAACACAACCATAAACGTTAAAATTTATTAAATAACAACAGAGTTAATTACAAGATAGCCTTACAGGGCTACATTAAATAAACACAGCGGAAGACGATGAAGAAGTAGTGGAGTCCAGCTGATCTGCCACAGGCAATCGACTGGGGTAGCGGCCTAGTCGTCACGATCCACACCTGAAGCGAAGTCCTTCTCCTCTGAAATTTGTTTGCATTAAGCAAGTATGAGCACAACTTCCGTGCTCGCAAGTTACACCCGTGAAATAACAAAATGACATGCATAAATGGATGTAACAAAGGGAGGCTTATAGTGTTATTTGTGCATAAACAACATTTGACATTAAATACCATACTAAGTTCAAAAGCTCAAGTTTTATAAAATCTAAAATTGATTTTGCAATGATAAAGATAGTGTAGGCACCAACCTAACACCATCATAAACACGGGCACCAACTCGGGGATTCAACCCATAACTGTTCTCATGGACACCCATCCATGTCAAACTGTTTTATAAAACATTTTGAAATCAAAGTCTAACTTTGAGTGTCTTTGTCAGCATGTCCATGACCGTGGACACGGCTATTCGAATAGTTTTACACTCTGCAGAGGTTGTACAACTTTACCCACAAGACACGACTTCTCTAGTTTGTTTGGCATCCGTCGATACCACCGCTCACTACCTTAGGTAAGCAGTCTAGAGTACGTGACAAGGCCTTTACAATGTGTCATTCCACCATAGTCTTCCCTCGCTAAGGTTTCACCCCCTTTGGACTACCCGTCCGCATAGTTCAGGCCCCCTCTTGCGCCAGGTGGGACTGACAAAAGTCATGAAAGACTACCCACCGCATCAATAGGAACGACCATGATGGAGTTTTGCAAATTAATTAGCCAGGTCCTGCCCATACAAGACATGTGGTAGTACGACGTGGCTTAGCAAGATACGGCTCGAAGACCGGTCCTTAATTGACATGGACGACAACCAACAGAACCCTGGGCCTCAACCTACCCAGTTGAGCCCGTGCATAAACCTGCACCCACTAGACAACCAATTCGCCCAAGTCCAAACCATAATTTTATTTTATTTTTCAAGCATTTGTAAAACTCCCATGACACACTAATGCCAAGGGTACAATTTAAACAACGTTTGATTTTTGGCTGAAATTCCCTAAATGAAACATATGTGATCTATAAGCATGGCTAAGCACAATATTTTCCAAATGATCCTAGTCCATACTATTGTATCAACTAGGTTTTTATCTAGGGTGACAATATGTTTGATTTGATATCAAAATTGGCCATACAAAGGATTTTAGGCATAGCTATAAATTTAAAACATGAATTTAAATTACTGAATATAAATAAGCATGCAATAATAATTTGAAATAGAATTTAAATAATTTTAAATAATGGGTGCAAATATGATCAAGAATGTAACTTGCCTTGCTCAAATAATTGCTCTCAAACGGCGTCGCAATCTGACTCTCCGAAGTCGTCAAAATCTATACGCGAAAATAAGACAAATTCAAATTAAATTCAAATAAGATTCAAATTAACTCCAAATTAAATAATTTTGATTTGGTTAGCTAGATTATAATTTTATACAAATTTTGCAACTTGAATCACCCAATTTGGAGTTCAGATGCAAAAGTTATGAAGTTTTGAAGTTTAAACCTGAATTCTGGATTTTACTATAATTACTTGATTTATTTTTCTAAAGGAAAAACTAATTATTGCGCAAGATGATGTCAGCTACAGGATTTCGGAATTTAAAAGAAATGAAATTCATTTCTGACATGTGGGGTCCACATGTCGGTGACTCGGCTCACGGTAGACTGGGTCTACCGAGCCGGTTGGACTTAGTGCGCTTGAGGTGGCACACAAACACACACGTGGCGCTGACGCGGCGCCACACCGGACGACACGTACGCACATACGCTGAGGTGGCAAGCCATGCGGCGTGGCACGTCACATTGACATCGGCGGCGCTCGGAAACCAACGACAACGGCGAACGGCGGGGTATCGCCGGCGGTGGGTGGTACCAGCGTGTAGCTAAGGTTATTGCGAACCTGAAGAGCTAGCTCCGGGTGGTCGAGGTTGACGGTGGTGGCTGGTGGCGAGGTCGAAGCGGCGGAGTGGCTCGGGTGTGGATGACAACGGGGTTCCGGTGGCGCTTCGGAGCGACGAAGGGGTCCCCGAGGTAGCTCTGGTGACGGTGATGCCGATGGCGTAGACCACGGCGGCTTGGCGACGTCGACGGCGGCGAAACTTGAAGTTTTGCCGCGGCGGCGAAAAACCCTAAACTCACGATTACGGTGGCGCTGGGGCTCTAGAGCTGGTGTGGGTTGGGGGCTTTTGGTGCTGGGTAGGAGGAGATTCTAGGGGTCTATTTATAGGGGCTGAGGGATAGCTGGGAAGCTAGATCGTGTGCGAGAATTTCGCGGCGGTTGCGGGATCGTGGGCTTACCGGACGCGGGGAAGAAGGGATAAGAGTGAGGACGTGTGCGGCGGTTTAAGGAGATGCGATTGGTGGGGTTGACGCGGTAAAATCGGGTTGTTATGCCCGTTTTCGAAAACGAGCTCCAAGCTCAACAATGGCGGTTGAAGGCTCGGCGCGTTGGAGACGAAGACCGGAGGTAGACGAAGGGCGTGGGCCATTGGATTCAGATCCAATGGTCACGGTTGTTAGTGGTGACGTGGGGTAACGGGGTGCACAACTCGTTGGATTTTAATCCAACGGTCGAGGCTTAATGAGGTAAGTAAAACGTGGGTTAACTCCTGGCCGTAGGATTTAGATTGAAGGGTCCAGATTAGAAGGGAGTTTAGATCTCCGAAGAGGTATTGAGATCTGGCCGTTGGATTTAAATCGTAGGGCCCTCATCGATTGGGACGTTCGGGACTCGCGAAGCCTCAAGGAATCGTGGCCATTGATGTAAGATCCAACGACTCACGTTGTTTGGGACGTTCGAGCCTCCCGAAGGCTACACGAACGGTGGCTGTTGGATTGAAATCCAACGGTCGATGAGCTATGCGGTGTTTTAACGCGTGCGTGCGTGTGTGGCTGACAGGTGGGGTCAGGATGTCAGAGAGGGAGAGAGAGAGAGAGGGCGCGGGCGCGGGAGGAGGTTTTGGGCCGAAGCCTTTGGGTTTCGGCCCAAAGCTATTTTTGATTTTTCTTTTGCTTTTCTATTTGTTTAAATTCTGATAATTCATTTAGACTTTAGAAAATAGCAAATAAAATCCAAAAATTATGGAAAAATTCACAGAAATTCCCTTATTTATTTTGGACTTAATAAAATTATTTCCAACTTAAAGTTGGCTTTTAATTTTGTAAATAAATTTGTTTTGGCTTTAAAATACTTAGGAAAAAGCTTTTTAAATTTCTAGAAAATCCTAGAAATTAAGTAAATTTTTATTTTTCAGATTAAATCAAATAAAACTTCAAGAACTTCAAATAAATTTTAAATTTTGACTTTTAAAACTTCAAAAATTCAAATAAAGCAATGAAACTCTATCAAATTTCAGAAAATTCAATAAAATAATGATTTTATTTTATTTTAATTTTGGTAACATAACCTTGGGATGTTACACCTTTGCTCCCGGGTTCGACAAAAGTGGTATCAGAGCCATATCGACTGTAGGTCATGGTCCACGGTAGAAATGGTAAAACCATTAGGGACTATTTTCAAAATTTTAAAAATTATTTACCTGTCTTCCAGAGTCTTACTCTTCCTTTCTCTGTTAAAATATTTCTAAACTCTTGTCTCTTCTAAAAATTGTAGATGGCCGAGAGACCGACCCGCATCTCCCACGGGATCTTCGCTGGAGAATGGGCCGATATACTGTGGAGAATGATGCAGCATTTAAACTTCAAGAAGATGCCCACATACCAAGGATACAAGTATATCGTGGGACAGCAGGAGCGCTGGAGAGTGGAGGTTATCCTCTACTCTAACTTGGCGCCTGATACGACATTCCACATCTTTGACGCCCCAATGCGTCGGGAGACTTTCACTGACGGCATCCAAGACGCAGCAAGGGAAGCCGTTCGCCGACTTCGTTATACTTATGACCTCCACCTTCGGGATACTGCATTCCAGTACTACCCCATGCACATCCCCACCCGGCTAGGCAGTGCTTTCAGCCCAGTCGAAAATGAGGATTCACCAGAGATTACCCATCAGGTGGAATTAGCCAAGGCGATGGATTACGCCTATGGCAACACCCTGGACGAGCTGTATCTAGTTCAGGGGAGATTAGAAGCCGCAGAGGAGAAGCTGAGGGCAACCGAAGCAGAATTAGCTCTCTACAAGGCAGGCCAAGGCAGTACCTGCAACTCCCCTGACTACACCCCATCCACCCCATAGATATTTGCTTTTCCCTTTAGTTCGTTTGTTAGCTGCGAATTATGAGCTACTAACCTTCTGTGGTAGCCATAATTAAATGAATAAAATAAAGAACTACTTTGAAAAAAGGAAAATTTGATTCTTTGTCTTGTATTTGTGTGCTTTTTGGGCTAATATAAACTTGTTTCCCCTTAGAACTATCTTTTCTTCTCTTTCCTAAATCTTTGGAAACTTCAGCAGATGGTGAACACTCGCACGGGAAGTGGCAGCACCCAAGGCCAGGGCAACGAGAACGCCGACTACCAAGAGCACTGTTCGTGACCTCCCCACCCGCCAAAGCAGGGAGGACTGACGGCGGCAAATGATAATAACGGACCCATCTCATCGACTTGTTGGCCCAGTCGCTCAACAACTCCCAAAACATCCAGGCTGCAGCAGCAGCCACCGCCGCGACTCAGGCGCCAGCACACCCTCCTCAGCGGGTGACCATGTCGGAGTTCATGCGCATGCGTCCTCCAACCTTCTCCAGTAGCACCGAGCCGATGGATGCTGACGATTGGCTTCGTGCGATCGGGAAGAAGCTGGACATCGCACAATGCACCGATCGTGAGAGGGTCCTGTTCGCCTCCCATCAACTCAATAGACCAGCTTCGGAGTGGTGGGACAACTTCTGCATCTCCCACGCCAATGCCCAGGCCATCTCGTGGGACGAGTTCGTGAGAGCTTTCCGTCATGCCCACATCCCTGCCGGCATGATGACGTTGAAGAAGAAGGAGTTTCATGCGCTTCGCCAAGGCAGTCGATCGGTGAGCGAGTATCTTCACCGGTTCAACCAGCTGGCTCGCTACGCTCCAGCTGACGTAGCCCAGGATGAGGACCGGCAAGAAAGGTTCTTGGAGGGGCTGAATGATGACATCTCCGTCCAACTAATCTCCTAGAACTTCACCGACTTCCAACAGTTGGTGGACAAGGCGATCCGCTAGGAGGCCAAGCATCAGGAGATGGAGAACCGCAAGCGGAGGATGGCTGCTCAGAGGTTTAATGAAGGAGGCATTCCCAAGCCTCGATTCACTTAGTCGCAGCCACCGCAGCGTGGGAAGTTCCAGTCTTCCACATCCCGAGTCCCGGTGCAGAACCAGCGCCCCAACACCTCCAACTTCCGCAACACTTCAACTGGAGGGCAATTTCAGCAGAAGAGCTCCGCTCCCTCAGCCACAGGAGTGACCTGTTTCCATTGCAACGAAACAGGGCACTACGCCAACAGATGCCCCAAGAAGCAGCAGGCAGCGGCATCTTCCAAGACAGCACCAGGAGCCACAGCCACTGGCGGCACTACAAAGCCGTCAGGTCAATTTATCAAGGGACATGTGAACCACGTCACAGCTGAGGAAGCCCAGGCAGCACCGGATGTCGTTCTTGGTATGTTTCTTGTCAATTCAATACCAGCTTCAGTTCTATTTGATTCCGGAGCTTTGCATTCATTTGTATCAAATAAGTTTGTGGGTAAAAATGGGTTACCTATATTCCCCTTGACCAATCCTATGATAATCCATTCCCCGGACTCAGAAATAAGGACTAGTTCTCTATGCTCGAACCTTACTCTTGAAATATCCGGAGTATCCTTCCTGGTAGACTTGATAGTCTTGCATTCCCAAGGTTTGGATGTCATTCTTGGAATGGACTGGCTGGCCAAGAATCATGGACAAATAGACTGTCCCAATAGGTCTATCACTCTCACCAATGGAGAGGGAATTTCAGTCGAGTTCAAGCCCAAGACCTGCACCAAAGGAAGTTCCATCCTCACCAGCATGAAGGAAGTGAAACTTGAAGACATACCTGTAGTACAAGAATACTCCGATGTCTTTCCTCAAAGAAGCTCATGATTCACCACTCTCCATTCACCCTGGGAGTACAAAGATGTATCGGGACCTCCGGAAGAAATTATGGGGGCCCGGTATGAAGTGGGATATCGCTGCGCTTGTTGCCATGTGCGACGTGTGTTAACGTGTTAAGGCGGAATACCAATGACCAGTGTGGTTACTTCAGCCCCTAAAGATTCTTGAATGGAAACGTGACAATGTTGGTATGGATTTTATTACCGGCCTACTGAAAACCCTTCTCGCCAACGAAAACCACATAACCGCACACGCTCTAAGACCAAGCATCGCGACCTCCTCGACCTCCTTTCGCAATGGCCCACACCCAAGTCACCACCATCCTCCCCATCTCCGGCCACGTCGTGCCACCAATGTCGATGCACTTTCTCCCCGCCAGTAAGCCGCCACCGAAATTTTTCGTCTCTACCGCTTTAGCTCAATTGAGTACACCCTTAGCACCTCCATACCACCACAAACATGTCCCGAGCTTGAAAGCCTAGCCCCACCACCCTTAGCTCGTCGCCACTGTGCACCTTGCCTGCCACCCATGGTCGCCGTCGCTAGATCTCCTCAGGCCACCCAAAGCTACACCAACACCACCGCCACACTCCTCAAGTCCCACCAGAGCTCATGCATGCGCCAATTTGGCCGGAGCACCACCAGAACTACACCGCAACTACTCCCCTATTTTGGTCGTGGGCCACCACCACCACAAGCTCGTCAATCCCTACTGTCGATCATGTTTGCCCACAAAAATGGATTCCTCGAGTCATTATGAGGCGAACCACACCTTTCCTTGCTACCACCGAAAACCATCGCCACTGCAATCGCTGTCGTCAGGCAGAGAGAACCAGCGAGAGAGAGAGGAGAAGGGATATGGGCTCCCTCAGCTTAAAATCCAAAGTGGACCGAGCACCCATGTGGGCCGCCAAGCCAGCCCATAACTTGTGCGATACTATGCAGCCCAACACTATTCACCATGGCCCAACACTATACAACCCAATAGTAATCAGCCCAAACCCATTACTATTCACCCAAACACGACCCGCCACTATTCGTTGAACTCGTTATTGTTCTGTCCGAACTCAATAAGGAATAGTGTTGATTCGGTACTTTGCATACCAACACGATACTATTTACCTAATATCCATTTCGAGCCTGTCAAACCCATTTTTAACTTCGATCGATCCAACCAAACACCATTTTGAGCCTAACCACCCAAACCACCTTTCCTTCATACCTTGTTACGGTTTCTTTATTTTCATTTTGTTCACAGCTCGCCCTTGTTGAGCCCAGACCAATTTAATATATTTTCTCATGCATTAGAACCCGAACTTGATTATCATCAAACTGCGAAAGGAGTTGATCAAGACACATGAGAAATAGATCCATTCGAAGACTACCTACAAGGAGACAGGTCACATTCCTTGATCATGTTGAACCTACATCATCATTATTATTACTACTTTCATTATGTTATTTATGCTCATTTATTTACAAATGAAATAATAGTTTAGGATGACATGATGAATTGTTAATTCCTACCACCAATAAGCCTAATTATGATCTTATAAGCCATACTCACCTTGACAACCCTAAGTACTAGTATGATATAAAATCACACATTGGTAAATAATGGATATGTTAATGTCATATAATTGTTTTACAAACACTAATAAGGATATTTGGTTGTTTGCTGATAGACTTTGGAAAGTAAGTTGAGGGTTGCGACCAAGAAGGTGGACCACCACGAGTTGGTTGGGAGTCCATCTTCTCACCTAATAGACTCTGGAAAGTAAGTTGAAGGTGAGACCAAGAAGGTGGAGAACCACCGGGTGGTTGAGGGTATTGCTATCATAGCCAAATTGTACTATAAACCTATTAGGGTGCTATATAAACAATTTGTACTAAACTACTTCCAAATTCAAACAAAAATTACATTGAAAACCTCCATCTCCAACCCTACTTCGTCTTCATCCTTACCTACATCTTTTCTATTCCCACCCTTATTCCTCTCTTACCTATCTAATTCCAGAATGTCACTTCCTGGTTGCAAGAGATACATTAATTTATACCCTTAGAATTGAGAGTGATGGAAATGGATAGCCTATAAACGATTGGTGTAAGGAGTAAGGAATGAAGATATGTTGGTGGATCTATGTTGATTATTAGAAATTATTAATAGTGTTAAACTTGGAAGAATCAACTGATGAAATTTATTGGATAGGATTGACTAGAATGGATGGATTGATTAAATTTTGGAAGACAGATGGATTGACGATGGCTACTGGATTATAGCTTTGGTGTATGATTTTATCACTGGTGGATGTTTACACTGAGGCATGAATTAATTTGGAGATGATTAATGGAGTATAGTTGATAACTAGATTAGTTAATCATGATTACAATTCAATGGTGGAAATGATTGGATTATTAGAGCATAGATATAGTTAATATTGATGGATTTAATGATTGATAAATAGATTAAAAAGAAGAATATTGGATTATCACTATGATGTGTGATTGTATACTTGGCAAATATCAATTCTGAGATTGGATCTACTCTATAACTTCTTGGTGGAGATTGAGATTTGTATAATATTTAGATAGTCATGATTCTATTAATGAAATTATAGATGATACAACATAAGGTATATGTTGGATGGATTGGATAAATAATGTTACAATATTATGTGGAATTTTAGATGGCAATGATATCATTCCAAAATAATAAGTTAAATTTTGATAAACGCCACTACTAAGTGCTCGTATCAAATAATTGCCATCGCTTATTTCGATATTCGAAATATGCCATTGCAAACATCTTTTTCTCACAGAAATGCCACCGATCTATATATTTCACAAATATTGACGTTATTGCCCCCGTCTTCTTACCATGTCACCCTCGCTTCTCCTTCTTTCTCCCCGCACATCTTCGATGGCCGCTGCCGTCGCGGGAGCCCTGACCCCGCCATGGATCCCAACAGGGATGGCGCCTTCCACCGCAGCGAGGCCATCTCCGCCATCCAGGACGCCGACCAGTACTACGGCGACGACGACGACTATGATGACCTCTACAACGAAGTCAACGTCGGGGACAGCTTCCTCCACTCCCAGCCGCCAGCCCAGTCCCAGCAGCAGCCTCCTCCCAAGTAGCAAAGATCAACCCCGCCCGCGAGGCGCGCCACCGCCGCCACACAATCGCAATGGCAGCAGCCTCCCCCGCTCGCCGCCTCGCGCTATTCTTTGCCGCGCGGCGGCAATGGGAAGGTCGACATCCTCGGAGTCGCAGCCACCCCTACCCCCGTTCCCGACCGACCCAACCCGTCCCAAGCCGCGGCGGCGCCGCCGCTTCCGCAACACCAGATCCAGCCGGGAGGAGTAGGAGTCGACGGGTTCCAACCCCCTCCGCAGCAGCGTCGTCGCCGCAACTTTAACAGCAGCAGCCTCTCCCTTCGCTCCTGCCTCCACCGCAGGGGCAGCCGGGGAAGGTCGACATCCCCAGAGTCGAAGCCGCCCCTTGGTGCCTTCCTCGACTGCCTCCGCGCCGCCGTCACCCGCTCCACAGACCCTGCCCGCGACCCCGACGAGGAGCCCGCTCCCACCGCAGCCGAACTGTCCGCGCCGCCGCTCCCGACCGAGGAGGAGGAGGAGGAGGGCGAGAAGAAGAAGGGTGAGGACAAGGAGGTCGAGCTGGAGGAGAAGGGGGAGGGGGCCGTGTCCACCAAGGCCGGTGGGGGCGACACCATGAGGGAGAAGAGGCCAAGGGGAGATGCGGCGTCGAGCTCTAATGGGGAATGCGGCGTGGAGGAGTTGGGAGAGGGAGAAGCCGCGGGAGAAGATAGGGCAATTTGGTCCAATACTGACAAAATACGTATACTAGTGGCATTTGTAGGATCTTTTAAGCTTTGCAGTGGCATATTTCAAATATCGAAATGAGCGATGGCAATTATCTGATACGAGCACTTAGCAGTGGCATTTATCAAAATTTCCCTAATAATAAAGGGATGTAACAGGTGTGGATTGTGAGAAGTAGCATTTACATTGGATGATAATGCCATTGGATTATAAGCCTAGTTATGGAAGTAGTATGGGGATAAACGGATCTAGTGATGTAAAATGATTATTGTAAGTTATTTGGGATACCCTAGCGAGTGTAATAGAATTTTAGAAGTAATTATTTCAAAAAGATCAAGGCCATAGATTTAATTATGAAAAATGATTAATATTGATGAGCCTTTGTTGGTGGAATTTAAAATTGACTAAGAAGTACGATTGGTAAAATTTAGGAAAGCAACCCCACTTCATTCTAGCTCTCTCCTACATCTTTTCTGCTCTCATCTTTATTCCAACCTAGTCTTCCTTTCTCAACACTGAAAGTGCTACAAATCAGATTCTCGATTCTGGTCACCATTAAGAATGGATAGCGATAGACATGTTAAAAATCTTGCTGTCATTGAGAGAAATTGGGTTAAATTTGAGCAAAGACAAGCCAAGATACTGGAGCAGCAATTGAAATTACTGGAGCCCGTGTTGCCTCTGCACGCCATCTTCATCACCAGTACCTCGCGCCAGTATAAAACACCGCCTGCGCTAGCGTCATGCCGCCCCCGCTATTGATTAGTGTCATCGCCAATTCGCTCTGCCAGCTGTTCGATGCGCTACAACCATTGCTGCTCACCACACCACCTCACACGCTCACATTAGTGGGACACGACCATCCCCGCACTACCAACTTGAATGCCAGCTTCGCACTTCTCGCCAGCCAAAACCGCGCAGCCACACATCCCACCACCCATGCACCATGCGTGTTCTCGCTCCATTCCTGGCGCCAGCACCTTCCCTCGCTCTAAGACCAAGCACTGCGACCTCCTTTCGCACCGCCCCACACCCAAGTCACCACCATCCTCCCCAACTCTGACCACACCATACCACCAATCTCGATGCCCTTTCTTCCCTGCCGGTAAGCCATCGCACAAATTTCCTGTCTCTATCCCTACTTTAGCTCAATTGAGTCCACCCTTAGCACATCCTTACCACCACGAACATGTCCCGGACTTGAAAGCCTAGCCTCGCTGCCCATAGCTCACCACCACCGTGCGCCATGCCCACCACCAACGGCCGCCGTTGCCAACTGACCTCATGCCACCCAGAGCCACACCAACACCACCGTCGCACTCCTCAAGCCCCACTAGATCTCGTGCGCACATCAATTTGGTCGGAGCACCATCGGAACTATGCCACCCATACTACCTTATTTTGGTTATGTGCCACCACCGTCGCAAGCTCGTCGATCCCTACTACCGCTCGTGTTTCCCACAAAAATGGATTCCCCGAGTCGTTCCAAGGCGAACAACACCTTTCCTCGCTGCCACCGACCACCGCTGCCACAGCAATCGCTGCTGACGGGTGTAGAGAGAGAGGGAAAGAATAGAGAGAGCCAGCGAGAGAGAGGAGAAAGGAGTTGGGCTCCCTTTGGCTTAAAAGTCGAAGTAGACCGAGTAACCCATAGAGGCCGACAAGCTTGGCCCATTTGCCAAGCCAGCCCATAATTGTGCAATAATATGCAGCCCAACACTATTCACCAAGGCCCAACACTGTGCAACCAAATAGTAACCAACCCAAACCCATTACTATTAACCCAAACCTGACCCGCCACTATTTGTTGAACCCGTTATTGTTCCGTCTGAACCCAATAAGGAATAAACCCGATACTATTCTCCCAGATCCATTAGTCATGTTTATATCTATTTCGATTGTTTCGAGCCTGTCGAACCCATTTTCAACTCCGTTTGATCCAACCAAACACCATTTTGAACCTAACCACCCAAACTACCTACCCTTTATACCTTTTTCTGGATTCTTTATTTTCATTTTGTTCCCAGCTTGCCCTTGTTGAGTCCAGACCTATTTAATTTATTTTCTTTTGTATTAGAACCCGAACTTGATGATCAAGTTGTGGAAGGAGTTGATCAATGCACATGAGAAATAGATCCAATCGAAGACTATGAACAAGGAGGCAAGTCACATTTCTTGATCATGTTGAACCTACACCATTATTATTACTTTTATTATGTTATTTATGCTCGTTTATTTACATATGAAATAATAGTTCAGAATGACGTGATGAATAGTTGATTCCTACCACCAACAAGCCTAATTGTGATCTTGCAAGCCATATTCACCTTGACAACCATAAGTATTAGTATGATATAAAATCACACATTGGTAATTAATGGATAGGTTAATGTCATATAATTGTTTTACAAACACTGATAAGGATATTTGGCTGATCGTTGATAGACTTTGGAAAATAAGTTCAGGGTTGAAACCAAGAAGATGGAAAACCACAAGTTGGTTGGGAGTCAATCTCCTCACGCAATAGACTCTGGAAAGTAAGTTGAAGGAGAGACCAAAAAGGTGGACAACCACTAGATGGTTGAGGGTCCATCTCCTCACTTGAGACAAATATGGACTAGAACCTTGTGTGAAGTAAGAGATATAGAACTCGCTCAACCACATGTTTGGTATATCCAACCTAGCTTAGTACACTGCTCATTCTGATCGAATATCTACAGGTGGCACTTGCCCTAGGGGTAAAGGGGCAGCTGCGGGTTTGGGAAGGGGTGGGACAGGAGTGGATCTGGTAGGTCACTCGCTGATCTACACAACGGTCGGTCAATTCAACATCGGACCGCGAATTCCGCCAATGGTCGATGGTGTCTCGGTGGTTGTTTGACCAAGAACCTACCGGGTAGAGGCTAGAAAGAAAATGTAGTGAAAAGGCTTGTTATCTCAACTCAGTCGCAGCAAAAATATTGTGCGTTCATAGCTTGACATTATGAGTCCGAGGTATTTTATGGGTAAAGTTGAGCATCTCTACATAGTATAATCAATGATATTCGAATACGTCATGCTTCCGGTTAATGGAGCCATGTTTCATGGGTGATTCCAGCAACAAGGCATAAATATATATTTTGAGATGTTAGACTCGTAAATATAGATGTTGAGACCCCCTCTCTTAATATTACTTATGGTTTTACTATTTCAAAAGTCAAAGTGATTTACCTCAAAGAATGCATTCACACTTATACTATGGTAACCCCTCAATAATCAATTGGAATCCTGGCAAGTAGTTAATAGCTTTCCCATATGGCTTGCTGAGTACATTGTGTACTCAAACTTGCTTAATTTTAATTAGAAGGTGTATCAGAGGAACGAAGAACACATTGGAGAATGAGTCAGGGTTACAATCGCACTCAAGCTTTCTTATGGAAGTTCTTTGGCTCTTCTGATTGTAAGTTAAAGTTTTGGGCATGAATTGTCAGCGCAACTATTGTAAAATAGCTATTAGGCCATATTTTAATCAAATAAATATCTTTTAAATGCTCGTGATCAAGTATGATATTGTTTTGGTCCACAACTAAAATTTTGGGCTGTCACGGGTCGTCACACATTGCGACTCGGGAAAGGACATGGAGAGGTTTAGGACATTGAGGCACTCATGGAAACACGTTTGGTTGGGTCAAAGGGGAAGCAAATTCTCTTGGGGAGGGCCTCACTGAGAGGCCCCTCCCCCCACCGTCGGATCCTCCCCCCACCCCCTCGCACTGTAGCGAATAGACGACATCTATGAGGGGCCCTCGTCGAGGCCCCCTCATAGGATTTATTTTCGGTTAGAGGCATACTGGAGCGATGGGTGGCCAGACTCTTGCGGTAGCCATGGTATTGTGAGAACAGAAACAGGGGAGGCGTGCGTGCTCACCGACAGTAGGAATATGGCTGCTAGGGTTCAGGATAGTGATTGGGGAGGATCTGGGCGGTAGACCAGTGCTTATGTCTTGATCAATTCGAAGAAGGTAGTTGTTGGGGGGGGGGTTTGGGCGGCACATGCTCACTGTGGACTTGGTCGGTGCCGAAGAAGAACTTATGGACGATGGTGAACTAGAATTGTATGGCAACGACACACAGAGCACGACAACGGTGGCACACAGCGTGTTTGAAAACTGTGGGGATTGGACGACTCACAAGGGAGTAGAGGCTTAGATTGAGGAGGGGCAAATCTCATATCTGACCAGTCACATCCCTCTGCATGTTTCATAACATTCCTGGAAGCTACCTTATAACTACTCAGTTATGAGTAGCGTTTGGCCCCCTAAGAGTGCTATTACACATGTAGGAAATCATGTTGATCTTAGGTCTAAGGATTATACATCATCATTACTTGAGACCAACTAATGACACATAGAATCATAACAATCTCAGTAGTGTCTCAAGGTGGGTCTATCCAACCCCATGTTCACTAACATGTGTTCACATTATTGATTCGATATCCCTATATCCATGACCGGTGAAACAAAATCATCAATCAATACATGTGTTGTTCGTAGAGTCACTGGTGTTCCGACTAGTGACATCCGACCAGAGATACCATTTAGAACGATATCATATAAGTTAAAGAGCTTCACCAATAAATCATATACTTGTTAATCTTTATAACGAATGATTCATTCAAGGAACAGAATAACATTTATTCAATAACTCATAAACATAAACGTAATACAATTACCTCTAGAGCACATCACCAACACTTACCACTTCCAAAAACATCCACAGATAGTAACCAGAGGAGAAGAGAGGAGTCGGAGAAGACAAAGGGAGCGAGAACGACACCCGTGAACCAGCACGGCACCCAGCGGACGACCATGACCATCATCACCAAGCCAAGCCGATAGGGACCAAAGGAACCGGCAAGAACAAGAAGAGCACCATCATACGACCAGCGTCACCAACTCGGCCACCACTTCCACCCTCAACCCAGCCCAACATGGTAAACCACCATTCACCTTCCACTGTCATTTTTTCCCAAGCCGAACCCACCACAGTGGCATCAACATCCAACCCATTCATCACAAAACACTAACAGTAGCATCATAGCCATCACAGAGCAAAGGGCAGAGAGAATAAAAAGGAAGGGGAGTAGTATACCTCAGTGCAGCGGTGGCAAAACGACCACTGGAAGTAGCTCCTCCCATCACCTCCTTCGTGCATGCATGAACATCAATAAACCCACATCAAAAGCTAAATCCAACTCAAACCATAAAATCGAAAATGACAAATGGGGAAAAGCGAGTCTGGGGAGGAAGAAAACCGAATCCATGGCCACAACCCACAAAACCAACGACCCATGGACCGGGGCTGAGCCGAGCGGCTGGAGGTCGGCAGCGCCGGTAGCCAGGTGGGCCGAGCCGAGCTGCAGCGCAGACGGGCGTGACAGTAGGCGTAGGGCGATCGGGCGCGGGCCGAGCCACCAGGCGTGAGCGGGCCTAAGGCCCAGGGGAGGCACGTGCAGGAACAGGTAGAGGCATAGGAACACCAGCGGCCGGAGGCCCAGCACCAACTGAGCAATGCGGGGACGAGCCGCCGAAGGTGTGTGAGCCAGGGAGGCACCGGCAGCCGCGCAGGGCCACGCAGGAGGGGAGCTAGAAGGGGAGCGCCGAAGCAAGGAACAAATCACCAGGAGAAAGAAGAAGAGAAATGGGGGATAGAAAGAAGAAGAAATGGGGATTGGAGAGAAAGAAGTGAGGATGAAGAAGAGCCTAGAGGCATTTCGGTCGAATGAAATGGGGAGGAGAGAGAAAGAGTAAAGAGATAAGGAAGAGAGAGAAAAGAGAGTAAAACAGGGAAAAGGAAAGAAAGAAAAGA
The DNA here is from genome assembly GCA_036346255.1 of Ampelocalamus luodianensis. NCBI lineage: Eukaryota > Viridiplantae > Streptophyta > Magnoliopsida > Poales > Poaceae > Ampelocalamus > Ampelocalamus luodianensis. Next base: position 18,261,311 of record CM070629.1, on the reverse strand, counting down.
AATTAAGAAAAAGAGAGAAAATTAGGAAAGGATTAGTAGTAGTAGATTCCACAGTAGGATTAATTGTCAGTATTATTACGTGTCAGCACTATGTAGACGTTGGTCCAAATAAATTTGTGAACCGTGTAAGTAAATAGCAGTAGACTTACAATAGAAAATGAACGTAGGACAAAGCGTAAAATTAATCAGCAACTTTATAACAAAATTAATCACCGGTAAAACTCACTAGATTAAATAAATAATCTGATGCGTTAAAAATAGTGTAATTGCGATAAAATAATTAAACTAGACAACACCTTGTAAAAATCATCCATAAACATGAACTGGCCAGGATCCTTTAGTAACGAATGCGTAGTCCCTAATTTATTTAGAAAAGTAAATAATTACATGCACCCCTACGTAAAATCGATTAGGCATTTTTTTGTATGTGTAAAATTGAATAGACATAGTTGCATGTGAGTACATGTAGTATTTCGTTTCCGCACGATATAACACGAGTATAGGCAACCTTGATCCTAGAGCTGACATACTAGAGTAACCGCAGTTGGGGGTGCTAACCTAGCAGGGATCTGAAAAATATTATTAAAATGAAAATCGGCTGACAAAGAAAATCAACTACTAATATACACATAATAGCACCAAAACCAACTAAGTATTTTTTATTTATTATTCGCACTACCGTATAATTGCAGAGGTTGAACCAATGCAGACCAGAGTAGGTGATCCAGAATTCTTCGACGCAGATCTTTTCTACGACTACGAAGGTTGAGCATCAACTTAGTTATATTAAATATAAATGTTACTTTGTTGTATCATTATACATATATGCATGAAAATTATGTCTCAAAATCAAATCAGATAAAAGAAGATAAAAAGAAAAGAGATGATGAATGAGAAAAGACCAACATTGCAAGAGAAATATTAGGATGGTAAAGGGGGCTGTAGTAGGAAAAAGAGATGATGAAAAAGAGATGAGGGAAGAGGTTGGACCATTTACATACGGTTAATATATAAAGACCAACAAAACTCTCACCCGGATAAGGGGCCGTAACTAAGTGCCAACCATGTTCCCATTTTGACGGGCAGAGAATGCTACCTTGTTACGTGGCTATACTCTCCACATCGGGTAAGTAATATGTGGAGGAACCCAGGACCGATAAGAGAGTATGGAAGTGGGGGATCCAAGGTGATACTACTGCATGGTGGAGTGTTGGGTGCGGGGAGTCCAGCCCAACCAACATTATTGGAACTCGGTGGACGGCTAGGTGAGCGCCCTAGGACACCGATGAAAAATAATGGGTGGAGACATTAATCACGTAACTAGGAAAACGTTCAATACTCTAAACTCGAAGTGCATAAAAGGAAATGCGGTGGACCTAGCTCAGAGAGAGCTCAGAGTAGCTATAGGTAAAGTGGTACAAAGCCTGCGCAGTGCTAAATAAAATTATAAATTCATGCATGTTTCCTGGATTGGAGTCTACAGTGACCACTAGGGGTTTATCTTCTTATCGAGTGACAAGTAGTCTTTTCAGTATTAAAATCTGCCACCTAAAGTTTTGATGAAGTATTTATTTTCAAAAAAAGAGATGAATTAGAAAATGTGATAACGAACAGAGATGAGTCATATAGTACATCTTTTGCTATTAATGTTTGTGAAGTACACTAGTACTCAATCTTGCTATTATTCTCCTTTGTTAGATCTTAGTCCAGCCGGGAACTATCCTGAGTGGGATGAAGGATACGCAGGTGCCGAGGAGGCCGTAGGAGGCGAGGGCATTGACTACAAGGACCAGGGTGAGTTGGACACCCTATTCGACGAGTAGGACGAGCAGGCGACCAGTGGCACAGGGCAGGCAAGCGAGGGGACTTAGTCCCATTTTGCAGTTGTAAATTACTACTTGTAAAGACCATAGCCTTGCTTGGCTAAATACTGTAATAAAGTATAGTTTATATCTTATTATTGTTCTGCTACGTTAACTCTGGTAAGGATTATTATTCGTCAGAGCAGTGCCCTACTGAGCAGATGAATAGTAATTTATATGCCTAAATATGATTACCCTTCGGGGTAATGACACGGGGTGCCATATGGGCCCATGTTGATGAGAGGGTACAGTGACGAGAGAGCCTTGCTACCTTGATAGGGAAGAGCGCTGCTCGTGGTTAGATGAGAGCGAATGCCCTACCCTCGGTCCTCAGACTAGTACAGTACCTTGCTTGGATATTGGACCATAACATTACACCCCTCGTGGCGAGGCAGCTCATCCTTGAGCTATGGTGGTGGCCATGGTTGAAGTTGTTGGTGGCCCAATGTTGATGAGAGGGTATAATGACGACATCGCGTCATATGAACGAGGATCAATGAAGCTCCAATGGATAATAGTCATGTTGTCGAGTAAGACCTTCTCTTTGTTGTTAGCCTTCAACTTCTCTAAGAGAAATGGTGCGGCACCAAAAGCCATGGTGAGTAGCTCTGATACCAAATATTGTGATCGCTGGTTGGGTATGGGTCCGAGGACCGATGGTAGGGCACTCACCCTTATCTAACTGCCAACAGGGCTCTTCCCTATCGAGGTTGCGAGGCTTTGAGGCCTGATTAGCCGGAGAGGCGAGGGATCGCCCTCCAAACTCGGCTAGGACTCTTCCCAACAAACAAGGAAACTCTGTGCGGCGCCTCGTGTCATTACCCCGGAGGGTAATAACACTTAAGTATATAGATTATTATTCATCTGCTCAGTAGGACACCGCTCTGACAAATAATAAGTCTTACCAAAGTTAATGCAGCAGAACAAATAAGATAGAAACTGTACTTTATTACAACAGTTAGCCACGCAAGGCTATGGTCTTTAATACAAGTACTTAACTACAACGGGAAAAGAAATCCCCTCGCTTACTTGCCTTGTTCCACCGGTCGTCTATTAGTCCCACCCGCCGAATAAGGTGTCCACCTCACTCGGCTCCTCGTAGTAAGTGCCTTTGCCTCTTGCAGTCTCCTCGGTATCTACGTATCCTTCATCCCACTCAGGATAGTTCTCGATCGGACTAGGATCTAACAAAGGAGAATAATAGCAAGGATGAGTACTAGTGTACTCAGCAAGCAATTATTAGCAAAGATGCATTGTATGACTCTTCTCTGTTCATTATAATATTTTCTAACTCATCTCTTTTTCTGAAAAATAATTTATCAAGATTTACATGGCAAGTTTTACTTCTGAAAAGGCTACATGTCACTCGGTAAGAAGATAAACCTCTATCGGTCACCGTAGACTCCAATCTAGGAGACATGCATGAATTCATGGTTTGATATATAGCGCTGCGCAGGCTTGTACCACTTTACCCATAGCTACTTTGAGCTCTCTTAAGTTAGGTCTCCAGCATTTCCTTTGATGTGGTATCAAGTTTAGAGTAAAAAACGTTTTTCATGTTACGTGATTAAGTCTCCATCCATTACTTTTCATCGGTGTCCTATGACGCTCACCTAGTCCTCCACTGAGTTCCTATAATGTTGGTTGGGCCGGCCATCCCCGCAGCCAACACTCCACCTTGAGGTACTACAACGCCTTGGATCCCCCACTTCCGGACTCTGCCTACCAGTCCTGGGTTCCTCCATAACTCACATGATATTTCTTACCCGATGTAGAGAGTATAGCCATGTAACAAGGTAGCATTTTCTACCCACTGAAAACGGAAAAATGGTTGGCACTTAAATACGACCTCTTATCCAAGTAGGAGTTTTGTTGGTTCTTATATACTATCCATATGTAAATGGTCCTACCTCTTCCCTCTTCTCTTTCCTGCCAAGGGCCCCCTTTACCATCCTAATATTTCTCTTACAGTACAACTGCTCATCTCCGCAGTACTGCTCTTTTCTCATTTCTCATCTCTTTTTCTTTATCTTTTTTATCTGATTTGATTTTGAGATATAGTTTTCATGCACATATGTATAATTATATAGAAAGATAAGTTTTACATTTAATATAACTAGGTTGATGTTCAAGAGATAGTCTTGCCTTCGTAATTGTAGCATAGATCAGCGTTAGCGAATTCTAGATCAGATGTTCTTGCCTGTGCCGATTTGTCTTCTGCAATTATATGGAAGGCGTGAATAATAAAAATAATACTCAGTTGTTTTTTGTGCTACTAGGCGTACATTAATCAGCTGATCTTCTCTTTCAGTAGATTTTATTTTAATAACATTTTTCGGATCCCCGTTAGGTTAACACTCCCCAATGGTGGTTATTCTAGTCTGTCAGCTTTAGGGTCGAGGTTGCCTACTTTCGCGTTTTATCGCATGAAAATAAAATACTATACGAACCCGTACCGTGCTGATTTAATTAAATACCATCTATGGATTAATTCCTCCCATCAGTCACTATTGGGCCGAATGGTCTATTACCACGTTTTCTTTAGTTTACTGATTTTATTGGTCAACAATTTAATCCTAGCGTCTTAAATTAATTTCGCCTTTTTACCGCTTTTATTTTCTACCGATGGGCCTACTGCTATCTTATCTCACACGGTTCATAAATACTACACGCACTCGCCCAGGTGTGTTCATCACTTAATAACCTAAAACACTAAACGTACACCGCAGTACACACACTCAGCTAATACTAACACACTTTACGCGCTATTGCTCAATACTACTACCCTACTACTACTAATTCTCAATAGTATTAACTTCTTTCTTCCCTTACCTAACCCCTTTTTTCTTTAATCTCTCTCTCCCTCACTTCATTCAGCCGAAAGCTTTTGGCCTCCCATTCTCTCTTTCCCTCATTTCCTCCTTTCTTCCCTCGTGTTGCTATGGCCGATTTGCTCCTCATGGGGACTCTCTCTCTCTTTGGTTGCTCCCTGGCGCTACTCTGGCCCTTCTCCCTGCTACCTTGCACTTGGCTGCCTCTGCGCCTGCACCCTGCTGCCCTACTGCCGACGCCCTGCTGCTTAGCTACATGTGGCTGGGCTTACCCAGCCCGCTCGGCTCCCCTGTGCCCCGGCTCGGCTCTGGTCACTGGACCACCAGATTTGAGGGTGGTGGCCCGGATCCGGCCTCCTCCTCACTCGAATTCGATTCTCCCCCTTTTTCCCCTTTTTCTGATGTTTTGGTTTTATGGCTCGGTTTGCTTCATTTTCTGATGTTGTTGATTTTTGGCTCATGTATGGTGAGGGTGATGGAGGTGGGCTACCCTAGGCTAGCTATGGTGGGGCTCGAGGCCTCTCGCACGCCGGGGAGTGTGAGGTCGTCGAGTACGCGTAGCTAGGCCGGTGGTGGTAAGCCGCCGTTGCTGAGGTACACTACTCCTCTCTCTATTCCCTTTACTCTCTCTACTCTGTCCCCCTTGCTCTGTGATGGGTTCGAAGATGACATGTTTTACTGTCGCATGTGTTCTATGTGCATTGCTTAGCTCACATGGTGGGGTTCGGATTGGGCAGAAATAAGGGTGGGGGAAAGAATGGTGGGCTACCTTTCTTGGTCGGGTTGGGAATGGAATGGCAGTGATGATGGCTATGGTGGTGATGGAGCTCTTTACTTGTTCTTGTCGGTCCCTTCTTTCCCTCTTGATCCTTGTTGGCTTGGCTTGGTCCCTGGTGGTCGTTGACGGTTCTAGTCGCTGCTATTGCCGTCCATGCTCCATCGGTCTTCCTTGTCTCCTTTGAGCTCCTCTCCTCCTTCCTTACCTCTTGGTACTTGGTTTTGTAAGTGGCAATGGTGGTGTGAGGCTTGGCCAGTTCTCTGTTCTTGGCTAAGCAGAGCACTGGCTTTTGCTTTGTTTTGGGGTTGGCTTTCGGTTGTGAACTGGATGAGTGGTTTTGTGAGGGAGAAATGCTTAAGAAGGAGGGGTTCTCGGTTGTGAACTCTCTCCTTTGCCCTGTACATGTCGGTTTTTCCCTCACCTTACCCTTTCTACTCTCACAGATGACTGTTGGCTCATGGACCTCCGGTCCAAAGGATGTCTCTGATACTATTCTTCATATTTTCTGTGGCGAAGGTAAGTCGGTATAACGTGGGTGTCGGATTTTCTATAACTACCAAGTGATGAAACCCACTAAAATGAGAATTTACATTTATCAGTCTGGGAACCTCGAGGATCTTCATGTGATCTGACGGTAGTCCTTCTTTACTGTAACTCCACTTTATCGTTTTTGGTCTGCTACTTGTCTTTTGGTTTTTGGCGAACGATGGAAATGTGGGTGGGGTTCGGGTTGGCTGAGGAGGGTGTCGACTGGCTAGCGATATACTGACAAGGATGCAAAAGCTCCGACGATATGCAAGACTTTAGTTTGTAGTTTAAATCAATGTTGTATTCTTATGTTGCTCTAATGTAATTAATTCAGTGATTGTAATAATGTTGTATGTTCGCTTGTAATGAATTTCTTGTACTTGACTTAAGGATTGTAACGATGTTGTAAGCTTGTTTTGGAAATCCTATTGTTAAATTTGATAATGTAAACCTGAATATTATTGATTTGTTATGTGATCAATTGTTTGTAATTACTACGTTGATGAGTTATTTTACTATGTATTACTGTTTATCGTCGCCTAGCTTAATTTAATTTGTTAGGGTTCTCACACTCTAATCTTTAGTCAATCGGTTAGAGATTAACTTTGTTTATTTATTGCTTAACCATACTGATATAATGTTGTTCCTCTTATAGGGATAGCTTGACTTGATCCCTAAGAAACATATCTCTAATATAGGAAATAGATGATCATAACAATCCAATCTAATAATAACTTGTCTAACTAATAGATAATACCAAACACTTAATAGATAGATTCCTAAATAATAAATCATTCATAATAATTATGGATAGTACTGTCCACACGTCGCTACAGTGCCCATGGTACTGTTCACACGCCTGATACAATGCCTCGTTGGGTTCTTAGTCCATAATATTATACCCCTCACGGCAAGACAACTCGTCCTTGAGCTGTCAAGTGGCGGTCACGGACTAAGACCTTCGTGTCCCCATGTTGACGAAAGGGCACGATGACAACGTCACGTCGCGTGGATGAGAATCAACGAAGCTCCAATGGACAACAGCCCGTGCCGACAAGGTGGTGGCAACACAACCATTGCAATGGCACGCGACATCTCTTGTTCCTTCAGCTTGTCCACCAACTTCATAACCTTTTCTAAGGTGGTCATCATGTTGTTGACTAAGACCTTCTACTATTCGCTACTAGCATTCAACTTCTCCAAGAGAGATGGTGAGGTACCGGAAGTCATGATGAGTGGCTTTGATACCAAATGTTATGGCCATTGGTTGGGTACGAGTCCGAGTACGGAGGGTAAGGCACTCACCCTCATGTAACCGTCGGTAGGGCTCTTCTCTGTCGAGGTAGCGAGGCTCTGAGACTTCATTAGCTAGGGAGGTGAGGAATCGCCCTACAGGCTCAGTCGTGACTCTTCTCGACGAACGAAGAGGCTCTGATCTTTAACCAATCGGTTAGGGATTAACTTTGCTTATTTCTTGCTTACCCATACTTGATACAATGTTGTCCCTCTTAGAGGGATAGATGATGAGGACATCCCAAACTCTACTACTAATCTCATCCTGTTTTGAATGATACAAGTGTTATGAAACCTCATGAAGAAAAGAATGCATATAAAGGACCTATGACAAGAGCGAGGGCTAAGCAAATACAAAATGAGGTGACTTCCATTCTTGTTGTTGATTATGTTTGTGATATTTTTGAGAATTAGTTGTTACCTAATGCTAGTATTTTACTCGTACTTAGGTTTAATTAAAAAAAAAGCTTTTGAAGCCAACAAGGAGAGGAGACATGCGGCCACAAAAGGGAGGATGGTTGAGGCAGCATCCAGCAAAAAAGAAGCCCATGCGCCCAAGGTAAGGAGAAGGGGAGGCTCATGCGGCCATCTAAACCTACTTTCACATCCACCACGTCCAAGAGAAGTTAAGACGACCCTATGTAGCTTGAATTAAAGCAATGCAAGTAGAAGTCTACATGGTAAGTACAACCTTCCTCTCGAGAGGAAACCCAACACAATATCAAAAGAACAACACAATCACCCTTTAAAAAATGCAGCCAACAAAATGAGTTCATTAGACTGTATGCATCCTGAATGCAGAGATCGGGAGAGAATTTTTCTTTCATTATCTAAAAACAAAATGAGTCCATCGTTTATTTGTTGGTAGCAACACAAGTCTCATCAACACGTAACATACCTAACGTCCTAAAAGGCTAAAACCTCAACAAAAAAAAAAATCTTGTCTAAAATTCGAACTGCGGTCCTAAAAGGCTAAAACCTCAACAAAAAAAAAATCTTGTCTAAAATTCGAACTGCGGCACCCCAAAACCCCAGACAAGAAAAACTAATTTAAGTCCCACAGACGAAACCAAAGAAAACCGAAAGCGATAAGGTTCTTCGGCGCGTCGCCACCCTCTCGTCTCCCTCCCGCCTCCTCCCCCTCTTGCCTCCTCCTCCCCCTCTTACTCTTCCCCTCCCACTCCACGTCCCACCCCCTCCTTCCCTCGCCTTCGTCTCACTGCGTAGGGATGCTCGCGAGCCCCGCCACGCTCCACTTCCTCTCGCCGCCGATGCCGCCGCACCCGGCTTTCGCTCCTTCCCACGCTGCGCCGCCGCCCCACGCTTTGCTCCCCCTCTCCCGCCTCCGCCTCCTCTCGCCGTTCGCGTGTGCCTCCTCGCGCCGCCTGCGAAGGCGAACTCTGAGGCCGCCTAGGGTTAGGGCTTCTGTCGGAGAGGCGGCGGCGGCGGCGGCGAGGAGCTCCGGCCCGACCAAGTTCTCCATGAAGATTCCCGTCGGCGATCGCCACGTGAGCCACTAACCTCCTACCGTTCGTTCAATTGCGGCGCACTGCTCTGTTTAGTGCTTAGATACCGGGGAATTGTGACTGTGCCGCGTGAGCCTTTCACGCATTCGTGCCATCGTGCATTTGAGCATTTCCGCACGGTGAATTGCAGTGTACGCTGTGTGCTTGTGTGGAATCCTAGTTGCTACATGCTACTGATATGTAGCTCTAAGTGTGGCTTCTCATGTTTCGTAAGAGTTAAACCATCCATTGTGTCTGGTTATGTGCTCATTGTTATTTTCATGGAAGCTGTTACGCTCTTTGTCCTTTTGGGTTCAGTTGTTTGACACAGTGCCAGTGTGGTTTTAACTAGAGCGTTTTTTGTTTACCAGATATTGGTGGAGACAGGCCACATTGGAAGGCAAGCGAGTGCTTCTGTAATGGTCACGGATGGCGAAACAGTGAGTGTCAGAATTTAATATCTAGGTGCCTGGTTTAAGAATTGGCACATCTGGAAAACAACACCATTTTTTTGGCTGCTTTGAATGCCAAAGTGCATGCAGCAGACTATTCAATCTGTTGATACCACATGAGATTTTATCCTTGTGGTACTAAAATGGGTTCTTAATCTTCTCAGAGTTCTTTCTCAGGGCGCAACATTTGAACGATTTACTCGTCCGTCCTATTATGACTACACTATTATTTCTGTGTAATTGGTTATAGTTGTATTATGCCTCGTGTGGTTACCTATTTCAAAGACAAAAGTGGTGGTAGACTAGTAGTTTCATAGGGTGTGTTTGGTTGCCTCCATGCCCCTAGCCTGACCCGTATGTGTCATCCAGGCTGAATCTACCTAGGCTGAGTGGATGCAATGGTGGGTTGTTTGGTTGCCTGTTTCTGTTGGGTCAGACGGTGCTGAAATGTTTTTTGGTTACCTGCATCTGGCGGAGTGTGCTCATCTCTTCTACTGGGTGGTGAGAATACCCATGTTTGAGTTGGACAAAGAGAGGAAGAAGGAAGGAGAATGACAGGTGAGGTCCAGTGGTCAGTGGGACAAAGAGAGAAAGAACAGAGGAAGCTGGGTGGCGGCGGCCAAAATGGAACAACGGCAGCACAGGGATCCTCTAGGTGGTGGTGTTGCGGCCGAAGCGGCACTGAGGTGGCGGCGGCACGAGCGCACGGCCGGGCGGTGTTCCAAGGGAAGTAGCACAAGCATGGGCACGTTGGTGGCACGGGGGGTCACGCCGGGTCCTTCGGGGAAGCTGGAGGGTGACTGAGGCGGCGGGGCGACAACACCGGCATCGGAGAAGCAGGTGGTGGCGGCGGGGGGACTCCATGGCGGCACATTGGCCGAATCAAGTGGGGAAACCGGTAGAGAAAGTTTGGGAACACATGATGATGCGGTCTACTCGGCTCGGAACTCATCGGAGAAGGAGATCGGGCAAGGATGGTCTAGAGGCCGGAATGGGAAGATGATGAAATCCGGCTGTGTGTTGCGGAAATCAAGAAATTGATTTTAGGGGAATGACTCAAGGAAGTATAGAACACGATATGACGCGCTCAAAAGTGCAAGAAATGGTCCGGAACAGCGAGACGGGGGGTGCGGCCTATGGCGGGGAAGAAGCTCCTCGCGGTGGCGATGGTGTTCCGGGCGGCGCGGGGTGAGGGCGCATGGGCACCGCACGGCAGGTGAGCAGAATCCACACACTTGGCCAGCACCTACATGAGCTGAGCCTGGCTGAGGAGCGAAGCTCGATTCAAGCGTTTCCCTCGGGCTAGGCCTGAGAGGGAATCTTGCATATGCTGAGCCAGACTCATCCACCCGACCAGGCAACCAAACACCTTGAAACTTGCATCCACTCATGCGAACTAAGCCTCATGTAGGCAACCACACACACCCATAGTGTATTCATTTCATGCAGTGGGAAGACCAAGAGCCTGATTTCTTGTTTTTTTCCCATAGTTTCGGCTGCCATGAGACAGGCACTGTTCTAGTTTATATGTTTGCTGCTCTCAGTGCAACCAAATAGACCTGCCTTGGTTCTTCTGTTGTTGTTGTTGTCATAATTTATGCATGCCTTTTCTGAGGACAGCAATTTTGCCTTTTCCGAGGACAGCAATTTTGCCTTTTCCCATGTTCTACTCAAGACTGTGATTTTATTTTCTTCATCACTATTCTCTGCTTAAAGTGATGAAGACAGAAGCATATTAGAGTTTATTATTTCAACATTAATACCTCGTATACCTAACTGGAATTTCTAATTGCATTGGCAGATTGTCTACTGTTCTGTTTGTCTGGCTGATACTCCAAGTGATCCTGCTGATTTTTTCCCAATGTCAGTTAACTATCAAGAACGCCTTTCAGCTGCTGGAAGAACTAGGTACAGAAACCCGAAATTGTTCTTGTTGTTCCAATCATCATCTGTCATCTTTTTGTGTATTTCATCCACTCTTACTCTATTTGTCAACTGAATCCAGTGGTGGTTTCTTCAAACGAGAAGGAAGGGCAAAAGACCATGAGGTTCACTATAAGAACTTCTACTCTATTCTGTTATTATATTTGTTGGGCCATTAGAGTTTCTTTCTTACTTTTAATCACAGGTTTTAGTGTGCAGATTGATTGACAGACCCTTACGCCCTACTATGCCCAAGGGCTTCTACTATGAAACTCAGATTCTATCCTGGGTAATCTAATCAACTTTTACTTGCATACGGAACTTGTCCCATCAGTTTCGAATTTGAGGCTTTGAGCACAATGTGAATAGCTGATTATTATTCCACCAATTACTTGATTCTGTATTTCTGATAAACTCCATTAATCATATGATGAAATAAGACAGTCTTACTATTACAGGTTTTCAGTTATGATGGTATTCATTCCCCCGATTGCTTGGCTGTCACAGCTGCTGGTATAGCCGTGTAGGTCTAATGGAAAATATTGAAATAATATATTCTTCTTTTGTGCATTTATTTTTTATCTTGTACCTGCTCTTATTTATCACCAAACTTTCTCTGCAGGGCACTCTCTGAAGTTCCAAATAAACAAACAATTGCTGGAGTAAGAATCGGTATGATTAATGATCAGTTTGTTGTTAACCCAACCACTGAACAAATGGAGGACTCAGAGTTGGATTTAATGATGGCTGGGACCGACAGTGCCATATTGATGATAGAGGTTTGTGCTGAAGCTTTATTTGCACATGTACTTCCCCCTTCCCCATTTGTCTCCTTACAAAACAAACTTTGCATATTGAAATAATCTCTGGAGATGAGAAGTTGACAACATTTCTATCATCAATTTAGAAGCATGTAATCTTACAAGAACACAAGATGTGAACTTTAATGGTTCAATGCTACTCTTTCTTGCCATACTTTTTGTAGCAAACCAAATGCATGCAAAATATGGTTAACAGCTTAGCGCTATACCAAAATTTGGCAACTGTTGGCTTCAAAACAAACAGCCCCTTAATCCTTACCATTTGTGCCTGTTGATGTTTCCCTGTATGCCAGCTAATGATAGGTCAAGTACATTCTTACTAGTTACGATTGTATGTGTGCATTTGCAATTCGTTCCGTATATTTTCCCGTTAATCTCACTATCTGCCAGCCGATATGAAAAATCTAGATACTTTCGATATCTGATTGATCTGATAAAGTAAAAGAACTAAATGTTAATTGCTATAATACTTTTAAAGCACTTTTATAGTATGTGTTTGTTTTATCAGTCTTGTTATCTTCTATGCAGTGGGGAATCATGGGCGTATCATAATATCATATTCCTTACATTTGTTCATTTGTTGTTTCCTTGATGCTTCTCTGTCCTTGTTTTTAAAGATAGGCCAATTTGGGTTATTTATGGTTCATGTGCTGAACCAAGCTTTCAGTCTGTGTTAGCTCAGATCTCTTGATTTTTCTCCCTATAACTCTTAAATCATTCTTTTATGTTAAGATTATCTCTTGAATTCTGACTAGTTCTTGATAGGGCTACTGTGATTTTCTCACTGAGGAGAAGCTGCTTCAAGCTGTGGAAACAGGGCAGGTTAGCTCATAACTTATTATATGCTATGCCTATGCTTTTCGATAGAAGATATTGCTATCCATAATTTAGTTTGCCAAAGACGCGCTTAAACATTATGGTCAATTTTTGTATGCTATCCATAATTTAGTTTGCCAAAGACGCGCTTAAACATTATGGTCAATTTTTGTAAAACAGTCAATCTCATTGCAAGATGTTAGCGCTTAGCAGTGTAGTCAACCACCAACAAATCATCAATTCTTTACTCAAATGCTAGATTTGTTTTTATCCTCTGTTTGTTTATCAATGCTTTCTGTTAGCTTTTAAAATTAGGGATTTTTGTTCCCTGTAATTTGTAATATTTTTTTTTGGCAAGAAGATGTAATTTTACCCTCTTCTAAGTTCAGGTACAATGAACCCCAAAATACTAAGTTACCAAGATTTTGTTTTTGGTAAAGGTGTAACAAGCAGGATCTCATTCATTTTAAAAACCTCTTTTTTGGAAGATCTGCACTCTGTTAATTGTTTATTTCACACCTTTTTGCTTTGGTCAGCTACTCAGCTGATGTGATCACTGTCATCTCTTTTTATTCGGTTCTTAATAAATACTAGTTCTGTCCCCAAAACATGCAACTTTTGTCTTGTTTATCTTCTCAAGGCTCCTTTTGGTTACAGTATATTTGTTTTCTTTCTTTTGTGACTCTGACTTAATGTAGAAATCAGGTGGCAATTCGAGAAATCTGCAAAGCAATTGATGTTCTTGTCCAGAACTGTGGAAAGAAGAAAATGGTCGATGCTATTGATTTACCGCCCCCTGAACTCTACAGGCATGTTGAAGTACGGACATACTACATCTCTTTATTTTACCAAATGTACAGTCTTTTAACTTGTTGATAGGCATATAGCATGTAACTATTTCAAGCTGTTAATAGGCTTATAGTAGTTGAAAATAACAACTGTACTGTATTTGGTATTTGTGGTGACTGGTGAGCAGTTGCTGTGACCAAAGATCTCACATAACGGTCCTTTTCTATCCTCTCTTCCTACATGTGTTATCATTTTCATTTGCTTGATATGAATGGTACAATGGCCACTCGTTGATATTAAATAGTTAGTATCATTGTTCTCCCACATTCTTCTTGCTGGTAGTCAGGTGGACCGACTGGATTTTCATGGCGTTCAGATTTTACCTTTATCATTTTCATTAGTTGGCCTCAATGTAGGTTCTGTGCGCATCTCCCATTAGCATCTTTTCTGAGTTATAATTTGCCAGAAATCAAATTGTTTTTATTTATGCGTTTAAGCCTTCCAAGGCGTCAGTACGAAATTAGCTGGTGATAGAAATAGTTTATGTTCTAGCAATTATGAGAACATCAACAGTGTAAAATCCCAGTTGGAAAAAAATATTATTGATGGAAATAAACATGCTTTCTCCTTTGAAGACAGCATTTGCCATTGCCATTTCATTTACTTTCTTTTCGTCAGAAACAAATTAAGCAAATAGTTATTATGCTTTATGTCTTTTGTATTTTCTTCATTGCTGATTTCAATTGCTAATCTTGTTCAGGATATTTCTGGAGATGAGTTGGTGAAGGCACTGCAAATAAAAGAAAAAATTCCCAGAAGAAAAGCTCTTTCAGCACTGGAGGAGAAAGTAATAATGATACTTTCTGAACAGGGGTATGTTTCCAAAGATGAGTCATCTGGAACAGTTGAAAATTTTGATGATGTTGTTGAAGAAGAAGATGAGGATGAAGTTATAGTGGATGGCGAAGTGGATGAAGGTGATGTTCACATCAAGCCAGTGTCAAGGAAATCCCCCTGTCAGGTGATGGTTGCTGTTTTGTTCTCTCTGAAGTTTTGGGTCCACGATTTAATACTTTGTCAAAATTTTAGCAATATCATCTTGTAAATAGGCCTTTGCCTATGTCTGGTAATGGCTATTTTACAATTTTGCTAGATCTTATAAGAGTGGACTGAGTGTTCTATTTTGTTGTTTTGTGTGTCATTTTTATCTAACATCTCTTGCACAATTGATCAACTGTCGTTTTTTACTGATTCACACTGCGTTCCTTCTATGTAGTTATTCTCAGAAGTTGATGTCAAGCTAGTCTTCAAGGAAGTTTCATCCAAATTTTTACGAAGGCGGATTGTAGAGGTATTAATTGCCTTTGTTATCTAAAGGTCAAAGCTGCTAAGATGGTCTGTTGACCTAAATGTTAGCGTTAGCATGCTTCTATTACGTCATTTGTTGGGTAGAAATTTAGTTTTCATGTGCATACTTGACTTCCTGTTTGCAATGCTGGTGCATGGTAGTCAAGTCAGCCATGGTGAATGATCAGATAAAAAGTATGGTAGTCTTAAAAAACAAGGCAATGTGTTATGTCAAGATAGCCAGAAATGCAGTTTGGACACTACCGTGTAAGAATCAGAAAAATAAGATTAAAAGTTTTGTAGTTCTTGCTACAAAAAATGGCTGGCTTTCTTGCAGCCTTGAAAAATAAGATATAAAGTTTTGGATTACTAGGAAGATTCATCAACCTTGAAAAGATTCATATAAAATGTTGCAAGTAGTCCAGCACGCCTGCAGAAGTATGAGCGGTATTTCAGTCCTCCTACTGACCTTCCAAAAAGGAAAAGGCTGGAAATGAAGTTGTACTAGGTAGAAGGTAGTTAGAGACTGTCTCTGTGCATAATAGGGCTGCCCCCAGGCCCCTCACTGCACAGCACTGAAGTGTAGCAATGTCTGCCAGACACACCTCTACTATTTAATGGTTAGATTTAATAATTACTGGGTTAATTTTTGGAAGTAATGTTACCTGCAAGGACTCTAGGACCGATGGACTTCCTACTGAAATATATCTTTCTGTTGAAATGATAGTTTCTCGTGGACTATCATAGGATACTATTATTCACGAGTTCCATGAATGTTACTCAAACTTCAGGGTGGAAAGCGTAGTGATGGACGGAGTCCTTGTGAGCTTCGTCCCATTAATTCTCAATGTGGATTACTTCCACGAGCACATGGTAGCGCACTGTTCACAAGGGGAGAAACACAGGTAAGGTAATACACCTCATTTGATAGTCTAATATAACAGATATTGCTCGCAACACATCATTGCATTGTTATTTTTTTTCCTTCTTCTGTCATATCCTGTTATTGTCTCACTAATCTTGTTTGCTCCCTCCTGCTGTTTTTAGGGATCTTTCATGTGTATTCTATTCTTATATGTGGCATGTATATTTGTAAGCAACCAAGAATTGATTTCTTATTGCAATCAATACTTGTTGGCACTTATGTAGACAACATAGATGTTGAAGAGTAATTTCAAGTTTTCAACAAGTGTGCAACAACTAGCAGTTGACTGTAATTTTGTGACGTAAAAGAGCGCAACAATTATTCATCGGTACTAATCCTCATGCAACAACAACAACAACAACAACAAAGCCTTTGGTCCTAAGCAAGTTGGGGTAGGTTAGGAATGAAACCTCCTCAAAGTCAAAGAGATGAGAGTCTTACAAATAAAATAAAATAATAATGATAAAAAACTTACAAGGCTAAAACCCTAAACCGTACATCCTGCCATCTGAGCCGAGAGTCTAAAACACCGCTCCTAAACCTTCTTACTAATCCTCATGATTTCATAATAATAAATAATGTAGCTCATCTCTGCTGGTTTATTTCAAACAGGGGCTGTTTCCGCTTGAGTTAAATGCATTAGATTTGCAACCCATGTATATTCTAAACTTTCTTTGTTCAATCATGCAGTCAATGGCTGTGGTCACTTTAGGTGACTATCAGATGGCACAACGAATTGATAACCTTGTTGGCACCGAGGAATCAAAAAGTTTCTATCTTCAGGTATGTGAACTACGAGTCTTAGTTGAATGATATATCTTCCTGCTTGGCCAGTTCCCCATTTCTAAGGTTAAACATATTTATTTATTGTTCCTCTTAAAGTTCCACTAATAAAAAATGTCATTTATAACTCTCTATTGTGCTTTTAGATAGTTATATTTATTTGGGCAACCATTTTCATATAGTTTTTTAGAAAACATTTTCGGATTCGGCAAATGGAGATTTGTGAACTAATTTTTACAAAAAGATATAGAGTAACAAATAATGATGTAGTCTTACATTTGTTAGAAAGTTGAGACTAGGGTTTTGCTATTCACAACTGTGCAACTTATTTATTTATTGAGAGAGTATATATAGACATTGTTACATAGGCCTCATGGCCTACATGGGCCAAGAGAGAGAGAGAATGTAGAATATACAACACTCTTAACACCCCCCTTAAAACTTAAGGTAGATCAGGAGGATCTGATGCACTGAGTTTGAGTAGATAAAGCCAATGATGTTCTCGAGTATGAATTTTAGTGAATAAATCTGCAACTTGAAGCTCTGAGGGAACATACTTGAGGGCGATGGTCGACTGCTGACAATGAGATCATGTGAAGGATGCATCAACACCAATGTACTTTGTCAGCTCATGCTTGACTAGATCACTAGCAATCTGAATGGTACTTGTATTATCACAAAAGAGGTGTATGATTGTCACAATGGATACCTAGATCAATCAAGAGCCATCGAAGCCGAATGATCTCTGAGGTCATAGCGGTAAGAGCTCGAAGCTCAGCCTTTGCACTAGAGCGTGACACCGTAGTCTGCTCTTGGACTTCCAGGCAATGAGCGAAGTACCAAGAGAGTTACAGTAGCCAGTGATAGATCGGCGATCAGTAGGATCACTTGCCCGAGTGGAGTCAGAGTAAGCGTGGAGCTGAAGCTGACTCGAACTGGTATAAAATAGACGTCTGGACGTAGTCCCCCTCAAGTATCTCAACGCACGAAGAACATGACCATAATGGACTGAGGTGACGAAGAACATGACCATAATGGACTGAGGTGGGAGCACTGACAAACTAGCTGAGCACATGTACTGCATGAGCAATGTTTGGCCTAGTGACAGTGAGATAAATAAGACTTCCAACGAGTTGACGATAGCGAGAAGGATCTGTCAGTGATACACTGTCTGTAGGTCGAAGCTGTAGGTGGAGCTCTATGGGTGTGGCAGCATTGCGTGTATCAGTCATACTAGAGTGAGCGAGCAGATCCTGAACACAGAATGAATCTCAATCCCCAGAAAATAGCTCAATGATCCCAAGTCGGACATCATAAACTATTCACTCAATTTCCTTTTCACAAAAGCCACATAATCTATGTCATCTCCTGTGATCAGCATATCATCTACATATAGTAGAAGCAAAGTAAGACCTTGTTGAGAAGTGTGAATAAACAAGGCAAGGTTATGCTCACTTTGAGTGAAACCAGCAGCTCGAATTACGGAACTGAAACGCTTAAACCAAGCACGAGGAGCCTGCTTGAGACTATATAGAACACGCCTAAGGCGACAAACATAACCTGTAGGAGCCTCAACACCTGGGGGTAGTTGCATATAGACCTCCTCATATAGATCACCATGAAGAAAAACATTCTTGACATCTATCTGAAATATAGTCTATGTGCGTACCACTGCAACAACAATAAGAGTACGGATTGTTGTCATATGAGCATCTGGAGCAAAAGCCTCATCATAATCTTGACTATGAGCTTGCTGAAAACCTCTTGCAACAAGACGAGCCTTGTATCGCTTCACTGACCCATCTTTACTTTGCACACCCATTTGCAAGTGATAGGAACAGCTCCAAATGGTAGCAGAACAAGATTCTAAGTGCATGTACTCTCTAATGTTGTGAGCTCTTCTGTCATAGCCAACTGCCACTCAGGTACACTAGCAGTCTTCTGATAGGTACTTGGCTCAGCTACTGCACCTGCACAAGAAAAACCCCATCTCTCTGGTGCCTAAATAGAAGAACGATCACATAGGGCATATCGTGATGTAGTAGATGTGGTACTGGCCGGAGGGTCAAGTGGAGGAGGAGGACTGAGGATCAGAAGGAACTATGTGTCGGCGACTATAGTGAAATGGAAAAGTTGCAGTGTTAGAAACCAGTGGAGCTGATGGAGGAGATACACTAGAAGGTGAAACTGGTGGAGAAGGTGTATCTGGAGAAGACAAATCTGGTGAAAGAATGGGAGGTAGACATAAAAAGGAGGTGGAATCTGTGGAAGGAGTGCGATGTTTAGAAGGATGATAAAAGAAAGGTCGACCCTCATCAAAAGTCACGTCACGAGAGATGCGAATGCGACATGCTGACGGATCATAGCAACGATAGCCCTTATTGCCAGGACTATAACTCAGGAAGACACACTCAACCGATTGAGCAGTCAGCTTTGTGCACTCACGAGGTGCTAGAAGGATATAGCTGTTAGAGATATGTTAGAGATAGACTAGGAAGTCTTTTATATTTTCTCATCTGTAGCCTTGTACGCCTATATATATTGCTCATTGGGTCTCTTCAATATACACACAATATTCATAACATGGTATCAGAGTCAAGAGGTCTTGAGTTCAAGACCCGATTGGTGCAATTAAAAATAATAATTGCAACCCATTTTTATTCCACGTCTTAGGCCTGAGGGAGTCACACGTGATGGGGAGTGTTGAAGTATAAGTGAATTGTCCGCCTTTCCTCATCAGCTTAAGCTTTTGGGTGAACTGGTTGATGTATGTAACTCAATATGGTATCAGAGCAAAGGTTAAGGTTAAGGTTACTGTAGCCGCCGCCACCGCCTCTACTCGCCTCCGCTGCCGCTGCCCCCGAGAGGAGCAATCTCCGCTCTCGGGGGCAGCCACATTAGTCGTAGTTTTCTTTCCTCGTGGAAGCAGCAGCAGCCGCCTTCGGTTCTTGGCCGTCGCCTGTTTGTGCCGCCGCTCCAGATTGGGCCGCCTCCGAGCCTCCCGCCTGGATCCGGCTGCCCTGATTCGAGTCGCCCCTGGCCCGAGCCCGAGTGACGCAACCTCATCACTGCGCGGAGCTTCCCCGTGCTAGCAGCGGCAGCAGCGCGCTCCTTGCGTTCCGCCGCGGGGTGCGTGACCCCTACGCCTCCATGTCCGGGTGGGACACGACATCGTCATCCGCGCTCGCTCTGGCGGGCGTCGTGCGCGCCCGATCGCCACGCTGCCGAGCCGCCTGCTCCGTGGCTCCGCCTCTCGGCTCCATCCCAAGATCCTCTCCTACGCCTCACGGCTCTCGCCTCTTCTGCGCCACGAGAGCCCTCGTTCCTGCCACTGCTCCCCTGCAAGTGGCGCAAGAAGCTCAACAGCCCTCACCGCAACTTGGAGTTGCCCTTGGCGGCGCCCTTGGATTTGGTCCCCCCTCTTCATGGCTGTCCTCAGCTGGAGCAATGCGAGGAGAGTCTGGGTGGGGAAGGAAGTGAAAAGGAGAGAAACGGAGTCTTGCTCTGCTCACGCAAGGGGATAGCACTACGATGCTTTATCTGTGTTCGGCTGTGGGATACTATCGGGATGGTTCTTCTGTGACCATTGGGCATCCAGACTACTGGTGCTATCCCGTGCTGCTAGTTATCTTTAGGTTTTTCTTCCTTTGTGTCTTTTTTTTTTCCGCTGCGTCCATGCATGTCCGTACCACTCAATCTTTGAGTTCGTCTAAACCATGCGAGTTCACAAATTTATTGTCAGTCATAGAAGCATAGGAATTGCCTTATGCATGGCAGCAGCTGCCGCTCCCACCTTTCTGAGCCACGTGCAGATCGTAGAAGTCATTATGATGCCGCCGTTTTCTTAGCCGCCACCCTGTGCTTCTAAGGCCGTCGCGCTTCTTTTACGCCGCCGCCGTCTTGGGCTTCGACCTGCGCTGTCATGCTTCCACTTATTCCTATTCTGCTTGATTTGACAGCTCTCTCTATTCATGTCAGTTTTATCATCTTCTTCGTCATGTTGCCGCGGTCGACTTTTTCAGCCCCTGCATCTTGTGCTTTATGGGCTGTCGCACGACCCAGATGGAAGGAGATCTTTTGATACACGACATATTCAAGAGCTGCATGCTACGACGACATTACCAACACTCGGATTTTGAATTTTTCATATTTTTTTTAGTATCAACTCTTTCCAAATGCAATGCTATTGCATATGCCTTGCATTTGAGGGGGGTGTTAGAGATATGTTAGAGATAGACTAGGAAGTCTTTTATATTTCCTTATTTGTATCCTTGTACTCCTATATATATTGCCCATTGGGGCTCTTCAATATACACACAATATTCATAACAATAGCAGACACAACCAAAGATACGAAGATGAGCATAGCGAGAAGGTGCTCTATACAGGACCTCACCAGGACACTTGCCTTGAAGCTTGGAAGAGGGCTGACGGTTGATGAGATAGACTGTCGTAGAAACTGCTTCCCCCAGACGTGAGAGGGAACAAAGGAGGAGATGAGAAGAGTACGAGTAGTCTCAATGATGTAACGGTGCTTGCGCTCAGTAACACCATTCTGAGTAGGAGCATCAGGACATGAGAGCTGAGGAAGAGTACCCTCAGAAGAAAGGAACTGACGAAAGGAGGCGGCGGCGTAGAGGTGGAGGCGAGGACGACCTCCCGGCGCCGTATCCAGAGGAGGGGTGCCGGATCCAAAGGAGGCATGGATCAAGCTCCTGCCGGCCTAGAGGATCGTGATGGTCTCATGGCTGTGGGCGTGGATGGCGCCGGCGTCGGCGTCGATCCAGCCACGCCAAGCTTCAAGGATGAGGTTAGGCAGCGGTGTTGCGCGTCATCGAGAGGGGACGGAACGGAGGGAGTTGACGCGGATGTAACAGCGGGTCAAGGCTGCCGGCCCGCAGGAGGGGGAAAGAGGATTCGACGATGATGGCGGCGGTGAGGAGAAGCAGCGTTAGGGTTTGTGGTGGAGAAGCTCTGATACCATGTTAGATAGTTGAGACTAGGGCTTTGCTATTCACAACTGTGCAACTTATTTACTAATTGAGAGGGTATATATAGACATTATTACATGGGCCACATGAGCTGAGAGAGAGAGAGAGAATGTAGAATATACAACACTCTTAACAATATTAATCCTTTTTAACATCTTTTATGTACAGCTGAGAGTGTTGTCTTCTGCTGTAGTAGCATTGAACACGAGCTAATTCACCATAGATCTTAAGTGGATATAAGCTGTCAAGATATTAGTTTTTTATTCAATGATAGTAATCTCATTCATGAGGTGGCTATGAGTTGACATGTTATCCATCTGTGCTGACTTCTCCTTTGGGTATCACTTTGTAGTTCGCAATAGTTATAAATTCGTTTCCTGTCCAAGCTTCATAAACCTTGTGCTCGATAATGCTTAGACAGCAATGTTACTCTTCATAATTAGCTAATTTATTGTGTTACATACTGCAGTATTCATTTCCTCCATCATCTGTTGGTGAAGTTGGTCGAATTGGAGCACCTAGTAGGAGAGAGATAGGACATGGGATGCTTGCAGAAAGGGCACTGGAACCAATTTTACCTCCTGAAGAGGACTTCCCTTACACTATTCGTGTTGAGAGTACTGTCACCGAAAGTAATGGCTCATCCAGGTACTAACCATTTCGTGTTTTCCCTTCATTTTCTGCTTGCTTGCTCCTGCAATCTGTTGTCTTCGCTGGGGACAACAAATTTGATGATAGTTTGCAATTATTTTAATTTGCTAAATTTGTATAGAGTTGACACTTGACACCACTTTTTTTCGACAACATGCAAAAGCTGTGCGTGTCATTGCATTAAATAAAGGATAAAGTTCAAATTACATATGTACACATGGTTGCTCGAACCCTACTCCACCCAACTTAACCCACCCTGGAAATTACATTGAACCATACAAGAAAACCGAACTACCTACTACCACACTAGCTACAACTCAATAAAAAACTGTCAATGCGCGTATCTCCCGCTACCCGCGATTGCTGGTAGTCCTCTTTGATCTCATCCACCACTCTTTTGTGAGTTTTGAAGGTGTTGTTGAAGACTCTTGAGTTCAGTTCAAGCCATAATTTTCTTGTATATTACTTTCATATGTTCTGTTACTTGTCGCCTCCCACTGGAGTTATCAGAATATAGATTCTGCTAGCTCATCAGGTGCACAAAATTTTCCTTGTGTGCAGGCTGCAGGATAACTCGATCTTTTACTCATTGTTTCCGACAGATTTAACAATTGAGCATTGTTTTTCTTGCATACAGTACAACTGTCAGTGTAAAAC
Organism: Ampelocalamus luodianensis; assembly: GCA_036346255.1. Classification (NCBI taxonomy): domain Eukaryota; kingdom Viridiplantae; phylum Streptophyta; class Magnoliopsida; order Poales; family Poaceae; genus Ampelocalamus; species Ampelocalamus luodianensis. The sequence continues at coordinate 18,238,359 of CM070629.1, read as the reverse complement.
TTTTTAGTACTCTTCTCAGTTGGTAATATTTTTCTGTGATACATCACCAGCATGGCTTCTGTCTGTGGAGGTTGTTTAGCACTTCAAGATGCTGGTGTTCCAATAAAGTTCCCTGTTGCTGGAATAGCAATGGGTTTGGTTCTTGATACACAGGAATTCGGTGGAGATGGTACACCACTTATTCTTTCAGATATTACTGGGTCTGAAGATGCCTCTGGTGACATGGATTTGAAGGTGTAACTTGTGTTCTACTCTGAATTGGGTCTTTCATATACAAGTGCAGTAGCGAGGTTAATGTTTAGTGCTGTTTGGATCTTTTGACCAGTCAACTCTTCTGGTCGCAGGTTGCTGGTAATGAAAATGGTATAGCTGCTTTCCAAATGGACATCAAGGTTGTAATTACTAATGACTACAGATGACCGAGCATTTGTCTTGTAGCTTTGCTATTAGGAGGCATATCATTAACGCTGAAATTGTGCATATTATGTTGTCACAGGTAGTGGGGATAACTCTACCTGTAATGGAACAAGCACTTCTTCAAGCTAGGGATGGTAGAAAGCATATTTTAAGTAAGTCTGTGCTTAACCTTCAATCTTGCTTTGTTGTTCGTGGACACTAAGCAGGAAATTTATAATCAAATTTCAATATACTTGCACCAGCTACCTGCAAATGTAATGATACATTATAACTAAGCTGCAAGTCACAAACGAAAAAAAAAATATAGCAACTCGCTGGACTTCTGTTTTCAGCTCATTTTAAACCCGAACAAAATTTTTCCTGTCAGCATTGTGTACAAAACATTGAAGTCAACTTATAATTTGTGTTAGTTGTGGACTAGCACTGCGTTGTTTCATAATAAAAATTAAAAAAAAAATGCAAAACAGGATATGCAGTAGCCGCTTCCTCTTGTGCTAAAATGCTGTGCATGTCTCTCAAATGGATCACTTCTGAGTTTTGATGACCAAGGTTCTAAAAATCGGTAACAGATACTTGACAGGTCACCCATCTAGTAGTGATTATACGGCATAACTGGCAATTACACAGTAACAGGTAGGGGCATCCGTTACTTGTATACGGCCGAGTATACAACCTAGTAGACCTGTTTTTAGAACACTGTTGATGACATCATTTGCAAACAAATCGACTAAATACAATGTTGGACGACTACTGTCAATAAGGAAAAAAATTCGGTACTCAATGGCACAATGTGATTAGAACTTTCTTGGATAACAAATTCTCTCTTCTTAGATGGTCAACAATAGTAACAATTTGCTCCAGTCCATTCACAGAATGCTATTACGTTGAAACGGCCATTATTGGCATGTTTTTATTTGCAAATATTTTCAGTAATTTCATCCGATGTTACATTTTGTTGTCTTCCTCAGATGAAATGTCAAAATGTTCGCCTCCACCATCAAAAGCACTCTCTCCACATGCTCCCTTAATTCATATCATGAAGGTTAGTTTTTTCTTCATGAAATGTAAACGATATTTATATTTTCTTGCAACTATACTGTTCTAAACTGTTTTATGACATTGTTCTTGAAGGTCAAACCTAACAAGGTGAATTTAATAATTGGTTCTGGTGGAAAGACAATAAAAAGCATAATTGAGGAGACTGGAGTGGATGCTATTGATACTGAAGATGATGGCACAGTAAGGAAAACTTAGTGATACTTGCCTTTAGCCTTTTTAAAGTACTATTGACAAATGATTTTGGCAGGTAAAAATTACTGCAAGGGACTTATCAAGCTTCGAGAAGTCAAAAACTATAATATCTAATCTTACCATGGTTCCAAAAGTTGGTGAAATTTACAGGTGTCAAAATTTTTTACCCCCTTGGGTTTTATATGCATATAATTTTCTCACACTATATTATTACTTGTTTTGGCTTCAACTAATTACTATGTTTGCTTTCTCCCTAACCATTTTTCTGGATTTTAGCTAATCAAACTCTTTTTCCTTGGGAACTCAATTGCCAGGAACTGTGAGATCAAATCAATTGCTCCATACGGAGCGTTTGTTGAAATTGCACCGGGACGTGAGGTGAGCGGGTATTAAAATTTACTTTATTAATACCATTTTTTCACATATTTATCACATGTATACCATGCACAAAGGGTAAACGCTACTTATCAATGACAAATTCACATGGCCTCGTTTGGAGACTAGGTTGGAGGCTAGGGTTTGAACCTTAGCTCTGATACCATGTTATGAATATTGTGTATGTATTTACGAGGCCTAATAGGCACTATATATATAGAGTACAAGGGACATAAAACTAAACCCTAGAACAATAGGGAAATACCACAAATACCCTTAATACCCCCTTAAATGCAAGGTGTATGCAATAGCATTGTATTTGGAAAGGGTTGACACTAAAATAGAAAAAATCCAAAGTCCGAGTCTTGATAATGTCGTCGTAGCGTGCAGCTCTTGGAAAATATGTTGAGTATCAAAAGATCTCCCATTTGGAGTCGTGCGACAGCCCATAAAGCACAAGGTGCGGGAACTGAGAAAGTAGAGGCAAGCGGGAGCAAAGTCGACCGCAATAACACGATGAAGAAGATGAAACGGATAGAAATAGAGAAAGATATTAAATCAAGCCGAAAAGAAATAGATAGAAGCATGATGGCGTAGATCGAAGCCTAAGACGGCAGCGGCGTAGTGCACAAGAAGCGTAACGGAGGCGCGGTGCGGAAGAAGCGCGGTGGTATTAGAAGCTCGAGGCGGCGGCTCAGAGAGAAGTAGCGGCATCATAACGACTTCTACGATCTGCAGCGACTCGAAGAGAAGAGCGACGGCTGTTGCTATGCAAAGGGGGAAGAAAAGCGCCACTCTCGATCCAAGTAGACAGACTGTGGCTAGCAAAACAATCAGCTAACTGACAATGAATTTGTGGACTTGCATGGCTTCAACGAACACAAAGATAAAGTGGTACAGAAGAAAATGACACGTAGAAAGAAATGACAAAGTGATAACTAGCAGCAACATTCTTTAATGGTGGAAGAAGCTGTAAGAAGCCGTAGCTGGAGAAGCCAAAGAAGAAATCGAAGCCGGAGCCGATAGAGAATCCAGAGCCAGTGAAGCCAGAGCGGCTTTAACCAAATCTGGTTATAAACCAGATCTGCCTCCCTCTTGGTTTCTTCGGTTTTCCTTCTTGACCTTCGGTTCTTCACTTCTTCCCCGGATACCCCCTTCTCAGTTCTTCCCCCACCCACAACGGCCCGACGCATCCCCCAGTGCCTCCCTCCCCGCCCCCACGGCCCCACCCCCGGCGCTCTTCCTTCCACCTCTCTTCTCCCTCCGGCCGAGCCTCCTCCTTCTTGCCCTCCTTGTGCTCATCCGGCATAGCACGCGGTGACGGGGCGGCGGTGCGGCGGCCCATGGGGCGTTCGCGGGGAGCTCGGCGAAGCAGGGCACTTGGGCCTAGGACGGATGGCACGAAGGTGGAGGAGGCCGGTGCGCAGAGGTGGTGCGGCGGCAGGATCAAGCCCGAGGCAGCGCGATTTGGGGTGGGGCGGTCGGATCCGAGGCAAATCGACGCGGATCCGGGTGGCGCGGACTCGAGGGCAGCGTCAGCTCGAGCCCATGACCGTCGTGGCGCTTCTTCAGCAGGCTCTCCTCGCGGCGGCTCTTGCGGAAACCCTCCAACTTCTGCTGGAGCATAGAGGAGTGGGCCATCTGCAACAAGGTGGTGGCGGCGGCAGCCTTAGAAGCTCGATCTCGCCAGATCCGACGAGGAGGAGGCGCGAGGAGCGTGTTGCTGCTGTTGCTTCTACGAGGAGGGGCTACGATTAAGAGGGTGGCTGCCCCCGGGAGCGGAGATTGCTCCTCCCGGGGGCAGCAGGCAGCGGAAGCGGTTGGAGACTAGGTTGGAGGCTAGGGTTTGAACCTTAGCTCTGATACTATGTTATGAATATTTTGTATATATTTATGAGGCCCAATGGGCACTATATATAGATTACAAGGGACACAAGACTAAACCCTAGAACAATAGGGAAATACCACGATACCCTTAACATGAATGAGTTGCTTTCATGCACAAAGTTCCTTCCAGTTTAATTTTGTTCATCTTGTTGCCATAATTTGTTTTGCTTAACTCAATGTGCAGGGTTTATGTCATATCAGTGAGTTAAGCTCGAGTTGGTTGGCCAAGGCTGAGGATGTGAGGAAATATAGCACAAATTTGTTTTGTTTGCTTTGATTCCTCCTGCATATTTAAGTTATCCAATTCTTGTTTTTATGGCAGGCTTTTAAAGTTGGTGATCGCATTGATGTCAAGCTTATTGAGGTTGGTAGCTCTTTTTGAATTCAACATGAGTGTCGTGTAAAACTGTGAAAGTTGCACACCATTAGTATATGTTACTGGTAGAAACCGATAGCCACCTGTTGCTGGAAATTTCAACCGGGGGCAGGATTTCACTTGGTTTGAATCTTGTCTAGTTATGGGGTATGGGCTAGTGTCACTGATTTTAGCTGTTTGTTTATGTTATTCCTACATCATGGTGTTACTGTAGGATTTGTATATTTGTTGTTATCTTAAGTTCTCAACTTTCCCACTAGCAGAAAGCTAGGTAGCAATTGCTTGTAGGTCTTAGAATGCTTATGCTACTTGACCTACCGCCAGAAGTGCCATTTGGTATGATTGATGAAGGGGTGTTCTCAGTAGTTTTGACCATCTTTGCTTTCTGAAAGTTTACTTTCTTGACTGTCTGAGCCAGATAAATGACAAGGGTCAACTTCGACTAAGTTGTCGGGCTTTGCTTCCCGAAGCAAATGAAGAATCTAGCAACAAGCAGCAAACAAGTGGTTCAACAAAAGAAAAGGCTCCAGAAAAAGATAATCTCATTAAGGTAACAACAAGAAGACCCAGACGTAAGAAACAAGGTGAACCATCTGCAGCTGAAAATGCCACGACGAAGACTCTTGAAAAGAGCACCGCTGCTGCAGTTACTTCACAAGGCAGTGAAACGGGAAAGATAGGATGACACTAGCAGCATGACACTTTATTAGACCATTCCTTGGTAGACTGGGCCGGTTAAAGGATTGATACATTCAGTGACCATAGGATGGTCACATGGTAGGAATTCTATGACAAGGGTCAAGACATTACTCTACATGGGATCACACAGAAGATTAAATTGGTTGACCTCTCCGTGCTTGACGATGTGCAGAGTTGTCGCACTGCAGTAGAAGTTAAGTTTCCTTGTAGGGCATCGGTTGCTGCTTCATCATGCGGCGTTTTGGATGTGTTTACAGAAAAAATGAGCTGAGTTTTTCAATTCCTAACCAGTGACGTAGTTTCTCAGAAAAGTAGCTATTGCTGTTTCCTTACAAGTTCGACAAAAAAAAAATAGCGTACTAGTGAATTTTGTGACTCGTATATTTGAAATTTTTTGTCATTGCCAAACTCTTAAGTTTAATTTCCAGTGTGCGCAATTTGATTATGCATAACATGCGGGCAGTTGTGAATAGGGGTGGATATCGAGCTCGAAATTGACACGATTTGATTTAATATCATTTTATTTATAGTTTGAAAGTATTTTTAGAACTGAGCTAACGAGCCGAGCCAAAGTGAAATCTAATTTCATCGAAATTGACTCATTTCAATGTTTAACTAAATAACGAGTCTAATTGGAGTAATTTTGAATCGAGCCAAAATTCTACTAACGAGCTTTTTTTCTACCCCTAGTTGTGAATATGCTGTAATGCATTTATTGGAATCTGGATGAAAACTATTTTAGAGTTGGAACATGAAGCCCATGCAGTATGGCATATGAAAAAAAACATATTTTTAAAATTATAAATTACTAGTTAAGTGTCAACGCACAAATCTCAAATAAACATATATAAATTCTAAATTTGAAAAATCAATATACAAAAAGTAATTATCTCTACATCTAAAAGTTGTATACATAATTCGTACCCTATCAACAAACCACGGATAGTCTTATCACAATACGAATATGTAGATGATATAAATGTCCACAGAAGATCCTTATAGTAACAAATATATGTATATATAGATCTACTCACAAAAGATCTTATCAACTCAAAAGATGGTGAGGTAGATGATAGACTTACTATCACTACCACCAAGTGTCTTTTTATATAATTTTAAAATTATAATTATCATAATTTGTAAAAAAAAAAAAATCAGTACAAGACTATTCGAAGCCACCAAGAAGTTGTCTCCACCGTCGCCTAGCACCATCCTGCCTTGCATGCCTACAAAAATCAAAAGGACGCCACGCCGCGCCTACAGTCTGAATCTTACTCCCCTGTGCTCCCGAAAATAAATTTTCTACGGGCCGGCCATAGCGAGGGCCCTGTGTGATACCGTCCATCGGGGGCGCGTGCGAGGGGTGGAGAGTATCCAACGGTGTTAGGGGTGGGGCCTCACGGAGACTTCCTTAAGAAAATACCCTCCTCTGGGGAGCCTTATGCTGCTCAAAACAAGACTTCGGCTCTGGCGCCGTCAGCCACGCTCGCCGCCCGATGAGCCTACCCTTTCTACACACATCTAAGGGTGCAAGCGAAGTGGATAATTCTCAACTGGCCGACCAAAAGCTTGCGGAACGAACACAGAAGAGATAAATGGTTAGAGGTGGCCAGATGGGCCATGTCGGCCGGGCCGATCCGAGGCACGACCCTATTGGCCTGGCCCAGGCACGGCATGGTTCGCACTATTCATGGGTCAGCCCGCCCTAACACGACAGAAGATAGGCCGACATGGCACGACACGAATAGTGCCGGGCCCAGCCCAGCACGACCCGTTAGACCCATTTATTTTTAATATATATATGATTTTATTTTCAATTTTTAATACTTATATTGTTTTATTTTATAGTTTTAAAATTTTGTATAGTTCATTTTATAAGTATATATAAATTTATTTTAGTATTTTAAAAATTATATATATATTCTAGGATTTTTTTTATATTTTTTCAATTTTTCATGTCTTAGGAATAAATGACAAAGGTTTTAATGAGACAGCCATTTGAACATTAATAAAATTCTTTATTATATTTTTAATATGCTTGTCTCATTTTTTTTTATAATTTTTATATGTATTCTGAATTCTACACATTTTTTTTATTTTTGTTGGGTTTTTTTCTTATTTCTTTGAATTTTTGGGCCTAATGGGCTAAGTGGGTCGGAATTGGTCCGTCGGGCTAAACGGGCTCGGGTCGACACGACACGGCCTGAAAGGCCATCGGACCGTGTTTTGGCTGCCTAACCGGCACGATATGGTCCGTTTAGTTCGTTGACCAGAATGGGTCGTGCCTAAACAGGCTGTGCCAGCACGAGCCCGTGCTAGGCCGGATCGGGCCGCCCATTTGGCCAACTCTATAAATGGTTATCTGATACTATCTGTGTCCGACTCCGAAGAAAAAATATAAAATATGATACGAGATGAGCGATATCCGTCCTTATGTATCTGTATATCAAGTGGTATGAGAAAAGTCTGTTGTGACTTCACTTAAGAGCAGTATAATAGATAGGTGGGTTGTTGCATCTGAGCAGCAGGGGATACTGAGTGTTTTTCCTTCGACATCTCAGCGATTAGTCTCTCTGTGTTCGCTCTGATTGCACCCCTATTGTTTAATGTCCTATGTAGGGGTGCAAAAGAAGCTGATAATATCCATCTGATCGACCGACCGAAGACTCAGGAAACGAATACAGGATGGAGAAATAGGTACCCGACACTATCTGTGTCCGACTCCGCCTCTGAGAAAAAAATACGAAATATGATACAAGATGAGCGATATATCCAACCGTATCAGCTCCGCTTGCACCCTACACACGTCACCTTCACCATCTTGCCCGTAGATCAAAATCACTAACTCTATTTCTACGGAACTGCAATGCATAGTTGGAATCGTCATCTTCTTCGCCTCCAAGCGCAGCATCGTTGTGCCATTCTCTCCCTCTCTGGTGAGCTTCATCCTTGAGCGTGCCTGTTTCTACCATCTCCATATCTCTCTAGCGTTAACGATCGACTTCTTTTTGTCTAGACTCCGCCATAGGGACCCATTGACGTTGATCTCTGCCTCGGCGTTGCGGCTCATTGTCGTCCTGCTGCCTTGGACATCTCCCGCCGCACCTGAGCATACCGGCGAGCTCCTTATACTCCTTTGGTGAGTGTCTGCTAGTTAGATTTGGAGTTCTTTGTAGTTTGCCTCAACATCCCCGTGCCCATCAATGGCACCGCTGTGTAGCTCGATGCCGGCACTACTCCGATGACCCTAGGGCTCCATGCTCCACCCTTGAGGTCCCACCGTGCTTGCTGATGCCATTGCACGCCCGTAGCTACTGCAATTTGCCCTCTCTTTTGGTTTCCATCACCGCGGACCTTGCCTCGCCACCAAACACCGGTGTACGCCCACCGTGCACCATTTCCACCGCCACCCCGCCTCATCATTTTGTCCCTGATGCAGCCACACTGCCGTCGGCGAGCCTAGAGGGTGCCACATCATCCCATTTTGTAATTTGTCCCAACCATCCAATCTACATAAAATGGTCACAAATGCGGCGGCATATCTCATGCACATGGGTGCATCTGTGGACATATGCACATGGGGCATCCTGGTCGTCCATCATGCATCTAGCGGCCACGATCGAGCCTCCCTCCCACCCGCCGCCACTTTGTGGAAACCCCCCGCCTGACACCACTTTCTCTCATTTCGCCCCCCCCCCCCGCGCGCTCACCTCCTCAAGCTCCAAGCGGCCCCGACTCGCACATTCCCCCATGCTAGGGTTCGCCGTCGCCCTCCTACGCTGCACCGCCCCTCCGCCGGCGCCTTGCACCGCACCTCCCCTCCATCGGCGCCCTGCGTCGCGCCTCACCTGAGCCGGCCCCCTGTGCCGCCCCTGCACCTCCACCCTACGCCTCCCCTGCTTGGCGACTCGGCGCCGCCCCCTGCGCCGCGACCTACATCCGCCCCCTGTGCCCGCTCGAGTCCCTGCCCTGCCGCCCCCTCTCGGCTTCCTTGTTCAGGCTTCCCAGATGTTCTCAAAGGCAATAAGAAATGGAACATCAGTGGTGAGGTCGTAAAATGCATTTCGAAAGTCTTCCTAGGTGTCCGTCCTATTCGACTTGAGGTTAGTATATTAACTAGTAGTACTATATCCTCTTGTGAAGTTTATTTTCTAGCCATGCCATTTTCCGGAGATTTGAACATTCTAAGAGTTTGAACAAATTGGGATGCTATCAGTTATGATATTTGAACAACATTTTTATTTCAGCAATTTTTTATGATGAATGGTGTCTATAGGGATCATAGCTGGATAAAAATGTGCATACATTTCTCTCACCAAGAAAGCAGTGATCAGTCGATTTGAAAAGCATGTGACAAAGCTACAAAGGCTTAATCATGTATTTGCAGGTGGAGCCTGCAATTGGTGCAGCATTACTAGCTTGGAGCCATCATCGCAAAGGGTTAAAGCTGGAAAATGGAAGCTGATTCCCAGCATTGAAGAATACCATTGTACATTACAAAGTTGGCCAGCCAAAGGATAAATAAGATAGGATGGTCCCAAAGGCACATTATCAGCATCGAGACTACTGATGCGAAAAGAATAAATAATTGTTGGGTGCAAAAGAACATTTTCTGTTCATTGTAAAGGGGGAATATAATATTTCTGATGTCTGATGTAGTAGGTAGCGTGTTCAAAGAATTGTTCATTGGTCATTTGATTCTAACTCTTGGTGACTTGTATATGTGATATTTGCGTTTGGAGAGAAAAACATGTATCAATGTATCATGGATAGTTCATATTCAAATATGTGTTTAGGCTTGTTCAGTTTCTTGGAATGTTGAATCGATGCAATCGGATTTTCAGCATTGTTTGTTATGTGTGATTAAGCTGACAAGATGAGCTTGCACGAATTTGTGTCAAGTTTCCTGAATTCTGATAATTGAGTCATGATGCTCTTTCATTTAACAGAGGGAAAAGGAATTGTGAATAGACTGCATTACAAATTTACAACTTACAAAGACTGTCAATTGTGAATAGACTGCATTACAAGGTTACCTTTGGCACATCAAGTTTCAAAGACTGTCAATTGTAGATTGTCTTGGGTAAGCTCGGCTAAGCAGGGGCGGCGCCGGGGCAGGGGCAGAGCAGGGGCGGCGCTGGGGCAAGGGCAGCGCAGGGGCAGGGGCGAATTGGGGATCGGGTGAGGAAAGAGGGTGTCGGGGGAAGAGGAAAGAGGGTGTCAGGGGAAGAGAAAAGAGGGTGGGGGAGGGGGGTTCGCAAAGTGGCGGCGGGTGAGAGGCAGGGTCGATCCTGACCGCTGGATCCACAATGGAGCACCCGGATGCACCATGTCGATATGTGCACGAATCAAAGCATGTCCACCAGATATGTTGCCCACAAATGCATCTATGCGTACTACTTCGTAAAGTGTAGACCCTACTAGAAACTTTTATATGCCTCTTTATTAGATGATTAAAATATATATTAATTTTTCTTCTAAAGTTAGCTGTGTGGACCCTACAATGCATCATCACAATTTGTCTCAACCACCCGATCTGCATCCAATGGACAAACACACCACCTACGCACGTTAGTTCATGAACCATGGACCCTACTAGAAACTTCTGTATACATCTCTCTTAGATGATTATAATATATATTAATATTTCTTCTAAAGTTATGTGCACCCTATAGAAACTTCTATATGCCTCTCTTAGATGGTTACAATATATATATTAGTCTTTCTTAATTTTCCTTCTAATGTTGAGTGAAAAAAACTGTGCTAGGACAGTACCTCGTCACCCCATAATACCTGTTGTCTGATCTTTCATATTAGTGGCAATAAAAAAAGATTTGAAACGGTGGGATAGGAGAACATTACAATTTACAATATGATAGTTTTTTTTCTTTTCCTTTGATGCCTAATAATTTGGTAATGTGAATTTGTAAAACATTAGCGTTATCTTTTTCACCGATAATTATCCTCTATGACAATAACTTTAAAACTAAATCTTAGTGGTATGATATCTCACATTTCTTTCCTATCTACAAGTGAGTTAGCAATAAACCATTTCATTCAACAATAGTAAATTATTCATACAAAAATAAATAAATTACAAAAGTAAATATTAAAAAGCTTGTTGACTGACCTGCGAGAACAATGCTAGTATATGTCACATGGGCCTTATCTGAAATTTCAAATTTGCATATCACATGAATTCACTATACATGACTTTATTCAAATTCCAAAAAAAAACATGTGGGGGCATTTTATCTAAAATAAAACTGGTTCTTATTTGCAATTTAGAGGGGATTAATGTTTATTATGTCATGTGTATTTTTTAAAATATGAGCCAGCTATTAGAATCAGGGAAAACTATATCGTTTTGAAAATTTTATCGGACCCTACTGATAGACTTGGTAACCGTCGGTTACTGGATATTTTGGTAAAATTCCGGACGGAATTGAAATTTGATTTTTTAGATGTATAGATGAAATTTATCTAGATTTTGAAATAAAATCTGCATTTGGATGAAAACTAGATGAATCCGATTTTTTTTGCCCGGTATGAAATTTTATCGGACCCACTGATAACGCCGGTAACGGTGGGTCCGATAAAATCATGATAGGGTTTGGTTTAATTGGACTTAGAGCGAGACGAATGCGTTGGGTAGGAGGACCCAGATTGTGACCTCGTCTCATCGTCGACAACTGATGTCATACTAATGTACATAAGAAAAATATAAGACAGGACACCATGTGAAGTAGAATTGAACCATTTACTGGTTTGCTTTTGGATTCGATCGAAGGGTGTATATTTTTCAAGAAATTTCTCTAAATACATAAGGCGTTGAGCGTGGCTAAGCCTAATTCAAAATTATCTGGCTCGACGGTCCCTACCAAAGACCAAACTGGCCTCATCCTCGACCCAGTTGACCTGACAAACCGACCGAACTCCCAGAGTCCGACCCGAGCCGCAATGCTCAGCCTCTCACTGTCTCAGCTTGACCATCCACATTAACGTCGTCCCATCATTCCATCAATCACCCCGCCCGCCGCTCTCACGGCCACGCCAGCCGCAAAACCAAACCAAACCAAACCCGAACGCCCAACCCAAAAATTCCCCAATCTACCCCAAACCCTAACCCTAGCCAACCCCACCACCGTCCATGGACGACGACGCCGGCGACGCCTCGCCGCCGCCGGCCCCTCCCTCTGCCGCCGCGGGCGCCCCGTTGCGGGACATGGCGGCTTCCCCGACCAGCTCGCGCTCCGTGACGGAGACGGTGAACGGCTCCCACCGCTTCGTGATCCAGGGCTACTCGCTCGCCAAGGGGATGGGCGTCGGGAAGCACATCGCCAGCGAGACCTTCTCCGTCGGGGGATACCAGTGGGCGATCTACTTCTACCCCGACGGGAAGAATCCCGAGGACAACTCCGCCTACGTCTCCGTCTTCATCGCGCTCGCCTCCGAGGGCACCGACGTCCGCGCCCTCTTCGAGCTCACGCTCCTCGACCAGAGCGGCAAGGGCAAGCACAAGGTCCACTCCCACTTCGACCGCTCCCTCGAGTCCGGGCCGTACACCCTCAAGTACCGCGGCTCCATGTGGTAAGCAACAGCCTCTGAATATCCCTCCTGCATCGATTGGATTCGGTTTGGTATGGCCGTGACACTGCTGAATTGGCGTGCGTGGAAGTTTAGTTAGTGCAGTTATTAGTCTGTGATTCAATTGAGGTTGATGCGGGTATGTTGGCATTGTTCTGGCTCGACTCTAAATTTGGCTTGTGTGGGTTTGTGGTACAATTACGTGGATATTTTGCCATCGATTGGTTCTGCTTGCACTCCTATATTACTGCTTTAATGGGTTCCGATTGAACGGTTGAATGTAGTGGTGAATTGGTATGTGACGCAGTTAAGTTGCAAAATTTTAGTATAATAATTCAATTGCAGTTATGTGGGTTTGTGTAGGCGTGGCTGCTCCATGGTGAATTTATAGTGCGCAGGGGATAATTTGGTGATAGTTAGGTGTCCATTTTGGTGTTATGTTACATTCATGAGGGTTTTCCACTAGTTGATGTTGGTTAGCTCAATGGCATGCTACTGTTTGAATTATCTGGTTGGATCTGTTGATGTGGGTGGTCAGTGGCGAATCTGGTATGCATGTGGTGCTGTCTGTATGGTTCATTTGTAGATTTTCTTGCAGTGGTGATTTGAGTGTGTTGACAATATAGATGTCATGGGATTATTGAGTCCCACTCCTATGAATACCATTATATATAAGCAGTTGGCATATGCAGTGGTAATTTTGTAGCGGTTCAGCATCTCGATGTATGCTCTAAAGAGTCCAACTGTCCGAGCTGGGATGTGTTATTGCTGTTGCTATAGCTTGTTAGTGAACTGATGTAGTATGATTGTGAACGGATGTTTTGACTTTTGAATGCCTTCATGCTAAAGCATAGGGGCATTTGATTAGGTTACTCTTTGGGTATGTTCGGATTTGCACATTGGCAGGTCTGTTTGGTGAATTTGTTGTACGCGCGGTACAGTTTTGGTGTAATTTAGAACCACGCCTTGCCTTTGTTATAGTATAGCCATTTATAATATTTTTGTTCTACTATTGGTTTGATTTGATTGTGTTGAGGTTAGATCTTTTGTTGATAGAAGAGTTCCTTGGTGGATTGTATTGTGTGAAAGCAATGCGATAGGAATAGTTCTTTATATCATGGAACCAAACTGCTTTGGTATTGTCATGCTTGAGCACATTTGATCCAACCATCATTTTTAGTTAGTTCTGATTTGGAAAACACATGCGCAAATCATTGTGCTATATATATAAATATAAATAATATAACGAAGAATTGAATATTTGAACTACCATCGCACTCTTAATTCTTTAGTATCCTGACAGGATGCTGAGGTGGTAGCTATTGTTTCCCATTGAATTTGATTGCCATTTGAATAATCCTAGTTTGTTCGGAAAACACATACATGCATGTAGTTTGAAAAAAATTTTGTTTATTATGTAATCTTATGATTGGGGATCGTGAAATGATTCTAAACTGCAATGCCAGTAAGTAATTTTAAATTGTTTAGTTAGTTTAGATGTGTACCAATAGTTTATTGTTATATTAGATTCGTATATGTGAAACCAATTGAACTGCAGTCACATATATCTTCTGTCTACTGTGTTCACCATGCAGTTATAAAGATGAATGGAGGCTTAATGGATTTTGGTTTGTATGGGGAAACTGCAGTTTATGGCATTCTTGCTCTTGGGAAATATAGTTAGGTGTGCATAAGATATGGGAGTTTGGCAGCTTCTGATAATTAACTTTATATTCATTCTACTTCATTCAGGGGTTACAAACGGTTCTTTCGGCGAACCGCTCTTGAGACATCAGACTTTCTTAAAGACGATTGCTTGAAGATAAATTGCACTGTGGGTGTTGTGGTGTCAACTATTGATGACTCCAGACCGCAGTCTATCCAGGTTCCAGACTCTGACATTGGCTACCATTTTGGTACGCTTTTGGACAATCATGAAGGGGTTGATGTTATTCTTAATGCGGGGGGAGAGAGGTTTCATGCCCATAAGTTGGTGTTGGCTGCACGGTCTTCTGTATTTAGATCTAATTTTTTTGAAGATGAATCGGATGGAGAGAAGAACGAGGTTGATGAGAGTGATAACCTGAAAGAGATTGTTATCGATGATATGGAGCCAAAGGTTTTCAAGGTATGTTGCTGTTTCTTATGTTGGCTCTATTCTTCCAGTATAGCATGAGAGCAAGTACTTACTCTATGTGGATATTCCTTGCAGGCCATGCTTCATTTCATCTACAGAGATATCCTTGTTGATGATCACGAGTTGGATGCATCAAACTCCGAGGGCTCTATCTTTGATACTTTGGCAGCAAAGTTGTTGGCTGCAGCGGACAAGTATGACTTAGCAAGGCTAAGATTGCTATGTGAATCCTACTTGTGTAAAGGCATTTCTGTGACATCAGTTGCGAGTACTCTAGCATTGGCTGATCGTCACCATGCTATGGAGCTTAAAACTGTTTGCCTAAAATTTGCTGCAGAAAACCTTTCAGGTACTTACACTTTCACAGTTGCGCATCAAATCTGGCTCGCATTCATCATCCTATAGGCCCAATATTTGGTACCTAAATTCATGTCAGCTGAAAAGCTCCAATGTGGGACAAGTAAACACAATGACAAGATATTTTGATTTGGTTCAATTAATGAGTTTGTGCCTACGAGTTATTTGTTTGGTTATTCTGGCATGGATAAAAAATCTTGCTCCTATCATTATAAAAAACTTTGTAGTTATTTTTTCTTGTGGAACTATGCATTGTGCCATTATAGACGCTTCTCTGTTGTTTTCTTTCAGGTATAGTTTGCATGAACCACCTGTATTCTAACAGCTTTGCTAGGCATTCAAATAATCAGTTCTGTAGATCAGCAAAGTGCCATGTTGGTCAGTTAGGATTTTTCTGTGACAACCTAGAGAATGTTAATAGAACGAACCGAACAGAAAAAAATATTAAGCTATCAACAATTCAACGAGAGGTAGCATGTCATGTGCATGCTTCTAGTGTCTGGCGTTGCATTTGTTCTACATGTAGTACAGTTGCAAGCTGAATTGTGACTAGAAGATACCTAACTCAAACTTGTATTGTAGGGAGCGATTATCACTAGTATTGTTCAGTTAAATGAGGCATAAATATGTTTATGTTGCTAAGCTGAACTGTTACATTTTATCATTAGGAGCTGTTAAATATGATTAATACGGCTTGCTAGATTGTAATAGCAATGGTTACTTGCTAATGGAGAATAATACAATTAGATGAACCAGTGTCTAGTTTTTGGTATGTGCTTAAATTTGTTTTACTGCTGCCTTACCCCCCCCCCCCCAAAGTACTCTACCCCGAAAATTATTGCTTCCACATATAATCATTTGACGTTTTGGTTGCTTTTTGGGTGCAATTAAGTTTATAAAGCTCCATAACATTCCAGATACCCTTATGTCTCTGCAGCTGTGATCCGGACCGACGGGTTTGATTACCTCAAGGACAACTGCCCATCGCTTCAGTCGGAGATACTGAGAACTGTTGCTGGGTGTGAGGAGGAGTGCAGTAGCGGCGGGAAGAGCCAGAGCGTGTGGGCGCAGCTCTCAGACGGTGGCGACACAAGTGGCCGTAGGGTTAGGCCGAGAATCTAAGACCACCCCAGAACTCTGACCTGGTTAGCGAGCTCTGTTGTGTAAATGGCGACAGCAATTTGTTCTGTATGTGACATACAATTTAAATAGCTGTGACTAGCTGTATCTCTTCTCACTCTTTTTACGTAGTAATGGGTGTGTTGTTTATAATTAGCTGACTGTTTGATCTCGGAACATTTACGAGTGGCTGCGTGGACACCTGCAAAAACAAGAAAAAGAGGGATCCGTTTTTGCAACTGGTGTTTGCAGCAGCTGTCTGCTACTGACAGTGGTTTTTCTGTATTCTTCTCTCTAATAAAATGGAACGAAAGGTTTATCTGGTTGGATTTGGTGATGCTTACATTGACCATAGAAAGGAGTTTAATTGGTTGGATGCAGTAGATTTTTTTAGAACGTGGGTTCAGAGGAAGAAAACATTTTGGCTCTGCCAAATAATTTGGGTTAGGATAGGAAGTGCAAATCCATGTTGTATGCTACGTGTTTGTACGCTTCCGTGATTAATATTGAAGTTAGTTTTGCCTCATTCACATGTTTTATGTTGTAAGTGCGCCATGTGCAGATGCAGATAATTGTTTGAACAGTTACGCTCTAGCCTATATGTACACAGAGGTGTTCGTTTTCTTTTAAATTATATAATGTACAATTACAAATATTCATCCGATGTTTAAATTTACCATGTGAATATGTGATCTCTGTATCTGATTTTTTAGGATGTGGGCTCGGACGGTGCCATGTAGTCTGGATTGCGAATTTGCGAAACATTTCTTTTAAAAAAACTTAGGGTACCGTTGGTTGTTCAGAGTTTCAGGCATCAATTTTAGCAAACTCAACTTTCAAAATCCGTGTAGAGTTGTGCATGTAGCATGCGTTCGTGCGTGTATCTGGTTCACTTCGCTCGCGTCGCGTTCCCGAGGAGTTACACGGCCGGCGACGGCGGATTGTGTCATGGTACCAGGGAATAAAATCCCGGCCGGAGCGGTTACCGTTATCGGCCGGGTCCAGGATCCAAAATTTTAGCCAGTTTTTTTTTGGTTTTGTAAGTTCAAATTCAAATTTTTGAATTTTGAATAATTTTTAATCAAATTTGAACAAATTTCATCCAAAAAAAAGAGAAAAACCGGTAACTGACCGGTTACCGTTCTCAGCAAGCGAATGGGATCGTTGCCGGTACCGGTTATGTGATCCCTGCATAGTATACACCACATTAATTTTCCTTGCGTATATGCCAAGTGCCGATCAATCTATACATATTACAGGGTACTGATGCAGATTGAACTTCAGAGGTTTCAGCCAAGATTGGGTACATGTGTGTTAGTTCTTTACATGGAAATATACAGGAGATTTAACGAAGTGTTACTCATCAATCTGATGGCCACCGTGTTCTAAAAGAAAAAAACTGATGACCACCGATCGGCCACTCGCGGGCGCCACCATGCATGAAGAAGGAACCATCAGTCAAACAATCACAAGTAAAATCTTAGCGATCTTTGGCGCGGCGACGAGCGGGTGCTGGCGTGCGATCTGCTCGCGGCCGGCGTCCTTGTAGTCGAAGCCGCGGGCGTGCGCGTCGGCGTGGCGGTGCGCGCCGCAGTAGGTGCTCCCGCCCCGGCACGCGAAACCCAGTAGCCCCGCCTTCCTCCGGCACGCCTCGCACAGGCTCTTCGGTGCCGTCTTCGTTGCCGCACCACCGTCTTCTCGGTCGCCGCTCCTCGCCTCCGGCGCCTTTCGAACCTTGATCGCAGGCGACGCGAGGTTACTATAGACGGTTTTGTGTGCCTGCTTATATATATATATATATATATATATATATGAAAATGGTATGGTACTCCTGGGAGTACGTACTCCCACCTCTCATATACCATTTAAATTGTATAGTGATACCTCTTTATTTATTTGAGTATACTCCAATAATGATTATAAGATACCTCAAAGTGAGTTCCATAAAAAAAATCATGAAAATCCACTTTTTATTGCAATATTTGTGTACATACTTCTTTTTATATGTGAAAAATGGTATATAGCAAAAATAAAGGGCTCCAATGAAAATTTTTCAATCAAGTCGCGATAGAGTATATTATAATTAGTATTTAAGTATACTGAGAATGATAAAGAAGTATAATATATTCGTTTAAGTGGTATATTCGAAGTGGGAGTACATACTCCCGGGAGTACGAAAGTAACGAAACGGGTGTCCTATATAGGAAAATGGTATGGTACTCACTGAGATACGATACACATATATATATATATATATATATATATATATATATATATATATATATATATATATATATATATATATATATATATATATATATATATATATATATATGAAGCCTTTTTTCTACTCTCGGAAGTAGTTACTCCCTATTTTGTATCTCACATATCTTACAACGTAGGGAGTATCTTGTATCTTGCGCAACCGAGAGTATGTATGTGTAGTATACGAGTATATAAGACCACATAGGTGGTATTTACACCTTTTCAGGGGTGGTATGTACAATTTTTTAGACATACTCCTTTTTATGTGCGGATATGAAGATATTTACAAAATATGCTAAAAACTATAGACTCTCTTGCAAATTTTTCGTGTAATTCACATTGGAGTATCTTATAATTAGTATATGAGTATACCCAAAGTGATAATGGAGTATGTCAAGTTCTTTTAGGTGGTATTTCAGAGGTAGGAGTAACTACACCCGGGAGTAGAAAGTATTTTTCCTATATATAAAGCATTTTTCTTACTCCCGGGTGTAGTTACTCCCTATTCCGTATCTCACAACGTAAGGAGTATCTTGCGCAACCGAGAGTATGTATGTATAGTATACGAGTATATAAGACCACCTAGGTGGTATTCACACCTTTTTAGAGGTGGTATGTACAATTTTTTAGACATACTCCTTTTTATGTGCGAATATGAAGATATTTACAAAATATGCTAAAAACTATAGACTCTCTTGCAATTTTTTCGTGTGGTTCATATTGGAGTATCTTATAATTAGTATATGAGTATACCCAAAGTGATAAAAGAGTATGTCAAGTTCTTTTAGGTGGTATATCAGAAGTGGGAGTAACTACACCCGGGAGTAGAAAGTACCACCTAAAATAACTTTGCATACTCCTTTATTACTTTTGATATACTCATACTAATTATAAGATACTCTAATATGAACCACATGAAAATTTTGCAAGAGAGTCCATAGTTTTTAGTATATTTTATAAATATCTTTATATTCGCACATAAAAGGAGTATGTCTCTCCCCTTGGTTGAGTTTTTTTGAAAGGAGTATGTCTCAAAAATTGTACATACCACCACTGAAAATGTGTAAATACCACCTAGGTAGTCTTATATACTCGTATACTACACATATATACTCTCGGTTGCGCAAGATACTCTTTACATTGTGAGATACGAAATAGGGAGTAACTACTCCTGGGAATAGGAAAAATGCTATATATATAACAAATATAAAGGGCTCAAATGAAAAATTTTCAATTAAGTCGCATTAGAAGATCTTATAATTGGTATTTAAGTATACTGAAAGTAATAAATAAGTATAATATATTCGTTTAAGTGGTCCGCCCATCTTCTTCCATGTCACCTTCTGGACCGCGTCCGCAACGAGGCTCTAGCACCGCCTGCACTCCCAGTTGATTCTCTTGGCTGTCTCGCACCCTCCGTCAGCCGGCTCACCCTCGACCTGGCTGATGTAATGCTTTCCAACGTCGCGCGTCTCGCCGGCTGTGTAAAGGAGGAGACTAAGCATGTAGGACACGACCTTGTGGCCGGTGACGGCAGCCCAGTCGAGACACACGAGGCCGCACTACATGTCTTGGTGCGCGAGGGCGACGATGAAGCAGGCCTCCGGGTTGCCGGTGTTGGTCAGGTGGTTGACGACGGTGAGGTAGCGCTCGTTGTCCAACCACTTCATCGCCTCCTCCCGTTCCAGCGTCACACGTCTCCACGCGCGCTCCTTGAACGACTTGTACATGAACTTGCAACTAAAATTCAAGATGATAAAATCTTAATACAAGAATTACTTCATATGAGAAACATTAAAAGACCAAATTAAGATCGTTGTTGCTAGTCAGATTATTGACATGTTTGTTGAAACAAGAACTAGAATCGATGTTTCTGTCGAAACTAAATTTGTTGATATTTCAAATAGAACAAACACAACTGAGACTTTCTCCTTCAGTTCAGAACTGGATATTGAATACAAAACAAAATCAACACAAAATTATTTTGCACCGTATCAGCTGAAGCTTAACGACAACTAGGATGATACGCTACAGTTATCTTCAGAAACTGACTCTGAACAAAAATAGAACAGAATATTGACTCCTTTCAGACCTACCAAAAACAAAAGAACATAATACGTACATGGCTCGTAGGTTGCAGAGGTCAGCCATGGGCTGAGGAGAGCTCGCGGCCACAAGGCCGACGATGTGGACGACGACATCGTGAGGAAGAGCGATGGCGATCGCTGATCTCCTCGCCTTGGTCCTCACCGTCATGCTTCGTGTGCTCACCATGGCGTATGTACTCAATACCGTGTGTGCTCACCATAGCGCGCGATGATCATTATTATAAAACAAGGAGTAACATTGGTACGCAAGACGAAGAAACACATCGTAACATCGACGCGCGAGACGAAGAGACACATCGCGCAGGAGTCCAAGAATTGAACATATCACATACGGTTTTTAGATAAAACCATCTGTGATACTTCACATACGGTGTTTAATTCAAATCGTATGTGATGGTTAACTCATCACATACGGTTTTTAGCGTAGCCAGTAACACATAAAGTCGTTAAACTAAAACCGTCTGTAATTATATTTAATATTGACGGTTTTGATCAACCGTATGTGATGAGACGTTCAATATTAGTCTTTTTTCTAGTACTGCCGGCCAGGGGCGGAGCCAACGTCCCTATTGGCCGGGCAAGTGCCCGGACTTCGCGACTCCGCCCCTGACGGCAGTTGTGGCTCCCACAGAGACTAGAACCGAAGCATCGAGAGAGAAGGCAGTGGGCTTGCCCAAGCTTTCCAAAGCCGCCGCCCGCTATCGCCGCCGGACGCCGCGGTTCACCGCGTGCACCGGCGATGGGGCTGAGGTGTTGCTCCCGGTTGCACTTGGGAGCAGAGGTTGCTGGTCGCCGCGCTGCCGAAGAACCCGCTTCCATTGGCGCACGACATGGCCGCGCCGCCGCCGTATGAAGCACCGCCTTTCTGCTGACTCCCCGCCATTGCTCGAACGAACGAACGATATATCAACGGAGCGCTAGCCCTGTACGTACGTGAAGCGGTGCAAGTCTCACGTAGAGAAGATCGCGCGCGGGCGTGTTCAACTGCTGTCTGCTGATACTCGTACTGCTACTGGCCGTGTGCCCTCGCTCTTAACAAGGTGGACGTGCATGGCAATAGATCCGGCCGATCGATGTTCCGATCTCGAATCCGCGTGCATGGCGTAAGTTTTACTACTAGCGGTACGCACGTGGGCTGCCTTTCTTACCGTGTCGGACTCGTTAATCTGAATCGGGCTCGACCGGACCAATTTACGAGCCATGTGAGTCTAGCGGGTGTGGCTCACAGCATGCGCCCGGTGCGTGCCGACCACAGCCGCTGCAGGCCCCACATGCAGTGAGAGCGAGGGAGACTTCAGGGGACATGCATAGCAAAATTCCGGCGGACAAGCATGGGAAAAATCCGGTGGATGCTCCATGGGCCCACACAAGAGCTGATCAGCTGAGCCTCGACCATTTGTGCCAATGGTCCAAAGCTTAGGATCAAAAGCTCATGTCTACAGCCACTCCGCTCCTGGGCCCATATGCAACAAGAGGAGAGTGAAACTTGAGGGGTGTTGAGGAACCGTCGCTGGCAAGTTCAGTCCGAGTGATTACCTCGTAGACAAAATCAGAATCGTAAGAACGATGTAAGAACACAAGAACGAAACAATAGATGAAACACAGGTATGAGAGGGGACTACAGGCTTCTCTTTATTGCTCTTTCAATAATGAATGTGTACAATTGTCGGGGGTCCTCCTCTCCTATATATAGCCTACAAGAGATGAGGTGCCCACTTGACCCTGACTCTGGTGGGCCCTGCTTCCTAATACTCCCCCTTGGGCTCTCATCCTTCATGTCCATGCCTCGCTAAAACTCCATAAAAACCCAGTGGAAAAAATTTGGAGAAAGAGTACATGTATCATGTTCTCACAGGTCGCATTTAATTGCCTCATTAAAAACCT
The DNA here is from genome assembly GCA_036346255.1 of Ampelocalamus luodianensis. Taxonomy (NCBI): domain Eukaryota; kingdom Viridiplantae; phylum Streptophyta; class Magnoliopsida; order Poales; family Poaceae; genus Ampelocalamus; species Ampelocalamus luodianensis. Next base: position 18,215,897 of record CM070629.1, on the reverse strand, counting down.
TAACCGAGAAACTTCAGGAAAACTCACAAGGGAAAAAGAGTACAATTCACCCCAATTTATTTAATCTCCGTGATTTGCTCTTTGGGTACTGATCTTCGTGATCAAGTTTCAAAGAATGAGTTTGTGAAGGTTCTCCCCGACTCGCACTTCTCTAAGTCTTATCATTCCAATTCCACGTATGCACCTTTCAAAGCTAGATGTCGGGCGTGACTTAGTGAACAAATCTGCAAGATTTTCACATGATTTAGTATGCAGTACCTTAATTTCTTCCATATTTTGCATTTCATGAGCATAGAAGAACTTGGGGTTGATATGCTTTGTGAGAGGACTCTTCACATAACCCATCCGCACTTGTGCAACACAAGCCGCATTATCTTCATAGATAATAGTGAAGGTTTGCGCGTATTCAATCCACATGACTGCTGGAGGTGGTGAATCATCCGCCAAGCCAAGAGCATTCCCGCGGCCTCATGCGATGCTATAATTTTTGAGTGGTTCGCCGGTTGATACCAAACTCGCTTAGATGATTTCTATGAAATTGCGCCCACCACACAGAATACATAGCCTGCTTGCGACTTAGTCAGATGCGGTCCGATGGTACCCAAAGATCTGCATAGCCGCCATTGTAAGGTCCTCGGTTCTTCCCCAAAATGTGCCAAGATCTTTACTTCCTTGGAGGTATCGGAAGACGCCCTTATTCCTCGCCAATGCCTTTTGGTGGGTTCTGCACTATACCTTGCTAGAAGATTCACCGCAAATGCAATGTCCGGTCTAGTACGCTTTGCCAAATACATGAGTGCTCCAATCTGCGCCAAGTATGGGAATTCCGGTCCCGTGACTTCTCCCCTCTTCTTTAGGTCCGAACGGGTCCTTGTCTTGTCGCAAGGATCTCCCGATCATCGGCACTTTGAGGATATGCCTTTTCAAAGCCGAACCTTTCCAACACCTTCCGAGTGTAGGTTGACTGATGTACTAAAATCCCTTCAGGTATGCTCAAGCCGCAAGCCTAGGCAATATTTGGTTTTACCTGCATCTTTCATTTCAACTCGACTCGTGTAAAAGCTTGCTTTTCCAATATCTTCTAAAGTCCCGATGATATTCAGATCATCTACATACACTGAGATTATACAGAATTCATCCTGGGATTGTCGTATAAACACACAGGGATAATCCTCACTGTTTGTGTAGTCTTTCTTGCAGAGAAAGTCGCTTAGGCGATTATACCACATCCTGCCTCATTGCTTCAGTCCATACAGTGACTTTCTGAGTTGCACACTGTATAGATTTCTATTCGCTCTGTCTTGGTTCGGTACAAGGATACCTTCAGGTACCTTCATATAAATTCCGAATCCAAGTTCCCATAAAGGTATGCAGTTACCACATCCATCAATTTTATTTCCAAATTCAGATTTCATCGCCATTGAGATTAAATATCTAAAGGTGGTTCCGCCATGACCGGAATAGGTCTCTTCATAATCGACTGGTCTTTGAGTGAAACCTGTGCAACAAGCCTTGCTTTATATCTTACAACTTCATTTCTTTCATTTCTCTTTCGAACAAATACCCATTTATGCCCTACTGAGGTGCACATGAGGAGGTGTGTGGCTTACAGCCCAAATACCTCTCTTTTATTCAGAGATATTAATTCGCTTCTATTGCCTTTTTCAATCTTTCCAATCGATCTTTTCTTGCATTCAATGAGCGATGCGCTCGATCAAGATCAATGATTGTGGCAATTTTCTTTGCAAAATAGATGTCGATATTGGTGTTGCTCTATTCATAGATTCTCCCGTAGTCACATAATTTATAGCTATTTCTTCATGAGGCGGTTCTGCAATGCTTCTACTTGCTTACAGCGCTTTCAATTCATGGGCAAGTCTCTTTAGTTTTCACTCCATGTGTGCACACACATCCATGCCGATGTCTCCTCTGTGGGAATATTCAAATCTGTATGCCTTTTGTCAAGATTCCATACCAGTGCCGTGTCTCAACCTGCTCCTCTACTTTTGTGGGAACTTGGTGATCTACCGTGACAAGTCCTTCTTATCCTTTTTCGCCAAGCGTCCCCGGTTACTTGGGATTCGAGGGGCCGGAGTTCTCATCCTTTTATTCTGAGGCCTCTGGACGGGATTAGGGATACCTTCTATTTTCTTTGGTATTTCAACCCTCTCCGGTGCATTGGGTGCAGGCACATGCGACTTGGTCACGCTCTTCAAATCACTAAAGTGGTCAGGCAGTTGATTCGCTAATGCTTGCAAATCAATTATCTTCTGGATTTCTCTATCTGCTTCACTAGTGCGTGGGTCATGTGCATTCATTCCCGTGGCTTGCCACGTTATTTTCCGACATTTTTCATCAAGAGGTTGATTTCCTCCCCCTAATGACGGGAAACTATCCTCGTCAAATATGCTATCAGCGAAGCGGGCTGTATGCAAATCTCCAGTCATTGGGTCCAGATACCTGATTATGGATGCAGACTCATAACCCACGTATATCCCAGACTTTCTGAGAGGGCCCATTGCAGTTCGCTGCGGTGGTGGTATAGGTACATAAACCTTGCAACCAAACCTTCGAAGATGAGAGATTTTCGGTGGTGACCCTTGCGCTAGTTGCATAGGTGAATGGATGTTGTATGCCGACGGTCTAAAATTGATGAGAGTTGCTGCATGCAGGACTGCGTGTCCCCAACATGTAGTTGGTAAATTGCAATTCTGTAAAAGCGGTTGGGCAATGAATTTAATTCTTTTAATCAATGCCTCTGCTAGTCCATTCTGGGTGTAGACATGTGGTACTGAGTGCTCAATGGTAATTCCCATTGCCATACAATAATCATCAAAGGCCTTTGAAGTAAATTCTCCAAATGTTGTCCATTCTGATGGACTTCACATGATGATCAGGGAAAATATTCTTTATTTTAATTATCTGCGAGATCGCTTTGCAAAAGCATGATTTCTCGTGAGATACCGTGCATACATGCGACCATTTCGAGGAAGCATCGATGAGCACCATAAAGTACCTAAATGGCCCCGATAGGCTGAATAGGACATAAATATCTCCCTGGATTCGGTCCAGAATGCAGGATTTCATCCTTCACTTTTAGAGGAGAAGGTCTAGTAATTAATTTCCGGTGGCACATGCAGGCACACGAAATCTTCGGATTCGGGAAATTCTTTACATTGATATTATGTCCCGAGAATTGTTAATTATATTTCTCATCATTCTAAGACCTGGTGGCCTAATCTATCATGCCGACAGAAAAGTTTAGAGCTTCTAAAAGATGTTTTCAGACAAAGATAGGCCGCAGTGCCCTAATATGAGTGTAGTATAGCCCGATTCATATGAAGGAAGTCGTCTAATACCCTTTCCCCATTCTCCTCACGCTTTGTAATGAGCAGTATTCCTTACCATACTCTTCTTCGCCTCTACATGGAGACCGTTAGCGAATATCTTTAAAACTTAAGAGAGTTCTAGTCGATTCCGGTACAACAAGGCTTCTTCAATGACCAATGTCGTGCCCATCGGAGTATAATTGTGGCTCTTCTTGAGCCTATTATACAAGTATCATTGCCAACGATTGTCGAAGACTACCAAAGATTCTTGCCGATCGATCAAAAATTTCGTCTCTCTTAGTATGGTATTCGTTGTGCCGCTATCCGCTAGACACACTTCCTCCATAGGGCGCCACACGTGTTCTGATATATAAAGTATTTATTAATATGGAGCAAAAACAATCCACACATAAAACATACTTCAAAACAGAACAAAACTTGCTTTATTAATACGGGGAAAGTCTTGCTGAACCCATCATAAGAATTTATTGCTAATGCTCTTCTAGAGCTTACAACCTTTATTCAATAATTCAAAATTCTAACATAAACTGCAAATGACTGTAAAACTAAGTGTCATGCATGCACTAGATTGAATCAGCGAAGTAAGAATTAACTTCTGCCTGAATCTGATCTACTTCTATCTTTTCTTCTTCAAAGAACTACACCGTGATCTGTGAATGTCCAATGAAGGAGTGATAGAAGTCAGAGGCATGTCCACATCCATAGGTGCAGCCAATGACTGTGGATCTTCTATGCCTGCAATGGCGAGGTGCGCCTCGTGCTATCCTGTGCCCTTCTTCTTTGCCTTGAAAGCATCATTCACGTGCTGCGGTTCACGGCAGACACGTGACCAATGTCCCCAAGTGCCGCATTTGTAGCAGCTTTGGTCCTGCCGCCATAGGGCTTCTCATCGCGCTTCTTTTGTTCGCTTTCTTGGCTTGGAGCATTTTGCTTAGTCTTGTGACTCATGACCTTACCCTTCTTGCCTCTTTTCTTTGATTGAGGCTTTCACCTTATAGTCGCTAGCGTTGACTTCATGGCCAACTTTGCTACTAGGCGGTGTGAGATGTAGTTCTTCTCGAGAACCTCATCTTGAGCTTCGCAACTTGCATGATATCAATCGCCGGCGTATTCCTTGTAGCCATCCCGACGGTAGTTGCGTGCGGATTGCACCGCATTTGGGTGAAAGGTAGAGAGGGTTTTCAATCTTCTCCTCTTACGTGATTACTTTACCACATAGTCAAGATTGATACAAATTGTAAGCGAGTTGTACTCCCTACGATCTTATAGTCGCGAAAACGTAGCGAGTCCATTCTGCTCTCGCCGAGGTAGGATGGTGTACTTGATTTCCGAACCGCTTCTTGAGTATGTCCATAAAGCCGCGCGCTCTTCTCGCCATATACTCATTCTTGAGAGTTAGACAAAGATGATGTCTTGAGGAAATGAAGTGTCGATCATTTTCCTCAGCGGTTGGAACGACATCCTGCAAGGCGCCGAGTCCAATAGCAGCACGGAGCTTCTTGGCTCCCAGTACAATCTCGACATCTGATGCCCAAGTCAAATAATTCTGGCCATGCTGGGCCAGCTCCTCGAACTCCCGGTTCGTAATTCCAGTCATCTGCATATTCATGCAAGGGATGCATAAGATTACTGCTGGTAATGTACATAAAAGGTTGCAAGAATTCCCATAATGTTCCCGTATTTTTCTACGTATTTTTCAAGATTTACTGCTATTTTCAATGATTAAAAGCAATATAAATAATTACAGTTAATCAAAACAGTAAATACAGAAATAAATTGCATAGAAATAACAATAACAAGAATAAATATGTTTCAAAGTTAAAAAATATGCAAAAATTTGGATTCCCTAAGCCTTTTTCTGCTAGAAAAATGACTTTTCTGCAAAAACTTCAAGTTTCAGGGGTTAAAACGCGAAAACTCAGTTCTGAGAGAATTTGCGCATAATTTTCATTTCTTCTGAGGGTTTTTTCGCAAAATTCTTTATCCGCGAAGAATTGCGCGTAATTTTCATATATTCGGAGGGGGTTTCAACAAAATTTTATTATACACGAAAACTTCCGCACAAATATGAAAAACTTCAAGGCCCTTTTTACAAAAATGCCATTTTCGGAATTTCAACCATTTTTTTTTTTCGTTTGGGCCTTCTTCCGGCCCATTTGGCCTTTCCCGGGGCCCAATAGCCCATTTGGCCCATCCACGGGATCAAAGGGCGAGGTCCCCTTAGGGTTTCTTCCTCCGGATTTCGGCGGCGGCGGTGGCGCCGCGCGCCGTGCGAAGGGCGGCGGCGCCGCGCGCCGTGCGTTCGCAAGTGGCGCGCTGCCGGAGGAGCGGCGGCGGCGGCGGGCGCGCAGGTAAGCGATGGCGGCGGCGGCGCGCGCGCCGGCTCATGCAAAGGCGGAGGCGGCGGCGCGCGGCGGCGGCGGCCGGCGGCGTCGGCGGCGTCTTTCTCCCCTTTCCCCTTTTTTTTTTTCCTTGCATGCGTTGCGGTGACCGTGGAGGATGTCGCCGCGGCGGCGGCCGGCGGGATGCGACGCCATGCGGCTTCAAGGTGGCGGCCGCCGCGCCTTCATGGTGGCGATGACGCGCGGCGCGGCCACGGGCGCCAGCGCGAGGTGCGCAGCGGCGCCGCCATGCAATGGCAGATAACCCATTTTTTAGAGGTATTGTTCATGTATAGCTACTGTTCATTCATGAATGTATGCGATGCAATGTGGTGTAATACTGAGATTGCAACGGCGCGCGCTTCATGCCTACATGTGCATGCTTGCCGCGTCTTTGGCGGTGTGGCTCGCTCGTTGCCTCCGTGGCGACACGTAATGGCGACTATGCCGACCGTGCGATCGCGAGGTAGTGACACCGCTGCAGGCGTGCCCGCACATGGTGCCTTCCATGCGATTGCATATACTACCTACGGTACAATCATCATCTACTCTTTCATGCAATCCACCGATCGGCTTGGCGGCGACTTCAAATCGGCTCGCGGTAGATTAGAGCGGATTTGCACTACAGAGAAACCAATCTAGAAAGCCAAATTTGCGCAATTGAAAGCAATATAGAAAAACGATTCAATCTACGAGTGTCGTTCATCGACGGTTACCTTTCCGATGCGAGGAGAGTCGATCGTGCTGATAACGTGTTAAGGAACCGTCGCTGGCAAGTCCAGTCCGAGCGATTACCTCGTAGACAAAATCAGAATCGTAAGAACGATGTAAGAACACAAGAACGAAACAATAGATGAAACACAGGTATGAGAGGGGACTGCAGGCTTCTCTTTATTGCTCTTTCAATAATGAATGTGTACAATTGTCGGGGGTCCTCCTCTCCTATATATAGCATACAGTAGATGAGGTGCCCACCCGGATCTGGACTCCTAGCCGAGCCCGGTTTCCTAATAAGGGGTACGTACCTTCCGTGCATGCACGGGCAACAGCACGTAGGCAAGCATGCATGCACGGAGGGCCAAACTTGTGAGGACCCCGGTTTATTCGGCTCGTACTGTTTAACCAGCCACTTGGTCCTAACAGTACAAATCAAATAAACTAAGCCTCGAGATATGTATACTTCCTCGAAATGCAGATACACACCTGTTACAAAATCATGCATCAATTCCATTCATACACATAGAGCCAAGCAAAAGCAACAATCGAAAGACATAGATAATATAGAGAGAGTTATTACAAAAGAGAGGCCGACTGCCAAAAGACATACAAATAGATAAATACACAAATGAAGCAAAATGGCCATAAGATGGCAATAGCAAAGCCAATCGGTGTGCCTTTACCCACAAGGCAACCAACCGGACCGCTAAGCTAATCGCCCCGCAGACACAAGAACACAACTCACAAAAGTGAGGCCCTTGGGGCTCACCCTCTTCCTCTGCAACAATTAATATTAAGAAAGCAGATGAGTACAAAACTTGTTTTTGTACTCGCAAGACCGACGTGTGAGATAACGAACTATAATTAACTACATGCAAGCTTTATTTAAGTGGATGAGGCTCGACTTATTTTCAAAGATAAAGCAAGTTTTCATTTGCAATAAGGTAATAGATTCAAAGCAGGTTTGCAATTAACTTTTATTGTTCAAATAAAAAGAGACAATAACAACAATAGATAGGGAACAACACCAACCTAGAAGTGACTAACCCATAGTCACCACAACAATAGCATGAAGTACCCCTTCATACCACCCATGTCAAGTTTAAGTTTTAAAAGGTTGTAGTCTAGTTCTTGCACGACCTTACCAAGCATGTCCATAACCTAGGACGAGGCTATTCGAATAGTTTTAACCCTGCAGGGGTGTACCAATGTACCCACACGATAGACCGCCTTTCCACCACCCACAGTTAGCACACTTCCTTTGGTATGCGAGCATGGCTAAGTCTAACAAGACGCTTTCCAATGGACGATGCTAATTAAGAGCCGCAACCCACGGAGAAAGACACATTAGATGCCCTAACTGGCCCGCTAATGCTCCCTCCAAAACACACACACACAAGAACACACCCACCGACCAGCTCATAATTAACACCTCCCAAAGTCGAGTCAAGAGAGGTTCCATATCCCCTCGTGTGGTTAGCACGCAATAAGCACTTGGCTTAGTGACACAAGTAACTCGGTCCTTGGGGACTCAGGCACCATTCCACACACCCAACAGATCACATCAACATACCATTGTGCCCAAGTCAAGATATAGTTTTGTTTTTAGTTTTTGATTTGTAAATCAATAAGACACAAGGGTTGGACATAATGGAGTAGTATAAGTAGTTGTGTGATCAAGATCACCGACTAAGTCGATGATCGCCAATACTACCGATAACTAGGCATGGCTAAGCAATATTCATTCGTAATCTACTAAGTGATAAGAGTTCATCCATCGAACTCTAACCACAAAGAAATAACCTAGGCTCGTAGTAGAGGATAACCATTTACCTACAGATTATGCAACTAGAGGTCTAACTAATCAATTTAACAACAAAGTAGCAATGCATACATAGAAGTTAAACAAAATATTAGACTTTGAAAGTAATGGGATCAATGGGAAATGATCAAATCGCTTGCACGCTGTCGCTGCTCAATTTGTTACTGAGGGTCGTTCTCGGGTTACCGCAAATATCGAATCCTAAGCGAAAGAGCGAAAACAACCAATAAGACGAGCAACACTTAAACAAAAGAGCAAGCAAAAATTATCCAATTGCGATTAAATTTATACACAAGGCAAAATAGGAATATACCTAGGCATAGGAACTGAAAACCTAATTTGGATTTGTGGTGCAAAAGATATTCTCTAAAAATCTATTTTCTACCATAATTAGCACTGTAGCAAAACATTTTCTAGAAAGATTTGAAGCTGAAATTTTTATGGTAGCTACCTACTGGTATAGTGGTAACCCATATAAAATTTCAGGTCATTTGGAGTTAAAATGATTTAGTTATGATTTTTCTAAGTTATGAATCTAAGACATGATTAATTTAGATTAAAGACTACATTGCAAAACCTATACTAAGCTAAAGTACTTTAATGATGCATTTATAGAACTTTAGTTTGTTGAATTTGGAGCTACAGAGAAAAAGATATGCAATTTTGAAGTTTAAAACAATTAATATGTGCAAATAAAAGCTCTCGAACTAAATCTGGAAAACCAATAAAGACTGGGAGGTCGTGGGCCGTTGATCAAAGATCGCACGCTCGCGATCTCAGATGCCAAAACCCGCGACGAGCACCGGGCGCAAAGACCTTGCCGCGCCTAAGAGAGGTCTTAGCCGTTAGATCTAGACTTGACTCGCCCGGATCTAACGAGGAGGTCCTAGACGGCAAGATCTAGCGAGGAGGTCTAAGTCGTAGATCTTAAGTCCAACGGCTATGACCGGTGCACGCACAGCAGCACACACCGAGGAGGTCCTCGCGCTAAAGGTGGTCGGGATCGTTAGATCAAAATCGACGGTCCCGACCTCCTTAGAGGTCCTAGGGTTAAATCTACGGGCGAGGTCCAGGCGGTGAGATCGGAAGGAGGAGGTCTTTGTCGGCTAAGATCTCCGAGGAGGTCTTAACTACCAAGGACTCCACCGATGGATTTAGATCCAATGGCCCATGTGAGATGGGATGTTCGCCATCCGAGCGCCTCAACAAGTTCTGGGCCTTGGATCTTAAGATGGACGGCCTAGATCAAGATTGCATCCGAGGGTCCGAATGTTCTCCGGATCCGAGCCAGTAGATCTAAAGACGAACGATAAAGAGAGAACCAAAGCGGTAGAGTTGCAAATAGATCGACGAGGTCAGCCCGTTAGATCTAAATCTAACGGTTCGTAGCCGGCAGGAGGTCCCGCGGTTTCTTGATAAGGACCCGGGTGGTCTTTTCGCACAGGACCTCAAGGAGGTCTTTTGCAAAGAGGACCCCAAGGTGGAGGTGATCCTATCGGTGAGATCTAGCCTCACGGAGGTCTTTAACGGCCGAGATACGATTAGGGGAGGTCCCGCACTAGAGACTCAAACAAGGAGATCTAACGGTCAAGATCCGGTTCGGGTGGCTTTTCTACAAAAGACCATCGGAGGTGTTTTGCAAAGAGGACCTCGGGAAGGTCTTTTGCGAAACACAAGGTGGTCTTATACGGCTAAGATTTAACAAGGGTGGTCCTATACGGCTAGGATCACCACCAAGGGAGGTCTAGAGACTTAGGATTTTTCGGAAAAGATCCTAAGGCCCAGATCTAAACTTGGAGAGGTCGTGAACGGCTAAGATTAGCCCGAGGAGGTCCAAGAGTGGATTTAATGGCGCAGGACCTCCGGACAACGACAAAAGGTGGCGGTTAAGACAAATTAAATGCTCCAGATGATTGACAATAAATGAAACTAAAAGGGACACTTAATGACTTCTAGACTTTAATACTAAGGCCCTGGCCCGCACGTCAGTGACTCCACAAGATTTAATTAGGACACAATTAATGCACCAATGATGAACAATGATTTGAGCATTAAAGTGGTCCTAAGAAGATGATTTAAACGGGAGGTTTTGAACCGACAAAACCCGAAGGCGTGCAATGGCTTCACTTCGCGACGTGGATCTCCACGCGAAACCAAAGGCACGGATGAGCTCCAAATAGGACGGAGAACCTAAGGGTGCCAAAAGCTACACCAAAGCACCACCAACCGCGGCTAGCCGAGATAACCGCCGAGACCAAATGCGCCAAAACGAAACCAAGAGGTCTAATGGGATCGGGTTTTGGAACCAAGTACTACCCGGGATTGAAGGAGAACCGGAGTGGTCGCGGTAGCTCCGTGACGCGGAGGTCGCCGAGATGAAGAAGACGGCTCCGGCCACGAACAAAGAAAGCTCCCACCTTGTCAACCTCTGTGAAGGTCGAACAAAGCAAGTTAGGGAGGCTCGAGGTGACCAAGGGAACAAGATGATCGCCACTATTGCAATGTTGAACCACCGAAGCTCGGAGGTCGCCTGGAGAGCTCCAATGTCCAAAGAATGGTGGCAATGGCTTTCGGTGTTCGAGCACAAGAGCAGAAAGAACTAGGGGTGCAAGAGAGTGACTAAAAGAACTAAGAGAGGAAGCTTGAGCTTCAAATATAGCCGCGGGAAGGATGGCAAAGTCACTGGGTCATCTGAGCTATAGTACACATGAGGTGATGGGAGTAGGTTGTCGAGAGACTTTTGAGCAAAGGGCATGCAGACATTTAATGTTGGCAACACATAGCCGTTTGTCGACCCTAGAGTTGACAAGGCACTGCTCCCATCGCCACGCACAAAATTGATAATGCCCGTGCCCACCCGATGCTGAGAGGACCAGTCAAAAGAGCCCAACGCTAAAATCAGCACGTGAGCTCCCACTAGGGAGGTCGTGAGTCGATGGATTGAAATCAAGGGCTCGGATCTTGAGCCAAGTATTAGAGGTCCTAACACTTAGGAAGGTCCGAGCCACAGACCTCAAAGAGATGGCCCACGATCACCCAAGCGCTAGGGTGGTCGTGGAGGGTCGAGGAGGTCGCCCAGGTGGTCTTTGCAAAGGTGCAAAGGAGGTCCCGAGTGAGGCCTCGAGGTTGTCTTTGTAAAAGAACCCGTGGAGGTCGTGCGGGCGGAGGTCCTTTACAAAGACCCGAGGAGGTCTTTGAGCGTTGGATTTAAAATCCAACAGCCCTGCACCACCTGTGCCCAACTCGACCAGCCCGACACGGCTCAAGCCGCTCAGTGCGACCAAGACCGGAGGTCCGCCTGGGTTTAGGTTTATTTTGAATCGATCTTGAAGGACTTTTAGAGCTAGCAAACTAGCTCCAAATTCTATGGAGTTTTGACATTAGCTTACTAACCTTGAGTTGGACCTTGTATAAAATTTTTAGAGGTTTTTGTGCCGAGCATTTTCTCCGTAAATTATACAATGCTTTGAGCTAGGCTTGACTACAAGTCAAGCAAGTTTGACTGACCCATAAAACTCTTCAAACAATTTCTCAAAATTGTGAAATTTTTCAGAGGGTCACATATCAACCCAAGAACTTAGGAAAAATATTTCCCGAGAGATGATCAACGGACTTGTGACTTTGTATTTCCATACCACGGTGCAATAATTGTTTAATACACACAGGAAACACATGATGTAAGAAAAAGTTTTAATTTCTACTCATTTTCTTACATTTAAAACACAAGTTGAAAATGGGGATGTTACAAAACTCTAGGTTATTTAGCTACATTACCACGACTAAACAGAATGAATTTTGGAAGGAATTTGCTACCTTTGTTACATGATATCTGAAACCTGCTTGCTGAAACTTAGAATTTGCTCGCTCGAAACTTCAGAATCGAGTATTATTCCCTGCTATAAACAAAAGTGCTTGCTAGTTAACCAACTAGCCAACTAGGGTGCGTGCAATCTACAGAGGCCCAGTGTATGTACAGTGTTTTATGAGTGCGTAAATTGTACTCGATGGTACTCGTGAGCAACTAAGGCGTGTTTGGCATGGCTCTGCTCCATGCCAGAGCACCCACTCAAAACTCAGTGAGCGATGCGTAAATAGTTTTTCTCTATAACCAGTGGCAAAGGTGGGTAATTACCTTGAAACTCCGTGTCTAGTTCATTTCGAGGATTCTGGAGTGGGAAAATAGGTGCTCCACCAAATGAACTAGAGCTCTACCAACTCCACGAAGAGCAACAATTTATGGAATTTTGGGCAACTCCCTTAGAGTTTTGGAGTAGAGCCATGCCAAACACGACCTAAATATTTATTGTAGCGACACTATAGTTGTTTTATCCCAATCTTTGATTTTCGATCGATTTCGCTCGATCGGACCCAAGATTAAAATTTAGGTTGGGCGGATAGTTATCATTTCTTACTAAGGTCAACCCACTCCATAGTAAAATAGCTCTTCAAATTTAGCATTCACAATCCAATTCAGTGATTCATCATCAATTATTTGTACATCACACTATCAAATTCAAGATAACATGGTTGAGTATCACACATCATCAAATTTCCATGAAATCCAAGATGCATTTTGACTCTTGAGCGCTCAATAATTCTTACCTTTGCCTTTCGACTTTGCCTTTATATTATCTGGATGAGGCATCTTGATTTCTTGTTTTCTTCATTTCGAAATTTAGGGCTTGCAATTCTACTTACGAATTCGCCTTCAGGTTCTCGGGGCTCGCCACACTGCGCAGACACGCGCGCTCAACACCTCACGGCCTCGCGAATGCCACGTCGTGACTCCCGCGCGCCTCCGCCGCTTCCACGCCTGCGGCTCGCGCATAGTCCAGACCACCGAGGTTTGGTGTTGGGCTTAGGTTCAAGGGGGGAACAGAATCGGCGTTGGGAACGAAGACGAAGTGACTCAGTGTGCATAGTCCATAGAGTGAGGTTTGGTGTTTTAGGGGCTTGCTTTGGGGCTTGCTGGCTTGGAGCCTCCGGCCTTGGGCTGTGGCCTGGTGCTCTGGCCTATGGACTCTGGAGATACCGTCAGTTGTTTTCGACTCTTTGTCTAGGTCTCCGGGTCTCTGGGAAGTGGGAAGGGTGCGCGCAACCGCGGACCACCAGCGTCCGGGAGGACCGGGAGTTCGGGGGGAGGGGGGCTCCGCCGGCGCCGACTACCTCGGGTGGCCGCTCAGCCTCGCCCGATTGTTGGGACCACCCGTGCATACACTGTAGATCATCTGCATTAAATACTTTAATACAGATGATTTCAATCCCAGCTTCTCCCACGTAGACCGGACGGGGAAAACATTGGACATCAAGCCTATCGATTGGTCAAATCGGCCACCACTTTCTCATGGAACTCGTTTGGTCTCCACCAATCTTTCTCCCTAATGCTACAGGAATTCAACTGTTTTCTTATAAAAATTCATGTACTGCTAAATGCTCGAAGATATCATATAGCAGGAATATTTGGTTGACAAGTCAAATCACGAAAAGTGCCAGGAATCTACCACCCTGTGTGCTGTGGTGGCCGGGAAACGGACAGGCACGTGCGATCGAGGCCCTCTTCTTCGTCCTTCTATCACAGCCGCAGTGTTAAGCCGCCGGCCAGCCTATCCGGTCCCACCACCGGCTGCGACGACCACCCTTCGGCGCCGGCCACGTCCAGATCACTCCTCAAAAGACACTGACCTGTGGGCCCAAGGGGTCACTCCTACGCCGAATTCACCCGTACGAATGGGGCGGCTTTCCGCGAGAAATACCACTCACCCCTGGCCCGCTCCTATCACAATCGCCGACACATGGGTCCACCTCCGAGGTCTCATAGGGTCAGTGTCTTACAAGACAGAGTTGTAGAGTAGCCGGGTGCGGAGCGACCCCACGAGTACGTCGGCAGTTGGACCCCACGTAGCGGGTCCCGCAGGTCAGTCACTCCGAGGTCGAACCGTGCGTGGAAACGAAGCGAGGTTACCGTAGCATCGGTGCTGTACACTATTGGTCTTCGCCGTTCTCTGGATATTGGACGGTCCGGAAGAGGCCCAACGCCTCTATAGTAGTTCTATACTGTGAGAGTGTGAGTGGTGATCCTCGTCCTGTTTCCAGCCTTTTATACCAACCAACTTTTCTCACGCGCACCCATCCACCCGCGGCCACCACCCACCCTCTCTCCGAAGCTTCTCTAATTCCAGACGCAAACAGCGAAGCGAGAGGGAGAGGGGGAGAGAGGTGGGGAGCGCCCTGCGCGAGAGATCAAAACCCTAGCTAGGGTTTGAGGCGGCGGCGGAGGCGGAGATGTCGACGCCGGCGAGGAAGCGGCTGATGCGGGACTTCAAGCGGCTGCAGCAGGACCCGCCAGCCGGCATCAGCGGCGCGCCGCACGACAACAACATCATGCTCTGGAACGCCGTCATCTTCGGGTGGGTGATCCTGGCCGGAATCTCTCTCTCTCTCTCTCTCTCGCGCGCGCGCGCGCGGGTGTTTTTCCGCTGCTGCTGTTCTAGGGTTTCGGGGGCCTCTAGATCTCGGGGACCCCAGGTTTTAATTTCAGCTATTTCTCTAGTGCTGTTTGTGGTGCTGATGAGGGATTCTGTTTCGTGTGGTGTGGTTTTTGCAGGCCGGATGATACTCCGTGGGACGGAGGTGAGGCTCGTCGGTTTGATCCCGCTCTGATCTGTAGCTGATTTAGCGCTTCGCTTGTGGGTGCTAGTTCCTTGGGGGTAGTTCGATTTGGAATTGCCCAGGTGGAACTGGACATAGTTTGTAGGATGTTTAGGAATTTTGTTTGCCCTGGGAGTGAGGCCGAGGGCAATCCTGTTTTTATCTTGCCTCTGTCGATTAGTCTGTCATGTCGGTTTTGTGGGGAAAATTCCGTTGTGTGATTTATTTTGTATTGTTTGTTGGACGTTTTCTCTGGAGTATACAGCATTAGAAAGTTGGTTACAACTTACAAATGTGTACTTTAGGCTAGAGCTATAAATTCCCTACCGGTTTTGGTTTTCGTTAAATCGAAAAAGACAAAATACGCATGGTATACTTAAAGCACCCACTACGTAGGCAGTTCTGCTTGTGGTGTACCGAAACTGTCATGTGCAAGCTAGGTTTTTTGTGTGATTTCTACAACAAGATAGCTGTTATGAGTTGTGACCATAATTGCTTTGGAGTTGCACAAAAATGTTCTACCATCAACAAACCTTGCCATAACTGTCACAAATGCAATAACAGAAATTCTCTTCGGACATTTAGAACAAGAGCTGCGCTTATTCCTGCACGGGTGTATAATAAAAATAAGAATTGCCTTGAACTTGCACTGAGAAGCAGGTTGCATGTTTGGTTCAGGAATGGGGATTCTGCTGAATGAAAGATATTATACTTTTGTTTTCTATTAGATATCGAATGTATAAGGAGGAGGATTGTCTCTGATGATTAAATAAGAATTTTGATATCTGTTATGCATAGTTTTTAATGCTGCTTATTTTAGAAGAAGATACAATGAACTCATTTATCCAGGCTTTACTTGGAACATAAGAAAGTTGCTATTTTTTGAGTGAATTAACTGAATAATATTGCGAGTGTGACATTCTCGGAAAAATCACATGCTTATGATGGCATTATTCAATATTCATAGTTTCATATTTATATTTTAGGGGCCAACTTGTACTTGTGGCTGCTTCAATGTTTAGTAATGCATACTAGCACCGAGCATTCATGCTCACAACTTCTGGTGTGTGTAATGTAGGCAGCATGCAAACGGGATAGTCAATTTTTTTAATAAAGAATTTAGTAAGGCCTCTTAGATAGGTACCCACGAGGCTACGGCCCTCCTACGGTGGGTCTTGTTGAGTTGTTGTTTCTCTCCATAAATTTTGAGTGTCAACAATATTTGTCAAACAAAAGATACATGGCTGGACAAGAATTCATAGAGAATGCAATAAGGTGTTCCATCCCCATACACACATGACAGTGGAACAAATGAAGGAATAAATAACCAAAAACAACCATGCATAGAGTCAACCCTGTTGCCAAGTGGAAGTTTCCGTGCATCATTCATGTCACCTGCTTATTTTTCAGCACGTGATACCCCAATCTATCCATGTGTCAAATAGTCAAGGGTTTTAGATATAAATGTATGCCCTTTTTTCTCTTCGGTTACCAGTAAACAAAAGTAGATGACACTGTCTAATGGTGGCCTACATTTATATAAATTTCTAATTAAGTTTAGTGCCATATATTTAGTGAAACCAAAGTTATATTGTTATATGGAAAGTAAGAATCTCATTTTGCTGAGAGTTTAGGCTCACTTCTTTTTCCTTTTTTTACTTTTCATCTGACTATCTGAGGTTGTGGTCCTATGGAAACCTAATTTATATTTTAGCTCTAGGGCTGTGGTGATAATATGATGTTCACTACATGCATTTGTTAATACCTGTAGTGAATCTGCTGGCATATGTAATTCAAATTATAAACTGACATGAATCCTACAAATATAATCCCTGTACTTCATATGCCATTCATTAGTTTAGTTTTCCAACATTAACAGCAACAATAGTGGCAATATTCACCTACTAAGATTTCTCTGGTTTTGAGGTAGATGGTTAGGCATTGATGGTTTTATAAAAACTAGTGAATAGGTATTTGATGGTCTCTTGAGAATTAAGTAATTTTGCTGGTTTAATCAGTTATCATCCAATACAGACCAATACCAGATTCACCTTACACAGATCAGGTTTGGTTCTGATCCTTCTTGTTTGAAGAGGTTTCTTTTTTTCCAATTTGGATTAACAGGATAAATTTAACAGGGTTATCCAGTCAGCGTGAACCTATAATCGGAAGTTTGTGATCGATATTCACTTTCAATCTTAGTTATGTTCATGACTGGAAAGTTTGGTGTCTTTTAGTTATGTTTATGGTTGAAAGGCATTATTGCCTTATTGGTGTTAAGTCCTTGTCTCATCTGTACAAGTAGTCTAGCATATTTTGGCTTTCATACCTACATTCTGAGATACTACTGTCTGGTGTGGTTAACATTTAGATAAAGCATGGGTAGTCACAGAATAATCCATACTTCCGTACTTCCCTCTATTGTAGTGTGTCATATGGTTACTAACTACTCGAAGAGCGATGAGGCATATGTGATTAGTTTGCACTATGATTTTACATGGATGAACATCAGAAATTATGGAAGCCGTGCTCATTTGTATCCTGAGATATCCTCTTATCTATCCTTGCTTTGTTGTTTATATGACATTTCTTGAGTTTACATTGGGAGTTTGATGTTTCAGTTGTTTTTCATAGCCTTGAATCATCTATGGCAAAAGTTATGAGCGTATGTAGAAATCTTGATGTCTATTTTTGGTAGTATGTAATGTAAGACCACAATTCTCATGATACAGGACAATAAAAAAGTATCAAGTAATTATGTTGCATATTTCATAGCTACAGTTTTAATTAATGCTATTATGGTGGCATTGGAAAGTTCAATGATAGTTGATTGTCTTGCATCTCTAGGCACGTTCAAGCTTACGTTGCAGTTTACAGAAGATTACCCCAACAAGCCACCAACTGTTCGGTTTGTCTCTAGGATGTTTCACCCAAATAGTAATCTTTCTCTCTCTCTCTCATTGCATGTGATTCAAATACCTTACATATCTTACCAAATAAAGATCATAATTCTCAAATTGAAGTTGTGGAAAAGTGGCTTAACATCATACTATTCCTGCAGTCTATGCAGATGGAAGCATCTGCTTGGACATCCTACAGAACCAATGGAGCCCTATATATGATGTTGCTGCCATATTGACTTCTATTCAGGTACCTTGTTGAGCAGACTAGCCAAAATGCATGTGCAATGCCTATTGAAGAGAACAGTGCTAAACATGTTGAATCACTTGTTTTGATATTTTGGAAAGCATGCCATATATGCATATATGTTAAGTAGTGAGACCTAATATGATGTGATGTCTAGTTGCATTATTTTACAACTTCCAGTTCAAGAAATTTATTGTTCTTTTGAATTTTGAGCTTAGTTGCATTGATGCATGCATTAGAACCTCTTAGTACCCAGTAGGATGCTCCTCCTATATACTGAACTGAATGTTGGCAATTTTATTTGTCGACATTTTTAATCACATAGAAGCAAATCCATATTGCAAAATACTACAGTAGAAAGGGAAACTTTTCTCCTAGTAACTTCTTGACACAGAGCTAGCTCACCAGATCAAAATTGTAAAGAAAAAAACTTGTTGACCTGCACAAGAGAGTGACTAAATTAGAGTAAGGTTTCATTGGAAATTGTACCACTGTTTACAAACCACAGGTCCACGGCCATATAGCGGTAGTACACTATTTATAAATGGTTGGCAGTGGTGCCATCCATGTTCCAAACTTTGACGGAAGCATGTTAACTAAATCCATTTTATGATAGATGTGTGGGTTGTTTTCCTTTACATGCTGCCATCTCCCAATGGCTTTAGACTTCAAGTCATGTCTGCATCATGCCACTATATCTGAAACTTGAACCATTGACTTATGCTGCACTTGCTACGCAGTCCCTGCTGTGTGATCCAAACCCCAACTCTCCAGCAAACTCAGAAGCGGCCAGACTGTTCAGTGATAACAAGCGAGAGTACAACCGTAAAATTCGCGAGATTGTGGAGCAGAGCTGGACAGCTGACTAGAGCAGGGCAAGGGGTGGAATACCACCATGCCAGAAAGCTGCAATAGCAACCACCGCGAAAATCTGTGTGTTTCTGGCACGCCAAACTTGTTCTCACCAAAAACATTAAAAATCTCCAGTGATTGCTTGTAATCCGTGGTATTTTTGTGTTCCAGTTACTCGTGGCTGTTTTTTTATGTAGTTCTGTTGTCCTATCTCATGCATTAAGGGATCCTGCATATGTAAAAAGTTATAGCCTGGAAATGGTTGCTACCTGCTAGACTGCACAAACTCGTCGCTCTTGCCCTGTAGTTTGGCAGCCTCAATGGCCAAGGCCCAAGGGATTATCAGATGTTCGTGAATCAAGGAAGTAAGATGGGTCCAGTATGCGCGTAACCCATTGCTAGATTGGTCTATTTGATCCGTCAAGGTTAGCTACTTAGCTGCACGTTACCGATGGTAGAATTTGAAGAATTTGATCCTCGGCCAATTCTCTATAAACATTGATTCTAAATATAAATATCCATCACAAGTTGTTGTGGTAGCTGTCCGGGTTTCTGCTCTGGGCTTAGCTAGAGCGCCAGAGCACACGTCCGACGCCACCGGTCACGGCCGCTTTTTAGCCCTTTTCATCCTCAGCCCTTGGTATATGTTTAGGCGACCAGTATCTATCTTAGGCAGCCGTGAGTAGCAGCTGGTGCATCCCAAGTTTTCGTAGAAAAGCAGAGGGATGTATGGATTACAAGCCATGGGAATACACAGAGGTTAATTTTCTTTTCATCTAGCTTACAATTGCGACAAGCCAATTACTGAGGCACCCTTACCTGCTCATATATACACGTGACATGAACGGAGTGCTCTTCGTATTATTAGATTCATAGTGAGGTGTACTTTCATAATAATATGTACTTTCTTGTTGTGTGTTGCTATTTGGATTTGCATCTAGATTTTCTGTGTATTTTGAGCTAGTCTCATGATCAGTAGCTAACTCACATAATACATTATTGATGAATATCATATCCATGCATGCGAATAAAGATAATAATTCAGGTAAATAGACCGGGAAGACCAAATACAAAGGAAGTCTTACAACGGGAAAGATACATAGTCTTGGTGACACTAAAGATATGCCCACAAGCAATCGACTGGGGTGAGCGACTTAGTACTTGGCGTTATCTTCATCTCCTGATGGGAAGTGAGTATCTATTCATCGATTGACATCTTCGGATACTGAATCCACATATACGAGCAATCATGTGTATAAAGGTACTCAACAAGCTCTCGCCACAAATGAAACTATATAGATGCAAGGTTTATCAAAAAAGGGTTGTATGTCTTATTTTACCTCAAAGTCAGTTTGCCCAAATAGTATAGTTATTTTTCAAACTTATGACTTGGCAAATTTAACTTCAAAACCAAAGTTTATTTTGTAATAGCAATTGTTATCACAACCATGCTTAAACCAACATGACCACATTCCTACCGACCATGCTTAAACCAACATATTGCAGTTCCACCCAATATGTCTTAATATACCAGCGACCATGCTTAAACCAGCATGTCCTGTACACAACGACCATGCTTTACCAGCATATCTTAAAACCCGGCAACCATGCTTTACCAGCAACTCGTCATTCTCAACATGTTTTAGTTCACCATTTTAATTTAATAAAACTAACCAGTGTGACTTTCTTCACAATGCCCATTACCACTTTCTTCACAATGCCCATGACTAAGACACGACTATTTGAATAGATTTAAAAATTCTCTGCAGAGGTTGTACAGCTTTACTCATAAGACAGGATCAACTCATAATGTTGGTCATGACACGCTTCCTTGGGTATGCAACTAAAATGATCATAATAAAGCTTTTCCAATCCATAGCCCAGACACTAAACCCGCTCCGTCGGGCTTAACCCCTCAACGACTGCAAGATAGTGCCCGTTTACGGTGTCACCTCCTAGGATGTTCCCATTTTACGTAGGACATCTTCAATTAGAGACCCGTCGTTGTTAGGGAGACAATGCCCTTCTTCACTCAGTATAATAGGGGTACGGGTCTTTGCGTCGAAGCTAAGTAAAGTAATAGGTCAGGTCTATCTCATAACTAGATTTGTGATTGCACGACTTAGTAGTTTAGAATAGAACAAATGATTCGGTCCTTAATCGATTTTGGTGAGACAAACCACCAACCCACTGCATGCATATAGTACTGATGTCAACCAACCACTCGCCTAAGTCTCATCAATTTATAAACACATGTTCATGTTTCCAATGATAACTCATGTTGCCATACTACGGTTCAAATGTATCCAAGTTCTCCTTGTAGCAATGTTTGTGTCTTATTCATGTTCTATTACTAAGCAATGTCTAAGCACAACCAATAGTCATGTTCGTTTAATCAACGTGAGATTTTACTCATGTAATACATATCCTTATGGTAACAAAGTATAATGGAGTCCATAAACAAGGAAGGTATTCATAATGATAAGCAAACTTTGGCATAGCTTGGTATCAACATTTAACATAGCATTTCATAAATAATAATAAGCACACAAGTAATAATTTGAATAGAAATACTTTACATTTGAAATGTAGGTTCAACATGATAGTAGTAAGGACTTGCCTTGCTCAAATATGGACATTTCTTGGTCTTAGTCTTGACTTGAAGCAGTGACAAAGTCTTTGGTGACGTTTGAATCTATTTAACGCAAAGATGACGACTTAAAATAAATGCTCAGAAGACAAATAAATTCAAATTAAGTTCCACTAAACTAAAAACATATATATGATTTTGGTACCATTTGAAATATCTTGAATTTATATAATTTTACAAATAAAAATTAATTGATTTGGATTTAAAATGAGGGAGAACAAGCTGTCCAAAGTTTGATCCGAGAGAAATTTTAGAAAATCTAAAATTTCTGACAGGTGGGTTCCATTGGGATTTTCTTTTCTTTTCAATTTATTTTTATTAATGAGATTATGTGACTAATAGATGGGGTCCACCGCGGTTTTTAATTTCTTTTCTTTTTATTTTTAATCTGAAAAAACCGAGAGATTGATAGGTGGGACCACGGTCCATATGGACTCGATCCACTGACGGTCCACGGGGCTAGGGGGCCCACATGTCAGCGGTTTGGTCTATGCAACAATTCTTTTATGCATGGACATGCATGTCATATTCACATAAGCTAAACTAGTGTTTAATTAAATATCTTAACTACACCGGGCCCACTTGTCATTCGGTCAATAAATCCATTATTAGCTCTGCTAACTACACACTTAATTACTAATTAAAACCCATGGGACCCCACTGCTTCTTCCTCCTTCCTCATTCGAAAGAGAGAAAGGGAGCAGGGGATCAATGGCTGGCCTCTGGCCAAGCTTGGTGCCGGCGCGGGGAGCTACGATGGCGTGCGGCGACACCCAAAATGGGTTGCGGCGGGGATGACGGTTCCACCAGCGGCAACAACATAGATGGAGATGGACTAGGGTGGCGGCGGCGTACTGTGTAGGGTGGCTAACAAAAACTTGCTATGCAAACCCTAATTGGAGTATGGCTTGAGCATCGACATCCCTTGGTGATCCTAACCCTTGTTGATTAATCCTTGATTGCATCCATTTAGTTTTGTTTGCATGGTAACTGACAGCCATGTCTTGCAAGTTCTTTCTTCTTCCAGTGCGTGTGTTTGTTTGTTTTGTTCCAGTGTGTCTGCGTGAGTAGACACCAGCGAGCGGGCTGATAATTGGTATAAGAGCTTCATGCTCTCCTGCCTGTAAAGATGTTGCGTGACAGTTCACGATCTCCTACCAGGTCGCCTACTATGTGTGGGAGCCGGTGGCGTGTGGCGGCATGCGGCGACACGGCGGAGTGCGAGCAGCCAAGGGGCACGCGCGTCGAGTGGTGCGGCGGCAGTCACACACGCGACGGTCTGCGTGGCGCGTCGCGGCGGCGCGCGCGCAGCGCTGGCGCGCTCCGGTGGCGTGGTGAGCGGCGGCGCTCGCGCGCGGCGGGGCGGCGGTGGCTGCTGGAGGTTCACACGAAGGCGCCATGGAGCGGCGGCGCACGGTGGGCAGTGGGACTAGTGACAACGGCTTCGGCCCCAGGTGGCGCACGACGACAGCTTGGCCCAGGCCTTGCGTGGCGAGGCTCTGGGCGTGACGGCACGGCCTCGGGGCACGTAGGCATGCGGTGCTGCAGCTACACGAACGCGTGGCACGACGTCAGGCCGGTGGCTAGCGGCGCGACGGATGACTCGGGCGTGGCGCGGAGGGCACAATGAGTGGCGCGGTTGGCATGGCGATGCAGCAGAGCGCGCGCGACAGTGGCGTGGCGGCGCCAACGTCGGCCGGCGAGGCGCGCGCGAGGCGCGCGCGCATGGTGCGCGGCTCGATGGCGATGTACGGCGTGGGCGGCGTGCGGTGCCGCCACGGTCAAGGTACGACACCAGACGGCGCGCGGCAGTCAAGCATATACTTCGGTACATTGTTGGTACGTAGAGCTATGACACTCATTACATGAAGAAGTTGGAGGAGCAACGGTTTGTTGGCTACAACAATAGCAACATGGCCAACGATGTTGACGATGTCAAGTTTCAGGAGCTACGCACAAGGATCGGCATCATTGAGATCAAGAAAACGTATCAAGGATTAGGTGGTGTTTGTTGATTAATCCTTGATTACATCTATTTATTTTTATTTGTATGGTAAGTGACAGCCATGCAGCACATTGATTGTTTCAGTTTTTCTTTTGTTTTCAGCTGACTGGGTTTGTGCCGCACGTTGGTCATGAAGAAGCACTAATGCTGGACGTTGTGGATGCATTGACGCTGATTGATGCTGCAGTCGTGAGGTAGTGGCAACACATGCAGTATTGATGATGTTTGCATTAGGGAGTCGTGGGGGTGATTAGTGCTTCCGTTACTTGTTATTTGTGAGTACAAAAGGAGAAAAATACAGAAAACCTGTCTGGTTGTTCAGCACCAAAAAATCTGTCTTGCAAGTTCTTTCTTCTTCTAGTGCGTGTGTGTTTATTCTGTTTCAGCGTGTTCGTGAGCGTAGACACCGGTGAACGGGCTGACAACCCTATCGGCAGTGCTCTAGATGGTGCTGCGTGCCCTGCTTTCCACAGCGGCCTACAGTGGTGTGGCACAATGCTTCAGCACGATAGCTCTACGTTGGTCTAGGTGGCTCATCAACTATCCTATCGTGCTTGTGATTAGCTGGAACTTAAGGGTGTTGATTTTGTGATCCGAATTTTTAATATGAAAAGATCTGGATTAGTTGTCATATTAGTGGATAAATCTTCAAGTCTGTTTACCCCTTTATATACCTCTTGTAAGCCGCACAGGGAGAGTGGACGCTTGACGGCTCATTGTAATCCCTCGGCGTTTTGTAAACACTCCTCATACAGTGATCATCGCCGGTTGACACTCGTAGTTTTTTCTGTAAGGGTTTTTTTACGTAAAATTCGTGTCTCTCATCTCTATTGATCCGTGTATTATTTCTAACAAGTGGTATCAAAGCACAGAAGATTAAGGTGTGAGACATACATGAAAAAAAAAACAGATCGATCTGCCGTCCGCCGTCACACGCGTCGCTCCCGTCGCGCAGCGCATCTTCGCTCGCGTCGGCTTCGAGCAGCAGCTAGCGCGCCTTCGCCTCGATCCGAGCTCCTATCACGCATCGATTTTTTGGTCCGAGCAGCGCTTGCATCCGTCGTCACCTCGGTCAAGCGGCAGCAGCGCTAACATTGCCCGTCCTCGGCCCGTGCGTCAAGTCGTCAACGCTGAAGACGTGCAAGCAATCAAAGCAGACCAAACCAATTGAAGCCTTCGCGCGTGCGTGCGTCATCCACAACAATCAAACCGAAAGCATCAAAGCCATCCAGCAGCACAAAGAAGATTCCCTTTTCCTTTGTTCATTAAATCACCATCTAATCCATTGATCAACTTTGCTTCACGTGAAAAATCACAGAGCAAGGACGTGGAGGTGATTATTGCTTCGTCCACCCGAGAAGAGTACCAGGAGATTCGAAGATTTGTTTTGCGTACACAGAAAGTGTACCAAAGAGATCGTGATTTTTGTTAGATTTACACAGATCAGTACCAGCAATTTTCAGGTTTTATTCCTCATAGCGACTTTGAAGTATAATCTTCTGCTCCTGGATCGAGACACAAGATTTTCGCTGTGGCAAGTCAAGATGAGGATTGTTGGCACAGATGGATTTGGATGATGCATTAGAAGGATTTGCGAAACAACCTACCACATAGACCGCAGATGAGAAGCGTAAAGACCGTAAGGCTTTATCTTAGATTCACCTTCATCTATCAAATAATATTTTTTGCAGGAGGTTTTGAAGGAGAAGACATTTGTTGCATTATGATTGAAGCTATAACAAATTTGCATGACAAAGATTTCACCAGCAAGATGCATCTCAAGCAGAAGTTGCATTCTCACAAATTACAATGAGGAGAATCCGTGCTTGATCATCTTTCGGTGTTTAAGGAGATCGTTGCCGACCTAGTATCGATGGAAGTAAAATATGAGGATGAGGATTTGTGTCTTATTCTTTTGTGTTCCCTGTCTAGTTCTTTTCCAATTTTAGAGATACCATATTATATAGTAGAGATATTCTCACTCTTAATGAAGTTTATGAAGCTTAGCATGCTAAGGAGAAGATGAAACAGATGATACCTTCTGAAAAATCAAGTTTAAAAGGAGAATGCTTATTTGTTCATGGTAGGCAAAATAAGAAAAACTCAAACAATGGATTTCGAGGCAAAAGTTTGAACGGCTATAAGAACCGATCGAAATCTAGAAACAAGTACAAGTCGTGCAAATATTGCAAGAAAAATGGGCACGACATCTCTGAATGCTGAAAGCTGCAGGATAAAGAATAGAGAACCGGCTATTATAAACCAAAAGGTAAACCAGATGATGAAGGTAAAGCCTCCCTTACTATTGATGATAGTTCTGATGGAGGAGTTCTTATTGCCTTTGCTGGATGTGCTAAGACCAATGATGAATGGATTCTTGATTCCGTCTGTACCTTTCATATGTGTCCTAATAAGGATTTGTTTGCCACCTATGAACCTGTTGAAGGTGGTACTGTGTTGATGGGTGATAACTCATCTTGTAAGGTTGCAGTAATTGGTTCGGTTCAGATCAAGATGTTTGATGGTATTATCAGAACTTTGACAGATATGAGGCACATTCCAGATTTGAAAAGAAATACCATCTTTTGAGTACTCTTGATGTTAAAGAGTACAAGTATTCTGGTGAATGTGGAGTTTTGAAGGTATCAAAAGGCTCACTTGTTGTGATGAAAGTTGATATTAAATCTACCAATCTGTACCATCTGCGAGGTACTACAATATTAGGTAATGTTGCTGCAATTTCAAGTTCATTATCTGATTATGATGCTATTAATCTTTGGCATATGCGTCTTGGGCATATGAGTGAAATTGGTTTGGCAGAATTGAGCAAAAGATGACTTCTTGATGGACATAGCATTGGTAAGCTGAAATTTTATGAGCATTGTATATTTGGCAAACACAAGAGGGTGAGATTTAATACTTCAGTTCACACCACATAAGGCATTTTGGATTATGTGCATTCTGATTTATGAGGTCCATCTTGTAAGACATTTCTAGGAGGTGCTCGTTATATGTTAACAATTATTGATGATTACTCTAGAAGAGTGTGGCCTTATTTCTTGAAGCATAAGTCAGAAGTATTTTCAGCATTTAAAGAGTGGAAGACTATGATTGAAATGCAAACTGAAAAGAAGGTAAAGAAACTTCGCACTGATAATGGGATGGAATTCTGTTCTGATGAATTTGAATCATATTGCAAGACTGAAGGCATTGTTAGGCACTACACCGTTCTCGGTACTCCTCAATAAAACAGTGTAGCTGAGTGTGTGAACAAGACCATCATTTCCAAGGCCCGTTGCAAGTTGTCTAATGCAGGTTTGCATAGGCGTTTTTGTGTTGAAACCGCTTCCACTACTTGCTATCTTATTAATCGATCACCTTCTATTGCAATTGAAAAGAAGGCTCCAATTGAGGTATGGTTTGATTCCCCAGCAAATTACTCAGAATTGAGAGTTTTTTTTGTTGTACTGCTTATGCTCATGTTGATAATAGAAAATTAGAGTCTAGAACTGTTAAGTGCATTTTTCTTGGTTATAAATCTAGTGTTAAAGGATATGAGCTGTGGAATTCTAAAACAAAGAAGGTTGTGATTAGCAAAAGCATTATCTTTAATGAATCAACTATGCTTCATGATAAACTGCCAACTAATGTTCCTGTTGAGAGTGAGCAGAATTCAAGTGTTCAGGTGAAGCATTCTGTTGGTTCAGATGTCATATCAGATAAGGAAAATATTGTTGTTCATGATGCACCTATTGTTGAGCAGCCACCACAACGGTACATTGCAGTTGACAGGCCTAGGAGGGATATTAATCCACCCAAGAGGTTGATTGAAGAAGCTAATATTGTTGCTTATGCTTTGAGTGTAGCATAAGAAATTGAAGGTAATGCAGAATCTTCATCATACTCTGAGGCTATTAGCTCCATTAATTATAATAAGTGGATGACTGCTATGCATAATGAGATGGAATCACTTGAAAAGAATGACACTTGGGAACTAGTGAAATTATCAAATGAGAAGAAACCTGTTCGTTGCAAGTGAATTTTCAAAAGAAAAGAAAGTATTTCTTCTACTAAACCAGCAAGGTATAAAGCAAGGTTAGTTGCTAAAGGTTATAGTCAGATTCCAGGTATTGATTTTAATGATGTTTTTCCCTAGTTGTGAAGCATAGTTCTATTCACACTTTACTCAGTATTGTTACTATACATGATTATGAATTTGAGTAATTAGATGTTAAAACTGCATTCTTGCATGGGGAGTTGGAAAACCCTTCGATGACTTATCGGCTGCCTTGCTTGAGGAAGAGTGTCACTAAAATGGAGACGAACCAGAATCACGTCCGATCTTGTTTCTTGATTGAGTAAAAAAGGGATATATGAAGTTCGTTCTCTTCCTTTGTGTCCAACCTGAGGGTTTTGTTATTCCTGGAAAAGAACATCTTGTTTGTAGATTAAAGAAATCTCTTTATGGTTTAAAGCAATCTCCTAGGCAATGGTACAAGAGATTTGACTCCTTTACGCTTTCTCATAATTTTAAGCGGTCTGATTATAATAGCTGTGTTTATTTAAAGACTATTAATGGTTCAATTATTTATTTGCTTCTCTATGTTGATGACATGTTGATTGCTGCAAAAGATAAGTCAGAAATAGCAAAACTAAAAGCACAATTGAGTAATGAATTTGAGATGAAGGACCTAGATGCAGCAAAGAAAATTCTTGGCATGGATATTATTAGAGAGAAATAATCTGGCAAGTTATACCTTAGTAAAAAATGTTATATTGAGAAGGTCCTTCATCATTTTAATATGCATGATGCAAAACCAGTGAGTACTCCATTAGCTTCGCATTTCAGATTATCTTCAGTCTTATGTCCTGAGTCAGATTATGATATCTATTACATGTCTAGAGTTCCATATTCCAGTGCAGTTGGTTCTCTTATGTATGCCATGGTTTGTTCTCGTTTTGATTTATCTTATGCACTGAGTGTTGTTAGTAGATACATAGCTAATTCTAGAAAAGAGCATTGGAAAGCAGTTCAGTAGATTTTCAGATATTTGTGTGGCACTTCTAATGCTTGTTTGCAGTTTGGAAAAATCTAGAGATGGACTTATTGGTTGTGTGGATTCTGATTATACTAGTGATTTGGACAAGAGGAGGTCACTCATAAGTTGTGTTTTCACCATTGGTGGTTGTGCTGTTAGTTGGAAGGCAAGCTTACAAACTACTGTTGCCTTATCTACCACTAAAGCAGAATGTATGGCTATTTCTAAAGCCTGTAAAGAAGCTATTTGGTTAAAAGGTTTGTACACTGAACTTTGTGGAGATAATTATTGCACTACTATATTTTATGATACTCAGAGTTCTATATACCTTACAAAGGATCAGATGTTCCATGAGAAAACAAAGCACATTGATATGAGATATTACTTTATTCGAGGTGTTATTGCTCAAGGTGATGTCAAGGTGTGCAAGATAAGTACTCATGACAATCCAGCTGATATGATGATAAAGCCAGTTCCTGTTACTAAGTTTGAGCTTTGCTTAAGCTTAGTTGGTGTTACAGTCTAGTCCTAGAGACTAATTGGCGCATGGTGATTTTTATCTTATTGTGGAGTTATTTGGTGATTGATGATTCTTTATTTTACTACAAGAGAAAATTCATCTTAAGGTGGAGATTGTTGATTTTGTGATCCGAATTTCTAATATGGGTGTATCTGGATTAGTTGCCATATTAGCGGATAAATCTTACTTGGACTCTAAGTCTGTTTATCCCTTTATATACCTCTTGTAAGCCGCACGGGGAGAGTAGACGCTTGACAACTCATTGTAATCCCTCGGCGTTTTGTAAACACTCCTCATATAATGATCATCACTGGTTGGCGTCCGTGTTTTTTTTCCGTAAGGGTTTTCCACGTAAAATTCATATCTCTCATCTCTATTGATCCGTATATTATTTCTAACAAAGGGAATAGAGGGATTCACCGGAGAACAGAGCGGTGAATGAGATCAAAGGTGGCGGTGAAGTTGTCTGCTCTGGGATGGTGATGGGGACGAAGAGCGTTCTGGCCTCTCTAGCGCACAGAAAGAACGTAGAAGGGGTGCATTAGAGAGAGGAGCCTGAGGAAAAGCTGATGCACAGGATAACAACGGTGGGGGCTCACCTTGACGGTGGAAACTGACAGGTGGAGCCACTGGTCGGCGTTGGAGATGACGATGCAAAGACAAGAGGGGAAAGTGAGAGGGGGATGAGGCAAGGAGAAGGATGCGCTCTGCTTGGATTATAAGGGGATGGAGGTGGTGAGTTCTCGCGGGAATAATTGATCCCACGACGCATTTTCTCACACCTGACGCGGCGCGACGCTCTGGAGCAATGGGACAACCTCGCGGCTGCAACACTCAAGTGCCTTGCGTCGGCCACGTGCGAGGGAGGGATGAGTTTTTTTTCTTCGAATCACCCGGTACAACACATAGACGCCCCCACACCACCACACGCACGCACTCACACACACGACGCCTACGAAAGACTAGACGAGCGAAGTTTGATGAAGAAATGATGAAGTCACCACTAGCGCCTCGCTTGCGACGGGCACGTCGCCTTCCACTGGTGTTTGAACCCTAGTGGGCTGAGGGATGAGTTGGAGAGGGAGAGATGATAGAGCCGTGTGGGAGAGCGAAGGAGCAAGAGAAATAGTGCGGCTGCTGGCGCATGGGTACGGGTCCGCATGGCAACGAGGGCGACAGAGAAGCGTTGGTGAGCAGTTGGGTTGGCTTGTCACACGCGTGGGCCAGCTGGGTCGTGTGAGAGATGGAAGGTAGGGAAGGGGAAGACGGGCGTGCGGCTGGGCCGGCCGGTCTGCTGGGGGAGAGTTGGGCCGTGCGGAAGAGGAGGGGAGGAGGAGAAAGAAATGGGCTCGCAGTTGGTTTCGGCCCGAGGAGGAAGAGGGAAAAATAGAAAGGAAATGAAAATTCGTTTGAGAGATAAAGGAATTTGGAATTGAATTTGAATTCAATTTCAGAGGAGTTTGAGCATTCCAATTTGTTTGTAGATTTTTATATAATTTAATTTAGAGCATGGATTTTGATTTGACTTTTTGAAATGAGACAAAGTTTTTGTAAATTCACAAAATGCATCAAAAGTTTTTAAAAATCCAATAAATTCAAGAATATTTCAGGAAGCTCAAATTTGAGCTGTTACATTGTCATTTGTAACAATATATTAATATAGAAAATAGCGGTCAAAGTGCTACCTTGTGGACCGTGTCGATGTCCAAAGTCACTTACATTCGCGATCAGATGTAGCAAGTAGGGGATGAATGGCTATTGTTGCTCCGTTTGTTTGTGATTTGCCTTGTGTAGTGGATAAATGGCATGGCTTTTGTATGATCAATCCTAGCTAAAAAGGACCACGCGGGGCCATGCATGCATATTTATTTGCATAAAATGCACTCGAGCATTGGTTCAAGGGCGTAGATCAAATGTAGAACAACGGTAGGATAGCGCAAGGAGAAATTATAAGTATCCAGATTGATCCGGATCATGTTCTTGTACACATTTAGCACAACTCTGTTCTTTTTTGTTTGGCATTTCTGGTACCATAGAATCTTGATCATGGTCATGATCAGCGGTGGATCCATGTATAACCTGCGGCGGATCCATATGGATCCATATACAACCTGTGGGTCAACTGTCCTAGTTGACCCCATAGATTTTTGCAAACTAATCTAAATTTGATACATATTTACGTATCTTTACTATTAAAAGAACCATTTGGTGGTGGTGAGTTTGCCACCCACCACCATATACTTGATTGCTGCCAGGTGGGATTAGTATTCAAAAATTAGTAAAAATTGTCACAAATTCGCTGGTTCTAGGATTCGAACCAGGTACTACACCAAAGTTAGGCGCATGCACTAGCCAACCCAACCAGCCTTTTCTTCTCGCTCGCTCTCCGCGTTGCCTCTCCTAGCCAATTCCCATTCGTGTTGCCTCTCCTTCCCAATCCCGTGTGTGTGTGTGTGTGTGTGTGTGTTCAAATTTGAAATCCTCCGGATTGGTCAATCCATCGTTCCCCGCTGTCCTCGCCGAGCCCTTCTTCTTGCTCATGTTCGCCTGTCGTCGGTGCTACTCCCTATACCCACACAACCGCCATCATCGAGAATCGCCTATGCGTGGAGCACCCGAACTCCGGCGAAACAACGCATCCCCACTAATTCCCCATGCCTTGCTTCCAATACCAATGCCCCCAAGCACCCGAGCCCACTTGTGTCTTCGTCGACAGCCTCCTATACCTCTGCCACCGTAGATCCGCTTGGCCGTCGCAGATCTAGCACTCTCCTGCCCGGACCTCTTTTGTCCTCCTCTCCATCATCTTCTTCACACGCTCTGGCAATGTCGTCCTCGAGTTCAGCTGCAGCCTTCGTCCTCGAGTCTAGCTGCCACTGCCACCTCTAATCGAGCAACCTGCCTTGGCTCCATCTATTGCCTCCATCCTCGACTCTACCCACCACTAGCACCTCTACTCCGTGCTGTCTCCATGCTCAACTCCGGCCAGAACCACTGCCTCAACTCCAGCCCCGTCCTGGCCCCCTCCTTGGCGCAACTCCTCTGCCCCGTTCGATCATCACCCCCTCCTCCGCGAACCGCCAATGGCGGATCCGGAACGAAAATGACAGAGGGTCCATGAGACAAGATAGGTCATGTTCGGCTAGACTGTGGCTTACGGTGTCCCCTCATATTAGTTTAGGGGTATCCACATTACATATATATGATTATATCCAAAGAAAAATGATTTTTGGACCAGTGTCCTGTGCACCCCTGTATGCTACAGTAGATCCGCCCGCCACCACCTGTTGTTGTCAGCTATGAGGCCAAGGAGGCGATTCTCTTGGTGAGTCCTCTCCCCCTTTCTTGGTTTTATCTCCCGTTCGCCGGCTATGATCGAAATCTGAATAAGCCAGCTAGATTAGACTGATATAGTGCATAGTGACTGTGATTAATTGTTGATTTGGTCTCCACGTACTGAAATGACTCCTCTTTCTGCTGGTCGTATTTCAATTTCTTGGTAGCTACAGAGAATGATTTGGAAAATGGATTGGATTAACAATTCAGAATGCATTGCAGAGGGGGGAATGCCCATGAAGAGGTCAAAAGACAGGGGGATGAAGGAGTTGGCCCGACGGATGAAATGGTATGAGAAGGTAACAATTATTCCCTATGCTTTGGTTCACACCATTGTTTGATTGAGTCCCTTGTAGCTTTTGTTGATGGGTGTTGTGGTTTGATGTGCGAAGCAAAGGAGGGTGCAACTTGATTTGATCCACGTCGTGTCATAGAGGGTACTGCAAGGTATACATGTCAACCATGTGCATGATTGGAATTAGATGTGTTAGATTTAGTGTTTTTTTATTGTAAGTATCATCAACTGTTTGTCTCACAAACACATTACTGAAAGGAGTTAGTATTGTGTGCCTTGGAAACAACAGGTAAGCTTTCTCCTACTTACTTTTGATAATCATTGAACAATAATAAGAACAAGAAAAATATTGCTGACTATTTTAGATTGAAGTGCCTAAATCTTTGGGTTAATGTTCATGTGTCACTTTATTCATTATGTGTTAATGTACCATATAATTGATAGAATTATCTAATATGTGATTGTCGCGTCTTTTATTTAGACTATAGTCTGCATATTTAGTAGGGTGCACTTCGATCCAGATATTGCATCTGCCCATGAATTGAGGCGGAGGTAAATGGAAGTTTAGTTATATTTATTTCATTATTTAGATTTTGTTATTATTTATTAATTACTAATGCTTTTGTAGAATTAATAACGAGCTTAACTGATAACCCAGGACCATGACACCAGAAGGGGAGGAAGAACGTTAGATGTGTGACACAATTGAAGGAATCATTGGTTCGGAGATATCTTTTGTTGTGGTAGTACTATGAACATGTGTTCATGTTATTTTGCCTGATTTCATATGTAAGGTTTGCAACATGGAACTATCATGTGTACCTTTTGCAATGCAATGGAATGGATAGCTCCAACTTGTAACCGAATCTAAATATTGTTCACAAAGTCTAAATGTTCTCAATCATAATTTAGACTACTTGTGATCATTAGCTGATGGGTTGCAGTTGGTTAGATTTTTTCCGTGGCAACGAACGGGCACTCAACTAGTATAAAAGGACTTGGTGGTGGTGGTGAGTCTGCCATCTACCTCCTATCTCTTGAGTTGGTATGATCTTTTATAGATAAATATGTGCATAAGTTATTTGAAGGACCTTCTGTGGATAATTAGATTATCTGTGTATGTGGCTTGTTGATTGGATGCAAAACTTCTATTTGTAGGGATAAGTACCTTATGCATATTGGTTTTCTAAGTATATAACTTATATTATGTTTATTTGAAATATGTTGGAACGCACGGGCACTTGGCTAGTTAGTCCATGAATTTTTAGAGAAATGACCCAACTTCAAATTATTTAGTTACAATTGACCCCACATGGTATAAATCCTAGCTCTGCCACTGGTGATGATGATCTGCACCTTTGGTGTGTAAGAGGGATGGGGAAGTGAAGGAGAAGGGAGGAGGCGAAGAGGCGAGGCTTAAGAAAGGTGAGGCAAGGTGCGAGAAGTTGGCTCGTTCTCAGTGAGACAGGTGAGCGGTGCTCGAGCGGCTGCTGTGCGGGGCGATGAGACTGCAGTGTGAGGTGTGGGAGACGGAGCAGCGATGTGACATGGAGGAGAGTGTGGGTTGGGCATGCGCATTGTCGGGGCGAGGACGATGATATCGATGCCAGTAGTGACATGGCAATAGAGGCAAAGACGTGGGAGCATGGCGACACATGGCGCGGCGCGGCTCGATGCAATGACGCATGGGGGAGGATGGCATGGGCTACGACATGAGGAGGAAAGCCCGGCTGGGCGGGCGCTAGTGGGTCGGTAGGTGGGGAAAGGAGAAGTGTATTGGCCAGGAGAGAAAGAAAAGAAAAGGAAAGGACAAACGTGGTCGATTTTAGTCCAAACCAGATTTTTGAGGTTTTTAATTCCTTTCTATTTACTTTTACTTTTACTTTTAAATTCAAATTTCAATTCAAAATTTTTATTTGGTGACTTCAATTCAGATTTCATTTTAATTCGCCTTTATAATTTGTTGATTTAAATTAGGTTTGTATTTCGTAAATTGTTTCTTGAAATTCAAAACTTGGTAAAGATTTAAATAAAATCCAGGAAATTCAAATAACACTCAAAATGTAACGAAAAGTTTTTAAAATTCACCAATTTTCACTCTTTGAATTTGTTTTATAAAATTTGGGACGTCACGGATGAGAACCTGATTCGATTCTCAATGATTATATGATATGATAAGAAATGGCAGCCACGCGTTGGACCACCCAGTCCAGCATGTTCATCAGAACGCAAAGGCGCTGTCTGCCACCGCATGCAGTTATGAACAAGAGCAGATATTGTTGGAAGAACAGTACAATTATTAATACACAATACTTTTCACTGCTTTGTCTTCCAACTCATGCAAATATACTATTATATGATGTTACATTTAGTCCTAAGATTCGAAGAGAGAAACAAATACAGTGGTGATTACGTAGTCAAAAGATTCATGTAGAGAAAGCAGTAAAGAAAGAAGAACAAAAAAAATGAAGTAAAAAAGCACACTGATAGAACAGTACTGGTAGTCTGCAAATCTGCATCAAGAGGGCCCTGTACACATCTTGGGGCAGTAATAATATGTATCACGAGTTCCAGCCTCAGCTGCAGCTATACACGTGCCTGAAATTATTGATCTGTCCAGTTCTTCCATGCAGCCGTAGTGAACTACTATCAACGTAAGATCGCAATG
This sequence comes from Ampelocalamus luodianensis, assembly GCA_036346255.1. NCBI lineage: Eukaryota > Viridiplantae > Streptophyta > Magnoliopsida > Poales > Poaceae > Ampelocalamus > Ampelocalamus luodianensis. Next base: position 18,180,467 of record CM070629.1, on the reverse strand, counting down.
GAAAATGTTGCTCCATGTTTTGTTGCCCGCTTGCCGATGTTTTTCCTCAACCTGCTAGTTGTCCAAGAGCATGGAACGGCATGTCATTTCTTTCGGAACCTAATTGCATAGTATGAACTTAATTCCGTATGCAAGAAATCAGTTCCGTAGCATGATCATCAATCGGATTTCAGATGTGCAAGTGGCTGATTGGATGGAAGATGTACCTAGTTGTCACTACTGGACTGATTCTCTGGGGATCTGCGAAGGCGAAAGCGGGGACTCCTCGCTGCTCCGGGAGTCCCCTCTCCAGTCATCCTGCACCTGAGCAGCAAACTGCAGGTTCCAGAGCACGTCCTCGACCGAGGGCCTCTGCGTCGCCTCCTTGGCCAGGCACCTCAGGCAGATCTCCATGACCGTCCTCAGCGACTCGTCGGAGCATCCCTTGCTCACTGCTTGGTCAACAAAGCTCCTCCTCTTGCTTGGTCCTTCAGCTGTTAACGCCGATTGCAACTGCAGCACGGCGAGGATTAGGTGATTATTGCGTGCAATACTACTGCAAGTTGAGTTCAGAAGTAGGCATTGTGCAGTGTAAAGGTCAGAGAGACTTGAGAGGCAATCATACCTGTTCTTTCATTATTTCTACCTCATATATGGAAGTGATGGGCCTGCCTGAGATAACCTCAAGTAGTATCACTCCGAAATCGTAGATGTCCATCTTATCACCATTGGGTACCCTGCAAAATGTAATTTACCATTAGTTTTTACGAAGACCAATTACATTGAGTAGACCATGGGATAGGTAACTAGGTGATTTTTCAAGTACCTGTCGGATGGATACTTGCTTCCAGCTCCTCCCTGCATTCATCCACAAAAGATGGTATAAACAACATTGTTAGTTCAAACCGTACTAATTCGTAATTCAGAGACAAGATTACAGCATTAGAATTGCCTGAATTATACCTCAGATTTCATACTCTCAGCTAGGATGGGGATATTGTAGCTGCCGATTTTGGCAACAAGATTCTGATCCATAAGAATGTTGGTGATCTTCAAGTTATTTGCAAATAGGCCAGGTATGATCCCTCCATGCAAGAACTGAATGCCCTTCGCAACACCAATGGTAGTCGATATTCTCTGCACCCAGGAGAGCTTTCGCCCTTCCGTTCCTTCTGAAGATCGATATATCGATGACCGTCAGATAATCAGTGATAGGATTGTCAGAGATAAATACAGAAGATGGAAACTTACGTGAAATTCTGCTCCTTAGGCTCCCATTTTGCACGTACTCGAACACGAGATACAATTGCGTCACAGTGGAATCGTCGAGGTTATATTCAAAGCAGTGTCCAAGTGCGCTGACCAAGTGTCGATGCCTGAGCTTTGATATCATTTCAATGTGACGATTGAAGCTTTGGGAGGTCTGGCTCTTTTTTACTTTCAGGGACCTTATTGTCACTGGGGCCCCATTAGTTAGCCTTCCACGGTACATCTGACAGTGACAGAGCAAACAACCTTTTGAATATTTTGCTCACGATTATGCTATTCACAATATTATACTTGAAAGAAATGATGTCATTCTATAGATCGGAAAGGTCACTGTTCTTAGTTTGACATTTGACAAGCACAACAAACGGGCTTAGCACTTTCAAAAGCTGTTTTCTTGATAGTTTTTCAATAGTAGTCCATCCATTATAGTTCATTCTGGAGAATTATAATAAGAGAAAATGAAGCATGCAGATCTTTTCTAATGAACAATAATCATGTAAAAAGAGTCAAGTGAGTACAAATAGCAAACACTACCATAACTACCCAAAGACGACATTTTTTAGACTACTACCTAAAGATGGACATGAAGCAGCTAGAATGTTTGCTATTTGAATTGGAGCTCTGAAATTGAACAAAACGTGAATGGATTGACGGAGAACAGGCAAAGGTGTACCTGGCCATGAGAATCTTGCCCCATCAGACTAGAAACTTCAAAGTTATTTGTTGCCGCTTCGAGCTCAACCAAAGAAAATGATCTGTATGCTGGAATGCCTAGAGCTCCCAATTTCACTGTCTGAGATATGTAACCTATTTGTTACAAGTAACGGAAAACAAGTTAGTTAAAGTTCAAACTTTCAGTGAAATTAGTAAACACTATGCACAGAGAGCGAGATCATACGCGCATCGGCGAACAATTTGGAAGGATAGGCACTTGATGCATGTTCCACCAGTCTTCTAGGAGGCCTCGCCTTCGCTCTTCTCATGCTCACCTTTCTTACAGCAAAGAAGATTGCAACACTGACAACCACTGCGCCGACAAGAACAGCTGCCACAATGCCGGCCACGAGCCCGGTCTTTGCGCCGGACTTCTTGCGCACCTGATCAGGCACAATCCCTACAGCCAAAGCCTGGTTCTGACAGAATGGGGATGGTTGCTGGGAATCATCATTGGTGGACAGGCAATTCGCCGAGAAGAGCACCATCTTGGAGTGTTTGTTTGAGCTCAGACAGGTAGGAAGGCTTCCCGTCAGAAGATTCGACGACAAATCGACGAACTGAAGATTTTCCCCGCATGACATGTTGTTGGTCAGCAGCCCGGTGAACCTATTCCCGGCGATGCTCAGGTACTCGATCGACGGCAGGGAGAACAATGCCGGCATGAAGGGCCCAACAAACCTGTTCCTTGACACGTCCAGGTGCTCAAGAAGGTAAAATGAGCTCAGTTCAGAAGGAAGGCCATCACTGAACCTGTTGCTACTCAGCACAACACTGACCACCTTCCTACCGAGCCTCGGAAAGTCCGGTCCGAGTGAGTTGTTTGCCAGATCAATCACCTGAAGGTTCTTCAAGCTGCTCAAATCCGGCAAATTCCCTGACAAATTGTTCGAAGCGAGCACGAGTGACCTCAATGACCCCTTGTCTCTGACAGACTCCGGCACGGTTCCCTCCAGTGTGTTGTTCTTCAGGCTCAGGACAGCCAGCAGTGGCAAGCTCCCAAACCAGTCAGGCATTTCACCACTCAACATGTTGTCGTCAATGATCAGTGTCTGAAGATTACTGAGCCGTGACAACCCCTTGGGAAGCTCACCATAAAAGTAGTTGCTGCTCATGTTGACGATCTCCAGCGACGCGAGCCGCGATATCTTGCCAGGCAATGGCCCCCAGAGGCCAAGGTTGGTCAGGGTGAGCACCTTCAGATCAGGCAGCCTGGACAGAGTTGTGAAGAAGGAATCAATGGAGAACGTCTTGGGGAGGGCAGAGGAGCCGTCCGGGCCGATGATGTGCAGCTGCGTCACGCTGTCCTCGTAGCACTCGACGAAGGCCGAGGTGGTCTTGTAGTCCCCTCCATAGCAGAAGTCAGTGTAGTTGTGCCAGTTGCTGAGCACTGCAGGGTAGTTCATTAGCTGCTGGATCTTGAGGAGAGACCAGGTTTGGGAGGACTGCAGCTGTGTGGTTTCTGGGACCAATGCTAGTGCCACCGACAGGAAGATGAGCAGAAAATGGCTAGGATTTCCAGCCATTTTTGGTTAACAGAAAGATTTCTTCAGATTTTGATTTCTTGATGGATACTAATCTAGAACAGGAGAGCTTGATGTAGATGATGAGCAAAGAAGCAGAAATTGCCAACCTTTTTCTCAACTTGAGCAGAAAAGATGAGCAGGGAAACAAAAGCGGCCAATCTTTCTACTTTCTTGATCAAGAACACTAACAGAAGTGCTAGAATCTGGGGTTCTGGCGTGGAAGCAAAAACAACAAAAACTAAAGCTTGGATGCTAGGAGCAGAAATACCAGCAAGATAGCATGAAGGTAGCAACTGAACTCAGAAAAGCTAAGCTGCGAGGAACTATAGTTATTGGAGATAGCTACTGGTCACCAGAAAAATAATGTGCCACAATGTCCAATCCTCCACAGGGACCTGACTAGTAGACCACTAGTTCTTTTCACCCCAAAGTAAGAAAGCACTGGATACCGATGCATCTCCTCTCCCTGCAGAAACCTCACCAGATTTGCTTCCTTCCTTCAAGAACTGGCAAGAGAACCACAAAACAAATATATCAAGTTTCCAAAGCATCACTTCAGTACCAAGATTGCTAGCACTGTAACTTACTATTCCAAGAAACCAAAGAACATAAATGCAGGAACCTCACCATTGAGCCACTGAAACAGCACAGCTGAATAGTAGTGCAGGGGCCAAGAAAGCATATGCAGATGAATGCAAGTGAGTGAAATAGGATAAAAAAAAATAAGTATAGGGTTTTTGTGAGGGAATCATATGCTGTGTCGTCTACTACTCTACTGTCGCTGAGCATCACGGGGTGGCAGAAACACGAGGCAAAGGGGTAAGGGGTCTCCAAAAGATTGAGCTGGAAAATGGAGGTTGGCAAAAGGACAATGAGGTGTGAGCCCAGTGCTCTCTTTTCTTCTTCTCCCCTTTAATCACAAGAATAAGAATTCAGCAGGCAAATGGTTCCTTTCTTTTCCACTTATGCCGGCCTTTCCTGGGATAACATCTTTTCCTGTGCTTTTCTTTCTTTTTCATTCTGAAGATTTGTTAAAGCAAAGAGTAACTATTCTGTTGTTTTCTGGTAGGTTAATGTTTTAAGTGCGATCAATAGGCATATAATATTTGAGCTGGTGGTAGAGCAACACCCTATCACAGTGCGACCTATAGTTGGTTCATTCATTATATTAATTTTCTTTACTGTTTGGAACATGTGTTGCTTCTTAGTTTGCTTGATTCCCAGCTTATTAATTTGAGCGACAGGGAGAATATTAAGTATTATTAGACAGACCTTCCGCCTTCCATGCATTGCGCCTCGGCTTCCTACATGTACGATGCTTTCTCTTACAAGGATCACGGATCACATGTTTATATATATATATATATATATATATATATATATATATATATATATATATATATATATATATAATAACTCATGTACTCTGATTTTAATCATAAAAGATAGCATAACTTTCCTCGCTCACATGGTATCGAGCATCTGCGACCACCGCTTTTAGCTAAAACATATTCTGCTAAAACTACACATCATCCACTCAAGATCATGTCCGGTCTTAACGATGCCATCGCATACTCTCGGTTGCATGAAGATACTCCCTAGGAGAGAGATCGCCGTGACGCGTGAGGAGGCTGCTGCATATATATATATATATATATATATATATATGTGTGTGTGATGTGTGTGTGTGTGTGTGTGTCCATGTACTCGATGAGAGGCCACCCTCGTTTGCGCCCAGAGGCCGACGCGCGTGAAGAGGAACTTCACCGCGTGATGCTCCTCCACGAGGCCACCGCCATCGCCAACCTGCATGCACAGGCCGTCGCCGTCTAGAACATCCGGGCCCTTGCGCCCGTGGTTCTCGATCTCGTCACCCCCAACTACAGCAAGTGGTTTTCTCACCACCCTTGGCAAGTATTCACTCTCCGACCACGTCCTCGCCGACACCATTCGCGCCGACTCCGCCGACTGGTGCCGGATGGACTGTGTCGTTTGTGAGTGGCTTTACGGCACCATCTCCCCCGATCTCGTCGAGATCGTCATGGAGCCCTGCACCACCGCACGGCTCGTGTGGCTCGACCTCGAACAACAATTCGTCGGCAACCGGGAGACGCGCGCCCTCATCCTCGACGCCGAGTTTTGCTCCTTTGTCCAAGGTGATCTCAACATCACCGACTATTGCAGGAAGTTGAAGAGCATGGCTGATGCCCTCGGGGATCTCGACGATCCTGACGCTGACCGAACGCTCGTTCTCGCCGTCTTGCGCGATTTGAACGACAAGTTAGCGTACATGGCGGCCCTCCTCAAGCACCAGCAGCCATTCCCCACCTTCCTCGAGATCCGATCCGATCTCCTCCTCGAGGAGATGACCATGGCCTCGTGCCCATCGAGACCGTCCACCACCTTCCTCGCCACTTCAACCGTGACAAGCCAATCAAGCAAGCTCCTTGGTGGTGCCACTGGCAGTGGCCCAAATGGCGCCACCCGCCCATCTACCCACAACGGAGGCGGGTCTGGCAGCTCCAACCGGCGTCGCCGCCGGGGCAAGAATGGCGGCAAAGGCAACGGCCATGGGGGCGGCCCCGGCTGGTCCTCCTTCTACAATCCATGAACGGGGACCATTCAGATGTGGCCCGTCCCACCCCCCCCCCCCGACGGCCAACTTGGCGGCTTTAGGGACACAGCGAGGCGCGCAAGCGCGCCATCGATGCCAGCGACAACGCGCCCGGCATCCCCTCACAGGCGTTCTTCGCAAGACCGCCATTCACATGGATCACGCGTTCACATGGATCGCGTGTTCATATGATAGCTATAATCTATATATATGTGTAACTCATGTACTCTGATTTTAATCATAAAAGATAGTGTAATTTTCCTCGCTCACAGGTACTCAAGCTGTCGGCATAAATAGATGGTTAAGTAGTAAAATGAGTGTATGTGTTATTACTCTTCTAATAACTTGATGTCTCATCGAGCATTGATCAAGGTTAGTATGGCTCCTTGTATATATATATTATTTTGTTGTACCTTTTATTCCTTGGATTTTACTTGTTCTCTCTCTCTCCTTTGTTTCTTGTTCCTTTGCTTTACTTAAAGCAGGCAAGCTAGACAACGGAAGCATCGCTTTCTCTTAAGTGGCAAACATGCACCAAACCCTCATTTCATGGACAAAGGACTTTCCTAGAAATACAAATAAAAAAAATAAAGTGCAAATTAATTTAGATTTTTTTTGAAACCAAAATTATTTTACATAAGACACACAGAGATTTGCATTGCAAATGTAGTGTGCCCTGTGAAAAAATTGGAATCTGGGGTGCGTGTCATGCATGCGTGCTCCCACATTGATTTGGATGCTTGTCAGATTTGGTGCCCACCCTGTGCCTGAAGTCGTCTAAAATAAATTAATGCTATATTTCCAACCACCTTAATGGGTCCCTAGGAGTAGAGTATCAGAATGGTACTGAATGAAATGTCCTATTAGACCACGCAGAATTACATGCGAGACAAAATGAAGGTAAAACATAGCAGTAGATGCTTTTGATGCTGATTAGTTAACCTGATTGTTTGGCCTGCCTTCCTAGAAGTGTGGTCCACTAATAGAATACTAACACTCATGCGCATGTTACATAGTATGCAGATTCGTGTTAACTTGTAAGACGCAGCAAAAAAAAAGTAACTTTAGAACGTAATATGGGGGCAAAAAGATTTGGATGAGGTTTTCAGTTTCACAGTTTCAGTTCTGTCCAATGCGCGTTTCACGCAGCAAAAAAAAGTAACTTTTACAGCAATGTCCAATGCGCGTTTGACTGATGCACCTCAAGATGGCTTCTCAGAAGTAGAGAAACAGAGGTTCCAATTTCTTAATAGGAAGAAGTTTATTCTACCTCTTTAAGTATCGATATGCGAACAAGTAATCTCATATATTAAAAATCGGATCTTTAACACCCCGAAGTTGCAAAACCGGACAACGTACCCCCTGATGTTGTTTCTTATGGTGGTATTGCGTACGTGGCGTTTGTTCGGCCCGGTTTCGCCAGGTCAGCTGCTTGTGTCGGCTAGGTGAGCTGGCAGGGTTTTTATGAGTTCTTTGGTGCAAGATCCCCTTTACCACATCCGCGTTTCTTCCACTTGAGCAGTTCCCCTCTCTGGCGGCTCCATCCTCACATGCTCCGCTCCGAGAAGATGGCATCGCTGTGATTATCGGTGGCGATTGAAGCTCACTCTCTTCCGAACGAACGTCGAGGTGAGTTCAACACCCCTATTTGTTTTCCGCGGCGAGAATGTATCAATTTCCGCGGTTCTAGGGTTCTTTTGTGGCTAGAGAAGCGGTTCTAGGGTTCTTTTAGTTGATGGATTTCGCCCTCTCGCAAGAGATGAATGTTTCATGCTCAAGTGTTGTGTGGGTAGTTGTCTGACATCTCAGTCTCTTCCCGCGGGATTGTGGTATGAGAATGGATAATCTCGACCTTCTTGGGGTGAGGTTCCATTTTAATAGGGAATTCCTGAATTTTGGTATGATTTTCGAGTACGTAGGTGGAGATGTCTTTTGTAGAGCGCAACAAGGTTTCGTTGCTAGAGATCAAAGGTCATCTCAGAGACCATGTTACATTCACTGATGATATGGTTTTCCATTGGTTGTTCCCTGGTTTAGGATTGAGTAATGGCCCCAGGCTTTTGGTAGATGACAATTCTTGCACAACTATGTCTGATTGCATCACTGAAGGTGGGGTGGTGGACATATATGTTAAAGTTACCCAAGTTGATGGATATGATAAGAGCGACGATGAAAGTGACTCGGAGCATGAAAATCTGGTTGAGATTGAAGAACACAATAATACAGAGGAGGTAGATGTGGTGGTGTCTAATGTGGAGCCCCAACTTGGTGTTACACTAATCAAAGGAAGCAATGACAGAGACCTATAGAGGATTAGGGAATTTTTATAGATCTCCTACGAAGGAATCTTAGGCTATTAGTAGTAAGGGAAAGAAAGCTGCTGCAATAATGGGTGATAAAAGTGACAGCTCTGACATTGATTACTAGCACAAGAGTGATAATAGCTCTACAGAAGAATTAGAAGCAAAGGAAATAAGGAAGCTTGCCAAGGCATTCAAGAGGGAAGTTATGGCTAAGAAATTGGATAGAGCCAAATTAAACCAACCTGAAGATGAAAATTTGGATGTAGGCTATGAGATATCTTACTGCGATTCAAGTGATGAGTACTCATGAGGAAGTTAGTGATGGCCAAGGTGGTGAGCATGTGTAGAGGAAGAAGAGCAGCTAGCCAAGGTTTGACAACAAGGCTGATGTTCCAATATTATCACTTGGGATGGCATTCAAAAGCAGAGAGCAATTCAAGAAAGCTTTGATCAAGTATGGGCTAAAGAACCGTAATCACTTGAAGTTTGACAAGGATGAGAAGAACAAGATCAGAGCCAAGTGTTCATGGCTTGGATGTAGGTGGCTGATTTATGGCTCAAAGAACTCAAAGTGCAATTGGTTCCAAGTTTGCACATTTGTAGATGAACACTACTGCCCTCCAAGAAGGGACAATAAGCTAGTGATAGCAGACAAATATAGTAATTTCATAAAGGCTAACCCAACATAGAAGCTTGAGAACATTAAGCAAATAGTTCTTAAGGTATGGCAATTACTCCACATATATGTTGTTTGTGCATGTGCATGTGGCTTGATCCTTCGTTTTGTCCTAACAAGTTTATTGCTATATTCTGTAGGAGATGATGCCTGATGTAAGTTTGTCCAAGTTCAAGAGAGCTAAGTGGATGGTCATACAGAAGATGATGGATGCACACAAAGTTGAGTACACCAGGGTATTTGATTATCAACTAGAACTATTGAGAAGCAACCCTGGTAGCATAGTGGTTGTTGCCCTTGACCCAGAGATACTGGTGAAGCCTGTCTTCTAGAGGATATATGTTTGCTTAGATGCTTGCAAAAAGGGATTTATTGCTAGATGTAGAAGGGTAGTAGGGTTAGATGGGTGCTTGCAATGGAGAGTTATTGTGTGTTATAGGTAGGGATTCCAACTACCAAATGTACCATATAGCATGGGCTGTTGTAGAAAAAGAAATAAATAGTTCATGGTCCTGGTTTGCTGCACTTATTATCAAGGATAACATCAATGTCCAAGGTGAAGAATGTGTCTTCATATCCGATCAGCTAAAGGGACTTCTCAATGCCATAAGTGACCTAGTGCCCAATGTAGAGCATAGGATGTGTGCTAGGCGCGCGCGCGCGCGCGCGCACACACACACACACACACACACACACACACACATATATATATATATATATGGGGACGTATCTAGTGCTAATGGATAATTCAGTGCTAAGGTGCTAATGTCAATCTTGACCATTGGATTTGGATTGAACAACCAAGATTAATGCAGTCTCTCACCTCCAAGCCATTTAATTACCTTGCATGCTTCCACCTCCAATGTGTCTTCATTAATGCACCTTCATTAAACACCCTGCATGCTTCCACATCCAACGGTCAAGATCCAGATCCAACGGTCAAGATTGGCATTAGCACCTTAACACTGAATTACCCATTAGCACTAGATATATCCCTATATATATATATATATATATATATATATATATATATATATATATAAGAAGCACTCAGATCAGAAGCTACAGAAGAAATTCTGGAGATATGCTAAGGCTTCATCAAAGACCATCTTCAATTACTATAGAGCAAAGCTAGCACAATATACACCTCAAAGTGCAAAGAACATGATGATCACTGAGCCAACCCACTAGAGCAGGGCATTTTTTCAGCTAGGGTCCAAGTGTGATTCAGTTTATAATAACATGTGTGGGTCCTTCAATAACTCTATTGTGGAATCAAAGTTTCTCCCAATCTTGTCAATGCTAGAGGCCATTAGATGTAGAGCGATGATCAGGATTCAAGAGAATAGAACTTGATTAGACAAGTGGTAAGGAGCAATCTGTCCAAACTTATTCAGAAAACTCAAACTGGATATCACAAGGTCTGCTCAATGTGATGTCCTCTAGAATGGGAAAGACTTGAGGTTAGGGAGCAGGACAGAATGAAGTACACAGTCAACTTGGAGCAAATGACTTGTTCTTGCAGATATTGGCAACTATCTGGACGTCTTGCTGCCATGCAATCAATGCCATCTATAGAAGTTCACAACAATTGGATGGGTACATTGACAGCTACTACTCCATAGAGGTTTACAAGAGGATATCTGAGCATTGTTTGGAGCCAGTGCAAGGTGAAGAGAACTGGCCAACTTCTGATCATCCTAAGCCATCACCCTTTGGGTACAACAAAATGCTTGGGAGACCTAGGAAGGAAAGGAGAAGGGAAGCAGGTGAGGCATTAAAGGCACCTAAAGGGACAAAGCTAACTAAGATTGGATGTAAGGTCAGATGTGGTCTCTGCAAAAAAGATGGCCACAATGTGAGGAGATGTTCACTTAATCCGAATGCAAAGCAGAAGAAGAAAGATGCAATTGCACACCTCAGGATAGAAGATACTAGAAAGAGGAAGCAAGCAGAGGCATCAAGCTCTCCACCAGACTTAAGCATCGCATTGGTAAGTACTTAACATCTTGTCATGAAGCTGTAATGAATTGATAGTACATAACCACTCATACTGACATTACCATCTTGCAGGTTGTTCGTAGTGTTGAAGCTGGTACTCAGAGATCACAGAAAAAGTCAAGCGACAGAGCTCCAATTGTCAGCAAGACTACCAAGTAGACAGTTTGTTATGGTTCTATGTAGGTCAATGCACACTTGTAGTCAGTTTGTGATAGTTCATTATCATGAAGCTTTTGTACTTGTCTATGGTCTGGATATGTAAGTATGTAGGTTAATTTCATATGTAGGTGAATGTTTCTAGGTGATGCTCTTTGTCAGATGTATGAAGCTTTTGGACTTGTTCAAGAATTACTGGAAATTGGACATGTCAATGATGTGTTTTGGATATGTAATTACCTGATGCAATGCCAAACTTCTCAATGTCAGTGTCAATGTTGTTTACTTTCTCATATCTGTCAATGTTGTACATGTTCTCAATGTTAGTGTCAATGTTGTTTACATTCACATCTCTTCAGTGCCAAACTTCTCAGAGACAGATGTTCTAGAATTACTGCATTCCATATAGTTCAACATTCAAGCATTACAACTGCATATCATGATTACAAAAGATTCACAGTTGTTGATTGCCACTTGCCCACACAGAAAACACAACTATACTTACAACTACTGTATGAAACAAGAACTTCAACATGTTCTACTTCTAAACTCTAACAACTAATTCTACCACCTCCATTTTCTTCTCCTCCAGCTTGTTCTTCAGGACAACAACCTCTGCGGCGTGCCTTCCTTTGACCTCTGCCACATTTCTCCGGGCATCAACAATGCCGTTCTCCATCTCAACATTCTCCCTCTTCAGCTCTGTTTTCTCCTTTAGTCCCCACATATTATCAGGGAGATCCAACAGCAAAGGATTCAAAAAAGGAGGGGTTTCCGGATCATGCCACTACAAAAAACCGCAACCACCAGCCTACTCCAACAAAAAAAAGGGAACCCAAATCAAAGTGAACTCCAACAAAATCAAGTTCAATACACAGAAATAGATCTAAACTATTTGCTTACCCTTGCTCCCTTGCATGTGTAGTACCCCCTCCCTGGATTCTTATCGCTCCATGAAATCCATTTCAGTGCTTTCTACTTGCAATAGCACAACTACGTAGGGAGGTAGTCCGGCGGCTTCTCACAGTACACCACCGGTTTCTCACAGTACACCACCGGTGACTGCGACCCTTTTGCCCTGCGCCCTTTGCTTCCCGACAGCAACGCGCGTGGAGACTGTGAGGTCCCGGAGCTTCCTTCCTCCTCCACGCCCGAACCCTATCCTCACTAGCACGGCCAGAGAGGGGAACTGCTCAGGTGGAAGAAATGCGAAGGGGGTAAAGGCGATCTTGTGCCAAAGAACTCATAAAAACCCATGCCTACTCACCTAGCCGACACAACAGTCAACTTGGCAAAACCGGGCCGAACGGACACCATGTGCGCAATACCTCCACACGAAACAGCCTCAGGGGGTAAGTTGTCCGGTTTTACAACTTCGGGGTGTCAAAAGTCTGTTTTTTAATACAGGGGTTACTTGTCCTCATATCAATACTTGAAGGGCTAGAATGGACTTCTTCCTTCTTAATAATATACCCAGCTCTCTCACGTGTTCTCGAAAATTTTCTCGGTAAGAAACTTCCGCTTATCCGACAGGCTTCTTTAACAACACTACATGCACGAGAGGTGTAAACTCAAATCCTCTTTAAATAAGTCTTATCCCTTCACACCAATATTTTTTATCCGCTTTAAATTGTGGCTAGATTTTGCAAGAAAGAATCTTACCTAGCTAGGTAGCATCACCTAATTATTTTTCTTAATAAAACACTTATCACATAATTTGCAGTAGGGGCGATCAGCTAAGGTCAAGTCAGTTGCACGGGACACTGGGTCCAAATTTTTTTCACTTGGTATAGCCTGTGATGCATAGTGTGTGACACCCCTAGCCCAACCCGAGTGACACCCTAGGGCACCCAAGACTTGAGCCTAGCAAGGCAGACAGCCAAGCCGACCATGCTCACACAGCGCGCGGCCCAAGCCAGCGGAACGCATGCACACAACCCACTACCTAGGCTAACAATTGGTAGGTCATCACCCAAGACCCAAAGTGGCCTAGTATGGAGCGAATCAGCGAAGCCGTCGTCCACTCACCCTTGGCCTTTGATGTTTGGATGCGCTACACAAGGAGAGGAGAGACGACACTATGGCCTAAGTTGCCACTACTACACCCTACTCGACTGACTCCGCCCGCTGCCTGGTGGTCGCCTCGTCGCTCGCCGGCTCGCCCTTGTGCCCTCATCGGCAATAGCACAACAGCAGACATTTGAACAAAGCGGCCTGAGAGAACAACACAAGGCACGAGTCACGAATCGACATTGGGTATTTTTCTCCACTAAGTTTTTTTTGTAGTTCTCCGGATTTCAATGAATCATATGGATTAAATTTGTGGAGCTGGGTTTCAATTTGATTATTTTTTTATTGATTTTTGTCATATTGTTAGGCTAGAGTTCTAATTTTGGTTGGCATTTGACAATTAAATTGGAGGCAAAAATATTTGGCTAAAAATTTACAGACGTTAGTATCTAGTACAATGTTACCAGATAATTATACATGTGGGCAAAAATATATAATAACACCTGGTCAATTTCGTTTTGGCTCCACTGATTTGCAGCATAAAAAAGTTACTATTGGGAGAAGAAACCCTGTTGGCCTGACACGGGATTTGTGAAGAAAGTAGTACTAGTTAGAAGCGAACAAAGAATATTTAATTTGTGTTGGCGATCGAGTGAGCCGAGCGTATGGGCTCTCGTGAGTGTCGCCACGATCACGTTGCTACGTCTCTGTAAGGGCAGGTGGGCAGTTCCTTCACACCATCACTCATTTGATTCCTCTCTCTCTCTCTCTCACCATCACTCATTTGATTCCTCCCTCCCCCTCCCCCTCCCCCTTTCTTTTTTTTTCTTCTTCTTCTACCCCTTTTATCCCTGATTTGTATTGCCACACATACTGAACCTACCGACTTGTTTAGTTTTGCGAGTTGTATCCGAGGTGGAAAAAAACCTATTGTTTATACAGTGTAAATGTGATAGTAATTCACAATTTTTGAATAATTTTTGGAAGATTTGTGGGGAAAATCTGTTGCATTTTCAGTTAGAGTTCACCATTTTCTGGGAGAAATTATTTCCTCACAGAAGCAAGCGGAAACATTTTTTTTTTTTTTTTACAATCAGTTCATGCTCCATTAACCATATTGAACATGCTAATTTTCATCTGCAGAGACTAGATGACTGATAAGAATCATAAGCTATGGCGTATGAGAGCAATTAAAAGGTTTAAACTAGACCATAAAACCATGTAGTTGACCACCTAATGTATAATGTTCTCAATTATCCCTTTTCATATATGTAATTCATAAGCAAAGAAATTTGAAGGAAGAGTAAGTTACACAATAAAACTGTAGCTTGATTTTTTTTACAAATAGATGCCTATAGTTTCAAAATTGATTTACGCTATATTTTGCCTATAGTTGCAGCGCCCTTTGTAGAGGACAAAAACCATAACAAAATCTCTTTCTCAAAAAGAAAAAAAACATAACAAAATCTCATCCAAACAGGACACAAATCAAATCAAATATCACCTAACTATTGCATATTCATGGGGTAACGGCAAGGAATGGAAAGCACGCAGTAAGACTGTTTGGTTCATTGCCTCAACTTGCCAATCACTCACTTGGGCAAATTTCACTACTTTAGACCAGTGTTTGGTTTGTTGCCATTCTTACGACGTGCCACACTTTCTTAACATCATGCCCCAACTGTTACAACACAGTTCCTAGCCAAAACTTGCCACACTTGGGACGGACAGATTTGTTAGCCATCCATGCCACACTTAGCGTAAAAAGTTTGGCAGTATATAGCTTCCAACCAAACATGCTTTAGATCTGTCAAGCATATATACACCGCAGAAAATGGAATCGATCATCACCTACATGCAAAAATAAATAAATAAATAAATATATATATATATATATATATATATATATATATCTCAAGTACCAGGTGATTACCCTTGTATTAATGAGCCTACCGACTTGTGAGTTACTAAATGATACTCCTACGACAGAGTTGCTAGTACCACAAAAAATCAGGAGCATGCTGCGTTAATGGTGAAGGGCTAGCTGCCGTTGCAGATGGAGACCGGGGAGCTGCACCTTGCAAGAATCAGCTACAGCAGTCCAGCAATTCAGCGCCCATAATTCCACACACTTTAGAGAAAAGACGGATAGTGATGGGCAGAAAAGAGACGCAGAAAAGCTTCTGTTGCTGCTGCTATCTTACCGAGACGTGTGTACCTCTATGTACTGCTTCCTTTGGTTGGCAGAAATAAATCGCTGTCACTAATGGCAAACTATGTAGCAACTCTGCAATTTTTCTTTGATCTAGCGGTTGGAGAGGACTCAGACAGCTCTAGCATGTACTAGGGGCGCTGTGCGCTAACAGTGGCCTCAAGAAGCTAATAGTGCGTGCAATGTTGTGTTTTTCGTGGCCTTTAGGTACTTCTTGACTTGTAATAAAAGTACTACTTCACATGGAAAATAAGGTGGTTATGGAGCGTCCTATATATGTTGGTGTGATGGCTTTTTGTTGCAGAAGTTTCTTGCAGCTTTAATTAGGGTTTGGAACGATAAGTAGCTTAAATTGTGGTTTAGAAACGCCGTGACAATGAAGTACTGTGTTGTACTGTTAAGGTTGTGACTGTATTATTGATCTCAGAACTTCTAATCGACCTTGAATAAGAGGAGGCTATAGCTCTGATCATACCCCGCGTGCTTGCAGAATGAATGGATCAGAAAAGGAGGGGTTAGGATCTATTTTCGGAGCGAGCAAGTGATGGAGGCCAGGAGGAGATAAGTGTAGGCGTTGAACTTGTGAGTAGCATGTCAAGATGAAATATACATGCACATTCAGTGCGAAAGCGTGTGTCTGTACTTTATGAGATTTTGAGTGTTTACGATAAATTATCAACGAATGTAGGATGCGTACTGTATATGTGCAGACAAGTGATGTGTGCTAAGTGTGTGCGCCGCTTTATATTTAAAAAAGATGGATTGATCCAATGTAGCGAACTCGAGCGCAATGCAAAGTTGTTCGATTTCACCCCAGTAGCACGATCCACGAAATTCGACCAAAAATAGAGAGAACGTTAATTACATGCTCACCCATCAAGACATGCTACGGTGGTACTAGTCAAGTACCCTAGTTAGCGCGATAAATCCATCATGGCGTATTTACGAAGAGTGGTTAGCGATCAATAGTTCAGGCACACAAAGACACTTTTTTTGGGTGTGCGCGTGTGTGTATGATCAGTAAGTGTTGGCTCACATGTGCCGGTGACTTCCACGCATATATAGCGGAAATTAAGTGTGAGGATGGCAAAAGCAGAATTTTTTTTAAATAATATTATTTTAAAAGATAATTACAAAAATAAATATCCGCCTCAAAAAATTACAAAACTAAGTCTCTGTCGTCAGTTCAATTGACGACATCAAAAAATTACAAAACTAGGTCCCTATCACCAGTTCAACTAGTAATAGGAAGATGTCGCTAATTGAACTGGCAACAGGGACCATTTTCCCTCCCTGTCGCTGGACCAGCTCCCTGTCACCAATCGCCATTTCAACTGGCGATAGGTAGCTGTCGTCAGTTCAACTGGTGATGGGAGTTGAAACCCTAAACTGGTTAGTCTGTTTGTGATTTTCGTAGATTTTTCAACGGTACGAAATCTGTTAGACTCGCAGTAACATTTTGTGATCGTCGTATGTTGTTCTAGTGCGATGAATTTTTTAAGAATTTTGTGAGGACGATTGATGTATCAATGATTCGTAAGTAGGAAGGTAAGTGATATTATGATGCGTCCGGGAATTCATACACAGTAGAGAACTTTAGATAAATGACTTCTTACATAATATTGCCCATGTACATGCATTGCATATTATGTAAGGAAACAAATGTGAATTTGCCATTACTATCAAAACTACGACAAATCATACTAATATTACACAACATTCAGAAAAACGTTATAACACTTAGTTTCTATCAAAACTACAACAAATCACACTGATATTACATAGCATTCAACAAAATATCATAACACTTAATTTCTATCAAAACTACGACAAATCACACTGATATTACATAACATTCAGCAAAACGTCATAACACTTAGTTTTTTACAAATCAAAATGATAATTCAAAACATTGGCAATAACATATTACAACTGTCTGTGCTTTCCTGTGGCCGCGACCTAAACGTCCCCTATGTGGACTACCTCGAGTCGGGCGACCGGATGAGGTCTCCGCGGCAACGTCCAGAGTGCCGATGTCTCCTTCGTCCTAAGGATTTCTCGTGGGGCATTTCTTGAAGGTGTGCCCAGACTCTCTGCAAATGGAGCACTTCTTCGTACGATATCTGGCTTCTGCTTCGTCTATGTTGTTCCTGATGCGCCGTATCAGTCGCCGACCAACCTTTCCCTTTAGCCTATCAATGTCCGCGGCCTAGATTAGTTGCTCCCAGGTCGGATGGCCAGTGAAATAGCCAACCACGGTGTAACCATACATCTCTACACTCCAGGTTTGCATCATCGCCTCCTTAGTGAAATAGTTAGAGAGGTACTGACTGGGATGCTGCGCCACTGTCGAACATGCGGCCATGACATGGGACCAGGGCCTATACAGAAGAAGGGGCTTGTTGCAAGTGCATATACAACTACCGCAGCGTAGCGTGCACTCGTGGGTGACCCTCTTGCGGTTTGTCCCGTGGCGTCCTTTATCCCTACATATTATCTCGAAGTGAAGCTCTCTTGTGCCTATCTTGAATGCCCGGTGCATCTCACCTTTTTGGGTCTTTTCCTCCATGTACTTGGTGACCATGGTAGAGTAGAGTACACTGTTATTTGTCATGGCGAGCGACGTATTGTTGCTTCTGTCAACAAAGTAGTTTGTGGTACAACGGAGAATTGCCTCCACAATACCAACCAAAGGGAGACACCTTGCGCCGTGTATGACCTAGTTATACACCTCGGCTAGATTGGTTGTCATGATATCATATCGAGCACCACCCCTGTCATGTAGCGGCGGCCACTTCTCCTTAGACTCGTGCTCAATCCAGTCCGAGAAGCGCTTCACCTGCGCCCCTGTCCTCCTCCTCAATCTGGGAGTATCTGTGGGTAGCTGTGGCAATGCTTCGAGGGCCTGGTCAGCGCTTGGGCGCTCTTTCGCTGCCTCCCTTCTGTGTGTTTGGGTCTGCTCATCCAAAATTTTCCAGAGTACTTCGAACTTCTGCTGCTGGTTCTGGTTGCACAGCCGCTTGAACAGATTCATCAAGTCCTTATTGAGGGATTGCTTGTAAAAGTTTGCACCCAAATGCCTCATGCACCACCTACTCTGCAAATCCGTCCACAGAAGTGATACATTCTCTGCTTATTGTAGCTAAGTTATTGCACTCAATAGGCCCACATGCCGATCATGTATGAGGCATACGTTTGGACGGCACTATACAACAGAAATCCTCAAATTCTTCAGAACCACAACCAGCTATCTGTGTTCTCACTTTCAATGAAAGCTAATGCTACGGGAAGAACTTGATTGTTCCCGACCGTCACTATTGCAGTTAGTATCTGGCCCTTGTATCTTCCAGCCAGGAAAGTGCCATTGACGCACAAGATTGGACGGTAATGCCGGAATGCATTAATGCATGGACCAAAGGCGAAGAATGCTCGGTGCAATATCCTCTTATCGGCCCACTTCGAATGCGTGAAATCTTGAATGTCGACATGAGTACCGAGATTCCTGTTTTGTATGATTCGGAGTAGCCCGGGGAGGTTGTGGTAGGAGTTCTCGAACGTACCGAACCATGATTTCAATTCCTTCTGTTTTGCCCTCCACGCCTTGACATAGCTGATTGTGTACTAGAATCTTACCTCAATCGCCCGAATGATGGACCGTGGCTCAAAATCTATATTATCCATGATCTCACTATACATGAGGTTGACGATGAAGCCTGATGATAGGTTCCTGTGGGACTGCACTGACTCGGTGACGACATATGTGTGAGGGACAACTATAAAGCACTTCCAGTAGGTGTCCCACTTAGACTGAAATGTGTGCACTCGCCAAGGGCATCCTTCTATGTCGCACATCACGTCATAGGATCTTGAGGTAGACTTGACGACTCTGAATGTGCGCTGCACCGACAAGACCCAGAATTTGACCGTGTCTAGCACGGCCTCCTTGCATTTGTATCTAGCTCCTTGCCTGACCTCGCTCTAGTCGTACTCCCACATCACACGGGAGCTTGTTAACGACGAGTTGTTGAATTGGTATGTGTTCCACTCGGATAGAACAATCTGCTAGTCCACATCATCCTCGTTGTCGGGCCCTTGATCTTTTGATAATGCCATGTAGTCCCGGTCTTCGATATCCATCCTTTGCACTACGACTTCCACCTCCCCACCCTCGTCAGCAAGACCACTAGCTTGTCTGACCGAAGGAGCTACTTCCGCAGGGTCTTCATCGACAGCATCAGCAACTCCAGGAGCTTCGGCCATTGTGTGCGCCGCGTTGTGGCTGGAGTCCACGACTTCTTCTTCAGCGTTAGCACCCCCTTCTTGTCCAACCGTGGATGGAGGAGTGGGCTTGGCATATGCCTGGGCCAGAAGGACCAAATTCCACCCTCCCTCCCTCGCCATGCGTACATATGACTGCCATAAAATTTTTCCCTTCAGCTGCACTAACTCCCAATATGTGGGATGTGCTGCCCGGGGGCCAAGACAACTTAATCTCAGATCGTACACATCACAGTCCACTTAGAATGTGTGGAACAACCACCACATCACTGCACCCCATGTACGCTGCTCTAGTTTTGCTAGGGGCACGGTCGCCGATTGGAAATAACACAAATCAATCCCCTCGGGAACTTTCAGAACAGTCCGCTGATCGTAGTAAATTTTAAAATTGGCCTTGGCCGCCATTTCTATCTTTTTCTCATGCTCCCTCTCGCGAGCTTCGCACTCCCTACGCCTGTATGCTTCGAGATGGGCCTGCGTCTCCCGCCGGATACACTAGTTGTGCTCTTCGACGCGACGCTCCTCCTCCCTCCTTTCGTGGTCCCTATTGGCATCCCACTCCTTGCAGTTAAGAGTCCACTGGTCGTGTAGGTGGATCTCTAGGTCGATCCACTTGCGGTAGCCACATAGCGGATCCGAGAACTACGGGTAGACGGAAGAGGTTGTTAGTGCGTACTTTGAAAGAGAAATGGTAGGGGAACATACTGTTACCTATCCTTACTGGTTACCGATAGCGGCTCGTGTCCCAACAACGATCGAGATAGTCGCAAGAGTAGTTCACGCAACCCAGTAAAGCATGTCCAGGCTGAGCATGTGCTTGGATTTGAAGAACTTACATGTGTCCCTACACCAACAGAGAGACGACGTCTCCCCCTCGGGTGGTTGTTGTGGCGAATGCCTAGTTGGGTTGTTCTGGTAGGGGTTGTTGCTACGGGGGGCAGTGTCATTATGTGGAGGTGGCCTCCTAGCATGCTCCCTTTGTTCCTTCTGGGCCACATACTCCCTTGCGAGTTCGCGGATCTCCTCCCAGTGTTTCTCCATCTGAGCGAGATTGTGTTGAAGTTTGGATGCAGGAGAACCCAGTATGGAAGGGGTAGTACTTGTATACCGAGCCGGTGCTGCGTACGCGGCTGAATTGTAATTTGGTTGAAGAAAGTTCATGTCCATGAGGCAGCGGCTTTGACTCGTTGGGTCACGTCACTACGCAAAGCTAACTCGTCGGATCATGTCGCTGTGCAAAGCTGACTCGTCGAGTCACATCATTGCGCAAAGCTGACTCGTCGGGTCACGTCGCTGGGCAAAGCCGCCTGGTGTTGTCACTCTTAAAAGTAAGGAGGAGTGAATGCGTAGAAAGAGGGTGGTGTGGGGTGTCCCGATGTAGACTCCCTCACATGGTCGTGGTTTGCACGCAAAAAAGAGATATCGAAACACAAGACTAGCATAATAATAGTTGTACAGAAATAAATATTTACAGAGCATAACTGATATCTGGAGGAACAAATATCTACTAACGGCCCCTCTTGGGGTGTACCCCGCGTGTCGCCCCTGGCCTTGCTTGGCGATGGTCCGAGTATGTCAGAGGATTAGGCTACCTCACTAACTGAACGACGCGAGTAGCCTGAGGTGGTGTCATGTAACATCCCAGTTTTCCTGAGTTTTCGAAGATTTTCAAAGTAAAAATAAACATTCGGTTTTGTTGAATTTCTAAAGATTAACTTGAAATTTTACAAGTTAAAAGCAATTTAATATGAATTAATCAAACTTCAGCTAATTCGCTTTGGTTTTCTTGAGTTTGTTGGAGTTCTCCGGTATTTGGATTCCCTTTCCCTGTCTGTTCCGTTTTCTCCGTCAGTTCGTTCCCCCTCCTCCTCAGGACCTCCTCCTCAGAACCTCCTCAGGACCTCCCTTGGTCATGACCTCTCTCGCGGTCACGACCACCCTCTCGCTCATGACCACCCTCTTGGTTTTGACCGGCCCCGCCTGTCAGCCCCCCTTGCTCACCTTCTTCTTCCTCTCGTCGCGTCACGGTTGATGCGAAAGTCTTCGCGCATTAAATGCAGTTGTGTCACATTAAATGCTATCGCCTCCGCTGTGACCGTTCCCTCTTTCGTCTCCTCCCCTACCTGCCCCAGTCCCCTCCCTCACCTGCCGGCAGTGCGCCCATGCCACGCCGCCGCGAATCCCATCTTGTCACCCGGTCCTTCTCCTTCCTTTCTAAATAAATCACCAAGGAGTCCCTTTGCCCATTTGGTTTCCCCCTTGTAGGATCAAGGATAACCGACTAGAGGGGGTGAATAGGAGGTTTCTAAATTTAATCGACCAAATTAAACTTAGAGCACGCTAGTTCTAACAAATACTTCCTAACACAATATATTGAAGGAACTACCAAGCAACATACTACAATAAAGAGCTAATATCAACAATAGATACAATTCTATCTAAGCAATTCAACACAAGATAAATGCTAGAATTGTAAATACAGAATAAGTGAAGACGGGAAATAACCACAAAAGAGACAATAAAGTTTTTCCCGTGGTATCGAAGACTTGCCGGTCTTCACTAGTCCACGTTAAGGAAGCTTGACAACTCAAGCCGGCTCCACGAATTAAGCCTTCCCTCAATCACTAGTGGTTGTTCTTCCTCCGCTCCGGAGATGGTGAACACCAAACCAATCACAACTTTGGCACTGGGCCTCTTCACAATCTTCTTGAAGAGATCACCGTGCAATCACCGCCAAGCCGTCTAGGAGTTCGGCAAAACTCAAAGAGTAACAAATCAATGACCTTCGCTCGACGACACTCAAGTGTAAAAGGATAAACTAGAATGAGTAAATGCACTTGAATGAGCTCAACAACCTCTCAAAGAGTGCACAAGTGAATTTGAGGAGTTGAAAGAATACTTAAGGCTCTAAGAATGTTAAATGTGGTCTAGCACTCTGTCCTTGAGCAGGTGGAGGGGTAATTATACCCCCACCAACAATTATAACCGTTGGAGAAAAAAAACCCAATTTTTCAGCAACATGCGGTATTACCGCCAAGTACCGAGCGGTACTACTGCACTTCTCCAACCACCCTGTAACGGCTATAACAGTGGCATTAATTGCTCTGACATAGCCGTTTTACTCGCACCGCGGTATTACCGCCAACAGACGAGCGGTACTACAGATGTCCGGTCATACCGCACAGCAAGTGCGGTACTACCGTTTCACGAGAGAATCAAAACGGTGCTTACTGGAAAATGCATACCGCTACTTAATCGGAATGACCGGTGTGCGGTAGTTCCGCTCAAGAACTGAGGTACTACCGCAGTTCGGTCATACCGCTTGAACAATTGCGGTACTACCGCACAGAGGGTTTGCACTTCGAACTCAAAAATATGTCTCTCTGGAAAAAACATACCGCCAAGTAACCATCGGAACAACCGGGGTGCGGTAGTACCGCACTACAAACCCGATCGTACCTTTGAGCGGTAGTACCGCGCAACCAACGTCGGTACTACCGATTATCCTGACAAAACAAACTTGGCTTTCCAAAACAAATCCATATGCATGCATGATCCTAAATTGATCCAAAAGGCACAAGAACAAGCTATCAAGCTACTAGACATGATCCCTCTTAATAGTACAACATTTAACCTATAATCCGATCTTCCAACCATTTCTCCTAAGACCGGTAAACCGTAAAAAAGATCCTAGGCTATTTGTACCTTAACCTTGATTCATATTGGTCTTCAAATTGTCCTTTAGCATACTTCTTCATGATCAACCTCACAGTTGGGACTTAACCTTGTAAAATCTCAATAAACATAGTAGTCCCATATACACATATTATCATTAATTACCAAAACCAATTTTTAGGGGCCAAAATGCTTTCACCCCTCAGCTTTCAAACTCTCTCTCCCTCTTGCTCTTGTCCCGTTTCACCATGTCTCGAGTTTCACCACCACCGCTGGAGCCCGTGTCGTCGTCTCCTCATCGTCCTCCTCCGACTTCTCTCGCTCTATCCTGGTGAGTTTTCTCATGCCATGTTCTCCTTCTTTGTTCATATGACCATGTTGAGTAGCCGTATCCTCATTGGACCTCCTTACGACCTGTCGAACCTCCTTCGACTAGGTCATTGGACCTCCTTCTGACCAGTCGAACCTCTTTCGAGAGCTCGTTCTCCTTCATTCGAGCTTCGACTCGAGTGAATCAAATCTCTTAATTTTGTATCTTTCTTTTGGCTCTAGTTGGGTACTCTCATTGGAGTTTTTGTATATTGGTCTTATTTATTTGATTCCTTTCGCACGTGTAGAATCCAACCACTCTGAAGAATTCGTGGACTTGACGACCTCGACCGAAGCCTCCCAACTCTTCAACGAAGGCAAGTCATAGACCTTTTATCATATTGAACCCAATTGATAAAAGTATATTGTTTATATCAACATGCATGGCTAGTTGTATAAAAATGGTTTGGGAATTAGCTTAATACCCACTCGACAGTATGACTCCTTGAATAATTATGAATGACATGTTCCCTTGGACACCATAGGTTGGGTATTCCTAGTTGGATATTGTTGTTATACCAATATGGGTGTGTATTATGCTTAGTCCTGCTTTAGTTATGCGATGGTCTCTTGATCTCATGATTCATTGATGATGAACTTGACTAATATAATATGGAATTGTGGCGCGGCCACTGTTATTAAAAGTTGCTGTGTCATGGCAAGGGCTGCCAATTGGTCGGGTTGAACCAAAAAAAATGATTTCATACTTAGGCGAATGATCTTATAGTAAAGGGGGTGCGGGAAGCACATTGGGATGAGGATGTTTCGCCTGAGTAGTCACTAAGGACTTAACTTTGTGCGCCATTGATCTGGGCCTTACCGTGCAACCACAAGTCCATTTATGGGGTGGATCTGGCCGAATAATTAGTAACATTTTGACCTGGTTATATCGTGGTGGTGTGTGGATTCATATGGTGCAAGAGGGGGCCAAGAAGGCGAAACCTTAGCGGGCAGAACCAAGTCAGAACGGAACTTTGTAAATGCTTTGTGATAATCTCTTAGTCGCCCACCTCAGAAGTGTGTGGACGGATAGTATAAGATGATTATGTCTTATGGGTCAAGCTGTACAACCTCTGCAGAATGTAAAACTATTCGAATAGCTGTGTACCCAGTTATGGACAATGCTTGGTGATTTCGCAAGAGGGGTAGATTTTTCTCAAAAAGGTGGCCGTGGTTGGTTCTGAGTACCACGTCCTGGTCATGGGAGTGGTATGGGAAGTGAACGGGGTGTTCACGAGCTATTTCAAATAAACTAATTAATTATGTATTAATCTTTCAACTTGCGATTTCAATCTACTTACTGTATTTCCAATCAATACTGCTTTCTGCAAAATAACCATAAAGCTATCCTTGTTAAGCCCTGTATGAATACTATTTGCATACATTCTCCTACGACTTGCTGGGTACATTCAAAGTACTCATGGCTTTATGCCCTCTGGTTGATCAGTCGCCGAAGAGGACCCAGGGAGCTTAGAGTTCTATGAAGAGGAGTACTTTAAAGATTATGCGATCTAGGGGACGTCCTCTACTCGATAGCCTGTGGGCATGTCGAATGGCTTCCACGAATTGTTTTGGATCCGCTCCAAGTTCTTTTTCGTTGTAAGCCCTGTGCGGCAGACCTTGTAAGACTTGACCATAAGGTCCCTTTTGCTGTTGTGTATTATTAATTTATCTGCTTCATCTATAATTTGTTGTATGGATATGATTTCATCTATGTTGTAACTGTGCGGGCTAGCTACTGATCATAGGACTAGTTCAGAATGCACAGAAGGTATCGAGGTTGCTACTCGGGGTCCCGACAGAGGTGGTATCAGATCCATATCGACTGTAAGAAGCGACCTTAGTTAGTATGGTCGTTTTAGTCAAGAGTTTCGAAACTTATTTTATAAATCAAACCAAGTCAATTGATGAGTAGTTATTCTTCTCTCATCTTATTCTATCCTTCTCTCATCCCATTTCAATCTCTTCTCGTCTCATTTTTAGGTTCTTACATTTTATCTATTCGGAAACTTTGTTTTCTAATTTAATTGATCTTTCTTACCATAGTAACCTCAATAGGATCGAGCTTTGCTTTGAGTCAACCATCCATATAAGTTAGATTATAAGTGCTTTAGTAGAGTTTACCCTCCTAAGTTTCAGTATCGTTATTCTGTGTAATAGGACATTCGGCTTGAGTTTTGTTGCCTCTTAATAGCTTTTCGGCTATTTGTCTTTCGGGTTTAACAGATTTTCCCCAATTAGGTTGTTCCATATTTCTTCCTTGGGGGTTGTCTTGCGTCGGTTGGGTCAGTCCCGGCGCACCGTGCAGCTAAGAAGCCCCCACGGAGAACTGGGTGCCACGTTGGTCCAAGTAGTAGTCCGCGGAGCGTGCCTCATCGTGCGACAAGTAATCGTTCTCCCAAGGCAGTGGTTGATCTGTGAAGCATTACATTGCGCATGTAATCATGGCGAAAACTACAAAAAAGGACGTTACACAAACAAGCAAGGTGGTCATACCTGGTGGTACGAAGGCGTGCCCCGATGACTCCACGTACTCCTGCCCCGCGTACTAGTAGAGCTCAAGACCCACAAGAGAAGATTGTCGTTAGTAACTAGTGGGGTTCGAAATAAAGAAGCATTATGTTACGTATGTAATCATGGCGAAAACCATGAATAAGGACGTTACGCAAGCAAGCAAGGTGGTCATACCTGGTGGCACGAAGGTGTGCCCGATTACTCTGCGTACTCCTACCCCGCGTACCGGTGGAACATAGGACCTGCAAAAGAAGATTGTTGTTAGTAACTAGTGGGGTTTAAAATAAAGAAGTAGAAGTGAATGTCTCATGCTCACCTACAAAATGTCATGCCCTACGGTGCTCCCACCACGGTGCCACAACGACACGCCTACCACGTCCGGGGTAGGAGCCCGTGGTCGTGAACCACCATGGCTGACCCCTCGTCCTCGCACTGGTGGGTCCACCGGGTCCCTCGACGTGCAACAAGTTGCAATCTGGATGCCTTGTCTCGCCTTCTCCATGATCCGCTGTAGGACCCCTCTGGTGTCCCCCAGTGTCATCTAATGCACAAAGGCTGCAACTCGAGGACCTCTCGGTGTAGATCCATCTGGACAAGTAATCAACAAGTTAGAAACCTAAATTTTGCAAATTAAATATGAATTACAGACTGTTCAATATGTATGGATTGGTGGAATGCGGAGTCCGACTGGGTAGGGTACATGTTGGACATTGTAGCCTTGTGTCGTGGTGGGTCGACCACAACCTGGATGCAACGAAGCCTCGTCCGACTGGCGTACCACTCCATGTACTCCCCGTACATCCCGGAGTCGCAGGGAGCATCCTCCTGGACGAGATCATCGTAGGCGCTGATCCAAGCCTCAACCCAAGAGGATATCTTGTCCAACTAGGAGACTGTGCCACGTACTCCCTTCCTAGTGTACCTGTGGATGGCAAGACAATTATTTGGTTGGCACGTAACACACATTGTATGAAAGAAGTAAAGCATGAACTTACCCATAGATGTGCGCCGGCACCCGGTCCCCCCCCCACGGGGCTGAGACCTGCTATCTCAGACCGAACTGATGCATGACCCGCTACACCTAGTACTCCTCCATGAAGACTTCGTGCACCAAGGCCCTTCGCATGTACCAATACACATTGTCTCGCGTGCACAAGCTCAATAGTCCTCCAGGCATGCGCGCATGCACCCTCTCCTGAGTGTACAGTGTCTAGATGATGCGGTAGGACCCCTACGAAGTGATCGACGTGTAGGTGACCTATGGAATATAACAACGGAAACTTACCACCCAAAATTGTGATTACATTATGAAAAATAATAAATGATCATGAAACTAACCCGTCAGCGGCACCACACCGTGCCCATGGTTGGCTGGTCCATGTCTTTAACCTCGGTGTACAAGTTGACCGTGTACACCCCAAGTCCAACTGTGGTCGTCCGATTTGAAAGCGCTCGAAGGACCACAGCTGCAGAAGTAGCGAGCATCCGGAGAGGATGGAGCTGTCCTGGGCCCAGTGGCACGCGTCGCACAGTTCGTGGTACATCGCGCACAACATAGCCAAACCCCAGGCATAGGGCTAGATCTCGTCCACCGGCTAGTCCGCTAGCTCATGTGCGTACCGGGCGTAGTGCTTGTTGACGCTATCGTCGTGGGACCCCAAGAGCATGACCCACCCGAACAGCCACATCAGGTGGGCCTCGAATTGCCTCCTAACAATGACATTGCCTGCATTCTCCGCCATTCGCTCGGGCTGAAAGAAGATATGTACACGTCAGCAAGGTTCACAAATGAATTGATGCGAGAGGACAATAGTTACAAAGACTTACGCAGAACTGGCAGATCCACCTCAACGTTGGCCCGTGCGGGCTGTTGAACTCCGTGTACCTGCTGCCCGGCGGCAGCACATCGTGGATCTTCGCTAGGAGGTCCGTGCATCACGTGGCCGGGATATCATACGATACCATAGGGAAGCCAGTGCAGGGCAACCCGGTCAGGAAGGTGATGTCCTAAAGGGTCGACGCCATCTCCCCGCACAGAAGGTGGAACGTGTGCGTCTCTGGCCTCCAATGGTCAACCAGCACCATCAGTAGGACCTGTTTGTATGGAAAATATCTAGACGTACGACCAGAACCGCGGTCCTGGTTGTCTTCCCACGCCGCCTCCACCATCCTCGCTAGTGGAAGGAGGCCTGTCACTCTCAACCTGCGTCGAAACGATTAAGAACAAACGTGAATCCACGCAAAATAGTCAGACCACAATTGACTGTATGAAGATCACAACTACACGTACCTCGGAACCCAGTCTTGGGGCAGCCTCCATGCCCTGATAGGTTCATGTGTAATCGGTTGTGACAAGGAAACCCTTTTCGATCACGAGTCGTTAGTGGTTCCTAGTAGGACATAATGATTCCCAAATACGTACAAATTATATCGGACGAACCTTAATACAATATGATCTACGATCAGATCCTTATCACTAACGACCAGCTTGTATATCTATACGATCAATTCATATTAGATCATGACCAGTTTGTAACTCTTTACGAATAGGTTTCGACCACTCAGTGATTATGTTCGACCAGTCTATGACCAGCTCGTATCCAAATGACTAGTCTGTGTCTGATCGAACTGAACGACCTGCTCGTGTATTCTCCTTTTCCTCACGATATCTAGTTGAACTCTAGGTGAGATATTTTATCATCCATGGACTGTTCAATACTTTCTCGATCGAGTGTCGGATAACTTCATGTGGTCTAACTCTTCAACTACCAATGGCATGGCCATGCACTTTCTTTATCCGACCACATCGAAGGGCCCAGAGATATCTCTCTTGTTATGTTAGGAGGGGCAAATTTTATATCTGACCAGTCACATCTCTCTGCATGTTTTATAGCATACCCGAAAGCTACCTTTATAACTATCTAGTTACAGAGTAACGTTTGGCAACCCCAAAGAGTGCTATTACACATGTAGAAAAATATGCTGATCTCAGGTCTAAGGATTATACATCATCATTGCTTGAGACCAACTGATGACACATAGAATCATAATTATCTCAATAGTATCTCAAGGTGGGTCAATCCAACACCATGTTCTCTAATATGTGTTCATATTATTGATTCGATATCCCTATATCCATGACCGGTGAAACATAGTCATCAATCAATACATGTGCTGATTGATAAGTTACTAGTGTTCCGACTAGTGACATACGACCAGAGATACATTTAGAACGACATCATATAATTACTTAAAGATCTTCACCAACAAGTCACATATTTGTTGATCTTTATAACTGATAATTCATTCAAGTAACATAATAGCATTTATTCAATAACTCATAAACATAGACGTGATACAATCATCTCTATGATTGCCTCTAGGGCATATCACCAACAGCCTCACCCTCCGGGGGGAGGATGGTACTGAGGCAACTACGATGATGCGCGTCAATCACTAGGTCAAGCAACTTGTAGTGGTCTGCGTCCGCCATACCTAAAAATTCAGTGTATGCATTGTAAAGACTACGAAACATGTAAAAACCAATTTTTCTACTTTAAAAATAATTTTTGGCGTTAACAGAATAATTACCACACAAAAAAATGTAAACCAAATGTAATCTACTCAGCAATTTAAACAGATTTGTAATAGGGTCTTCCAATTTAGAAGACATTTTTAAATATTTTCCAAGTGCAAATAAAAACAATAAACAAAGTTCATAATTTTATCATTCTGCTATACGCAGCCTATGTAGCAACTCCAGATTTTCCTTACAATTTAAAAATATGTCATGCTATTTTCTAGTTTAAAATTAATTTTTGACATTAACAATATAATTACCACGTACAAATAGGAAGCTAAATAAAGTTTGGATTATTTTTTAGACATTTGTAATAGGCGTCTTCCTATTTCTGCAGATTTATCCTAAACCGTTCGAGTGTTGTAACACATTCATAACATGTACACGACGAACTACTCTATACACAGCTCAAATGATGTAGTACATAATTTGACTACAATTATCTAATCTACTGAATTCTATGTCGCTATTCTACTGAATTCTATGTCGCTACAGTTCAAATGATGTACTTAATTCTATATAATTTGACATAATGTACAAAATTGCCAAAAAAAAATACCTGCAAGATGGCCGATCGGATCTGGTGCTCTGTCAAACTCCTTCGCGACGAACTAGCATAGCTTTGTTACCTTTCTTCTCTCCCTCTCCTTCTCTCCTCTGTTTTTTCTGGAATTAAAATGTGTTTCGGACTGATTTTTTGGGCTTTTTATACATAGGAACTGGCGACAGGAGCACTGTTCACTTCCTGTCGTCAGTTCAACTGGCGATAGGAAGCTGGATCAGCGATAGGGGGTCAACAGGGTCCCTGTCACTAGTTGAACTGGCAACATGGAGCCATTTTTGTAATTTTTTGGGATGATTATTTATTTTTATAATTATCTTTTAAAACAATATTATTTTTAAAAACTGGGGAAAAGCATGTATGGTACGTAATCAACCGATCAATCATGACGATGAGTACGTATAGCTAGACTAGGGCTACACCTCGAACGTAGCGTGCTCCCGTCTATACACATCAGTTCAAGCAAGTCGATCATTAACTAGGCATTAGACTCATCTTGAAAAGATTTCCGTAGAAGTTTTATTAGGTTTGATAAATCTATTATAATATAAATAAGTTGCCAAATATGTGTTTTTAGATGGTGTCGATGTCTATTTTTTTTTTTTTACCAGAGCAGTAGTACTATATATATCAGCTCATCCTACAGGCCAAAGAATCTCTTGACCTTGGATGATGCTGTTTGCAGATAGTACTACTACTAATATTACAAGTAGTTATTCCGACTCCCTATTAATCATTTGGTTACGATTCCAACCAACGAATTAATCACCAAAAATTACAGGCAAGTCATTAATCCATGAGCACTTGCCCTGCTCAATGTAGGGTCGGTATACCCGTTCATTCGGTGGAGAGTGCCAAAGACTAGGGTACACGTAGTACTCATGTCATGTGAGCCATGCAGCATCAGATATGGACACCTGGCCAGGCCATAAGAAATTTTTGGAACGGCATTTTTCTGAAAAGCGGTTTTCGGCTGTGCTGCAGGTTGAACGGTTGGGTTGAAGTGATTTAATGTTTGGCTGTCTGACTCTTAGGTATAATGGTTGCAACTTCTAAGATGAGAAATATTTGAAATGCCCTTAAGGACAGTAATGGTTTGTTTGATGTTGTTTAACGCAATTAACAACACTTAACAACAACTAACGACAATTAACAATTATTAACGACGACTAACGGTAGCATTTGATGACGACTAATGATAGTTGACAATAAGTGATGATAACTAATTACATTTGATGACAATAAACATATCAGATTCATATCCCAACTGACCGAAAGGTCATGCGCAATCTGTCCATAAAAGAACGCACAGTATCTGTTTGCACATGAAGATAACAAGCGATGAACTGAAGAAAAGAGCCAGAAAGATGACAGCCATGCTCGATAGGTGCTCTGAATCAGCATCAAATAAAACAAACAATGTTAGGTGAGTAAAAGTAATGCCATTATTCCAGGATCAATCAAGGCACAAGGGTCTAAAGATAACACTAATGGACCATTCACCAAACATCAGATGCCTTGAACTGACCATGTTCGACAGAGTACACATAACTCGTACAAAATGTCCATTTAATTTCAGACAAGTCGCATACACAAATATCAGCTATGTTCTGAAATCTCAAAACAAACGGGAGAAAACAGATGCAAAGAGACGGAACAGATTTCTCGCAAGAAACCATTGACAATAAGTAGTCACATAAATAAAAAGAACTGCTATACATCACCACAGCTTATTATTGCACAGCCAAACAAATCCAGAACCTCCAATTCCTTGCATCCTCCTGAGAGAGCTCAGGCCAATAACAGATAGCTCAGGCCAAACAGGTCGGGCAGTTCTGACCAATCACCTGCAGTGACTTGTATGAAACCTCATAGCACTAACTAATGTCCAATTTTGTAAGCATAGGGCAGCATGATGCAACAGTGAGCATTGATCGAGTGCACCAAGGTAAATGCAGTCGACCACCCCAAGCATTATTTGTGCCTGCATTAGAATAAGGGGAAAGGCCAGGAGGTTCTAATCTTCCATTTTATGCTAGACTAACAACTGAATGATGGGTTCCACCATAAAACACAAGAAATAAGGGCTGTTGGAACTCCAGATGAACATGCCAAATATTTTATATCACACAAATAGAATGCCAAATATTACCAACTCCCACGTAGAATTTCATTACCAACTCCACAAATCAAAGGTGACGAAGGCGACAGTGTTCCTACGGAGCAAGCCAAGCCAACCTACCAAAGAACCTTAATCAGGTGACATGCAAAGCCCTACAGTTGTCGACGTCCCGCAGAAGGCAATTCTTGAGAGGGTGAAATCCAAAAGAGAGTCAAAATCCTATCAGCTTGGCCACAGGCTGTCCCCGAAATGGAGCACTGGGGTTGATCCAAGAATTGGGTGTGTGAAGGATAATCTCATGGAGCTCAGAGTGCAAGCACTGGAGATACCTTCAATGTTTCACTTCATAATTACCAATAGGCTTCACTGAAATGATACATAAACATTGCAACTGAAATAGGCAAGTTGGGTTCAGTTTTTTTCTTGGTTCAAAGCATTCTTCGCGAGAGTTCCACCACAC
The DNA here is from genome assembly GCA_036346255.1 of Ampelocalamus luodianensis. Lineage (NCBI taxonomy): Eukaryota > Viridiplantae > Streptophyta > Magnoliopsida > Poales > Poaceae > Ampelocalamus > Ampelocalamus luodianensis. The sequence continues at coordinate 18,147,447 of CM070629.1, read as the reverse complement.
CAGTACAACACACTCTCCTCTCCCTCTCATCTCCTCTCCAGACCACTCAGGTATACCGAAAATTGGAACTGAAATGTTTGATTTTTAGGTACTAACAGGTTGGAGGGAGGTTGTACCTTCGGGTCGAGGAAGGAGGTGAGGGCAGGCTGCTTGGTGGAGGTGGCTGGAGGTGCAGGCGGGCGATCGGGCATGCCATGGAGGCCGGAGGAGGTGCTGTCGGGCGAGAGGGCGACCGAGGCAGGTGCAGTCGGGCGGGAGGGCGATCGGGGGAGGTGCGGCCGTGCGGGAGGGCGACGGGACGGGCGGGCGACCGGGCATGGCGTGGAGGCTAGATTCCCTCGGGCGGCGGCTGGGGAGGTGCAATCGGGAGGGGAACGGAAGGTTGCCCTCCCACGGGGCCGCTAGGGTTAAGGGCCAAGCGCTCGAAGAGGGGCGTGAGTGGGGAGGGGAACAAGAGGTTGCGAAGAATCCGGGTTCAAGTACTAGGTACGGGTAGGTAATTGTTTCGGAAGTTCGGGGGTATTTTCGGAACGCCGAGCGGGGCAAGCGGCGGAAGCCCCTCACGACCGACTTCCACGCGTTGAGATGACTTCGAGCTTCTGACGAAAGCCACTGAAAAAGCCAGCCATTTGGTTCGGCTTCTGGCTTTTTCCACCGAAAAGCTGAAGCAAAAGCAGAACCAAACAGGACCTAAACCTGCAACATCACAAATTTATTAGGGACAGCAGCTTCACCCATAGTATAGAATGGCGTTATCTTTCTCAAGGATCCAAATGGCGCAATGTACATAGGCGGAGCCAACCATGGTTTAAGCCATACGTTCTTAGGCCAAACTCATATTTTTGGTGATATTTCAAAAAAAATTATATAAACCTTTGATTCTTAGATCTCAGGCTATTGCCCTAACTGTCTGAAGCCCAGCTCCACCTACGGTGATGTATGCATGTTTTGTTCATTTGTTGCTAGGTTTTGAGCAGCTGTCATGTGAAAAAGAGCTCTGGCTAGAGTCATGTGAGATGTTCGTCCTGCGAGAAGAGAAAACGGGTTGCTACCTGGATTAATGATTTTTTAGGGGATCTGAATAAATGGTTGATGAGGATACCATACCTACGAAGGAATACTAATGAACGAAAATGTCGCCGACGATGAGTCCCCTCCTTCTATTTTCATCTTTTTATTTTAGGCTACAAAGTCTAAAAAATCATGCTATATATCATCATTTTGGCTTTTTTACCACCTTGCACGTATCTTTTCGTAGTTCTCTATCCACAGTAGGGCAAACATATGTATAGCAAAAAAAATAGAAGCTTAAGAAACTACAAAACCTTATGTCGGCAACAAAGTTTTTATAAATAAAATAGGTCCCTGAACTTGCGAGGTTGTATCACTTAGCTCGCTGAACTTATATTTTGCTTTCTCAACCCTCTAAACTTACAAGATTATGCCACTAAGCTCCCTATTTGTCGGAAGCGATGCCGGCGACTTCATCCCCTCCGAGTCCGATGGACTCGTCGCCACCCCAGTCAGGTTATGTCCCCGTCACCTCACACTGACAAAAACGAATTTTTTGGGCCCGGAAACACACCGTGCTCGCATCTTCGCCAGAACTCCACTATCGCAGCTTGTCGTCGCCTCACTTAGCCACCTCAGATCGTAGTGAGAGAGAGTATATTTATAGTGTCGAGCGACTACTCCTACTCTGACACTAGAAATATACTTCTCTCTCTCACGGCTAACTCAGAGGAGGCAAGGGTGAGGGTGGCTGCAGGTTGCGACAGTGGAGTTCTAGCGAAGACACGAGCAGTGTATTCCCAGGCCTGAATAAATCCATTTTTGTCGGTATAAGGTGACATGAACGATGAATACGGCCAGAACGAAGCAACGACTTGTCCACCAGACTCGGAGTGTACGAAGTCACTGAACTTTGCTTCAACGTAAGTTCAGAAAGCTAAGTGACACAACCTCGCAAGTTCAGAGAGCTAAGAGAGTAAAATACAAATTCAGGGAACTAAGTAGCACAACCTCGCAAATTCAAAAGACTAAGAAAATAAAATACATATTCAGAAAGCTAAATAACACAACCTCGTAAATTCAGAGAGCTACGGTACAAGTTTCTCAGGAAAAAAAGATTGCAACCTACCACTCCATCCATTCTTTTCTTGATGTCCTAAAATATGTGTCGTCAAACTTTTTAGATCACCAATAGGTTTAAAAATATCTAAAATGACTATACAAAAACTATATCATTATATTTATTGTTAAAAATATTTTCATAATATCATAACTTTATTAGGTCAAAATCACATCTTGCAGTTCATGAAAAATAAAAAACGTAACCAAAAGGAAGTAGCATAAGGCAAGGGTTATTCTCCAAAAAGGCCCATGTCCAACCAAATATTGGGACAGGCTCATTCAACACGAAGAGGGTTGCCTCAGCCTCTCCCATGCACCGAATTGATCTGCGCCGCCAGATCGCGACCCAAAAACCTGGCCCTACACAACTTTACAAGTACCTAGCACCACATTTCAAAGCTTCCAGAATAAATTCCAGGAGTAAACGGCAGATTCTAAGTAAAAGGTTGAACGAGTGAAACGGATACACAAGCAAAGCAATTGACGAGCTCGAGTTAATTACGGCTAGATAAGACCTCCAGAAAACACAATACGAGTGCAAGCACATCCGGTAACAAGGTTCGGAAACGATGAAACAGGCTATCCATGTCCCTAACTTAACAACCAACAGTTAAACAAGCTCCGGCCTCTTTACGTACATTGTATCGAAATACAGTCTCCTCCCATCAAAGCAAGTGCTACACTTGCAAGGCTTTTTCTCTTCTCCAGACGATTACCGCAATGAAACTACTAGTACCCCAACATGAGACAGAACGGTGAAGCAAAGGTGGGATCCATGAATCTTCCATGGGTGGGATAGCAAGAACCTTAACCTGGGCAGGAGATTGAAACGTTAAGAGAGTAGAAAATATAGTAGAGCATGTGCGGAAATTAAATTAAGTGCAATGAAAAGCTACAAAGTAAACTTATATTTCCTATCAAATGATGATGATGCAAAGTTAAAAAAAAATGTTGCATATTAATCATAATAAGGATTCAAGCTCAATATCTCAGATAGATCTGTGGCAGCGTTGCTGTTTAGTTCCCAGTATCATGCAAACATGAATGCAACTTGACACTGTTTAGCTACAAGGACACAAATACTAATTGCATCCAATTGCCAGCAACTAGGCTGTAAACTACGTTCTTGAAGGGTTAAAAGCATTCCTATAAGGTGTACAATCATGTGATTCAAAATTGTCCCGTGAACCATTCCTCTAGATTATAGAATAAACTGAGGTTTATGCATAATGAACTGTTTCCTTGACAAAAGATACACAAGCATCCACCCACGTAGGGAAATTAATCATACAAAGCAGGCAAAACAAGGAACATCAGTAAACCACGTGTGGTTTGGTGCTACCACACGCAGTCATTGGGGGAACATCAGTAAGGGAAAGCTTAATACCAATAATACTTTGTGTGCATTTACCATGGCATTTACATGAAACAGGGTATCAAAATACAAAGTTTAATGAGAGATGATTATATATGACATCTGATGCACCGATACTCCTGACTAACAACGTACCAGTATCCCGATATGTATTGGATACGGCTACGGCTCCGATATGGCGTCGATACGTATCAGGAAGTATCATAAACATTTATGTTTAAAACAAAAGAAAAAAAACGATACTTCCCGATACCTTGATATAGCCCACAATTCAAGCACAGTCCACTTATTCTAACCCTAGCCCACAACCTTAACATGTAATTGTTAAATTCAGACATGAATTATGAGCTAGTGTGTGTTATCAAAGTTTGTCGAAATAATTAGAACTTACTTCATTAGGAGTTACCGAGTATCTATCAGATTCCAAATTTTGATATGTGTAATCAGTTTCACTTGACAGCCTTTTCTTAGGATTTCCTGAATTTACTGAAAACGAGTGATCATTCTGTTCAGGATCACTTCCAGAGTGATCTTGATAAAGGTTGACACTTGTGTTGCTAACATTATATTCTAAATTCTGTTCCACATTCCCTTTCCTAGATCTCAAACCATCAACATGAGTGAAGTCCCTATCTTGTTCACAGCACAATGTTTTTTGAACTCTTTTTAGGTTTTGTCTGTTGATAAAAGTTGTGGATGACATAGAGATGCTGAGAATCAAGTGAGGGCTTACTGTCTTTGACTGTACAAAGATGAGTAAATTGGTAAGAGGGAAAAATGAATTGATATCTCCACTATAACTCTCGAACTACTGCTGTTGGTCATAATACGGAATAAGCTAATAAATTCTTCAGTGTTATGTTCAATGAAACTAACAATCATGCATAGGTAAATTCTTGACTAAAACTTATCAAGTATCGTATTTTATATTTTTTACTATTTTTAATATATATATATATATACACACATCCGTATCACTGTATTGGTTTTTTGGGGGGAGATAGGGTATCGCCGTATCACCGTATCCGCGTACCGCTGTACCGGTATCGCGTATCGATGCATCATAGTATATGACTTATGAGAAACTCAATCATTTGAATACATTGACAGAGTACACCAATCAAGTGAATCAACTATCAAAATTCAAATACAAGGCAAGTAATAAATGTTTATGCCTACAACACTTCCTGGAATCAAAATCACAGTAATTTTGTGACCCAACATCAGATTTGCTCCTAACAAAGACTACAAGTAAGAGTTCTCTGGCATCATGAAGAATTTTTCGTTGATCAGCTGCTTCATTCAAAATGTTTCTGAGAAATTTTCCTCAAACACTAAGTACATGGTCATCCTATACAGGACCATTCACCAGATTTTCTGGCAAAGATTATTAAGGATAGGACAATTACTTGAATTATACTGCATTTTTAAACAAGTAATATTTCTAGAGAACTAATTAAAATAGTGATCCATTCATAATTCCTGTTCTACCATACTTATAATGCCAACAGCTAACTGGTCAAGATATTTCAGGACAGACCTAATACTTTTGTTATCTCACACTTCTCTAACAACTTGAAGAGCACTCACGGGCCCAGAAACAAATATACTGCAAGAGAGCTCCAAAATGAAAACAAAATATCAGCTAAGTTCAGGCCTAGACTTATTTATATTTTGTTTCTTCAGTGAAGGTCTATACATAAATATAACAACTCAAAGATGTGATCTAGTAGCAATCACCATCAGCCAGTAATCTACTTGAACGTTACCAACTATTCCAATAGTAGCACTTGCCAAGTCTACATATGGTGCTTATATCGCACTTCAAGCCAAAAGGTATAAATTATAAAACAAAGGGGGTTGAAGTACAATGATATGAACACACCCAGCAACTGACACATCCTGTAGGACAAAGGAAAATCACCACAGGGAGCCTAACGGAATTGCACACTGTAGCTTGAGAGAAAAAACTTCAATGACCACTGACCAGGCAACAGAGATGAAACTTGGGGTACAAGGCTTACAGATTTATTACATTTGGCAGCAGCGCAGCGCAAGAACACCTGATGAATGATAACCACTACTGTTATGGATTTTCGAATGGGGTACTAAATTGCTAATTGATTCATAGTTAGTTTCTAGGGTAGCCATGTTTAATATTAACAAAATAACAATGTCTCACTGGTAAAAGTATTTGAACACATAAACCTTATGGCTGCTAGGTATCAGGCACTGCAAGCTATGGCAGGTCGTACCATTCATCTAACAAAAAACAGACAGTACAAACATATAAACTATAAAGTCAGAAGCAAGCAAAACAGATCTCATCAGCTAAGCACTCCACATTTCCACAAAAGACTAGAATCTGCCATGTAAGCACGACAAACATAGAAGACAATCAACCTGTAAACATCATTGCAAACTATAAAGTTACAAACTTAACAAGCCAAACAGATTTCATCAGCTATGCATTGTGCAAAATACTAGAATCTGCTAAACATGTAACCACAACAGTAGCAACATTGTGCAAATTCAGAAGACAATCAACATCTGAACATCATTGCAAGCTACAAAGCATATTCAGTTCGTCCATCGCAAATGCGTAGATAACATACCAGTACATTAGCAAAAGTAATAAAACAAATTAACAACTATAGATGCAAGAACACAGCACTGAACCTTACCAGTACGAAGCTACTGCGGGGGGTTCTGTCCAGGCTGCTGTGGACCAGGAGGCGGTGGCGGCATCCCAGGCCTGGATTGTCCAAACGGCGGTGGCATCCCGGGCCTCATCCCTGGCGGCGGTGGCCCCGGCATCCCAGGCCTCAATGGTGGCGGCCCCATCGGCGGTCCCCTCATGAACTGCTGTGGCGGACCGCCAGGGAAAGGTGCAGGAGGCATCCCCGGCGGGCGCTGGAACTGCATCGGCATCGGCGGCGGCCCCCCAGGGCGCATGTTCGGCATGGACATCGGCCCCGGCGGCGGGCGCACGACCTGCGGATACGCCACGGGCGGCGCCGAGAGGTTCGGCACCGGCGGCCGCGAGATCTGCGGCTGCATCATTCCGGGGGCTGGCCCACCCACGCCCCGGACAGGGCCAGAGAGGCCAGGCTGGGCCTGGAGCAGCGGGCCCGTGGGGACCCCTCGTCCGGCGGCGCGACCGACGCCCGGGCCCGCGAGCGCTCCACCGGCGGCGGCGGCCTTGGCGCGGGACTCATCGGGCGGGGGCGGGCCCTCGACAGTCATGGAGACGACCTCCTCGCCGCGGAGCAGGAGGAGGCCGAGCGTCCTCCGCTCCTCGCGCTCGCCGGTGGTCTTGGAGGACTTGGAGGGCGGGAGCTTGCGGAACTCCTCGCAGTCGCCGAGGACGAGGTTCATGTGGCGGTCGAAGGCCATGAACTTGCCCACGAGCTGGCGGCCGTCCTGGATCGTCACGCGCATGCGGTAGTTGATGAACTGGAGCATCTTGGAGCCCTTCGGGTTCGACATGGCGGCGCGTGTCCGGGGAGGGCGGCGGCGGCGGCGGTTAGGGTTTCGGCGGCGAGGAGGAGGAGGAGGAGAGGAGAGGGTTTTCGAGGGGGTTTGAGTTGGTATGGGTCGGGTGTTTCGGGGGAAGGGCAAGATGTCGTGGGCTCATGGGCTTCATGTATAGTCGGTTGGTTATGAGCTCGATGGAAGCAGAATATAAATATATGGGCTTGGGCCCTCTACATGGGCTGGTGGGCTTCCTTTACAGCGATTTATAGTAAAAAAAAATATTTATACTTTTAGTGAACATGTTTTGTCACCGTGATTTGTGAGTAGGGCGATGGGCTATACCCCAGTCATTCATGTGATGAATTCACTGTGCAGGTTTTCTAAAAAAAAAAGATTCCAACTCTCACTGTCATCCTAAACGAAAGTGTGTTAAACGAGAATATCTAGAGGAACTACTAACTTTGTGTTTCTGAAATTTAATTATTGTGTATAAATTATTTCGTATGAATTAATTTCAGAATTTACTGACAAGAAAGAAGAGAAGGGTGCGGCACATGGGAGTCGGGAGGTTGGGGCGATGCGTGCGGATGTTGTGTTGCACGAGGAACAGAAGGCGTGTGCGTGAGAGTTGCACACGACACACAAGAAAAAAGACATGGTTGCTCAGGATATGTACATGAGAGGAGGAGGTGTGCGTGGGAGTCCTCTCATGCAAAGAAGTTGATGTTGCTTCCTTTATCTTTCCTATACCAACACATGACTAAATAGGAGTTCAACACTACACGTTTGGTTTGGAGACTAAATACGAGACATGGACACGACGGGTAAGTGCCTAAGGGAAGTGTTAGGAAATCAGGTCTAGGCTAGCAGTTCTGATCTAAGGTGAGCTTTTTATCCATCTAGTAGTCTATATAAAGGAGGAGGGACCCCAACCATTGTACTATCGTTTACATAAGAACAATAACGAGAAGCCTCCCCTCATATCTCTGTATTCAATCTACTATTCTGTTCTTATGTTCTTGTATTGTTCTTATGATTCTGAGTTTATCTACGAGGTAATCACTCGAACTGGCCTCGTCAACAACAGTTCCTCAACACGTTATCAGCACGATCGACTCTCTTGGGATCGAAAGGTAACCGTCAAAGAACGACGCTCGTAGATTGAATCGTTTTTCTTTCTAGATCGCTTTCAATTCCGCAATTATTGCTTTCTAGATTGTTTTTCTACGATGCAAATCCACTCTAATCTACCGCGAAATAACTTGAAGTCATCGGCCAAGCGATAGGTAGATTGCATGAAAGAGTAGATATTGATTGCACTATAGATTGCAAATCTGCTCTAATCTACTGCGAGTCGACTTGAAGTCGTCGACACAATGCCGATCGGTGGATTGTATGAAAGGGCAGATGTCGATTGCACCATGGATTGTAGATTGCAAATTCCATGTAATTTCTGCGAGCCGACTTGCAGTCACCAGCACAATGCCGATCAGATGATTAATAGAAAGAAAAAGGGATTGTTGATTACATAGTAGATCCTACATCTCATTGTATGAACAGTAAATGAAAAAAAATGATGGTGCAACCCCATATGGTCGCACCATCGCCGGTCCGTAGCACGACCGCACCACTCCTCGCTGGTCCTACATGGCCGCCGGACCGCTGGCCTGGAGTCGTGCCAGCCCGAAGCCACGATGCATGCCTACGCAACAGTACCGTCGCGTAAGGTTGCCGCGCCTTCATCCGCTACAGCCGATTTGCACCCGTATGCGCCACCGCGCCGCCCCATACGGTCGTGCCACCGTGCTTGCACGTGGTCGTCATCGCGTACATAGGCGCGTTAAACAGTGAAGATAAAAAATTGTGGCTCCAGCGCCTGCACGCATACCGCCCGCACTTGAAGCCGTCGCTCCGCACGGCGCCACTGCACGCCGTCTCCACCACAGCCGCCTCGCATGGCAACGGTGCTGCGCCGCCGCACTCAACTCCGCCCGTCCCGCATGGCTACCTCCGAGCACGCGCCCGCCGCTCGCAGCCGCCCAAAGCGGGCACCTCTCGACAACGCAGCTTGCACGCGACGTGACCACCGCCCGCGGCCGGGCTCTGCTGCGCTCGGCAAAGAAAAATGGGGCGGCCTCGCAGGCGAGCCACCGTCGGCTCGACGCCGCCGACCTCGCCGTGCGGCCGACGCGCCGCCGCGGTTCGCCAGATCGCATGCGCACCGGGCGTAGCCCACATGTGCACCCGCCGCCGCCCCCTCCGCATAGGCACCGACGCTGCCGTTGCCGCCTCCGCACAACGTCGTCGCACCCGCACCGGCCCCACATGGCCACACGCTGCCGCCTTAAAGCGGCACCCGCCTCCGGCCCTAGCCCTGCATGCCCACGTGCCGTCGCCTTGAAGCAGCGCCACCTCCGGCACTGGCCCCGCACGCCCAAGCGCCGCCGCCTCGAAGCGCGCCTGCTCGGCCCCGCATGCGCGTCCAGCCGCCCACAGAACGTGTTTCATGTACTATTTCTCTAAATTTTTTTCTACTAAGTTTTTATAGAGTTTTTACGAGATATGAACATGACAGATGAGTGTACAAGGGGGAGTGTTAGGAAACCGGACCCAGACCAACAGTCCTGACCCAAGATAGACTCCTTATCCATCCAGTAGCCTATATAAAGGAGGGGGAACCCGTACTACTGTTTACAGAAGAGCAATAAAGAGAAGCCAAAAGTCTCCTCATATATCTGTGTTCAATCTACTATTATGTTTTTGTGTTCTTGCATTGTTTTTATGATTCTGAGTTTTTCTACGAGGTAATCGTTCGGACTGGACTCACCAGTGACGGTTCCTTGGCAGTGTGACACGTCTTTACTCGGTATGTACAATGTTCGCGATGTATTTGTCACAACTACAGCACCAATAACGGGTCACCTGTAGCACCAATTATAACGGGAGCAGTGGAAATGCTCTCTCGGTTGCATGTGTGAGTACAAACTACAAACGGTGGAGTTGTATTCCTGTGAAGGCATTATAGATGATATGAAATCCCCAACTCCTACCTACTACCCTTGTTGTTCTCCCAAATCCCTAATTCCCCTCTCGATTCTGCAATCAAGTTCGCAATTCGCTGGTGTGCCGGCAAGCAAGTTGCAGGGTCGTAACAGTATTCTATGACACTAGAGAGGTCACCTTAATTCATCCCAAACGATCCATGGTGCGTGACAAGTTTTGGATTTTTATGGTACAATCACAGCACAATTTTATGGTAAATGTATTGAAAGTAGTGATGAATATTTTGGCTACGGTGAACAGACAAGAAACTAGGGACCGATGTTACATGCATTGATCCATGCCATAGCTCATCGTCACAAGTGAAGCAGATGACAGAACGGAATTATATCAATGGACCAAATGTACAATTATTATTGAAACACACAATAATAATCGTATACTTAAATTATAATAAACTGTTATTCATCGTATTAATTAGCTAGACTTATAGCTAGCTCCGTACTCACATACTCTTGCATAGGTAGCTCAAACACGAGTAATTAGCCAGAGATTCCAAACTAGATCAAACAAAACACACTCTCAAGTCTCAGCGCACCACAAAATCCAACAACGCCGGCCATCAGAAGTCAGAACGCGTACGTGTCCATGGCCATGATCACAGGGTCGACGGCAACCTAGAACTACATGAACACGGCGGCGACCACCGCGCCTGCAACGACCATCGCCTGCGCAACCGCTCCGCCAACCTTGTAGCTCAAAGCGGCAGATGACGTCGGCGAAGGGGACGCCGGAGGGGATGCTGGAGGAGAGTTTGGAGGGGACGCCGGAGGAGATGCCGGAGGGGACGCGGGGGGCTTGGCGCCGTCGTCGACCACTTCGACGACGAGCTTCAGGCCCTTCTCGCAGTGGTTGGCGACGTTGCAAAAGAACCACCTCTTCACTGCCTTGTCGAGCTTGACGGTGTCGTTGCCGGAGAGCCAGGTTCCGAGCGGGTTGCCCTGCCTGTTGCAATCCTTGAAGGTCTGGCCGTCCACTTCGACCACCGTGTGTTCTCCCTTGGTGTACGTGAACACTGCGAAGGAAACGGTGAAAATTGCATGAATCCTAATTAAATCTGCAGTTCAGTGTTGTTCTTCAGAAAAGGGGCGAGACCAGTTCAGTGTTGTGTGTACGTAGGTTGTCGCCAACTTTGAACGTTTTGTCGTCGGGCCAGTCGATAGGGTACTTGAGAGTCCAGCCAGCGTCGCCACCAACTATGTAGTCCGCGGCGGAGGTCAGCGCCGGGAGGAAGGCGACGGCGACGGCCGCGGCAGCCAAGAGCAGCACTTGCCGGGAAGCCATTAGCTATGAGTTGGGGGCTCTGGTTATTTTCTGCTGCTCTTGGTTCTAGCTAGCTGTTAGTGTGGCTACACTGCTTGGCAAAGCAGGAGTGCCAACCGCGCGCATGTATATATCGAATGTAAGCTCATGACGGTTGATACGAAGTTGCTGGCTCATGGCAGCATTAGCAAAATGTGTGTTGGAAAAGACGAAACGAGGTGATGTTTTGCTTTGGAATCTTAAGTGCATATATAGCTAAAGGCAACGTCACCAGCTAGCACGTACTAATTTGCTGTTAACTTCCCCTGGTAGCATGCATCTAGGATCTGGTGTGACGTTTTCTGGATGATTTGGTAATTAAGTGGTCATGAGTAGTAAATTACACACTACATAACCTATTTCGACTTGAGTTACGCTAAACAAAAGATCTCAACAATCTTTCACATAGCACCGCTACTAAGGTGCAAATCCTACGCACCTATAGAGATTCTTGACAATCTACTCCTGTTGCAATGATTGTCACAATCGTGTCTTCGTCGCAAGATTTGGAGTCTCCGGTGAGGGAAGATAAAAAAAAAGTCATACATGTTATCAACTTAATGATTTGATGGTGCGTATCAAAAGACCCATTTAAAGAAGTGGCAAATTGCTCCGTACTATCACAAAGATCATTCGAGTTGAAAAATACCATCGATATATCACTGACATATGGTCTCAGGGTCCACTTGTCGGCCTCACATGTGATTGTATTTTCCAATTTATATATCTTTGCATTGGTACCGAGCTAATTTTCTCTTTAAAGAAAGAGGTGGGACTTGTTCCGACTTCCGAGGCTTCTAGCAACAAGACAGTACCAGTGCCACACCAATTGGAATTAGCTGTGACTAACAGAGAAGTTAGTTACGAATCAAATGGATTGGAGAAACTTGAAGCGGCACCCGCTAGCCAGACGGAGTGCACGTATTTTACGTACCTTTACTACCTGTACCGTCGGCGCGTGCCATCGAGAACGACCATATATATGTGCGTCTCCCGCGTCCCAGCATCCAACAGTTACATAGTAGCATATGGGCGTCGTGCATGGCGTGCGTTGTGCACGTACCACATATAGGCCGCTGCTTAACTCGTCAAGACATCCAGATCAGTAACCACGCTTGCCGCGAGGTTAAGCACAATTTAATTACGCCTTGTTTGGGAGATTCCCGGCGGCCCGTTTGCGCATTTGGATGAGGTCAGGGGTGGGGAAATCCTGACCCAATCAAACCCGTTCCCGGGGGAGAAAAACTCCCCGCAGAGATGAGTTTTTTTTCACAGTCACGTCGTGTCGCGTCTCTTCCTCCTCGCGAGCGAGTGACTCTCTTCCTCCTCGCGAGCGAGTGACGGCACCACCTCCCTTTTTCTCGCCCGACTCCGGCGACGCCTTCTCCTCCTACTCCGGCGGTGCTCAATTAGTCTTCTCTCCCTTCCCTTCCCCTCTCCTCCCATTCCTCTTCCTCTTAGACTTCTAGGGTTTTGCAACCTAAACTTTTTCTCGCAGATCCTCGCCGGCCAAGGAGAGAGAACGGGAGCAGAGAAGAAATCCATCCAGGGAGTTCACATCAAAAGTGACCCATCACTGTCCCAGGTCATTTGTGCCACCACACGCTGAGGTGAGCAGTTTGACCTCCTACTAGTTTGGTGAGAGTGCCGACGTGGGCTAGTTGCCTTGCTTTCCACTGCGTTGGGTGTTTGTTGGTTTCTTGCTGATGATTTTTTGAGGAAACGGCGAAGCCGTTATTTCATTAAAGGGAGAAGAGCAGGACACACATAAAAAGGAAAGAACAAACAAAACGCGCGCACACACACAGTTAAGCCCCCGAGGGCAACTAAGCGTTGCCAAAAAAACAGCATAGCAAAGCCCTACAGCCGACCTCCACCTAAAGGCCAACGCTGCTACCTTCACCTAAAAACCCTCCTACTTACAAAGGCTCTGCGTGAAAAACCTCGTCGCCTTAAAGGTAGATCTGCAGCTTGGTCGCTCCGCTTTGCGTCCAAGCCTAGGCTTCATCCTTGATTATCGACAGTAGCCCTGTCGGCACTTGCCTGAGATACTGAAAGATTCGTCGATTCCTTTCTTTCCATATGTGCCAGAGGATCAGTACTAATAGGGAATCCTGGCCTTTTTTGCAATTTTCCTCTCCTGAAAGGAGGACATCAGTCCACCATTTTTGTCCAGGTCGGCCAATGCATAGGCTTTAGGTTATCCCGTTGCACCCAGTTAGCCACTAAGGTCCACACAAGTCTTGCTGATGATTGTATGATGGTTGCTTGCAATCCTATTGAATCCAAAAGAAAAACGAGTTTAGTATTTGTCCTCTGATTTAATTCATTTACTAAACAGTAGGAGTTTTGTTTATTTATTTTATGTACAGGAAAGGAGTCTACGAGCTGCACCTAGAGAGAGGAGGGGAAGTTTGTTGTGCATGTGCGAGGTATGCCAAGGTCTCACCGTCCTCTTTTATTTTCTATTTTCTATTTATCTAGATCAATTGCTCGGTGTATGATTATATCTGCTTAATATGTTCTTCTCCGGCAGGTGTGATTTCTAGAGGTATTGTGCTGTCATTCATTAATTCTTTAGCTCGTTAAGGCTATAGCTCAACATGACATTAAAACTTTAAAGGTGTGGTGATTAGCATACGCTTTTATTCTTCACAGAAGAAATCTTTGTAATGGTATGCTAAGAACTACAAATGTACTATCTTACAAGGTGAAGATGTCATAGTGGTATTTGGTAAACGTTCTATTCCACAGTATGTTGGTCATTAACTTGAAGGTTGCTACATTTTTAGGAGGAGTTGCAATTAGTTATTGTTGAGGACACCGTTAGGGCAGAATCTTTTTCTAGATAGAGTAAGTGCAAAAGCTTGTTCTCCCACCTAGTAAAATGCCCATCACAGTATGTTTGGTTGTCATATTCCTTCTTGTGCCATCCGGAGTGATCAAACATAATGGTGATTATTGAGTTTGCATTTATATGAATTGTTCCTAGCTATGTTGAATAATTATTTAGGAAGAGCTTCAGCAGGCATTGTTCAACACTCCAAGTGGAGTTGAATGGCATTGTTGAATGATTCTTTAGCCTATCATGGTCCTTTTATCTGTTACCTATTCAAACTTCAAACCTCAAACATATTGATTGCCGCTGGACCTTTATCTAGGAGATAATCTATCGGAGAAATTGAATTTCTGAAAAGATGCATTGATAATTATTTTGGCCATGGCAATATGACCTAACAGTTTTCATGTCATGCCATTGTTTACTTTGTAGGAAAGTGAAGACAACAGCCTAGAAATGCAAGTCAAAGCGCTGCCAAACTAAGGACGTGAAAAGCTTCTCTTTTTCTTCTTGGAAGACCACTTTATTTAGAAGTGTTTACCACAATTAATCTAAATATGGAGACATAACCTCATGTAGCGCTAAGGATATTTACCTTAATTTGTGGCCATTTTCTGGTTTTTAGTTTTTTTTCTTAATTATCTGGTTTTTCTTTTTATGTTTTTTTAGCTGGTTTATCACATATTGCATTGTTGTTGTTGTTGTCTGAGGAACTTCCAGTTTCAAAAAAAAACTATGCAATTTCTCCTTGTTTTTCATGATGATTTTCTTTTTTATATATATAAAAAATAGATTTCCCCCCAGATTTTTCTTTTAAAAAATCGAATTTCTATACTATTTTTAGAATGTTTGGATATTTTCCCACATTTTCTGATTTATTTTTTGAATTTTCTAGCCTGCTTCTAAATTCAGAATTTTAAATAGGAGAAAATCCAACCATGTTATCCAAGAAAACAAGTGGTGGGAGAGGACTAGGTGAGGGGGAGGAGATTGGGTGAGCGGGGAAGGGATCAACCCAATCCCTCTTGGTTTGTTTTCCCTCGGGATAGTTTCCACCACAAGCCAAACAAGGTCTTAATGGAATCTAGGAGGGTGGCTCGTGTATTGGCGTGGTTAGATTTATTTAAAAGTTTGCAGTATCAAATGATATAACTTAGATGCTTAAAAATATATTTACGTATCTTGTCGGCTATTAACATTTTTTATACATCATAAAATATTGGAAATGACAATAGAAATTTGAAGAAAAATACAATATAAGGAACATAATTAAAGTATGAGTATTTTGATGGAAGAAAATCATTGAGTATAATAAGTTGTTGGGGTTCTTTGAAATATAATCACTCTCCATCATATATGGATTGTGTAGTTGCACGACCCTATTTTTTCCTCCGTTAGTTATTCCCTTCCAAAAATGTATGCATGCACACGTACCTCTATTTAAACTAAGTAATACGTTGATTATGTGTGCGGCAAATTATCTTATTAGTTTCATGTATTAGAGTACCTTGCTCACGCATACACTGGCCTACGTTGAATTTATCTTCTCTCGCACGCTGACTGCCCTACCGAACTGTGTGTCCTCCAACAGCAAGTCTAATTTTTGATCGATCTCTCTCACTTGTTATCCTTTCCAATGCAATATTCTACCACATAATTATCTTCTACTTCTCTCTAATTATGGCTTAATGCTGATTGTTGTAATACCAAACACACATGCACGTGCCACCGCCACCGATCCCTATCAGAGA
The DNA here is from genome assembly GCA_036346255.1 of Ampelocalamus luodianensis. Classification (NCBI taxonomy): domain Eukaryota; kingdom Viridiplantae; phylum Streptophyta; class Magnoliopsida; order Poales; family Poaceae; genus Ampelocalamus; species Ampelocalamus luodianensis. The sequence continues at coordinate 18,131,510 of CM070629.1, read as the reverse complement.
CACCCGGCACTCTCCCTCTGGTGGCACCGAGTCTATTCCCTGCAACGTGTTAGGTCATCTCTACTCCGATCTCTTTGCTCCTCTGCGTTTGTAAGTCCATGCTTGTATTCGTACAGATGTATGCATGCACATAGACATACATGATGTTATACGTGCTCGATGCCCTCTTCTCCGATGTCGATTGCTCATCTTCTTCGACATTGGTCAACTCAACGTTGTGGTTTCCTCACTAACCGCGACGACGGTGCCGTGCAACGAACCGATCAAGGATATGATTGTATTATCGTGCACCGCCACGCCCTCGTGCCTTGGCCATCCAGTTAGCCAGCTGGCCCCGTACGTGACATGCAGTGATGGCATGCACGTAGGCACCATGCCGCGCACGTACGGCCCCGCGCGCGTGCACTCCTAGCTCTTCGCGCGGCAGCCGCCTCGGCCGGCCGGCACACGGTGAATTTTGCGGCAGTCGGCGCTCGGCGTACGTGCTTGGGCCTCGATCGTACGTAGTGTATATGACATGGCCCAGTGGCAAATTGCAAACAACGCTGATCTATCAGCTTCAAGCTCTCTAATTTAATTGGCATTCTCAACTCTTGAACTAGTGTAGTAATCAACCTCATCACTTGCACTCTTGCAGTTTGTTATTATTCATCAAATTATTAATTACCTAGAATCTAGCTCGAACTCATATGTATTGACCTGCAATAATATTTAACTAGCTAGAATTGTAGCTCCATACCCCGATATACTCTTGCTAGCCAGCTCTAGCTCAAACACGAGTAATGTTGTATAATCCTAGCCATATCAAACGAAAAAGGGAAAAATACGCTCAACACACCACAAAATAAGTCAAGTAACATCTCATACTTCCAACAAAACCGGCCATGATCACCGGTCGACGACGACCTAGGACATGAGCACGGCCGCGATCACAGCGCCGGCCGCCACCATCGCCTGCGCGACCGCCCCACCGACCTTGTAGTTCAAAGCGGCAGACGACGACGGCTGGGCCGGCGCCGGGGCGTTGCCGTCGGTGACGTTGATGACGAGCTTCAGGCCCTGCTTGCAGTGGTCAGCCACGGTGCAGAAGAACCACCTGCTTGCAGTGGTCAGCCACTGTTATATATATATATATATATATATATATATATATATATATATATATATATATATATATATATATGATTATTTTAACTAGTCATCAACTCATGCATCCACGAGCAACATCAGTTGATTTTTTAGTGGTAATCTTGCTGATGATTGTGTGATGGTTGCTTGCAATCCTATTGAATCCAAAAGGAAAAGGAGTTTAGTATTTGTCTTCTGATTTAATTCATTTACTAAACAGTAGGAGTTTTGTTTATTTATTTTGAATGTACATGAGAGGAGTCTACGAGCTGCACCTAGAGAGGAGAGGACAGGAAGTTTATTGTGCATGTGCAAGGTATGCCAAGGTCTCACCGTCCTCTTTTATTTTCTATTTTCTATTTATCTAGATCAACTGCTCGGTGTATGATTATATCTGCTTAATATGTTCTTCTCCGCAGTGTGATTTTTAGAGGTATTGTCTTTGTCATTCATTAATTCTTGGAAAAATCTATTTTTCAACCTCGAACTTTTCAAAAAGTCTAGAAAACAACCTTGAAGTCGAAAACCAGGCAGCATAGGACCTCGACGTTTGCAAACCGGACAAAATACCCCCCACACCGATTCCACCCTAGTTTTGTGCTGACGTGGAGGTTCACCTGGCATCCTTATGCTGACGAGGCTCTATATAACACGCATGCGGCCCAGCCTGTCCCCTTCGCGCACAAGTCCCTCACTCTCACGCTCGCTCTCGTCTGAAGTGGGCTTTGGTGGCGGCGTGGGTCGGGAGGCGCTGACTGGAGGGCGGTGACGGTCGATTGGAGGGAGTTGATGATTCAATAGCGCAAGGCCATCGCAGATCTACAACAAAATCATGAAGGTGAGTGTTGATGCATTTCGGGATTTAGGGATTTTAGGGTTCTCGGGATTTAGGGATTTTAGGGTTCGTGGGGATTTAGGGAATTAGGGATTTTAGGGTTCGTGGGGATTTGGAGATTTACAACATTCAAAATTATGGAAGGAGGTGTTGCCGAAATATATGTGGAAGCGCCAATAGCTGTAGAGGATTCTGAAGATGAAGCTGAGAAGGAAGATAGTGACTACGAGGATAAGATTGAGGTAATGTCTCCAGGAGCAGAGGATGACGATGACTGCACATTGCTGGCTCAAAGGAAGTAAGCATTTTGACTGGAACACTAGAGCAGAAAATGATGGAATTAGAAGTAGTGTAGAGGATGCAAAGGCAACAGGATGGTGAGAGCTCTGACAGTGACTATATTCCTGGTGACTATTGTATATTAAAGGAAGATGAGGAAGCATTAGATATCATGAAGCAATTCAAAGAGTTCAAGAAGAAGATGAAGGCTGGTGAAATAGCTAATCTTGATGATATGCCCTTCGAAGGTCCCCCTATACAGTCAAGATGTGCAGATGGGGGACAAGTAGAAGAGGAGGGTAATAAAACTCCTTATGCTGACAATAGTCAAGATGATGACTCCTTATGCTGACAATAGTCAAGATGATGACTCCTTATGCTGTGGAGAAGATCGTTGGTGAGGAAGGAGTCTAAGTACCCTAGGTTTGACCCAAAGAGTCATGTGCCAGCATTCGCCCTATGAATGAAATTTGGAGACATGCGGTTGTTCAAGGAAGCAATCATCAAATATGGTTTGGCCCACAGGAAGTTAATTAAGTTTGTAAAGGATGAGGGTGATAGAGTAAGGGCAAAGTGTGACTGGGAACAATGTTCCTGGTTTTGTCTGTTGGCAACTAACACAAGAAGTACTAGCTAGCAAATCACTGACTTCAAGGATGTGCACAAATGCCCTCCAAGAAGAGACAACAAGCTTGTAACTACAGGAAGGATTGCTGACAAATATGAGAATTTGATTAGAGCAAACCCTACATGGAGTGTGCAGAGCATGAAAGCCACAATACATGAGGAAATGTTTGCAGATGTCAGCATCCCAAAATGCAAGAGAGCCAAGCACATAGTGATGCAAAGGATCCTGGATGCAACCAAAGATGAATACTCTAGAGTGTTTGACTATTAGCTAGAACTGTTGAGGAGCAACCCAGGCAGCACAGTAGTGGTGAAGCTTGGCAATGATGTTGAGATCCCCACATTCCAAAGAATGTACATCTGTCTTGAAGCATGCAAGAAGGGCTTTATAGCTGGGTGTAGGAAGATTATTGGCCTAACTGGTTGCTTCTTCAAAGGAGCTACTAATGGTGAACTCCTTTATGCTATGGGAAGGGACGCAAACAACCAAATGTATCCCATAGCCTCGGTAGTTGTGGAGAAGGAGACAAATGATAGTTGGGAGTGGTTTTGTTATCTGCTTTTTAAAGATCTAAGGGTTATGGATGGTGAGGGATGAGTGATCATCTCGATCGACAAAAGTTAGTGAAATTGTCACCAAGGAAGAAACCTCCAAAAAAGAGGTCCACAACTCTGCCGAAGCTCCTGATGTCCACCAGTGATGTGAACGACAACAAGCAATGAAAGTCTGTACTGGCAATGTGTGTGTATTGGGTGTGAAATTTTATGCATTTTCAACTAGTTTGTAACCGGCTGTGAACTTATCTGTATGTGAACTTGTCTGTACTTGCATTAGTGAACTTGTGTTTTTGCAGTATTTGGATGGCATAAGTCTTTTCTTTTCTTCCTTTCTCAAGAAAATTACATTAAAATTTAATAAAATATTTTTGAATTTAATTGAAGTTTATTTTATTCATCTAAAATATTTGGATTCTATACAAAACAAAAACAACATCGAGAACAACCTAAAAATTCAAAGTACTAAAAAATGCACGAATTTTCTACAGTACCTAGATGATGATTTTAGGTGAATACTATAATATTTATCATGATTACATATAATTTTCCTAATTTTTTGGAACTCTATTCAACCCATACAAAATTCAAATTGTATTGAACAATCTAAGCTAGGTTTGAATTTAGTTTAAGCAAATAACACTTGAACAACAAGGTTTCAAATTTTATTTGAGTATTAGCACATCCTAGGAACCACCTTGAATTATTTCATGATTTTATGATTTTTTTTTGCTATTTTATAGAGCTCGAGTTCATTCGGACCGTCCGATCGAATCGATCGTCGATTCGATCGGATGGTCTACACAGACCGACTGCTCGACGATGCAACGTCTCCTTCCATTGGGACATCCGATTCCAATCGGACGGTCCAAAAGATCTGGGCTCTATAAAATAGCAAAAATCTGAAATAATTCGGGGAGGTTCTGGGATGTGCTAATACTCAAATAAAATTTGAAACCTCATTGCTTAAGTATTATTTACTTAAACTAAATTCAAACCTAGCTTAGGTTGTTGAATAGAGTTTGAATTTTGTGTGGGTTGAATAGAGTTCCAAATATATGGACAAAATTATACTTAATCATGATAAATATTATAGTATTTGAATAAATTATTTTTACAGAGATCTTTAGAAGGACTTAAGGGGTTTAATGCATTTATAAATTCTGAAATGAATTATTGTTGCACTGAAAAATCATTTAATTTCAAAAATGCATAACTATTTCTTTTTAACTCCAAATACAGCGAAGCCACATGAGCGAGCACAACCGATACAGCGTGGTTTAGCCAATTTTTTGAAATGAGTAAATACAACATTTCTAAGGAATGTTCAACCAGATAGTATTGCTAGCAAGATGCCGACAAGCAATCCAAAATGACATTTCCATTCCAGTGAGCATTCAGTTTCATAATTTACATCAACAAACTAACAACATTTCTACCAGAACATGAAGCCAACTACAACAAAGACAGTACATGCAAACACTGAGATTATCATAATTCTATTATTTTCTACCATTTTGACCCTGCCACTAAGATGAACAATTGCAGCCTCATTTTGGACCACAATTCTCCTCAACTCAGCACACTCCTCTGATTTTGCAACCAGCAATCTCCTTAGATCAGCACACGCCTTTTACTTGGCATGTTCATCGCTAGTTGAGGCCTTCAATTCCTTGTTTTCCTTCCTCAAAGCCCTTACACAGTCGCGCAAATCCAACAAGTTCTGGTTAACAAAATCACTAGCTTTCGGATCATACCATCTCCAAAAATTGCAACCACCCACCTACACAAATTGAGAAGAAATCAAATAAGTGGCAGGATGAGCACAGAACAGGACGACCACATTGGCCCCAAATTGAGAAGAAATCAAACAGCCTGCGGAACAACACAAGAACACCGACCACAAGAATACACTATGCTGACCACAAGAACACTCACCCGAGCCTTCGCGCAGGTAAAGTACCTCCTCCCAGGGTTCATGTCACTCTAAGAGACCCATCTAGTTGACTTCTGCCTGCAATTGCAACAGACGACCGGCTCATAATCAAGTGGACCCTCCCTGTACCTTACCGGGGAGGAAAACATCCCATCGCTGACGCCGACCACTGAGGAATCCACCGACCAACGCAACATGCTTGAGCTCCCGGAGGTTGTCATGCACCGCGTCGACGCAATTTCTTAACCTAGGGTTTCTCAGGATGAAGGGGATTTCCTCTTCGACAAATGCCTTGTGTGAAGGGGACAGGCTGGGCCACACGTGTGTTATACAGAGCCTCGTCAGCATAAGGATGCCAGTGGACCTCCACGTCAGCACAAAACCAGGGAGGAATCGGCGTCGGGGGTATTTTGTCCGGTTTGCAAACGTCGAGGTCCTATGCTATCTGGTTTTTGACTTCAAGGTTGTTTTCCAGACTTTTTTAAAAGTTCAAGGTTGGAAAATATACTTTTTTCTTAATTCTTTAGCTCACTATAGGCTATAGCTCAACGTGACATTAAAACTTTAGTTAAAGGTGTGGTGACTAGCATAGGCTTTTATTCATCACAGAAGAAATCTTTGTAATGGTATGCTAAGAACTACAAATGTACTATCTTACAAGGTGATGATGTCATGGTGGTATTTGGTAAACGTTCTATTTCACAAGATGTTGGTCATTAACTTGAATATTGCTACATTTTTAGGAGCAATGCAATTAGTATTGTTTAGGACACCGTTAGGCGTAATCTTTTCTAGATAGAGTAAGTGCAAAAGCTTGTTCTCCCACCTAGTAAAATGCCCATCTCAGTATGTTTGGTTGTCATATTCCTTCTTGTGCCATCCGAGTGATCAAACATAATGGTGATTATTGAGTTTGCATTTATATGAATTGTTCCTATCTATGTTGAATAATTATTTAGGAAGAGCTTCAGCTGGCATTGTTCAACACTCCAAGTGGAGTTGAATGGCATTGTTGAATGATTCTTTAGCCTATCATGGTCATGGCCTTAGTTGGTTTGAATCTGAGCTATTGCCTATTTGCTTAGCCTAACACAACCCTTTTATCGATTACCTATTAAAACCTCAAACATATTGATTGTCGCTGGACCTTTATCTAGGGGATAATCTATCAGAGAAATTGAATTTATGAAAAGATGCATTGATAATTATTTTGGCCATGGCAATATGACCTAACAGTTTCCATATCATGCTATTGTTTACTTTGTAGGAAAGTAAAGACAACAGCCTAGAAATGCAAGTCAAAGCGCTGCAAAACTAAGGGCGTGAAAAGCTTCTCTTTTTCTTCTTAGAAGAACCACTTTATTTAGAAGTGTTTAGCACATTCTAAATATGGAGATGTAACCTCATGTAATGCTAAGGATATTTACTTTAATTTGTGGCCATTTTCTAGTTTTTAGTTTTTTTTCTTAATTACCTGCTTTTGATTTTTATGTATTTTTAGCTGGTTTATCACATATTGCGTTGTTGTTGTTGTTTGCGGAACTTCTAGTTTCAAAAAATCTTTGCATTTTTCCTCGTTTTTATGATGATTTTCTTTTTTTAAAAAAAAAATAGATTTCTCCTAGAATTTTCAAAAAAAATCGAATTTCTATACTATTTTCAGAATGTTTGGATATTTTCGCACATTTTCTGATTTATTTTTCAAATTTTGTAGCCTATTTCTAAATTCGAATTTTAAATAGGAGAAAATCCAACAGATTATCCATGCAAACAAGTGGTAGGAGAGGACTAGGTGAGGGGGGAGATTGAGTGAGCGGGAAGGGATCAAACAAGGCCTTAATGGAATCTAGGAGGGTGGCCCGTATTGGTGTGACTAGATTTATTTCAAAGTTTGTAGTATCAAATGATATAACTTAGATGCTTGAAAATATGTTTACGTATCTTGTCGGCCATTAACATTTGGAAGAAGTCCATTCTACCCCTCAAGTATTGACATACGGACAAGTAACCCTCTGTATTAAAAATCAGTCCTTGACACCCCAATGTTGCAAAACCGCACAATTTACCCTTGAGGTCATTTCAGTATGGTGGTTTTGCGCATGTGGCATATCCGCTTGGCCCGGTTTCACCAGATCGTCTCTCTCTCTTATCCAACTATTCACACGTTCGTAGAGAGACACAGGTGCCTTGCTTCTTCTTCAATTCTTTCTTCCCTCATTTCCTCATTCTCTCTCTTCTTTGCTTTTGCTCTTGGCTGCATAGCTCTCCTGGCCTGTCCGAAGCTTCATGACGTCACCTCCTCCCCTCTCCAGTGCTGCCGCCGCCAGTCCTTGGCCCTCCGCCTCCTCTTGGCTCGTTGGCCTACCACCACCCGCGCGTGCGCACCCCCGTACCCCTAATTCTTGGCAGCACATGCCTGGCCCAGTCCCACCGCCTGCACACCTCCCGCGCCACTACGCCCGTCTCCCCCCACACAGCTTGCCCACTCGGTCCCAGCTCCATGGCTCCACCTCTACTCGCGCCTCCCTGCTTGCTGTGGCTCCTCCCACGCTGTGCCTCTGACCGCCACCGGCTTGGCCCGACCTGACTGCCGCTGGCCTGCCCCCACGCCCGGCCCCTTGCCCGTCGCTACCACCACTACTACAAAAAGGCTAATACTAGACACCTCATCACAGACGGTTCGAATGTAACCATCTGTGATAGGCCACTATCACAGAAAGTTCTTAATACGAACCGTCTATGATAATTCACAGACGGTTCTTAATACGAACCATCTGTGATAATTACATTCATCACAGATGGTTCTTAATACGAACCGTCTGGGATAATTCACAGACGATTCTTAATACAAATCATCTGTGTTGAAGGTACATAACAGACGGTTCTAAAGTAGAACCGTTTGTGACAAATACTTTGCATATAGAGGCCGTGCACGGAGAACCCGTGCATGGCCTCTATATGCGCAATTAATTACTAAAACGAGTTGCCTAGTAATAAATAGACGATAAAAGGACCATATACCGCTTACATCACGCATTTATAAAAGACCATATCTTCGCTTACATCACGCATAATAAAAAGGATCAGCGATCCTATCTTAGCCTTCAAATCTTCGTAACCCTTCTCGTCGGCTTCAGTGGTGGCGGGATCAGCGACTGTCAGATCAAATGCCTCTACCTGCGACCTTGCATGCTTGATTTGAGCTTGTGGCTGTTCGGACTCCCTGATCAAGCTCCATATAGCCCAGAGGCCATCAACTCTAGTCTCCTCCATCTAAGCTAGGTTGACCCGCTCTCCTGCAATTTGGATGTCGTCCTCGACTCTCCGGGTTGCATCCTCAGTTTGGACCAAGTAGTTCCATAGAACGATGTCCGCGATGAGGTTTACTCGCCGGATGGCGGAGACCCTCGCATTGGTCCGTCGACGAGGATCTCCAGTCGATAGATGTTGGCCGCTATGTTATCCGGTAGATCGGAGGGCCTATGTAACATCCCAATTTTCAGAGCTTAAAAATCTTTTAATAGTTAGTAGGAAGAAAGGTCACCATTTGGTTTTATTTGAATTTAAATCAAAAGCTTAATATTGGACTTTGCAATCAAAAATATTTAATGTGAATAATCCCAACATGAACATTAGCCAAAACTATTTTATTTGGGTTCTATGTGCTCAAATATATTTTCTAGATTTTTCTAGAATTTTTATGAGTTCATTTGCTATTTTCTATTGCTTATTTGAATTTCTGATATTTTCTAAAAAGAAAAGCTATTTAAAATCTCAGAAAAAGCTTTGGGCCGAATCTCTCCGGCCCAACCCTCGCTTTCCCGCACATGGCCCGCATAGCGCCCGGCCCACGCTTGACCACCGCGCGCCTCGCCTCTGTCTTCGTGGCGTGTGGGCCCCACGCCCGTCGTCCTCCTCGCGCCGACTTCTTCCTCGCGAGCGGCCGCGCCATCCGCCATTGCCGAGCTCCAAGCCTCGTACGACAACGCATCTTTTCCAACTGAACCCCTTCTAGAAAACGTGCCGAATCTTATCCCCAACCTCCCCGCATCTTTCCGGATCAAAATCATATCCCGATTCCGTTTCTATCTTTGTTTTCCCGCAAGACCATCTCAGACTCTTTTAGGGTTCCGCCGCCACACCCCATCCTAGCCCTCTCGGACCCTATAAACAGGACCCCTGGGTTCGCCCTATCACCCGCAACCCAGAGCCGCCACCCGCACCCCCTCCCGACCTCTAGCGCCGCCGCAACTCGGTTTTTAGGTTTTTGTCGCCGTCGGCCACTCAACTCTCGCCGTCGGTCGTCTTCGTCGACCCTGACCACCCGGAGTTGGTCCAACAGGTTCGCAATAACCTGGGCTACATCCCAGTAACACTCACCGCCGGCGGCCCGCCGTTCGCCGTTGTCGTCGGTCCCCGAGCGCCACCGCCCCCGAGATGACGTGGCACACCGCATCAGCAGCCGTGTCAGCACCGTGGCCCACGTGTCGCATGCGTGGCGTCCACATCAGTGCCACGTGTGCAGTCCACCGGTCTCCAGATCCCGAGGCTCGATGGGCTTAGTCCACCATGAGCCGTGTCTCTGACATGTGGGTCCCATATGTCAGTAATTTCTTTTTATTTCTTTTATTCCTGAAATCCCTGTGCTGACGTCATGCTTGTGCAATAATCTGATTTTTCTGTTAAGAAATAATTTGGAAATTCTGGAAAATCTAATTTAGGGTTTTCTTTGGATTTTCAATCTTCCAGAGCCCATAACATTTGCATCCGAACTCCGATTGAGCCCATTCAAATTCCAAAATTTATCTAAATTCAAGCTCTATTTATCTGAGATTTTTATTTAATTTTTGGAGTTTTTTTGCCTCTGTTATTTATTTGCTTTGTTTATTTGTCTCGTTTGCGAGTAGACGTCGATTTGTCGGGGAATTTTGGAGAAGAAGGAGCACCTCAAGATCAAGACCAGTACTTAGACCTTTTCCAAGGCAAGTCATACCTTTGATCATCTTGAACCCAGTTTTCAAATTACTTTGTTTCAAAGTATTGCATTCTATTTTAATTATGTATTTAAATGCTTTTGGGCATAGTTATCATCCCAATTGTTATCATCACCTTAACTTTGTATGCCATAATTCCTTGTCACCCTAGATTGGTTATTAGTTGGTAATATTGTAGCACCAACATGGGTTGGTTAGATGCGAGTACAATTGCTTAGCCATGCTACGAGTCTCACATCTCATGTAAGTTGCAAATATTAAATTTGACTAAGTGACTATGGAACTTTGTGTAAAACGACGTGAATACACAAGGTTGTCAACCATGCTTGAACTGCTGAAATTGAAGGTAAGCAATGGTTGGTCCGACAAGAGTTTCACGACGTTGTTAGGTCTCCTAGCGATATCCTTCTAGAGGAAATGTGTTGCCAAGCACCAACTTCCAAGCCATGAAGGTTCTTTGTCCATTGGGAATAGAAATAGAAAGAATGCATGCATGTCTGAACGATTGTATCATGTACCGTAAAGAGTATGTAGACATGCATGTACGTCCCGTATGCAAAGCATCCCGATACAAGCATAAGAATACTGCTAAGGTAAAGCAAGGACCTCCTGCTAAGATGTTGTGGTATCTGTTTGAAGTGTTTATTTGCGAACTGAAAGGATGCAAGAATGCTGTGTTGGCACTCGGAGGAGCGTAAGAAAGATAGAAAGCTAAGACACCCTGCTGATTTTGCCCAGTGGAGAAACTTCAATCGGAGCTTTGAAAAGTTCGGTGTGGAACCGAGGAACATAAGGTTAGGGTTGAGTATAGATGAAATGAATCCTTTCGGTAACATGAGCAATGACACAAAGACTGCCCGTGAATCTATATATGTACAACCTTACTCCTTGGTTGTGTATGAAGCGGAAGTACATTTTGATGTCACTACTTATCCAAGGGCCGAAGCAACCTAGGAACGATATTGATGTGTACCTAGCACTATTGCTGGAAGATCTTGTGACACTGTGGAACGAAGGGGTACAAGTATGGGATGCGTACAAATGAGAGAACTTCACTTTACGCACCATATTGTTCTGCACCATCAATGATTTTTCTGCCCTTGGTAACATGTCGGGGTTCAGTATAAAAGGAGCCAAAGCCTATCCGCACTACGTAGATGGTACCGAGAGTGTATGGCTGAACAATTCGACATAGGTTCCTTCCTAGGATTCACCCATACCGCAAGATGAAGAAACAATTCGACGAAAATAAGGAGAATGGTTCACTCAAGGGCTTTTAGAGGAAAGAGGTCTATGATATGGTTAAGGATATCGATGTTATGCTTGGGAAGAGACATAAATTAAAACCCGTCGAAAGAACATGATCGGAAGAAGCGGTTAATTTTTGGGACTTGCCTTATTGGAAGCACTTAGAAGTTCGCCATTGCATCGATGTCATGCACGTGGACAAAAATATATGTGATAGCTTGATTGGTCTCTTACTGAACATTAGTGGCAAAACAAAAGATGGTGTTAACGCAAGACGTGACTTGGTTGATATGAACATAAGGACCAAGTTAGCACCAAAAGAGACCGGTAAAGGACGAACGTACCTTTCCCCAGCTTGCTACACTCTATCCAAGGCTGAGAGAAATGAATTGTGCCAGAGCTTGCATGATGTGAAAGTTTCGTCCGGTTACTCCGCTAGTATTAAGAAACTTGTTTCTATGGAAGATTTGAAATTAATTAGTATGAAGTCTCATGATTGTCATGTGCTGTTGACACAAATGCTTCCTGTTGCAATTAAGAGTATCTTGCCAGACAAGGTCTGAGTGGCAATCTTGAGGCTGTGTTATTTTCTTTAACTCAATTGCTCAGAAGGTTATCGATCCCGAAGGACTAGATGCTCTGCAGGCCGAAGTGGCGACGACTCTATATCATCTTGAGATGTATTTCCCTCCACCATTTTTTAATATCATGGTCCATCTCATTTTTCATCTTGTGAAAGAGATAAAGATATGCGGCCCTATGTTCCTACGTCATATGTACCCGTTCGAGAGGTACATGGAAATTCTCAAGTCCTACGTACGAAATCGATCTCGACCGGAGGGAAGCATCATCGAAGGTTATGCAACCGAAGAGGTCATTGAGTTTTGCGTCGACTACATGGCTCAGGTGGAACCGATAGGTGTGCCTCTATCTCGTCATGAGCGGAGACTGGAGGGTATCGGAACAATCGGAAGGAAAGCAATCACTCCAGATCTGGATACGTACATTCAAGCCTATTTCACGGTCTTGCAACACATGACCCAAGTGTCCCCGTACATTGACGAGCACAAAGATATGGTACACCAACATAATCTAGACCGGTCGGAGGTTTGGATCACGAGAGAGCACAACCGTCGGTTCAACGAATAGTTAAAGGTGCGATTCACTGGGATGCTCTGATACCAAGATGATAAGGGGGGATGCCCGATTTTCACGACGTAGGATCGATGATAACTTGGATCTGTGCAACCTGACGAACCGATGACGCCAACCACTGTCAAATAGCAACCTGCGACAAAAGAATTCGCCCAACCACACGTTCGTGATCCCGTCTACCGACCACACAGAGTAGACGTGTCACTGCTCCTGCAAAACACAAGGATTCACAAGAACGATGGATCAAGAATCAAGAATATATTGATATCTGAAAAAAAATGTTGTCTCTCTTGTGGCGTAGCCTCGGCTGCTTTAATAGCCGGAACAAAAAAAACCATGTGGCCACGTCCGAGACGGACTCAAGTCTAATTGGTCGGTTTGGAGCCGGTTATTTACATGGCCGAAGCCAATTTGTATTTGGCCCAATGCATGCGGTCCAAAGGGACAGTAAAATAGAACATTTAATGCTGCCTATTCCCTTGGCAAATCACCCCACATGCATGCACATATATGAGCACCTCCACGTCCCTTATTAGTTCCTTCATGCAGCACACATGCAAGCCTTTGTTCTTTTCTTCCTGGTTACATGCACAGCATGCATGCATGAGCCATTAAATGGCAAAGACTCCCATGCAAAGATGTGCAATGCACCCTCTTCTTGGTCCTTGGTGTATCCGTCCTCCTGCACCTTTGACTGGCCACGTACTATTGGACAACAAATAATCTTCTCGAGCCCCAAACTCTCCTCACGCGTAAACCTGAGAATAATTAAATTACTAGCATTAGGTAGTAACCAGTTCTCATGTAAATAAAACCCAAATTCAATTAGGAGCGAGTTCACCTGTTGATTAATCTTTTTAGCTCGTGCTTGTGTAATTGGTCCAATTGGCGGGATGTCCTCATCATCCTTCCCCTCTTGAAAAGGAGTCGTCCTCGACTCTGATTCTTCCGGTCCAAAGAATAGTGACAAATCAGCAACATTGAATGTAGAACTCATGGCATAATCATCACCCGGAAGCTCTATCTTATATGCATTGTCATTGATCTTCTCAAGCACTTTGAATGGACCATCTCCTCGAGGCATTAACTTGGACTTACGCTTGCTCGGAAAGCGTTCTTTGCGTAGATGCACCCAAACCAAGTCATCTGGTTCAAATAGCATCTTCTTTCTTGATTTGTTCGCCTTCTCAGTATAGTAGCGCGTCTTCTTTTCAATTTCTTCTTTAGTCTTGACATGAATTTGCTTCACATATTCAGCACGCTTTGACGCCTCCATATTAGCATGTTCATGTAGCGGAAGTGGCAGCAAATCAAGTGACGTGATTGGTTTAAAACCATACACCACCTCAAACGGACACAATTGAGTAGTAGAATGTACCGCCCTATTGTACGCAAACTCCACATACGGCAAACAATCTTCCCACTCTTTTAGATTCTTCTTGATCATCGTTCGTAGTAGCATTGAAAGTGTTCTATTCACCACCTCCATTTGTCCATCCGTTTGTGGGTGACAAGTTGTTGAGAATAACAACTTCGTCCCAAGCTTGGCCCACAAAGTCTTCCAAAAGTAACTCATGAACTTAATGTCACGATCTGAAACAATAGTCTTCGGTATGCCATGCAATCTTACAATTTCCCTGAAAAACAAGTCAGCTACATGCGACGCATCGTCGCTTTTGTGACAGGGAATAAAATATGGCATTTTAGAGAACCTATCCACAACTACAAAAACCGAATCCCTCCCTCTCTTAGTCTTAGGCAATCCTAAAACAAAGTCCATACTAATATCCTCCTAAGGTACACTAGGAACAGGAGGTGGAGTATATAAACCATGTGGATTAAGTTTAGATTTCGCTTTGTGGCATGTCACACATCGCTGTACAAAAACCTTTCGACATCACGCCTCATTTTAGGCCAATAAAAGTGATCGCTCAACATCATGAGGGTCTATTGTCTTCCAAAGTAGCCCATTAATCCACCTGCATGAGATTCCTGCAATAAAAGCAAACGCACGGACGAATGTGGAACACATAATTTGTTAGCACGAAATAAGAACCCTTTATGAACATGAAACTTGTCCCATCCTTTCCCATCTTTACATTTAGAATATGGTTCTGAAAATTCATGGTCGGAAACATATAAATCTTTCAAACTCTCTAATCTAGGTACCTTTACTTCCAATTGAGTTAAAAGCACATTCTTTCTAGATAAGGCATCAGCTACCACATTCTCTTTTCCTTTCTTGTACTTAACAACATATGGAAAAGTTTCAATGAATTCTACCCACTTAGCATGTCTACGGTTCAGTTTAGCTTGGCTTTTCAAATATTTCAATGCTTCATGATCAGAGTGAATAACAAATTCTTTAGGCCAAAGATAATGTTGCCAAGTTTCAAGCACACGTACCAATGCATACAATTCTTTATCATACACAGGATAGTTTAATTGAGCACCTCCTAGTTTCTCGCTAAAGTTTGCTACGGGTTTTCCTTCTTGATCAAAACACCACCAATACCTTTTCCACTAGCATCACATTCAATTTCAAAAGTCTTAGTGAAATCAGGCAAAACAAGCAATGGTGCTTCTATTAAGCGCTTCTTTAGCTCTTGAAAAGCTTTTTCTTGTGGTGCACCCCATTCAAACACAACACCCTTTTTAGTTAACTCATTTAATGGGGCGGGTATAGTGCTGAAATCTTTAACAAAACGACGATAAAAACTAGCAAGACCATGAAAGTTTCTGATTTGACTGACATTCACAGGGGTAGGCCAATTCTTAATTGCTTCAGTTTTAGATTCATCTACCTCAATACCTTGTCCAGAAACAACATAGCCTAAGAACACAACTTTATCAGTACAAAAAGTGCATTTATCAAGATTAGCATACAGTTTCTCATTCCTAAGCACTTCTAGCACTTGTCTAGTATGATCAATGTGTTCATCTATCGTTTTGCTATAGATCAAAATGACATCAAAGTATACCACAATAAATTTACCAATGAATGTTCTTAAAACATGATTCATCAATCGCATGAATGTACTAGGTGCATTAGATAAACCAAAAGGCATGACTAATCATTCATACAATCCAAATTTAGTCTTAAAAGCAGTCTTCCATGCATCACCAAGTTTCATCCTAATCTGATGGTATCCACTCCTCAAATCAACTTTGGAGAATATAACAGCACCACTAAGTTCATCTAGCATATCATCTAACCTAGGAATAGGATGACGATATCTAACAGTGATATTGTTAATGGCACGACAATCAATACACATTCTCCATGTACCATCTTTCTTAGGAACAAGAATTACAGGAACAGCACAAGGACTAAGACTTTCGCGTACATACCCTTTCTCAAGTAGCCCTTGCACTTGGCGCTGAATTTCTTTGGTCTCCTCCGGATTGGTACGGTATGGTGGACGGTTTGGAAGTGATGCACCGGGAACTAGATCAATTTGATGCTCTACTCCGCGCAATGGCAGAAGTCCCGCTGGTATCTCCTCCAGAATCACATCCTCAAATGCCTGCAAAAGAGAGGAAACACCACTAGGAAGAGAGGTTAAGTCGTTAGTTGAGCAAAACAGTTGCATCTTTGTACACAAGTACAAAGTGCATCTTTGATGGGTTATTGCTCACATCTCTCAAATCTGATTTTGTGGCTAACATAACCAACCCTCCCTCACTCTTACTTTTTCCTCTCATATTTGGCTTGTGGCTCTCACTCACCGATGTGTGGAAATCACTCTTTTATTTCTTTTTACTCTCATTTTTAGCAAGCTTCTTTTGCTGAAATTCAGCATGTATGACTAGAGTCATTGGATTAAGCTCATTTGTCTTTCCCTTCCACTTAAAAGCATATCTATTGGACGCCATCATGTTGCACACTCCTATCATATTGTCATGGCTTTCCCAACAGCAGATGACACACAGTCATAGGCACCACATCACACTCAACGGTGTCCTCATAATCACCAATCTTAAAAGTAACATGCACCACAAACTGAACCTTCACATCCCCACATTCGCTAAACCATTGCACATGATATGGACGTGGATGTTTCAGCTTCTTTAAACCAAGCTTCTCACACAATTCAACACTAGCCAAGTTATGACAACTACCTCCATCAATAATGAGTTTGATTACCTTGTTGTTTACCTTGGCTTGTGTTTGAAACAAGTTGAATCACTGCGGATGTGCATCTCCTTCTTGTGCAAGCATGCTCAAATTTTTAGTGACTACTAGTGCATCTCCAGTTTCATAACTCAACACATCAATCCCATCACTGTCATCTGATGCATTTTCATATCTCTCATTTTCATGACTGAGCTCAACCTCATCTTCGCTTGCAGATTCAAACTCTCCATCTTCTGTCACAAGCATGACTCGGTTGATGGGACACTCCCTAGCTATGTGCCCACGCCCCAAACACTTGAAGCATTAAATTTCTCTACTCTTTGCTGTGGCATTAATTGAAGATGTAGGGGATGGAGCTACCTTCTTCTCACTTGATGTAGGTGTTGATTTTGCAATCGAGGAAGAACGAGCATTAGTATTTGAACTAGTACTAGCTGAAGATGTACCTCGTCCCAAACTGAAGCGTGCTTTGGTGGCATTAGATGAGGATGATGGAGCTTTCAAGTTGAAAGATGCTGTTCTTGGTGCTGGTTTCATATCTTCTAGCAACTTCTTTTCCGCCTTTGTAGCTTGATGCACCAAACCAACAACAGTATTGTAGGGCTGATATTGCACTATGCGTTTATTGTTTTTATTTAGGCCAAACAGAAAACGCGCAAGTGTTTGCTCTTCATCTTTGTGCACATGTGCCCTAATCATAGCTTGCTCCATCTCCTTATAGTACTCCTCCACCGAACGACCTCCCTGCCTCAAATTCTGCAATTTATCAAAAAGATCACGTTTATAAGTGGTAGGAACAAAACGTGCTCTTAGCTCTTGCTTCATTTCAGCCCATGATGCAATTGGAGGTTCCCCATTGTCTTCCCTTTGGTTCAACACTTGCTCCCACCAAATCAACGCATACCCATCAAACTCAAGTGACGCCATGTGTAGCTTCTTCTCTTCCGAATAATTGTGCATCCGGAATATCTTCTCTACCTTGAGCTCCCATGTGAGATATGCATCTGGATCGGAAGCACCTTCAAATTTAGGAATATTGAACTTGAGTTTCCCAAATTTTTCCTCCACGTGCTGCTCATCATGACGACGGTCATGGCGCTGATAGTTATCATTGCGGTGTAACCAAACGTCATCGCCGAAGTCCTCAATGTGGGCAGCACCACTGTGTCCACGACCACGGCCACGACCTCTTCTTTGGCCATGGTCAGCGCCCAAAACACCTCCCCTACGCCCGGGAAGGGGTAGACGAACCGCGTTGGCAGCGACTCGACCCGTTTGAGCTTCTCTAGCGAATCGTGCAGCCCTCTCCTCATCGGTCTCATCAAGCTCAACGCCGTCATGGACGACACCGGGCCCGCTCTTTGCGAAGCTCATCCAGTATCTCTCTCCTCAAGACGCTCATGTTGTCATTCAACTGAATGTTGAAATCATTTGTGAGCTTCTCAAGGTCAGCTTGTGTAACATATGCCTGTTCTCCTTCTTTCCCTGACATGGTTAGTGCAAAGAAAGAAAAACTATATATGTGGATGTGGAAGTTTTTATTTGTGGAAATCACTCAACCTCACCTTCTCTTACCGACCGAAGTTCTTATGCGTTCTTGATAGAATTGAAGAGCTACACGCACTTGGTGACGGTAGACAACACAAGGTGATAGATTAAGCGAATTCAATTGCATGCAATTTGTTAGACAATGGCTTATTTGTGGAGCTTGGAGGAAAAGTGTTTACCTATGCAATCTGAAATTTCTAGATATTGTAAAGCTAGGTAACAATCCAAACTAAAATTCAATGCCTAGTTGTTGATCTTATGATATAAGCGAAGAACAAAGCAACTCACACGCAAAGATGATGGAACTTAGTGCAATCAAAAGAATGAGCTAATATATAAAAATATAAGTAATGAACAACTAGCTCGTATTGCACAAGTTATGGAGAGACACTAGCTAATTGCTCAAATATATAAAATAGGGCACAAGATTGCTCAAAACAATAAAATAGCACAATCTGAAATTTTGACAATGATAGGGTGTGCTCACAATAGGTGATCGGCCAAGTACCTCTTTTTTTTCCTTCTTTTTTTTTGCTCTTTTTTTTTTGTTTTACCTGGCCAATCAAATTGTCACAAGAGTCGCACTTAAAACCCCACTTTCGGCAATGAAAGAAAACAACTCAGATGTGTGTAAAGTGTAAATGAGCAGCCCTAGAGCAAACCAAATAGCTAGTCTCGAATAGGAGCAAAGTATTCGCAAATGATTGAATTAACTCACAAAAGATACACGCGAAGATTTTTTTTCTCACGCACTGTTACTGTAGCTGGGAACAACAGTAGCTATCGGGCACTGTAGCAGTAGGGTTTCTCACAGGTAATGCAGGCGCACGCGCCATCGGTTCGTCAGGTTGCACGGATCCAAGTTATCATCGATCCTACGTCGTGAAGATCGGGCATCCCCCCGTATCATCTTGGTATCAGAGCATCGGTTGCTACGGTAGGATCAATTTAACCGTAGTTAGATTTATTTTTCCTGTCCAATACACAAAAAGCCACAAAAAAAATCTTTAGCCCGTAGTTTGATCTGAATTTTTTTAGTGAGTTTGGTTAGATCTCAATCCATTAGAAACTATGTTTAATCGCTGATCATAGTTTTCGTTTGCGTTGCTTGATCTTGTGCTCAATCAAAAATCGAAAAAAAAACCAATCTACCGCTGCAGTGGGCTGCCGTCGCCAAAGCGTGCTGCTACAGTAGCGCGAGCTACAGTACCTTACGCTGAAAAAGACCTTGTGCACACGGTGCTTTGCTGGCGCTGGGGAAAAATCGCGCGCGCTACTACGGTCGCCGTGGCATCTACAGTGTGCCAAGTACCACTGTCAAATAGCAATCTGCGACAAAAGAATTCGCCCAACCACACGTTCGTGATCCCGTCTACCGACCACACAGAGTAGACGTGTCACTGCTCCTGCAAAACACAAGGATTCACAAGAACGATGAAATGGCACAACAGATTGGAACTCTCTATTCTAGTAGGGGCAATATTGCTCAAACCCTAGAATCAAGAATATATTGATATCTGAAAAAAAAATGTCGTCTCTCTTGCGGCGCAGCCTCGGCTACTTTAATAGCCGGAACAAAAAAACCGTGTGGCCACATCCGAGACGGACTCAAGTCTAATTGGTCGGTTTGGAGCCGGTTATTTACATGGCCGAAGCCAATTTGTATTTGGCCCAATGCATGCGGTCCAAAGGGACAGAAAATAGAACATTTAATGCCGCCTATTCCTTGGCAAATCACCCCACATGCATGCACATATATGAGCACCTCCACGTCCCTTATTAGTTCCTTCATGCAGCACATATGCAAGCCTTTGTTCTTTTCTTCATGGTTACATGCACAGTATGCATGCATGAGCCATTAAATGGCAGCACTCCCATGCAGCATGTGCAATGCACCCTCTTCTTGGTCCTTGGTGTCTCCGTCCTCCCGCACCTTTGGCTGGTCACGTACTACTAGACAACAAATAATCTTCTCGAGCCCCAAAATCTCCTCACGCGTAAACCTGAGAACAATTAAATTACTAGCATTAGGTAGTAACCAGTTCTCATGTAAATAAAACCCAAATTCAATTAGGAGCGAGTTCACCTGTTGATTAATCTTTTTAGCTCGTGCTTGTGTAATCGGTCCAATTGGCGGGATGTCCTCATCACTAAGCTAGGAACCCCATATCACAGACGGTTATATTATGAAACCGTCTGTGATTATGACATATCACAGACAGTGCTATTATTGAACATATCACATATCACAGACAGTGCCACGCCGCTCGGCCTCCTCCTCCCCCTTCCTCCCCCACTGCCATCTGAAGCCACCTCCCAAGTTACTTCTTAGCATGTTTGTCTGGATTTTGTGGGCTTAATATTGCTCTGTGATTGAAATGGTCTAATTCTGAAATTGGTAGAATTACTAGTTCAATTTTGAGCTCCACAAGATTGCTTGCTGCTGTCAAAGTAATCACTAGTTTGAAGTACTTCTAGTACTTCTGTAGTGGTTTGAAGTAATAAATCAGTGAGTCTTGTTACAGTCTTATGTGGATTGCAGTAGTGGATATTGATGGTTCTTGGTGATCTATGGTTGACAGAAAGTATCTGTTTGAACTTCTTATACATATGATTATTCTATCAGTCTAGTTAAGCATTGGATAGAGCTCAAAATCTGAACTTTAGTGTTCTTATCTAATTTATGACGAGTATAGACTAAAGGGTTGAGATAGCAAATTTTAATTCGTTTGTATCTCGCCTTCTGAGAGCACTCAATATCATTAATTATCTGAGATTTCTGCTGATTTCTTACATATACATGTGGTATATGTTTTGCTTTTCATTCAGCTTAAATGCCGTGAAGGATTTACATTTGTATTCCTTATCTGTATATGGTATCCTTATGAAGTTTTACATATTTGTATGCATTTGTGTTGGATATATTGGAGACTTCCTTGTGTAGTACGTACTATATAATCTTGTATATGCTTGATACTATTTGTTTATATAGTTAATTGCTCTGTAACTTCTTTTTCTCGTATAAAATATGTTTTCAATGGAAATTATCTTCGAAAATACCTAGTGGATATAAACTTGCAATCCATATTATTTAAGCTCTCAACGTTTTGAATTCTGAAATTTTACTTCGTTGCGTATGTAACTTATATAGATAGCAAGTAAGCGAGATGGCGTCCGTACTGTCTTCGCCGCCTTCATCGACGTCGCCGAATGCGTCTGGATCTCAGAGCAAAGTGGGACGTACACGAGATGGCAGAGGAGCATCGAAAAAGCCTGCGGGCCGAATGACCATCACGGAGGTCAGTGATGGTGGGGTCCCTATGGGTCCCAAGAAAGCAGCGGCGAGATTCCGGACCATCTGCAGGATACTTGAAAGGGAACGAGTCCCCATCACCATAGTAAGCTGGGACACTCTGTCGAAAGATCGGAGAGGCGAGCTGTGGACAGAAATTTCACAATTGTTCACTATCCCAGAAGCAGACTAGGCACGCAAGCAACGCCTTCAACGACAGGCGTTGCTCGCAATGGGACACGTGTGGAGGACCTTCAAGAGTACGCTTGTCACGAAGTACGTGAACACGAGTCGAACGCCCTTCACGAAGTATAAATTCTTACCGCGAGATATATGGGATGCTTTTGTGTAAATGAAGACGACGGCCGAATTTCAGGAGCAAAGTGCGGCGCACAAGGCTCTCCAGGCACAAAACACTCACCCCCACAAACTCGGCACCGCTGGGTATACGGGTAAAAAGGAGCAATGGGCAGCGGAGGACGAGAACACAATAGGGCCATTTCCTGAGATCACAAACGAGCGCGCTCGGACCTGGTTAAGAGGGAGGGTATCAGCCACGTCTTCGGCGGCATCTCTTTCACAAACCCGACAAACCAAGAAGTGTCCCAACGTCTGGTAAGATATGTTGAACTACCTATTTGTTAATAAGTCCATAACTTCATAATGTCTATAATAACATGATGACCTCTTGCAGCAAGCATTGACTTCCGCATGTTCCGAAGGCTCTTTCGAAACAGACAGGGAGAAGGATATACTATCTGCGGCCTTAGAAAACAAGGAGCACCCGGGTCACACGTGAGGCATTGGGGTTTACGTACCTTGGAGGGATGGATTCGCAGATGACTATTGCACGTATAAGAGTAGGAAGAGATCCAAGGCTGGGCATGACGATTGGTTGGAACATATGCTTACTGCAAGATTTCAAGGATAGCTAACAAAATTGCAGGATCAAGTTAATCAACTCCTCAAGATAACACAAACCACCCCTGCTATTTTGGGATCCAGTCCTCCTCAACATCGGAGTAGCATCGTGTCCATGCAAAATTCTGAACATGACGACGTCCAATTACCTATCGACGACATCAAGGTAATGTACATCTCTGGAATACTTCAAAGATAGACCTATAGGACGCCTTAGCTAATTGCATATCATTTTGTAGGACGCAACGCCGTGCACGCTCCAAGTGAGAATGGTTGGTTCCATGTCTATTGAGGCTGGGCGGGGGATGATGTATCCATGCTAGGAAGGGACAGTGTAGCACGGTGCCCAGGTGGCGCAGGGTTACGCCAGGGTCCAGGTGGACATGGTACATGATAATTTCAGGGCCGTCCCGCTGGAGATTCGCCCAAACGAAGACATCATAACACTAGGGGGTGCCGTGTACTCTTTTATCCAATGGCCCAAGAAGGACATCGTCCTGGACCCTACAATGCCACCTCAACCTTCGATTCAGAACGCCTCTCCAACAGGACTCTCGATGAATCCACCTCAACCATCTCGACACGGCCATGCCTCTCCAGCAGGACCATCGATAACTCCACCTCAACCTTCGCTTCAGAAGCTCGCCTCATCGGTTCCAGTGGAGAAGATGCCGAAGGAAGAAAAAAAGTGTGTCGTTGTATCGGTTCCGGAGTTGCCTCATAGGAAGACGTATAGCGGCCAAGTCGTTCAGGCCAAATCAAAATCGCAGAACGTTATGGTGCCTCCCAAGCCCGGGAAATACTCCCTCAGAAGTCCGTTGGCCACCGACATAGTACTAGCCCGCGCTGGAATAAGTTGTCAGTCTTTGCATGCCTGGTACATGCGGAAGACCAAAGAGAAGGGGTGTGATACTGCAATCACCGTCAGATACACGAATGAGCATTTCTTCCATGAGCCGACCCCCTTCGTCGTGGACTTCGACGACTTATTCGACCTATTCAACCTCAAAGCCCTCAATGCCTCACTTCTACGATGCTGAACACTGTAAGTGTGTACAATCAAATTTTACATTCACGTAATACCGATTAATGTAACAACTCATTGCTTATGTATCGATACATGATAAAAAATGCTCAGCAATTGAAAGAACCGGTGGGTTTCCTCGACCCACACGTGGTCTTTGAGCAAACCATCATGGCAGACGCATCCTACGCCGTGAAATACATAACAACAGGATTGCTTGCTCAGGACAACCGAGGCATGATAAATTTGCCTGTTCGAGAAAACCGAGGCTATTTTCACACCTCAAGCGAAATTACCTTCTTTGCCAAGTATTTTTCTTATCAAAAGAAATACCTCTCGGAAAGGCTTTACTTCCGATCGTCGTACCACGATTACTCTGAAGTCGTAGGTCTTTCTACGACTACCTTGTACTCGTGAGATTTCCAACAAACTGCATCGGCCAAGTATATTTCTGGTCGAATGAAACACGTGTTGAAGAGTATTTCCTTTAACATTTTTCCTACAGCCACATAGTGGTCGTAGGATCATCTACCACTCCTTGCCCAAGTAAGTTATTTTCACTTGAAGCTGGGGGGCTAGATGACGAGGATCTAATAATCCTCATTTTACTATTTATTCGTAATTATATATTATAGGTAAATATGACATCACACAGTTACTAAGTATACCCCTTACAGTTGTAAGGGAGAGGTCAATCAGGTGGTCGTAAGTCCTTCTATGACCACCCCCATAGTCGTAAGTATTTCTACGACTACCATGTAATCGTAAATTCTCCTACGACTACCTTCAGTCATAAGTCTTTCTACGACTAGTATCTAGTCGTAAGCTTTTCTACGACTACCCCCTGGTCGTAAGTCCTGCTCGCCAGTAGGCCCCATTAACTGTGAGATATGAGCAGTCAAGATACGTAGTTATTCTCTGGAATAACTGCAGTTAACCAACCATTATCTCTGATTGATAACCGTCAGGCAACGTGGGGAGGTTACTACTCCGGTAATTACTCTTATTATTACAATAAATGAGCGCCTCCAGACCTGGAACGACAACCTCCCTCACAGTATACTATAAATAGGCATTTTTTAGATATAAGGAGGGGGACTTTGGAGAGGCAATCAGTAGCAGTATTAGCGCAAGTCTTTCCGCTGATTGTAACCAGGATACCCAATACTGTAAACACAGGAGTAGGGTTGTTATTCTCGCTGGAGAAGGCCTGAACCTGTATAAAAATCCCTGTGTCTCTTTTTTCTGCGTGATCAATTGTGGAGACCCCCCGAATCAAACAATCTTTACGTAAGATCAGTTCTGAAACACCGACAGAGTGGTTTTATGGAAGAAAATCATTGAGCATAATAAGTTGTTGGGGTTGTTAGAAATATAATCACTCTCCGTCATATATGGGTGTATAGTTGCACGACCATATTTTTTACTCCATTAGTTATTCTTTTCCAGAAATGTATGCATGCACACGTACCTCTATTTAAACTAAGCAATACGTTGATTATGTGTGCGACAAATTATCTTATTAGTTTCATGTATTAGAGTACCTTGCTCATGCATACACCGGTCTACGTTGAATTTATCTTCTCTCGCATGCCGGCTGCCTTACCGAACTATGTTTCTTCTATCTATTCTCGCTGCCATAGCTTTTCTGCTTCAACCTCCAACAGTAAGCCCAATTCTTGATCGATCTCTCTCAATTGTTATCCCTTACAATGCAATACTCTACCACATAATTATCTTCTACTTCTCTCAAATTATGGCTTAATGCTAACTGTTGCGATACCAAACACACATGCACGTGCCACCGTCACCGATCCCTATCGAAGACACCCGCCACTCTCCCTCTGGTGGCCCCGAGTCTATTCCCTGCAACGCGTTATGCCATCTCTACTTCGATCTCTTTGCTCCTCTGCGTCTGTATGTTTATGCTTTTATTCGTACAGATGTATGCATGTATATAGACATACATGATGTTATACGTGCTCGATGCCCTCTTCTCTCATGTCGATTGCTCATCTTCTTTGACATTGGCCAACTCAACGTTGTTGTTTCCTTACTAACCGTGACGACCTCCCATCCTCACTAGTGTTGGCATGTCTACTTTAGTCGCTATCTAACGATAAGGAGAATCTTCTCGCCATTGTCGGTGATGTCGTGCCCCTCACCAGTGATGGCACGCTCCTAGCGAACCGATGACCTCATATCGTACATAGCACATTTTCAATGCAAAACTTTATCTCCTCACAGCCATCGTCGATTATGTCATGCTCCTCACTAGCGATGGCACGCTCCTAGCTACCATTCGCACTACCATCATTATAGATTTTAGTTTTATTCAAAATTTTAGTTATTTTTCATTGGAGTTCGCATACAAATCAAATTACTAATTTTATTTAATTTATTCTGAATTTTAGTCATTTAGGGATTTTACTTTGTAATTCGTACGGGAAATCAAATGACAATTTTTACAGGAAATCAAATGACAATTTTTATTCCAAATTTCAGTTATTTTGTTTGTTGGAATTCGTATATAAATTCAAATTCTATTTTTTTTTCTTCAATTTTAATTCTGAATAATAGTTATTTAGGTATTTTACTTTGGAATTTTTATCAAAATCAAATTGCTAATTTTATTTAATTTTAATTGCAAATTTTTGTTATGTTTTATTGGAATTCATGTACAAATAAAATTGCTAATTTTTGTTTAATTTTTATTCTATATTAAATTTATTTAGGAATTCGTATCGAAATCAAATTACAAATTTTATTTATTTATTATTCTGAATTTCAGTGCTTTACTGGAGTTTGTATACAATTCTAATTGCTAATTTCATTTAGTTTATTTTGAATTTTAGTTATTTAGATATTTTACTTCGGAATTGTATGGAAATCAAATTGCAAATTTTCTTTTGTATTTTATACCGAGTTTCAGTTATTCGTATACAAATCAAATTTCTATTTTTTAGTTTATTCCAAATTATGTTTATTTAGGTTTGTTACTTAGTAATTTGTATGGAAATCAAATGCTAATTTTTTTAATTTCGAATTTCAATTATTTAACAATTGTACTTGATATTAACTCTTTCTTTTAATCTAGACCGTTATAATTTGGGCCCATCACAATTAAGGATGTAGATTTTTTTTCTCTTTCCACTGATTACTGTATGAATTTCTATGCCTTAAGAGCAAACATGATGGTTTTTTTAATATCCTTTAATAATAGCATATACAATAGATATGCAGGTAAATAGACTAATTCTTGGCGTGCGCGCGCACGGCGGCCGGGCCGTGCAACGACACACGTACGGTGAATTTTGCGGCAATCGGCGCTCGGCGTACGTGCTTGGGCCTCGATCGTACGTAGTGTATATGACATGGCCCAGTGGCAAATTGCAAACAACGCTGATCTATCAGCTTCAAGCTCTCTAATTTAATTGGCATTCTCAACTCTTGAACTAGTGTAGTAATCAACCTCATCACTTGCACTCTTGCAGTTTGTTATTATTCATCAAATTATTAATTACCTAGAATCTAGCTCGAACTCATATGTATTGACCTGCAATAATATTTAACTAGCTAGAATTGTAGCTCCATACCCCGATATACTCTTGCTAGCCAGCTCTAGCTCAAACACGAGTAATGTTGTATAATCCAAACCATATCAAACGAAAAAGGGAAAAATACGCTCAACACACCACAAAATAAGTCAAGTAACATCTCATACTTCCAACTAAACCGGCCATGATCACCGGTCGACGACGACCTAGGACATGAGCACGGCCGCGATCACAGCGCCGGCCGCCACCATCGCCTGCGCGACCGCCCCACCGACCTTGTAGTTCAAAGCGGCAGACGACGACGGCTGGGCCGGCGCCGGGGCGTTGCCGTCGGTGACGTTGATGACGAGCTTCAGGCCCTGCTTGCAGTGGTCAGCCACGGTGCAGAAGAACCACCTCTTCCCCGCCTTGTCGAGCGTGACGGTGTCGTTGCCGGAGTTCCAGGAATTGAGCGGGTTGCTCGTCGTGTCGCAGCTCTTGAAGGCCTGGCCGCCCACCTCGGTCACATTGTGTTTGCCCACGGGGTACGTGAACACTGAGAGAGAAAGATCAAGTAATTGCAAAAGATACGTGACGCGAATATATATTTAGATATATCTGTGTAAGTGTGATCATGCATGCAACAGCTACAATTCAAGAGTTGCAGTAGCTTTGTGTACCTAGGGTGTCGCCAACTCTGAACGTTTTGCCGTTGGTCCAATTCTTTGCAGGGTACTCGAGGGTCCAGCCAGCGTCGTCGCCAACCTTGTACTCTACGGCGGAGGTCAGCGCCGGGAGAAATGCGACGGCGATGGCCGCGGCAGCCAAGAGCAGCACTTGCCGGGAAGCCATTGAGTATGCGATGATGGAGCTCTTACTTAACTTGTGCTTCTCTTGGTTCTAGCTTTAGGTGGCTAGTTAGGTTAATTGCAATGTATGGCTTGGCAAGCAGGAGTGCCAATCGCATGTATTTATAGAGAGACAGATGCAGATACCAGATAGCTAGTGATCCTATCAGATTAATTACCAGATATGCACATGGAAGTAGAAGAAGTTGGTGAGTAAATCTGTGATGTTACAAAGTGGAAGCAGCTGTGTCATGGCGGCATTAGCTGTCTGAGTTGGTAGCGTCAGATGGAGTATTATGCCTGTTCCTTAAAAAAAAATGAAGAAAGGTGATATTTTTGCTTTGGTATTATCGGTGGACAAGGATGCATGCATATATGCATATGGCAGAAGACAACGCTTGGCACATTGTTGTTTGATTATTTCCCATGGCTGCTGGCTTGCGTCGCTAGCTCAGGTTCAGGGTTGACGTTTTCCTGATGATATTTGGTTGTTTTACATCTTCGTTGCGATTTGCGCGTTCAATTTCCCGGCACATATCGATCGACGATCCATCCATCCACGGGAGCTGAACTGGGTCAAACTGACTGTTTGTTGATCTCGATCGATTCTCGAATCCAATCTTCAAACGTACTTTTTTTTTTGTTGTGTACGACGTACTATTAGATATACTAGTGTCAGACCCGAATTTTCTAATCCAGAATCCTCTATGAAATATTGTGCTATTCCCTGGATCAGTAGTTAGTACTCACACAGTGGCGGAGCCAAAAATTTAGCACTGGGGGTGCACACTTCAAGCTAAAAAAAATCTTGTATGACATATATGTAATTTTACAAGTCTAATACAATTACACAAAAGAGTTCAAAATTAGTTAATAATGCAATACAAATAGTTCAAATAAAATTTTACATGAATAAAAGAGTCCTAAATAGTTAATGGAAATCACAATACCACACGACGCGATGTCATTACTTGAAAACACTTGGTTATATCATCATCACTAATCTTCGAGAAGATATCTCACTCTATAAAGGTGACTAAACAATCATTCAATACTTGATCGTCCATACTATTTCTCAACTTGTTCTTCACAAGATTCATCGCCGAAAATACTCTTTCAACGCTCACCGTTGCCACCGGTAGGAGCAATACTAATTTGAGAAACAAGCACATCAACTTGTAAATGTCATACTTTCTTGTTTCAACAAGTTTAGTAGAAAGCTCACCGAAATTCTTTAGGCTCTTAAATCTATCATCGCTTCATATATCATCAATGAAGTTATCAAGTTGGAAAGAAAAGTCTTATTAAATCCATGCTTGAAAAATCATTAGGATAAAAGTTGGTAAGGCAATCATAAGAAACAAATGAATTCGGAGGATTTAAAGCAGACATGCAACCAAGCAACTCCATATTAACCTTGTCAAACCGATTGTCAAGCTCTTGGAAAACATTATCGATGATATTAAGATACACTTCCCTTCTAAAATGATCATCATTTGTTTATTTTTGGTAAAAACATGATGATCTTCCATAAGGCATATATCTACCATCCGGCTTAGGAATTTTAATGTCATATTTAATGCAAAATGATGTTACCTTTTCTTGAAGGGATTCTTCCCACCCATCATACATCATTTGTTGCATTCTATCCTTAGCCAAATTAACAATTGTCATAGCATTAATAATATTTTGATCCTTCTTTTACAAAGACTGAGACAACTTATCTGTGTATCCAAGTATGACAAGCATCAAATGTGCATTGAAAACAAAGTCAAATGACTCAAAAGCTCCCACCATAGCATGTATTTTTGGACAATCATTCTTCTGTGAGAGGTCTTTTCCAAGCTATATGAGTGCTTTACGGATTATTGAATACATACTAATAATATGCAAAATAGTTCTATTTTTGTTCATACACATACCTATACCTAGTTAAAAAAATTACTCATATATATACCTAATCAAAAAAGATTTACAATTTTTTTGGGGTGCTCAGGCACCACAGGCACCCCACAGCACTACCAGCACTCACAGATACATCACTGAATCAATTCATACATGGCGTAAAACCATACCATTCATTAATTAACACAACAGAGTTTATATAGACCGCGTCGGGTCGAGTTTTACAATACGGGCCGAACAGGCCAAATTGATTACATTACAAAAGCGGAAGCGACAACGGAACCAAAAGGGGTGAGAGCTCATCTCTCCACAGGCAAGCGACTAGGGAAACCCGTGTGCGCCCGATATTAACCAAGGCTTGGATAATATTGGATGCACGCAAGTACCGACGGAGTCAACTGGACTGGGGCGAGACTAGAACATCTAAAGACTACACTACGTTTCATCATCTCCCGGACCTCCAATGTCACAGCCCCAACAATTAAAATGGATTAATGTGTATTTCATTAGCATGCATTATTGATTTCAAAACATTTCCATATTATATTGTACTTGGAAAATCTAATTTGAGGTGAACATACACATCAAAATTCACATTTCACTTCAAATCAGTGATACAAAGTTGTGATCATCATCTGGAACCAATTTATTTAAATACTACATTAATTATCATGAATTAATATAATTTTTTCAAAATTTTTGGGACTAGTTTGAACCTAAATAAAATTCAAACAACCTACAAAGACATACAACATGTTTGAATTTAAATGTCTCAAATTTTAATATGAAAAGTGGTGTTCAATAATTTTTATAAACACTAGGTTGTCCCAGGAACCCCCACAAATTATTTCATGATTTTAGGAATTTTATTTCTAATATTTAAGCCCTGGTCAAAGTAGGAAGAACAAATTAAAAATCAGTCAAATCCTAAACCCTAACCGACCGTTACTATTCCTTGGGCTCGAGCCGGCCTGGACAAATTGACTCAGCCCAACCACCTAACTGCACCTCCGCACGCGAGCCACCCGATCGGAAATCAATGGCCCAGATCGCGCACCCCTCCGACCTGTCCGAAGTCCCCACAAATCTCCTCCGTCCGTTCGCCATCCAACGGTCCCGATTTAATCTCTGTTTTGCACCGAGCCGCGCCACCCTGAGCCACTGCCAACTCGGGCCCACGCGTCAGAGTCGTCTCCTTCCTTGGGCAGGCGCGCGCTCAGGCGCTTCAAGCCACGCGGCCGCGACGCTCTGCTCCAGCCCGTTGGAGCTCCGTCACCTCCGTTAGCCACCGCCGCATGCAACCACTCCTGGAGCTTCTCCGCCTCACGCCGCCTCCGATGCCGTCAACGCATGAGCATATTACCCTCGAAGTCCCTCCTGTTTCCCTCACTTCTCCTCTGGCCGCCGAGGAGAGGGAAGCTTACCTGAGCCTTGTTCTTCGGTAAAGCCCTCGAAATCAAGTCCCTCTTCTCCTACTCTTCATGTCGTATCCATTTTCGCTCACTTGAGCTCTTGCCGCTGCTTGTAGATCCAAGGGCATCGGCGTGTCCTCAGCGGCTCTAGAGCGCGCCCGCGGCTAACCCGTGTTGTCATCTTCATCTCCGGTGAGCTTTTCTTCTTTTCTTGCGCATCACAATGTGCCCTAGGGTCTAATTGAGTTTTCCCCTCAATTAATTGCTTGTTTGCTTCACAGGAACTTTTGGATTTCGAGTTAGCCCCATTTTCGGCCGACAACACTATTCATCACCACATTGTCATCCTGGTGAGCTTTTCCTCGATTCCATGCTTGGCGACCATCTCCTGGCCTCGCTCAAGCTTTCTCAATCGGTAACTTTCGTTCTCCTTGGGCAGATAGTCCCCTCCTCGTGAGCCGCATCACCGTCGCCGCCATTACCGTGAACGACACCTCGCCGAGCTTTCCCCGGCCTTTTCTTCTCTACGGTAAGCTTCAAGAAACCCTTAGCTAGCTCTTGCACGCTTTAGTTTGCTCGATGCACCACCAATGCACTGCATGCACTTTTGCCGTGCAGCTCACCGTCGCTCCACTCCGGCTAGCCGGCGGTCTAGACCACCTCCACCGTCGAAACCACTGCCTTTAGGTGCGCAAGCTTATTGTGAGCCCGTTCATGCCTTTGGCTTGAGCCGCCGTGGCCGGAATCGCCGGCAAGGCTCCGGTGAGCGCCGCGCGGTATTGTCGGATTACCGACAATACTGTAGCCTCGCCATTAGGGCTTAAATCCGGGTCATTATGGCTAATCATCACTTAAGTATTTAATGACTATCTGAAGTAAAGATTGAGACACAGACATGTGGGACCAAGAACAGTAAACGAAGCAAAATAACGGTTTAAAATCTGAGTTTGACATGTGGGCCCGAGAGTTAAGTGCATAGTCATAGACCGTATGAACCAGCCGTAGACTCACGGTCCATGCACTATGTCATAGACCGTCTCTATGACACGTAGGTCCCACCTGTCGGTTAAGAACTGAAATCTGAAGTTTAATTGAAAAATGAACTATTCACTGGACCCCACCGGTCAGTGACTGCGGCTAGTACGTGGCCGGTGAGAGAAAGAGCAAATGATTTATAAAATCCGAAAATCATTTTCTTACACACTGAAAAATATGTATAACTTCTAAAATGCATAACTAAATCATTTTAACTCCAAAATGGGTGAAACCACTTCTGTTAATTTTCATATTTAATGAACTTTGTATTAAAATTGGTTTTAACCTTGTCTCTGTAACAGAGAGTATTAATTTGGAAAATGGGCTATTAACACTATTATTTTTACAAAAGAAAAGGGCTGATAACTTCAAAAAGTCATAAGTAATTTTTGGAAACTCCAAAAATAGTGAAACCAGTTTTGGTAATTTACTTTTTAAATGAAGTTAATTATAAAAATGGTCTCAAACTTACCTCTGTCACAGAAAATATAGTTTGAGGAAGATGATCTTGAAAGACATTATTTTTGCATTATTAATGCTGATAACTTTATAAATCAATAACTAAATCAGGAAAACTCCAATTGGAGCAAACTCAACTGTTTTGAACTTGTGATGATATTGTCCATTTATTCATGTAACCCTTGTATCTACCACTGCTCTACAAAATTTCACCTCATAATTAAATTGCTTAATGTAAAGGCATATTGAAATCTGAAATTCAAACCACCATAACTTTCACATACTAAATCAAAATGAAATAATTCTTTCACCAAAAATCATCTAAAATCATGATTTAGCTACTGTAGAAAAATCATGCATTTTTGAGCATTTTGATTTTTGAGGTATTTCTCGTTGTTTATTCGGTATTGTATTGATCTAGAAACCGAGCTTATTGATATCGACTCCTCATGGCGAGAGCGAACAACTTAGCAACCTGCAAGGCAAGCATCCTTTGAACTTTCTTTTTGCATCATATTTGATCCCAATTTTGTTAGGATAGATGCAATGATAATTGCTTGCATGCTATTTTGATAATGTCGCTATTTTTGTGATGAATAGTTAGACACATCCTATTATGTTGTCATTGTGGCTATCCATGAAATATTCCATTGCTGAAATGATATGATAGGAGGTGTGAAGTTATATTGTTCGAATTTGCTTAGCCATGCAAGTCTAGAACCGGTAGTTGATTGTCGGGAATAACCCGACAATTATGGGATAAACACAACCCTCATTATATACTTTTGTTTCAGATCTTCGTACCTGTTTTACAAGTTAAATTTTGTCATTTTAAATGAGCTTTTGGTCTGGACAAGTGTTGGTTAGTGATGGTGCTTTATGCACGAGATTTGGGTATGTGGTTGGACTTGTCTGGACAATTAAGGACCGAACTTTGGTAACGTCGTTGATTCAAGTACTTTCGTGCTACCATACGCAGATATGGGTGCTTTGTGATTGTTAAGTAGGGGAAGGTTCTATTGTGTTAAGTCTCATGGTGGTGTAGGGGCATTTGTGTTTGATCAATTGTCCTTAGGAATCGATGTCAATGTTCTATAGTGTGCAAGGAGCACCAATTACCTTTTCATTACATCGGTATTTCCAATATAACA
Source organism: Ampelocalamus luodianensis (assembly GCA_036346255.1). Taxonomy (NCBI): domain Eukaryota; kingdom Viridiplantae; phylum Streptophyta; class Magnoliopsida; order Poales; family Poaceae; genus Ampelocalamus; species Ampelocalamus luodianensis. The sequence continues at coordinate 18,097,484 of CM070629.1, read as the reverse complement.
TGTGAGCCCCTTAGCAAGTTCTATATGCTACTTGTACTAAGACCGGAAACATCTCACATGGGAGACTTAGCGCAATAGGGTTTTCTTGCTGAAAACGATCAGATCTCGATTCTCCCGCCAAAGATACCAAAGGAAGTGTGCCATTATCCGGAGGCTTACGGGCTAGTCGAGTCGTGTGGGTAAAGTAGTACACCCCTGCAGGGTATAATCTATTCGAATAGCCGTGTCCACGGTTATGGACAACCGCTTGAGTTCGGGAGTTACTATTGTTAGACTTGAAATTAAAATTGTGGTTATAACTCGGTAATTAGCATGAATGGGATGTTCATGCTTGTTGTTGTATCAAAGTGGGCAGCCACTTTGTTATCTGTATGTTTATTTGTTACTTAGTTCATTACTTATTCACATGTTTTACTTCTACTTCAAATCTGATTTTGAAATGGCACTTGGAAAACTAGTATGTGTAGGTTGTACATTGTTGCGTCTCTTTCGCAAAACTAAGCCAATATGAGCCTTCCTTTGAATGACCTTATGCATAACTATTTTTTTATTTGTGTAAGACTTGCAGTACTCTTTGGTACTCACCGGATGTTTGTTGGCTTTTACAGTGAGGACGATCTCGAGGTTGATGAGTTTGCGGTGTCAATTTAGGTGACACCGACGAGTAGTATGCTATCTTCTAACTCCCGATCGGTTCTTAGATGGGTTGTGGGCATACCACTGTTGGTCTTTTGGTGTATTTACTGCGCTCGCTATAAACTTGTTAAATTTGGCCTCGGCCCTTATGTAATTGTAAACTTAGAACCGTGTTGTAACTTTTGTACTATTTATGTATGATGGTTGTATGGATGTGACCAACGTTGGAATGAGGGTATGATTATATTGGTCGCTGATCTTGGGAGCCAATATAGGTCATACTCGCTGTTCTTGGATTCCCATTTAACTCGCTAAGTGTCGTGCTTGACTTGTTGGAGAACCGGCAATCATGTAGTGCTCGCAGAGGAGCAGCACGCATGATCGTCGGGGCTCTAAATTTGAGTTGAGCCTCTCATTTAGACTGAGTTAAGTTGGAATCCATTTACCGGAGATCCCGAGTTATGTCCCTAAGACCTTGATTAGTCTCGGTTTTAAGGAGATAACCCCGGGGTCCCCACATCCAACTTCTGGATCCTCGTAATAGTCGTAATCTCCAGGATTTCCTGCTTCTAAGGGTTTTGGGGGAGAGAGCGAGAATGAGCACAACTTCCGTGCTCGCAAGCCAAAACACAATGCAATAATATCCATGCAAGGCTTAACAAGGATGGTTCGGGTTCTTTTATTTGCTAAAGCAATATTTTCAATTATCATAATTACAAAGTCCTATTACTTAGCATTTTTAACAAATTGCATTTTTGTTAAATAGGGTAATTGTGCAATAATTTATAACAGCAGAGGTTCCCTCTGTCAGAAACTCTACCTTATGCTTACTTTTGATTGGGTCCGTCCCCAATTACCAACATCACTGAGTTCGAGCACTCAGGCAAAATCCAATCTCAGGGCTAGGTGAGCCCACCACATTTTTCATCCCAACCACAAGGTTTTTGAAATAGAACTAACTCGAGTAAAGATTCCCATGTCCGCCTTTGACCGTAGGCGCGGCTATTTAAACAGTTTAGACTCTGCAGAGGTTGTACACTTTACCCACAAGAGATAGTTATACTCGTTACCCCACATGATTCCTTAGTCATGTAGTTGAGCGACCGTCACAGTAACCTTTCAAAATATCTCGCCCTTCCGTCATCTCACCTATATGAGGTTACGCCCATATGTTGGTGCGGGATGTCACCCCCTACATCTTGCTGTAGAAGGCACTTCACCATCGGTGTCCCATTCAAACGTGATCAAGCTCACACTTGCACCCTTTATTGTTCCTTCCGTGCGACTGACTTTCAAGGTTCAATAAATCTACTAAGCCAAGTTGCAGTCTGCAGACTTGTGGTTGTACTTGTTTTACACTCTAGGCGGATCATTTCACACATTAACATTCTTTGGGCTACATTCGCACCCATCACATACTCTTCAACACACAGTCCGCCCAGACAGTAACAACAATATTAGGGTTTTAAGGAGTAAAACCAAATCACCACATTTATCTCAGTCATGGACCACCAATGACTGCCCAAATCATTTTTATGTTTAAAGGGATGATGATTGGGACATTTTAATGTCCTGGTACTTAAGCAAGACTAGCATGTCGCTTAAGTACAACCTATAGCTAGTATTACCATATAGTTACTAGGGTGACAAGGATTATTGGATTCAAATTGACAAGGATGGTATAATAATTAATTAATCATCAAATGGGTATTTAACTACCTTAAGCTTTAACATACATTTGCTTAAAGAATTAAAGCATGCAATTTGCTATTTTAAAAGAATATAATTTGCATAAAATATAGGCTCAATATGATCAAAGTATTGACTCGCCTGGGATATAGGTAAGAGGGTCTTGATAATCTTGGGCTTGATCAACTTGGGGATCTCCGGCGTCTTCAAATCCTAATCGAGCGAAATACCGGAAAAAAGCACAACGACAAAGAGAGCAAGTAAATACACAAGAATACAGAAATGAACTCTAAATTGCACAAGACCTATGCCATTAGCAAGATCTTGATTTTACAAATTTTTACAAATTTATTTTATAATTTTTGGAGTTAAAATGGGGGAGATACTAATTTTTAAAGCCTCTCTTTTGAATTGAAAAAGAAAAAGGAAAACAAAATCAAATAAAAAAAGAACCGGCGGCGGCCCACAGCACACATTTCGGCCCAGCCCACGACCTGGCCGAAATGGCGCGCGGGCGTGAGCGTGCGGCCCACGGAGGCGCGGGGTGCGGCCCACTGGGCACGGCCTGCCCCGGGCGGAAGAAAAGGAGGGGGCTCGGGCTGAGGCCGAGGGGAGGGGAACGGGGGCGGCAGCGACGCGCGCGGGGAGAGGGAGGAAAGGGCGGGGGGAGCGCGGGAGAGGAGAGGAAATGGAGGCGCGGCGGCAGCGGCGACCGGAGAAGGGAGGGGGACGGCGGCGACGACGATGGAGGGGAGGATCGGGGCGCAGCGGCGACGAGGCTCACCGACGGCAGCGGCGACTAGAGGAGGTAAGGGCTTCGGCCACTTCTTATTCTTCTTCTTTTCTTGCTCTTCTTGCTCGGTGGGGAGAGGAGAAGGAGAAATGGGGGAGGAGGGGAAGGGAGGGGAGAGCGTCGGGCTTTTGTAGCCGGGGAGGAGGAGCGGGGAGGCTCGGGGGAAGAGGGGGTCTGGGCGAGCACGCACGGTGATGATGGCGGCCAAGGCGTGCCCGGGCGCTTGCGAGGTGACAAGGCGGCAAGTAGGTGGGCGCAGGCGGCGGTGCAGAGGGCAGGCGGGCACGAGCGTGGCAGAGGCGGTGGCGTGCGAGGCAGAGGGAGCCAGGAGGTGGCGTGCACGCGAGAGAGAGAGAGAGGAGAAGGCACGAGCGGCTTGGCGCTTTGGCTGGGGGAGGAAGAAGCCAGAGGCGTCGGGCCAGGGGGAAGAAGACAAGAGGAGGGGGAGCCGGGCTAAGGGCGGCAAAGGGAAGAGAGGGACGCGGCGGCGACGCAGAGCACGCGAGGGGGGTCCGGCGAGGTTGACCCGAGGGAGGAGGAGGAAAATGGGAGGGGAAAAAGGGGGTGTTACAACTAGTCATCAACCCGTGCAACTGCACGGACTGCATATCTTAAATAATATTTATTTGTACTAAATGTTTTGAAACCCTAACATGAGTAGGGTAAAATATTGAAGACCATCACTTCTTATTGTTTTGAGTGAGCCAAATTCTATTTCTTACTTTTGCATGATGTTCTTCCCATGCATGCAACATTATAAGCAATCTACATAATATGATATTTAAAAGTACCACAACTTAAAGATTGGAAATATTTTCATTCTAATTTTAATATGTTTTGTTTTACTATTTTTATCTGATTTGTATAGTAAACCAAAATTAAATTTGTACATATTGTTTAATTCCAAATTTGTGTAAATATTAATGAGATATTTAGGGTTGGGTTTAGGTTCATAATTGTAACATCCCAAAATTCGCTTTCTTTAAAATTTAATTTCAATTTAATTATTTAAAATTGTCTGGATTTTACTTGGATCTTATTTGTATTTTTGTGTAATACTGGAAGAAAATCTCAAATTCCAAAACTCCATTTCCAATGTATATTTCAAATTCAAATCTCCAGAAAAATATTCGTTCCAATCTCTTGGCCCAATTTATTTATTCTTGCCCTTCTCTCTCTTTTTCTAAAAAAATAAAATAAAATAAATCAGATTTCCCATCAAGTCACCCATTATTTTCCTTCTTTGGAGCCAGCACGCTTACCCACTTTCCCTTTTTCTTTGAATTGATTTTATCCTCTCTTTTATTCCTTTGTTTATTTCTTTCTCTCTCTTATCTTCTTCTTCAGCGAAACGTTTTCTTTTCTATTGGAAACTTTCCCGAGAGCAGCCATGGCAGCTCCTCCACCTAGCTTGGCCGCCACCTCCGGCCGCCGTCACCGGCCACCTCCACCACTGCACCGCCCCTCCCCTTGCTCCCTCTACTATTAATGGCCAATCATCACTCTTTCTTTCATTTCTTTGCACACGAAGCATCAAAATTGATTCCATCTGAAGTGAAACGTTCCCACTAACCTCACCCACGTTACCATATCATCAATTGCTGCCACCTCCACTCCTTGCATTCAATTTTCCATTTCTCCATTTACACCAAAAACTAAAGCTTTTACTTCTCCAAACGTTTCATGACGATTGGAGCACCACCTTCACCCCTATAAGAGGAGCATCGTGTGTTCCTGGTTTTCATCTTCCATTCACCTCAAACCACACTCCCTCTCTCGCCCTCTCTTCGCCAGTGTTGTCACCAGAAGCGTCGCCACCAACGACCGTGCGCCCCGAACGCCGTTGTCGCTGCTTCGCTCCGTCTCCAGCGCTACCGGGGTTCCATTTTGCCCATTCGCCAGCCACCCCATCACATGCTTCGCCGACGTCATTGCCATGCAATGAACTTCTTTGTTCGGCATGAACAGTGTTTCGTGAACAGTGCGATTTCTTATTTTTCATCATTTTGCTATATCAAACTTCCAAACACTCGTTCTCTTTCATACGAACTCCAGATCCATTGATTCTTGTTCCTAAATTCATTATCTACCTTTTCAGTATTTATTTTGTAATTTTTGGATTTTATTTTATTTTCTGTTATTTATTTATCTCGTTTTGCGCGTATAGAGTCTGGTGTTTCCGAAACCTTCTAGGAGCATTCAGGAGCATTCTGCCGAAGCATCTGCAAATTTCAACGAAGGCAAGTCGTAGATCTTTGATCATTTTGTACCCATTTTATAAAATTATATTATTTTGTATCAACATGGATTGCTAAGTTTATAATAAAGGCTTTTGGGAATAGTTAAACACCTATTTGACAGTATGACTCCTTGAATAATTGTGAATGACATGTTGACTTGTACCCTTGGATTTCATAGGCTGGGTTAATTTTAGTTGGACATATTTTTATTACCAATATGGGTATCGTATTATGCTTAGTCATGCTTTAGTTGTACAATAGTTTCCTTCACCATGTAAATCATGAAAATTTGACTTAATGATACATGGAACTATGGCGCGACCACTATTATTAAAATTTGTTGCACCATGGCAAGGGTTGTCATTTGGTCGGGTTTGAACCAAAAATGATTTCATACTCAGGAGATTGATCGTGCAGTAAAGGGGGTGATTTGGGATGAGGTTGACTCGCCTGAGTAGACACTAAGGACTTAACTTTGTGCGCCATTGATCTGGGCCATACCGTACAACCACATGTCCAGGATGGGGTGGACCTGGCTGAATAATTAGTAATGTTTTGATTTGGTTCTGTTTGGATTGATAAGCGGCGCAAGAGAGGGCCCAGAATGGCGAATCCTTAGCGAGCAGAACTAGGTCAAAACAGAGCTTTGTAAAACCCTTGTGATAATCAGTTAGTCGCATGCCTTCGGAAGCGTGTTATGTCCGACATTATAAGATGATTATCTCTTGTGGGTCAAGCTGTACAATCTCTGCAGAGTGTTAAAAACTATTCGAATAGACGTGTCCTCGGTTATGGACAATGCCTGGTGATTTCACACGAGGGTTAGTTTTTCATAAAATTGTTGGAATGGGTTGGATGGATGGATTAGTTGGTTTTGGTTTTTAGTTAGGAAGTGAATAGGGTTGTTCACTAGTTGTTTTAAAGAACTTGTTTACTTATTTAATCTTTTAAATTATGCTTTCCAATCTATTTACTGTATTTACTGTCAATATTGTTTTATGCAAAATAGCCATAAAGCTATCCTTGTCAAGCCTTGCATGAATATTACTTGCATACATTTTCCTATGACTTACTGAGTACTTTCAATGTACTCACAGCTTTATGCCCTCTGGTTGATCAGTCGCCAAAGAAGACCTAGGGAACACTGAGTTCTACGAGAAGGAGTACTTCGAAGACTATGCGAACTAGGGTGCGCTCTCCACTCTATTGCGTGTGGGCATGTCGGATGGCTACCACAAGAGTTTCTTCCACTGCAAGTTTATTATTCTGTTGTTAAGCCCTGCGTGGCAATAATTGTAAAACCTTGACCATAAGGTCCGTTGTTGCTTTTTAATAAAATTTGACTTATTCTTAGCTATTTCGTTGTATGGATATGATTTCATCAATATTGACACTGTGTGAGCTAGTTACTGATCTTGGGACTAGTTCAGAATACACAGAGGGTCCGGATTTGCAGATTCGGGTCCCGACAATAATCATGAATGTTTTAATTTTATATAACTAAAAAGTAAATATTTCTAGCTATTGTTCCTCTTTGGATTACTTACGGGGACCTGCTGCTGTATCATAATATTTTTAAAAAAATAATGAATTTTATTCATTTTAGTTATGAATATTTTATACTTTTATATAAATATTTAATTATGAAATTTGACCATGCTATGTGTCATAATAAAATTCTTGAAACTAAAATAATTTCTTTATTTTTAATTATGAATTTATTTCTACTTTTATATAAAATTTTAGTTATGGATTTTAATTCCTACATCTCATATTAGCATATATTGTTAAACGTCCGGATTGTAATTCTTACATCTTGTATTAGCATATATCGTTAAACGTCCTATTCTGGGACCATTACTATAGGGAACCATTTTCAGGTTTTTATTGTTTACTAAAATCATGTTTCTCTGGGATGTGTATTGTTGACTTAATCATGTTTCTCTTTTAATCAGACATACATCTATGCATGCCGCTTGCATGAGTTCTGTCCGTATACAAAAGGACTTTACTCTTCTTCTCAAGGATACTAATCTTCTATTATATACTCACATACACATGAGATCTCAGCCATAGATAATATAGTTGGATGATAAATATTTTTTGTTTTCTAGATTAAGGTAGGGATTTTTATTTCTTATTTTATACAATTAATGTGAAAATTTCTAGCCTATTTTAACACATAGAGTCTGATTTACCTTTTTCTTGGTATTTTGATGTTAATTTTGAAATTTCTAGCCTATTTTTAACTCATCGAATTTGATTGACCATTTTCTTGGCATTTTGGTGGAAATGTCACGGAACAATATTAGCAATAGTGAAGACTCATGAAAGAAAAGGCCGATGCATGGTAGTTAGTTTTATCTGTTACATCTATACCTAAACCGTAATCTTGAATACTTGGGAAAGTTATTTTTTCCGAGTGTAAATCTTGGAACACTCGGAAAACCTGTTATTATCCCGACTAAACGCTCCACGGCCGATCTTCGGGAATAGATATCAAGAGTGTTTTTGGTCTTTTCCCGAGTGTTTCCGGCACTCGGGGAATTGGTGATTTCTGGTAGTGTGGGATAGTTAATATAATGTGTCTGCTTGGGCATTTTTAGAACTGCAGCGGCAAGAGCAATGTTAAAAAAGGGAAGAAACAAACACAAATGAGAGACAATGTTGTATATGGAAACTACATCCAGATGGGCTGTCACTACCGTGTACGATTTGGCAACACGAAGAAAACTCTCTCTCCTTCTCAATCTATTACGTAACACATGATAAATTTAATTCATGTCGTACTTTACATCAACCTATACAAATTGGATGCTCAAGATGTATCACATGATAAATTGGATGGTTATGATTTACTCTTTTTCTCTGATTAATGTGGGAATCTCTAGTATTTTTTCTTTTTCTCTGATTAATATGGGGAATTTCTAGCTTTTTATCTCCTAGGATTAACGTGGGGGCTTCTAGGAGAGCCTCTAATTAGTATATGTATAGATGCACACTATTATGATTATTTTAATTTCTAAAACAATAACCAGTATAAAAGCAACATATATACTAGCCATATTTGCAACTATGAACAGTAGTACAGTTGTAATCTCAAATACATCTATCTCATATATATGCGTTAATAAAGCAAAGCCTATCGTAGGAATTCTACTAACAACAGTAGAAAACATCATTATCACATGACTAAATTTCAGTAAGTATGATTTAACCACGACAAAGCGGATCACCGTGACATATAGAGAATCACTCCAGCGATGGTTGCAGTATAGTCGGATACGAAGATGACTGGGAATGATCGTGTGGCTCAGCACCACACAATCACATGTGCGCGGCACGACCAGCGCGAGTGACGTGTGTGCGCCCCTGCAAACTGCACGCACGACACGCTCGATTTGTCCAAGTGGATGAGCGCACGGCCGCTTCCCGCACCGAGAAGCAGTGAAGCACCACGCTGGAGCGGCGACCCTAACGTGGGCTGGATGCACGCGCTCGATCGCGCGCGTGCTCGGCTCAATCGGGCCTTGATGGTGGACATGTGGTGGGTCGGTGGGTGGAGAAGTGGTGGAAGTGTGGTCATGGGTTTCCGTGGTAGGCCTGCTGTTGGGTACCCTTACCCATTCCCCAAACTCATACCCGCAAGAAATGGGCTGGATATGGGCAGGAATTTCTCCACCCGTCAGGGTAGGGTACGACCATACCCACTAATTAGTAGGGTATAGGGAGGGGAGGGTATTGTCCATCTGCCCGGTTCATACTCATCCCCAATGTTGATTTCTCTTCTCCCCAATTAACTTCTTCTCAACCTCCAATCCTCCATGGTCTATCAACGGCGGAGCCTCCAGCGAGCAAGAAATTGGCGACGGGCGGAGGGCACCGGCTACACTGTGCTGCCCCATGGCCCCGATCGCATTGTGTTGGTGTGGGGGGTGGCGTCACATCGTGTTGAGAACTGCACTCGAAGCTCCCCCGACGACGCGCGACACTAACCTCTCCCCTCCCCCATCTCCTTTGTCTCTGATTCCTCGTCCGTGTTGGAAGGTACAGTTCTATTTTGCTCCCCATTTGTTCTTTATTTTTTATGGATATGTGTATGAGTATGTGTGAGAGTAGCCACAGATGTTTGCGGTGGTTAATTTTTGCTTGGAATTGATTGGATTGGGGATTAGCTTCTGCACTGGTTCAGATTTGGTCGAGGCAAACATAGTGGTGGTTTTTCTTTTTGTTAGGATTTATAGGAAGAAGAATATATTGTTTGCATAGATATTCCAATTACTATGAGTTCCTCTGTTTTAAGAAAGATTTTAGGAGGTAAACTTACCGATCACCACATAACTATTGAATGGGTGTTGACTTCCTAGTTTGTAGATTGGATGAATTTTGAATGTCTCTCTGGCTTGTAACTTCACTTGCGAATAATAATGATTCTAGAGGCGTAGTGTAGCAATTGTTTTCCCTGTCCTTTTACTGCTTTGAACTTGAAATGCAAATTATGTTGGTGTGCTTCTAACTTTTCCAAGATCATGATGACCTATTGTGTTGTTGTTTCGTTTTATCACCTAGATGTGATGAGTTTTGCTCCATTGCTATCTTCAGGCTTATGATTTTAGCATAAGTTACTGCATTCTTATTTATGAAATTGTTTGTCCTTCATAAGTTTGCCAAACAGTGTCTAGTCTCGCGATTCCTGATAAGCATAATCGTCTTATCTACTGGTTAAGACTTAAGACCATTTTTTCAAGATGTTGAGCAAAGGGTGAGGTGATGCTGGGAGTTTTAGCAAGGGTGTTGGCATTTCAAACATGGAGCACTCTGCAGAGTTAAGGGAACTTGGCACTACCTTTAGGAGCCAAGGTGGCATGATACTGGGGAATCAATGAAGCTTTGATCTAAATATTGCGATGAGCTCTGGCAAGATTCATGGTATTACTTCGAGCTATGATGGAGCTAGAGAGAGGGAAGATAACCCACATGAATTATCCGAAGAGCATCATAATGGCCCTATTTGTCTGAGCTTAAACTTCGGCTTAAAAGCAAACAAACCTAAGCCCAAACAAAGGGGTGCCTTTTTCATCTTGTCTTTTGAAAAGCCTAAGCGCCCCATGTAACATCCCCAAATTGATTAATGGGATTTATTATGCATATTATCAGCATGCTTGACATTTTGGAATCATTTGCATAATAGTTTTGCACTTAGAAAATTATCAAACAGATGAAGCATACACTTCAAATTTAAACTCCAAATAAAAACAGGAATAAAAACATTTGATCATCATATGAAAGTAATTTATTCAAATACTATGGTAATTATCATGAATAAATATAATTTTTACCAAATTTTTGGAACTCAATTGCACCCTCAGAAAATTGGAAAAACAATTAAAATACCTAGACTAAGTTTGAATTTATTTTATTCAAATTATATTATGAACAGTGACTTTAATAATTTTTATAAATACTAGGTCATCCCAGGAACACCCTTGAATTATTTTAGAATTTTTAGAATTTTATTTCTATAGTTAAAGCCTCGGTCAAACTTGTTCAGCCGTGGTCAAACTGAAATCAAACTCGGGCTCGTTACTGTTGCACCGACTTGACCCTGGCCCGAGTCCGACGCACCATCTTGGCTTCACCCAACCGCCTAACTGCACTCGCTCACGTGCCGTCGGATCGTGATCGAAGGGCTCAAGCGGAGTAGGTTGTTCGGACAACTTCTAACGGCCACGACATCCTGACCGTCCACTTTTAATCAAACGACCCGAGCCACACCGCACCTCCCTCACTCTTGTGCCGCTGACCTGCGGGCCCCGCTGGCAGGCCTTTCTTCCACCTCGGGCGGGCTTGCGCAGAAGCTCAACGCCACGCGCCGCTTGAGCTCTGAGCTGCATGTCGTCAACGCCGTGTCTCACCGCCCCTGGCAACCACTCCGGAGCCTTCCCCTTGTAACACCGTCTCCTTCTCCGTCTTTGGAATCGCTCAAAGCCAACCGTACCCCTTCTTCTCCCCTCACTTCTCTCCTCGGCCGCGGGAGAGAAGGAGGCTTTGAGCCCTCCTCCATCTCGGTAAGCGCCACCGCGATAGTGTATTCTCGTCATCCTTCGGCACCTTTCTCCATTTTGGCTAACCCCAGATGTTGATTTGGTTTGTAGCCCTGGTTTTGTCATCGTGCTCTCGGCGGCCTTAGAGCGCACCCCGAAGGCCGCCCTTGGGCCATTTTTCGTCGCCGGTGAGTATTGTCCTTTCCTGAGCGCGTCATAACGTGTCCTTAAGTATCACTTCCTTTTCCCCTCAACTCAATTCCACCTTGCTTCGCAGGAACCCGAGAATTTTGAAGTTTATCATTTGTCGGTCGAAAAGCTCTAGCTTCGTTCTCGCCTCCGGCAGGGTGAGTTGTCCCTCGATTTCCTTTTGGTAGTAGTGTAATACCTCGAATATCAAATAGAGAGAACATATTATTCGGAAGAGAAATTTATTCAAATTTGAATGCACTAAAGTTTAGAGGAAAATTGAAAGAAAATTCAGGATTTGAGAGAGGATTGGACCTTCGGCTTTTAGCCCAAGGTGTCCTAGCCAAGTGGGCCGGCCTTGTAGTGGAGTCAAGAAGGGGGGGTCTCCTTCCCCAAAACCCTACCCTCTGCTACAGTACCGCGCCGCACTGTAGCACGCGGTACTGTAGCAGCCCCCCCTCCGTGCTGCTCTACCAAGATGAGGAAGAAGCTCAGGTGCCGCCGCCATGGTGGAAGGAGAAGAAGGGAGAAGGAGAAAGGAGGAGGAAGATCATCTTCTCCAAGGTTCTCCCACCTACGTCCTGGTTGCTACAAGGGTAACGAGTGCCGATCCTCATCGTTTGATTAGTGGTAGATGTGTTTTGGTTCAATTTTGATTAGATCGATTTGCTGCGGGTAGAAATTCGATTCTGTCCAGATTGTTGCGTGGACTTTTTCGTGATGTTAGAGGCCGAATCTGAGTTTCCCATCTCCTAGAGATATGTAGGTCTTGTTCTTAGCTTTCGGTGGCCGCCAAGATCACCTAATTCCGACTTTCGAGTCAAAAGTTATGATAGATTTAATATCTGCTGTCCAGAATCCTGACGAGAATTAGCAGTCTCTGTTTAGGTTGATATATGGCCTAGTTAGAGGGTGATTCAGAGGTCTTGCCCATAACAAATTTTGAAGGTGATATCACTAGCTTTCAGGATTGATAAAGAACACCTCATTTGGATTTATAGATCAAAAGTTATGCACTTTTCTTTGTGACTGTCCAGATTGTAGATCAGTCTGTCCAGATTGTATGTCAGTTTCTATCTTTAGTTTTGACCCGTGTGCCACTTTTTGTTAAAGGCAAAATTTGAATGTCGTGCCAACTAGTTTATTGTAGGTAATTTCATAAACTTTTCAGTTTGTTAAAGAACGCTCAATTCGGAGTTGTAGATTAAAAGTTATGGTTGTTTTAGTATTGCTGTCCTGTTTGTTCGACAGAAGCTGTGCTGCTGTTTTGTTTTCTTTATTAGAGAAGTTTATTGGCCGAATTGGGAAATCTCATCAACTTGAATGTTATAGATATGTTCGTTAAGATGAGGTAGGATCTGGACTCATCTCATTTCGAGTCCCACGTCATTAACTACTGTCATTTTCGTGCTGCTGTCCCGACACGTTTTGGGTTGCACCTGTTTTTCAGATTAGGTTTTATGGCGATTCCTTGGGAGTTCAAATGGGGTATTGTAGACTATTAATTCGGGTTGGATTCTATGTTGTTCTTATTTCGGTTATTTAATTGTTTAGGCCACGAGGCTACGGGTTTGGGAGCGCCATCGTTGCACGCTAACGCGCCGCAACGCCGAAGGCAAGTACTTTGTTGCTTTTGAGTCTTTGTGATTGTGAATGTTTTCATGATTATAGTGTGACATATTGTGTTACCCGAGATGCGGAATTGGTTATGTTCTTTCATTATGTGGAGTATATCTTGAGAGATGGTATTATCACTGTTCATGTTCATATCATGCATCCTTTTATTCATGTTATGTCCACGGAGTGGATTGTAAGTCCCACCATTCCAATGTGGGCAAATTTGGACATTGTCATGTCCCGTCCACGGAGTGGATTGAAAGACCCATCAATTCCAGTATGGGCACGTAAGACCCATCAATTCCAGTATGGGCAGCTTTGGACACCTATATGAAACGTTCTTCATATAGGACTTGGATCCCGCACTTTTGTTAAGGTGCGGGCTTAAGTGAACACCGACGGGTGTGTCACTCACTATACCAGATATGCATGTGTGCAGTCCATCCTTGATTACATTCATTCATTTCATGTTTTCATAAGTGTTCACTCGATGCAAGGTTCGCATTCTTAAATGGTGATGTCCTATTTGTATATGTGTTCTTTTCTTTCATCAGACTTGCTGAGTCATGGACTCACTCTTGCGTTGTTTGTTTATTTTAGGTAACCCCGATGTTGGCTCACTTGGGAGGGAGTAGACACGCACTACTCGTTCACATCATCCTATTCATGTTCAAGATTAAATTTAGTTCTATCTTACATTCGTTAATGATGAACTGTAATAATTAAATTATAATTGGTGAAGGAAGGATACCTTCTCCACATAGATGTTGATTTATTACTGCGTGTGAACCTTCTTTATTGATGATCAGTATTAAATAACTTAGAAGGTGAAGGAATGATACCTTCACCATGTCCCGTTTAATTTAATGTTGTCTTTAGTTGAAATACTTAGTTCAAATTCTTCTGCATTATGGATGTATGTTAGATGTTTTAGGTGACATCTTGGCTTCCGAATAGCCAGGGTGTTACAAGTAGCATCCCCTAGGTCTACTTAAGTGACCACGATCGTCCTTTTGCTCTCTTTTTTTTCTCAGGTCGTCGTGCCCTCGTGAAGACCTTAGCGCCGCCGTTCGGTCCCACATCGCCGGAGCTCCTCCGTGGATCTCTGGTCTTTTCTTCGGCTCAGGTAGCTTCCTGTTACCTCCTAGGAGCTTAAGAATACTTTTGTTAGCTCTTTGCACTTTCGAGTGAACTTGGTCACTATTGCCGTAGATGCGCCGCCGCTATCCCACGTCGCGCCACCACTAGGGTTCGTCGCCGACCAAATTCCGGCTACCTTCAGGACCGTCATGCTATTGTGGTCCCATCCGGGCTCTTGGTTCATGCGGCCGTAGGCCACCTCGCCGGCAAATCGCCGAGCAAGCGATCGGCAACGGCAGCTCTGTTGTCGGACGCGCCGACCGCCACTGTAGCGACGTAGTTAGGATCTTAATTGCCATGATTAGTATTTATTACCGAATCTGTGTCGGCAAATCAGCAAGTTATCTGAGTAATGACTAGCACTTAATGGCCTGAGTCTATTGCATGTGGGCCCGTTTAGCCAGTAAGTGGAGGTGTACACTGTTAGTACGTATTTGCTAAGTAAAAACGTATTTTTAGTATGCTTTGAATAGAATTACGTTTTCAGAATGAGAAGACGTATTCTTTGAAATACGCCTTCAGTTAGTTTCGGCCGAGCCCAAGTCTTTGTTGACTGAGTCAATTCCTTGACCCCGGGGGCCGCTTGTCAGCCTCTAGGGCTAGCTAGGTGCGAGTACTAAAAGTATTAAAAGCAAATATAAATTCCGTAGTGAATTATTGTTACACTGAAAAATCATGTAACTTCAAAAATCCATATCTAATTCAAATCGACTCCAAAATTTATGAAACCAGTTCTGATATTTTTCATACTAAGTGAATTTTATTTTTAAATAGGTTGCACATATATCTCAGAAGCAGAAAATATAGATTTAAGAAAATGATCTATAACTCTATTATTTTTACAATAGAAAATTTGCTGTTAACTTCATAAATACATAACTATTCCATTTTAACTCCAAAAATAGTGAAACCACTTTTGATAATTTTTATTTTAAGTAAACTTATTTCTAAAAATGGTTTCAATCTCACCTCTGTTACAGAAGCTATATTTTGCGGAGAGTTATCCCAAAATAAATTATTTTTACACTATTAATGCTGATAACTTTAGAAATCAATAACTAAATCATGAAAACTCCAGTTGAAGCAAACTCAACTGTTTTGAACTTGTAATAATATTACCTATTTATCCATGTAATCCATGTTCTCACCACTACTCTACAAATTTTCATCTCATAATTAAATTATCCGAATGAAGGCGTATTAAAATCTGAAATTCAAACCACCATAACTTTCACATACTAAATCCAAATGGAATAATTCTTTCACCTAAATTAATCTAAAATCATGACCTACCTACTGTATAAATTTTATGCATTTTTTAGTATGTTGAATTTTTGGCTTTATTTGATATTTATGGCAATATCGTCTTTTATTAGGTTTTCGACGATAACGATATATTCGTGAGAGTATTATGATTGTAAACTGAGAATGAACAAGTGATACAGCAAAGGTGCGAGCACCTTCCTCTTGATCATATTGCTCCCAGTGATCTTTAAATGTTTTGTGTGAGTTTTATTATCGCAAGTGCATGCTATTTTGAAATGTATGTTTATGGGTAGAAGTAGTTAATCTCCTAATTGCTGCATTAGCCCTCCTTTGAATGTTGATTTCCCCTTTTGCCTTGAATGACTAAGGTTATATGTTATATGGGATTGTTTACTAGTTTGTAGAACGATGCTTAGCCATGCTAGTAGTCGTAGCCGAGAGCGGTTGATGGAGCTAGTCCATCGGCCGGTGGATTGAATCGAATCTTATTGAAATTGAGGATTTTATGGATTGGATTATGTTGAACTTGAGGGTCGTATCCAGATCATCGAATTTGGTAATATGGACTTGTTGGGTTGTTGTTGTTGTTGTTGTTGTTGTTGTGTTTTGGACTTGGACGGGTGATAGGCTGATGAAGGGGTGGTCCCGGATTCATGTAGCCTCGTCTGGGTGTTTAAGGACCGGTCTGTGGTGTGATGAACCAAGTCTTACGTGCAACCACACGCCGGGATAATGGCGAAGGCTTGGCTTAATAATTTGTTGTGTGTTAACTATCAAAACACAATGGGGTTGACAATTGTTATTGTTATGTATTTAATTGTTCTTTTGTCAATCTCGTGGGGGCATGTTAAGCGTTAACCTTACTTGCTCTTAAGGGTCTCTTGTTTGATGGGGACTTACTTACACAACGAGGTTTCCCCCCTGTGGTTCAGGCGACTGTACTGTCTGCCATAGGACTGTCCTCGGGTGGTTTGATAGTTAGGGCATGACATTTTAACGGCCTCGTTATGCTACCTCAGTCACACTCCTATGGAAGAGTGCATTGGCCGACATTAAGAGGAATGCATATCGTGTGGGTAAAGCTGTACAACTCTGCAGAGTAACTAAATCTATTCGAATAGCCTCGTCCTAGGTTATGGACAACACTTGTGGGAAAGCAGGCACAGTTAGCTTTTGGAAATACAAGTTTGGGTTATGGTTGGAAATGTTATGTCCTTATGTTAGTTTGTTCAAATCTGAAATGTATTCTTGAACGCGTTGTTCGCGCGTTAAATTTGTTGAGGTTTGGTTGTGCCACGAATGGGATGTTCGTGTGTTGTTTATAATTGGAGATTATACCATTGATGATCATTACTTGTTCGTGTGTTGTTTATAATTAGAGATTATACCATTGATGATCATTACTTACTGCTATAAAATGTTTTCTAAATGTTTTACAAATGGCTAGTTAGAATCTTTATTGTTTACCTATATACAAAACTTGTTTTATGCTAAAAATTGACTAGTGTAGTAGCCTTCCTTTGATACTTACATGCATCATTTATTTCTTTTGAAAGTCTCGCGAGTACAACTTTGTACTCTAACAGTGTCTATTTATTCAGGTGAGAACGACGGGTGCAACGGCTTTAACTCCAGTTGGTTGCTTGTGGGATTGTGGGCATACCAACTCAGTTATTCCCTTTTTATTTTAAGTTTATCTTCTGCTGCAATTTATTTGTGTTAATTAGATTTGGCCGATCGACCCTCTTATGCAACCTTGTACCATAAGGTTCTATTTAAATGATGTTGTAATTGATTCTTTTATTCTTGTACATTGTGTATGGATGTGATTGCAATGTTGTGTACTAGGATATGTGCATGTTAGTCACTGATCCTTGGGAGCTAGCATGTGACACATATCCGGGTCACTCGGAATCGTGTTCGTCTCACGTTAAGTGTTGCGTTTACGGCGTAATCACTTAGCTTGATACAGATCCGGTCTCGGGGGTCCCCACACCCCACCCCACTCCCCGAACAACTATAAGACATAAGCCAGCCCAGGGGTATGTTTTTTGCTTTTGCTGGTTGAGTTTATTGGATTGCCTAGGAAGTTGACAGTAAATTACCCACCAATGCCACTGTATAAAAGACCCCATCCCTTCCACCTCTCCTCTCGTTTCTCCTCCTCACCCGAACCGGTCACTATCCTCTTAACGCGCGCCCTAGGGTTTGGCACTCGCGCACTCCGCCTCATTGCCAGTGGTTGGTGCCAACAGCCTGTCCTTCACCGCCTCTATCCCCTCGCCCCAGACGATACCGGCCTCCTTGTGCCCGACCCCAAGCGCCCTGTTCTTCGCCACCGCGATCCTCCTCCCCGTCCCAAGACGCCACCGACCGCCGTCCTCCTCCCCGCCCCCAGTGCTCATCCATGACCTTCGTCTAGATCCTCACCACCAGATCACCACTGCCGCCGCCCGCGGCCACGGTTCGCTCCTTCCTCCCTCTGTCTGGCCGCCCGCTCCTCCACCACCACAGTTGTGCCCTCAGCCACTGTCAGACCCCCGCTGTCCCATGCCCTTCTTGTCCAAGGCCCCTCCTTCATTTTGTGATTTAGATCTCAAAATTTTCTGTTTATTTTGATCTCAAATTTTGTGAAAAGATTGCACTGAATTCATGCTTGTATATGAATTTTTGAATTTTTCAGGTTGTGTGTAGTGTGTTGCTTTTGTGATTTTCTGGACAAATTGCTCAAGGGTGAACTTTTCTTCCAATCTGTTGCTAATGAAGAGGACATTTCTTAAAGAGGGTGCTTTTATCAGATTCAAGTAAATGATGCATGCATATGTGATCCATTCCAAGAACCGTTGATTGTTGTGTGTTCATGGAAATCGTATGTAAGAAAAATTCAAAGCCAATGATATAAAATTCAAACATTCATCATTGAAAAATTCAAGATCTGGATTAGTAACCTTGTGTTCATGTGTCTCTGTGCATATTCATATTTAGCTCGAGGAATTTTCGCTTGTACAACATTGTTCTATGTTAATCCAGATGAATTTGTAAGAACAATTGTGAAATTAACCCCCCCCCTCCCTTGTACAACAAATGATCTTTACTTGTAATAACAAAAGAGTAGCAAACAATAGAGAAATGCCATTATTCTTTGGGTATACAAATGATAGTTCTGTTACTTTGCAAAGACAAAAGTTTGTACTATTGATTTTCATGTGAAATTGCATAATAAATATTTTAACTTTTTGCTATTTTGCACTATATTTTCCTCTCTAACTAATGTTCATCAATCATATTAACACTTAATCTGCGCATAACCATGTCATCAGAACCCTCAGGGTATTTCAAACTTTTTAACCTTAAGCCATAACTAAAAAAGGCGAGCGAGCCCATAAAAAAGCTAGCCTGCCAAACATCCTAGCTTGGCTTAAAAGCAGACTGCTTGTAAGTTGGTTAAGGAGAAAAGCTGGCTTTAAGCTATAAGCCAAAAACCATAAGCCTAAACAAAAAGAGCCTATGTAAGTCTTCTCTGTCATGCATTTCTAATCAATATTGTTATTTTATTCTTGGCATGCATTCCCATAAGCCTTCACCTAGGAGATTTAAATTTAGTTCAGAGCCACATTATGCCATGTGTTTAGTCCTTCGTTTATAGTGTTTGGCAAATTTATGAAGTATAAACCTGTATTTAAATCATGCTTGTATTATATATCTTCAATTACATGCTATAAGTTGGTAGATTGAGAAATTTTTGTAGTGTTTGGCAGAGTTAGAGATTTTATAGGATTTGCTAGATTTTATGCCTTTTGTTTGATTTTGATGGTGTGACTAAGTCTGTTCATATAGATAAAGAGGTTAGTGTAGAAAGTTTGCATACGAACAAGAATCTTAGATCAAA
The DNA here is from genome assembly GCA_036346255.1 of Ampelocalamus luodianensis. NCBI lineage: Eukaryota > Viridiplantae > Streptophyta > Magnoliopsida > Poales > Poaceae > Ampelocalamus > Ampelocalamus luodianensis. The sequence goes on along the minus strand of CM070629.1, from coordinate 18,077,981 downwards.
GGTCTGGAGAGACTTCAAAAAAGTAATCTTAGATGGTACTATTAATGCGATATGCAATCATTGCAAAAAAGAATTTGTAGTTGGTAACAAAAATGGTACGAATCACTTGAATTATCACCTTAAATTTTGTCTGGAATTTCAATCATCAAAGAAAAGAATGTCTGATACTCCGAAGGTAGGTATTCCGACATTTGATCAACAACGAAGTCGTGAGGACTTTGCTAGAATGGTTATGTGTCTTGTCTATCCATTTTTTATGTGTGAACATTATTTTACTAGAAGATTCATTAGTAATCTGCAACCCTTATTCAAGCTCAGTCATAGAACTTCTATGAAAGAAAATTGCCTTAAGGTTTACAAGGAGGAAAGAGTTAAATTGTATGAAACATTAGGTACAAATCTGAGTCGTCTTAGCATAACTTCTTATTTGTGGACAACAACTGACATGTCTGACTATATGAGCATGACAACTCATTACATTGACGCTGATTGGAAATTGCATAAACATATAATTGGGTTTGTGCATGTTAAGACCCCTCATACTGGTGAACACACTGCTAAGAAACTTTTGGATAGGTTGTATGAATGGAATTTAGATAGGAATTTTTTTTGCTTTGTTCTTGACAATTGTTCTGTCAATGATGTTGTTCTTTGGGAAGTTTTGAAAGTTCCTGTGCCTAAGAAAGCACTGTACTTGAATGGGGATCTATTTCATGTGCATTGCACTGCACACATCTTGAATTTAATAGTTCAAGCTGTGGCTTGAAGGTCATTCTTCCTATTCTTGTGAATGTCCAAGAAATTGTCAAGTATGTGAAGTCGTCAACCTTAAGGAAAGAGAAATTTAGGCTGATTTCACAACAAGTGAATGCTCCAGATTTATCTCTAGTTGATGTTTCAACAAGATGGAATTCAACATTTAACATGCTTGAAACTGCCATAAAATTTCGTGATGCTTTTGTCCGGTTGGCAGAATGTGATAGCTCATACAAGTTTTTACCATCCGATGATGATTGGAAGCATGTAAGTAGTGTGATAGACTGTTTAAAGGACTTTTATGAAGTCACAAAGAGGACCTCTAGTACCAAATCTCCTACTGTAATTTTTTTATTTCATTGATTTTTGTTGCATTTATCACCTTTTGTAGCGCTGGAAGTCCAATAATGATAGTCTGATTGTTGCAATGACAATACTGATGCTACAAAAATTTGAGAAACATTGGAGAATTGCTAATGTTATAAGCAATTGTAACCATTCTTGATCCCCGGTATAAATTGAATCCTATCGAGTACTACTATGGATTACTTTATGATGATAAGTTCAAATATGAAATAGAAGTTGAATCCATAAGGACATGCTTTGCTGAGTTGTTTGATGAATATGCAAGTTAGGTTGCACAATCTTCATCTGTTGTTAGCACATCTAGAAATTTTGAGGTGGAATCTAGTTCAGCGGAATCCTCACTCAGCTTATTTGCTACCAGGTTAGGCTTTGAAAAGTTCATCCATGACAGTAATTCGAGTTAGCATAAGTGATCAGAGCTTGAGGTGTACCTTGATGATCCTTCCCATTCTGGAATAGGTGATGATTCATTTGACATCTTAGCTTGGTGGAGGCTACATGGTTAAAAATATCCAATCATTTCTCAAATGGCCCACGATATATGTTATGGGTTAGGGTTTGGTTGCGAAGGAAAAAGCGATGAGTGGGGGTGACCGGACGGCAAGAGGATGGTGACGACGAGGAGGCGCCATCGTGAATCTCTCACGACACCGGCAGGCGCAGGGAGAAGCAAGGTAAGTTTCTGCTTAATCTTTGCTTGCCCTTTCTATTCAATCTCCTTTCCCTTTAATAGGGATTACAACTTAAAAATAGAAACTTATCTAAGGAAATTTATATTTGGAAAGTAACTAAGAGATTGGAAACAATCTCTTCACAATATCCTAATTGAAAGAATCCTAACCTACTGGCAAACAACCTATTCGGCTGGTAGTTAAGCTATTGCGCCCTTCCCTTGCTGCACGCCACGACGTGGCCTGGCCCAGCGTTGGTACTGAATGCCACCATAACATCTCTCCCGTCCTGCGGAAACAGCTCAACCTCAAGCTGAAAGGCGGGAAACAAACGACGTACTTCATTGGCCTCTTCCCATGTAGCTTCAAATTCGGGTAACCCTTGCCATGCAATAATAACTTGCCAAATCCCCCAATGCAGACGTCCCCGAATAGCTTTAGCCAGAGTAGGAAGTGCCCTACCGTGATCCAAGACTGGAAGAGAGGGTGGAGCTGACGGCGGTTCACCATGGAAGGTCTTGAGGAGACCAACATGGAAGACGTTATGAATACGTGTCCCACTTGTCAACTATAAGCGATACGTGATGCTTCCAATACACTCCGAGATTTGATACGGTCCATAAAAACGCGGACTGAGCTTATGATGAGCTTGACTTGATAAAGATAGTGCCTGACGATGTGAAAGTCGAAGCCAAACCCAATCTCCCAGCTGATAATGCACCTCGCGATGATGTGAATAATAGTATTGTTCCGCGTATTCTTGAGCTTGGAGAAGTCGATCCCAAATATCCACCAAGAAAACATCACGGCCAGCCAAAGCTTGGTCCACGGCTAGAGAGCGACTGTCGCCACGTTCATAAGAACGTTGGTGGATCCCTGCCATTCACTACACAGGACGGTGTAGATTTGAGAGAGGAATGGAATGAGGTATTATAACAAAACTCAGCCCATGGAAGCCAGCGTAGCCACTATTTTGGGCAGTCACCAGTGAGGCATCGCAAATACATGGCAATGACTTTGTTCACTGCTTCGGTCTGTCCATCAGATTGGGGATGGTATGCGGTGCTTAAATGCAAGCTCACACCGGCTAAGGAAAATAATTCCTTCCAGAACGTACTGGTGAACACGACGTCCCATCGCTGACAATAGAACTAGAAATGCCATGAAGGCGCACAATCTCCCCAAAGAAATCCTAACTCACTATAACCGCTATATAAGGGTGCGTAAGAGGGATAAAATGCACATATTTCGAGAACCGATCCACTACAGTGAGATAACTGACTTGCCCTAAACGAGAGGTAACCCTTCCACGAAATCCATGGAAATATCTTGCCAAATAACCGTGGGCACCACCAATGGTTGCAACAGGCTGGCCGAGTGAAGGTGTTTAGTTTTGTTGCGTTGACAAACCTGATAATCAGGTATAAATTCTTGTATGAGCTGTCGGGCATGTGGGACATGAAAATCAGCCTTCAAGCGGTGCAGTGTCTTCTAACCCCGTCGTGCCATTTTTCATGAATGGACAACAAGATGGAGGGAAAAACAGGAGATGTGCCCGAAATATAAATTCTGTTGTTGAATAGTAGCAGTCCATTGGCTACTATCCATGGCGGTCCTCGTTGGCCGGCCATTACTTCATCACATAGAGCAAGAACGGCCAAATCAGTCTCCAGAGCAGCTCGGATGTCTTCAAACAGAGAAAACCGGGGTGAAGTCAATGCGCATAAGGACCCTGCAGCTTCAAAATCTTGGCGAGATAATGCATCTACCATCGTATTAAGTCTTCCCGGCTGGCATTCTACCAATAAATCATATCCCATTAATTTACTCACCCACTGATGCTGCGGTATGGTTGATAGACGCTGATCCAAGATGAACTTGAGAGAATAATGATATGTACGAACAAGGAAGGAGCGTCCCCATAAATAAGGATGCCAATGTCATACCGCCTGAACGAGCCCAATCCACTTGCGCTCATATGCCGCTAATTTAGCATGGCGAGGTGCAATGGAACGGCTGAAAAAGGCTATCAGCCCACCCCCTCGATGAAGTACCACACCAAACCCTGATCCAGATGCATCACACTCCACTATAAATGATTTAGTGAGCTCTGGAAGCTGCAACACCGGAGCGGTAGCCAATGCTTGCTTAAGAGCTTGAAACACGAAATTAGCTTCCTCTGACCACCTGAAATCCTCCTTCAAAAGTCGGGTTAGCAGGGTCGCCATTGCTCCATAATCCTTGATGAAGCGGTGATAGTACCCTGCCAACTCAAGGAAGGAATGAACCGCACGCACTGAAGTTGGCATTGGCTAGTCTTCAACTACCACCGCCTTTTGCAGATCCATCTCGACACTGTTTAATGAGATGACGTGCCCAAGATAAGACACGGTCTTGGCTCCAAAAATACACTTGGTCCTTTTGAGGACCAGGTGGTGATGCTGGAGTGCTTCAAAAACCTTACAAACATGGCGCAAGTGCTCGGACCACGATAAGCTGTAAATCAAAATATCGTCAAAGAAAACAAGCACGAACCTCCGACGATAGGGGCCCAGAATTTCACTCATCAATGCTTGGAACGTCATCGGCGCATTCATGAGGCCGAACGGCATCACAAAAAACTCGAAGTGTCCTTGGTGTGTACGAAAAGCTGTCTTCTTCACATCATCAAGATGCATGCGAACTTGATGATAACCGGAACGGAGGTCAAGCTTAGTAAAAAAAATACTCCTCTGAGTTCATCCAGTAGCTCTTCTACCACAAGAATTGGGAATTTATCTTTCACGGTCTTTTCGTTAAGCGCTCGGTAATCCACATAGAATCTCCATGAATTATCCTGTCTCTTAACCAACAGGACGGGCGAGGGGAATTTCAATGTACTCATGCGGATTATCCCTTGCACCATCATCTCCTTGCACTGTCGCTCCAACTCATCTTTTTGTAACTGTGGATAACGGTAGGGCCAAACTGCTACAGCATTGATGCCGCTCTCCAAGTGGATGTGGTGATCACAGTTGTGCACCGGTGGTAGGCCACATGGCTTAATGAACAGTGCTGCGAATTCTTCAAGTAAGATCGGCATCAAGTCATTTCCCTCTCCAACGAGTGCATGTATCGCCCTCTTGCTTGGTGTACGCCTTTGCCAACAAACCGTGTGGTCCGTGCGCCAAAAGGACATTATTAGCACCCAAAATCCCACACGATTGGCCCTAAAGTCTCTAACCATTGGATGCCCAGCACCAAATCAAATCCGCTCAAAGGAAGTGAGTAGCAATCCACTTGGAACTCCTCATCGTGTATGCTGATCCTCCGGTTGCGACATATGCCTCCGCTCGCCAATTGCTCCCCATTGGACACCGCCACCTTGAGCCCATGGCTCCCTACGTGTATGGCTACCCGAGTTGCCCACGCACCTCGTCCGCCATGAAATTATGTGTTGACCCCGAGTCAACTAGGGCCATGAGTAATGCTCCCCCTACTGTCACCTCCAACTGCATGGTGCAGCCTGTGTTGATTCCGGTCAATGCATGCAGGGAGATTTCTGGGTTCGGTTCCTCTCCTGGATCTTCGTCTTCACTTCCGACCATCTCGTTGACAAACTCAATGTGTAACAATTGCTTGCACTCATGAGCTAGAGTAAACTTCTCGTCGCAATTGAAGCAAAGCCCTTGACACTTTCGATCTGCCATATGTTCTGGCGTGAGAACACCGCCGAAACATGTGTTTTGGGCCATGCCTGGCCTGGCTGCCTCCGACCGTGGGTTTGGGTACCACAGGTACTAGCGCCAATGCCCTTCCCGTGAAGGTAGGCCTTGCGGCCAGCTTGGGTGAGGGTGCTGTTGTAGCTGCCAATCTGGTCACGATGGTGGCGTGGCACTCGTAAGCCCGTGCAAGGCTCATAGCCATCTCCTTCGTTTGCGGTGCCTGCAGGTCGACGTCGATGCTGAGCGGTTCTTGTACGCCAATCTGTATCTGCTGTTCGGATGTCAGGGGACCAACCCGGCTGAGGTGTGTCAGGAACTGGTCGATGTAATCGTCAACAGTCCCTGTACGCTTGAGTTGCACTAACTCTCCAGTGTCATCGGTCTTGATCATCTCCACGCGCGCCAATCGCACGGTATGGCCTTCCAATCAGTTATTGATGGTGGCGAGCTGAGCGCCATGGCTGTCTTGTGTCAGGAGCATGGCGTCGAACCGAGCTATGAGCTGTTCAAACATCGCTGTCATGTTCTGAGAATCGGAACCGCCGCTGCTTGACATGATCGATGGAACGGTTGGCTCTGATACCAAGTTGTTATGGGCTATGTTTCGATTACGAAGGAAATAGCGATGAATGGGGGTGGCTGGACGGCAAGAGGATGGCGACGGCGAGGAGGCGCCGTTGTGAATCTCTCACGGCGCCGGCAGGCGCAGGGAGAAGCAAGATATGTTTCTGCTTAATCTTTGCTTGCCCTTTCTATTCAATCCCCTTTTCCTTTAATAGGGATTACAGCTTAAAGATAGAAACTTATCTAAGGAAATTCAAATTTAGGAAGTAACTAAGAGATTAAACAATCTCTTCACAATATCCTAATTGAAAGAATCCTAACCTACTTGACAAACGACCTATTCGGCCAGCAGTTAAGCTGTCGCGCCCTTCCCTTGTTGCACGCCGCAACGTGGCTTGGCCCGGCGTTTTTACTGAATGCCTACCATAACATTATCCTTAGTGTTCCTGTTTCCACCGTTGCATCTGAAGCTGCCTTCAGCACAGCCAGGCAAGTACTTGATGATTACCGGAGTAGCCTACTCCCAGAAATCGTTGAAGCTTTAATGTGTGCACAAGATTGGTTAAGGGATTACATACCAATCTTATATATTCACTAATAAGTATATTGTATTGATTTGATAAACTTACTATCCCCTTTGTTGTCTGAAACATACGAGTGTAGAATGGCAGCAGAGTATATACTTCATAATGTAGGAGCTTCACCAACTGCAAATCAAAATCAACTAGAAGATTGATCTGTTGAGGCATTAATCGAAGAAGATTGATTTGAGGCTTTACTAGAAATATTATAGGAGGTAAACTCACTAATAGCACCATAACGCCATTGTTTGCTTTTTGATATTTACATAACAACAACCTCGTGTATAAATGAAAGGTTTGAATTTTAGGATTACTTGAATTCCTTTGCTTCTCCCTGAATTCTGATTATTTTACTTCCTAAATTGTGACTTGCCTATCTGTTCTTGAGAGTTAACATGCTTCCTGTCATGCTAGTTGCTTTTAGTATGGTTCTAATTCTTGCAACAAAAAAAAAACAATTTTCTACAAGACTCTGATATTTCTCTTAGTGTGGTTCGTCCAAAGTTTCTTCTTGCTTCTTCTGGCTCCAAGTTTGGCTTCATACTCTTTGTATTGCTGCAGTCTGTATTGGGACAATTACGTTCATGCTGTTGATGAGATTAAGTCCAAAAAATTAATGTACTTGCAGTAGTACTCTTTTTTTAGACCGTAGTAGTACTTTCATATATTCAATTTGCTGCATGTAAAAATGCGACATGTTGGTGCCTGGATGAGAGAATGAGATACAAAACCACAGTATGGATGTGAATTCTTTTTTTAGCTGTAATCATCAAGTACTCTGCAATATGTTCATGTATGTTTGTGCAAGCAACGGACATCCATCTCCTAATCAAGTTTTACCCACCTCCCTAACCATACCCATCAACATCACCCTATCACCCGATGGGTATGGGCAAATTAAGGGAGGATGTGGAATGGGAAGATGAGGCATGGGGTTTCACATCCCAACGTTCAACAATTCCTTGTGCTTTGGGCAAAAATAAACAAAATCCTCTTTAACACAAATACCCCAGATGGCAACTCAACGAAATCATATGCACTTCATTCATCGGCTCAACATCAACGTACTACCAAAAAGTTATTTGGAAAACCTTTGCCCTCCCCCCCCCACCAATACAAATTATTCGCGTTGATAGCTATTCAAAACCGGCTTTGGGCCTCAGATAGACTAGAAGTGAATGGTTGACCAAACCAGTGGATCTGTCCTCTATGCAGACTATCAGCACTACATCTTTTCATCCAATGTAGACACTCCGCTCGAATTTGGAATTCCATGGCGGATTGGTTTGGCACTTCACAACTCATCCAATGTGAGGGCTCCTAAGGTAGGCGACGACCATGATTCTCATCCTTATGTCCTGGGAGATTTGGAAGGAACAGAAGGCTAGAATTCAAGAACAAGTCAACCACCGCTATGGAGCTCTTGACAAAGATAAAAGAGGAGGGTGGAACTTGGTCCCTGGCAGGGGCGAAATGTTTGGAGCAATTCCTTTCATTAATTAAGGTCCTTTCCAAACTCTATTACTTTCGTTGATCCGCTCCGCACCTATCTTCTTTATTAATACAATAGACGGCTCATATGATATACCCTCCCAACGACAGGCCTATTCCGTTGGCCCACCTGCAAAGCTTGCGTACGCAGCCTTGTCATATTCACTCGTTTTCTCCAACGTCCGCGTACAATGGCGTCCTGCCGTCCTGGCTCCTCCACGTACGCTAGCTTCAACCGTTGCACCAGCCAAGCAATGAAGCTAAGTATATACTGGCCGTCCCAGCCTTTCCGTCAAAAGGAATAGCATATAGCGTCGGTCGTTGGGTGACGATTGATTGATCATTCTCCTTTGATCACGTCCCGCCCTCCAGGAGCGGAGCTGGGCTTCTTTGGCCGTCGAGGAAACTGCATGAAAAATCTTGTGAAAAATCATTGAAATACGAGTTCAAACGAAGAACAACTGATTCAGTCTGAGACTTAGGCTGTAGCTGACTCCACCCCTCGATGTTAATCTATTAGAATTTAGTCCGAGACGTGGTGAGATTCTAGATCCGTCGCTGGTAAGCAGTATTTGGCAGCTGCATGGCACGACCGACGGAGCTAGCCAGCAACATCGACCGCCTGCTAGCTGTTGGCGGGTCGTTTTTTCTTTCTGGTCCAGTACGTGCGTGCGTGCATTGCATGCAGCTTGGGGAAGCGACTTGGATGATCTCACATCAAAAGCTTGCGAACCCTGCCTCTGACTGCTCACCGGTTTCTGATTGGCATATTAACCGATCACTCCATTTTCGGCCGTCTCAGCGTTCACAGGTCATGCACGTACTCCTGCTTCATTCACCAAATGGGCCAGGGCCACTGCTACCCATATTTATTCCCTTTCTTTATTTTGCAGCGGTTCGACATCGCTACCAAAACCAACATCCTATGATCTGGATCCTCTGCATGTCGCGAGGGAACAAACAGTGCCCGCGTAGCACCGTAGCAACAGTAGAAAGTAGTGGTAGCAACAGTAGAAAGTAGTGGCAAAATACTATGACAACTAATCTAGGTTTTTGATTTTTTTCTTTATCAAACAGTGAACATCGCCCCTAATGACTTAGCACTGTAGATCATCTTCGTTGACTCACTCCACATCGGATATATCCTACACATGCTAGCTGCGATCAAAGCAAGGATACGATGATCCATAATATCGTTTATCTTACACCGACATACATATGCAAAACTAAAGTTACTCTGCTGGTTCGTTATGTTGAGTGCAGCACAAGGACATGCATGCTGGCCGAATCATAAAGCGTAAAAAGGAATTGAACAGTTGAACCACTAGAATCGAGCATATATAGTACGTACGTGCATGTATTATCAACATCGCTTGCTTGGAGTTAATTAATTCATCAATTCGAGGCAAAAAAATGTTCAGAACTTGGGTTACACCTCGTCACCTGTCTATGTGACTCAAGTACTCGACAGCTTCCAAGAGAATATGCATGTTTCGGTTGATGATTCCTCACGGATACTTGGAGTCACTAGATGACACAAGAATTATTCCTTTGGCATACCATGATGCACCAAACAAGGACCATAATTTGCCCCCTCCCTCTGCTCCGTGTACGCTGTAGCGGGGCCATAGCCTAGGCAAGTTTAACATGGCAATGAACTATGGTTCGCTATATGGCTCGAGAATGCTTTGTTCTTTAGCTCCGGTGAGCAGTGGCGGACATAAAGTGATTAGCCCGTAGGGTTGGCTCCGTCACTAAATATAATGTATTGTAGTTACTTACACTACAACATAACGAAGAGACGACTTCTTTGTATAACAAGGGCGTTTTTTCCATCCCTAGGCAATTGCAGAGGTGCCCTCCCATGTATCGTTTGCACTACGCCTTAACAAATAAATATAAAAAATATATGAATTTTTGCAAAGGTTAGTACTCAAACTCTAGACCCCATGGAAAATATTTCTCTTAAACTTGTCACACTAGTCACCTCAACCTCACAACCTCATATATTTAGTTGTGTGTTGTAATATTTATATATAGTTCTTTTAACTCATATCAACCACCGAAAAAACGCATCTAAAGAGTTAGAAAGCATCTCAAAATAATTTTTTTTACAACATAACCTTTAGGCGAATTAGAGAGCGTCTCAAAACATCTCTATAAGATAAAATTTTATATGTGTCTCGAAAATATCTCAAAACCGTCTCTAGCATACACAATTTTAGGGCGGTTTTTAAAGTGTCTCTAAAAAGCACCTCTAGACTATATAAGTCCTTATTTTATAGACAAATTGGAAAATGCCTCTAGAAAAGTGTCTCTCTTGTCACGAATTAATTATCACCCCTTGCGATCTCTCAAAAAAAAAATCTTTTCCATGCATGGCCATGAGTCAATCATTTTAGTGGCTCTTGTACGTGCATCATCTCATGCAACATCTTTGCCTTGGTTTTTTATTTCATTTTTCTTTTCTAATCTGTGTTGTGCTTAATACTTTAATTCGCATATATATGTCTCTGTCGAGAAAGCCATGGCCCATGGGCTAGTTGGATTATTCTCCTGGCTCCCTGGAATATACCCACGACAGCAGCAGCAGCAGCTGGGTCATCAAAAGCTAGTCTGATTGCTTCATTGATGGTGTTTAATTTATTGAGGTCTAAGCCTCTGGAAAAAGTGTTCCAGAGGAGCTTTACGTTTTCGTGAAAGCGGCCTCAAGGTTCTAGAAAAAGTGTTAAATATATATTGACCTTGCGTGTATATGTACAGAGAGAATTTGCCTCTCAAAACTTTAAAAAACATTTGATTGATAAATAAGCTACTAAAAACAATATGCCAGCCTCCATGTTGACTCTTCCATTTATCCACACGTACATCTGACCTATATATATATGAAAACGGGTGTCCTATAAATTTCAAAAGGAGAGCACACCAATTTTTGTTTTGCGAGTACACCAAATTTAGTTTGTCCAAATGGCCATTAGAATCTTGACTTGTACGTCGAAATATACAGATATGCTTCTTCTCACAATTTTGTGCCATGCATCGACGCATAGGATAGGGGATTACCAATGACACTCCTTGCTCTTGGCGAGGTATATATATATATATATATATATATATACACGCAATTGTCTCAGACTCTCAGCCGTCGCTTAGTTTGGATTCAATTTGGACCTTGGAGAATCAGAATAATACATACATTATTACTGTATTTCAACTTAATTTGTTATGTCCAACTGGCTATATATATTCGTAATTAAGTTGCTTCAACTATCTAGTTTGGATCTGGCAATGCCGTATCCAACGATCAGAGAGCTAAGCTTAACGGGGCTTCACCTATACGTCCACGGCAAGTACTTGACTTGCTCGTTCCACCACCTCGTTTCTTCACATGCACGCGCGTACGTGTTTGACCGTGATTGATACACACACATCACACGTGTGCCACATATACATGGTCTTGATCGTCCGAAATTTCCCTGTGAAATTTGATCAAATTTCGTTTCAAATAGGTCGTGTATAAATAGGGAACGACCACATTACTAAAATTGAGAATAGTATATGTAATAGTAGGGAAACTCCAACTTTGTGAAAATCTAAAAGAAAAAGAAAAAAACTACGGGGTGTTCCTAAAAAACAACCTAGCTTGCACCATGAAGGCCAATTGCAGTTCCCTACCGTATTAATTAACAATTAACCTCTCAAACCTAGTTAATGCGTACGGTACATTCTTGTTTTCTTTTTCCTCCCCTTGTATACTTGACATTTGACAATGTGATGAGACGATTGACAAGCAACTCGTCCATACTCCATGCATACATACAAATACAGTCTGGCCATGTGCACTACAAAGTGTATTTGTAGGGTGGCCCAGAGGGATCTCTACTGACCCTGTTAGCACTTGAAAGTGAATTGAAACCGAAGCTTTCGAGTTTAACCACACATGCACCCTATCACTATGGCCGTTAATCAGGCACCACGGTTGTAGTCTCCGGTCTGGTCAGCTATTCTTGATCGAACTTATATTTTTAGCAATTTTTCAAAAAAACTTTCTATAGGATTTTGATCGTAGACCTCGGACCATTGCTCACCTGCCCACTGCCCGAGGCCTCGCTACGCCCTGGGCATGTGCCTAGCCTAGACATTCAATAATTAAGGCCATACTTAACACATTTCAACTAAAAATAACCGCCATGGCGTCCTCTCTTGGGTTCTCGCTGATGATTCCTCCGTGCGTGGCCAGTCTGTCCACCCAGGATGCAGATTCAGATTTAGGACCGCCCCGCATGCACTGAAATGGTGAAATAAAAACAAAATCCAGATCGCCTGACATGCTATTTTTCGTCTAAAGTAACCCTAATAGCACCATTACGATCGATGTGCATGACCTCTTGTGTTCTCCGGGATGCGATTTTGATCGTCAAATTCTATCAGTCAAAACCCGTAGATACAGAACGAAATTGCAAATCAATACGTGCAATACCCGTAAATACAGAACGAAATTACAAATCAATTAATATGGATTGCACAAACAAACAAGGCTGCCTACAAATTAAAGGGAAACACAGAGAGCATGAGTGGGGACGTGGAGTGCAAGAACAAGAAAGATGACTCGTCGTGTTCTCCAGAGGGAGAGAGTGTGCAAGCATCTTTCTTTTCCCGTATCCAAGAAACCGCACCCCATGCGTGTAATGTAACCATGGTGCGCGTAAGCAGCTAAGCACGTTGGTTGTCTCTTTCGGTGAGAGGGACGTGGCTCAAAATGTAAAATTCTTGTACTAGTGGGAGTAATTTGTAAAAGAGACGTGGAGGACATGTACAATGCACAGTGCTCATGCACTGATGCTTAAAAAGATAGAGTATTACCACATCATTAAGCACTTGTATAAAAACTCTCCCTTAATGGAAGCAAATCCATACCGGTGCTTAAATGATCCAACTACATCCTTAGCACTAATACAAGTACCTGTGATCTCTCCATTGCAAAGCCCTTCATTAATATATATTTTTCCAATTTTTGGAACATGAAAAATGAAGTGAGCTTAGGCTCGGTAGTAAGCTACCTCATCCATTTGTTGGCACTACTGAGATACCTCATCCACTCACATATGCACTTCATTCATCGGCTCAACATCAACGTACTACCAAAAAGTTATTTGGAAAACCTTTGCCCTCCCCCCCCCCCCACCAATACAAATTATTCGCGTTGATAGCTATTCAAAACCGGCTTTGGGCCTCAGATAGACTAGAAGTGAATGGTTGACCAAACCAGTGGATCTGTCCTCTATGCAGACTATCAGCACTACATCTTTTCATCCAATGTAGACACTCCGCTCGAATTTGGAATTCCATGGCGGATTGGTTTGGCACTTCACAACTCATCCAATGTGAGGGCTCCTAAGGTAGGCGACGACCATGATTCTCATCCTTATCTCCTGGGAGATTTGGAAGAAACAGAAGGCTAGAATTCAAGAACAAGTCAACCACCGCTGTGGAGCTCTTGACAAAGATAAAAGAGGAGGGTGGAACTTGGTCCCTGGCAGGGGCGAAATGTTTGGAGCAATTCCTTTCATTAATTAAGGTCCTTTCCAAACTCTATTACTTTCGTTGATCCGCTCCGCACCTATCTTCTTTATTAATACAATAGACGGCTCATATGATATACCCTCCCAACGACAGGCCTATTCCGTTGGCCCACCTGCAAAGCTTGCGTACGCAGCCTTGTCATATTCACTCGTTTTCTCCAACGTCCGCGTACAATGGCGTCCTGCCGTCCTGGCTCCTCCACGTACGCTAGCTTCAACCGTTGCACCAGCCAAGCAATGAAGCTAAGTATATACTGGCCGTCCCAGCCTTTCCGTCAAAAGGAATAGCATATAGCGTCGGTCGTTGGGTGACGATTGATTGATCATTCTCCTTTGATCACGTCCCGCCCTCCAGGAGCGGAGCTGGGCTTCTTTGGCCGTCGAGGAAACTGCATGAAAAATCTTGTGAAAAATCATTGAAATACGAGTTCAAACGAAGAACAACTGATTCAGTCTGAGACTTAGGCTGTAGACCCCCTCGATGTTAATCTATTAGAATTTAGTCCGAGACGTGGTGAGATTCTAGATCCGTCGCTGGTAAGCAGTATTTGGCAGCTGCATGGCACGACCGACGGAGCTAGCCAGCAACATCGACCGCCTGCTAGCTGTTGGCGGGTCGTTTTTTCTTTCTGGTCCAGTACGTGCGTGCGTGCATTGCATGCAGCTTGGGGAAGCGACTTGGATGATCTCACATCAAAAGCTTGCGAACCCTGCCTCTGACTGCTCACCGGTTTCTGATTGGCATATTAACCGATCACTCCATTTTCGGCCGTCTCAGCGTTCACAGGTCATGCACGTACTCCTGCTTCATTCACCAAATGGGCCAGGGCCACTGCTACCCATATTTATTCCCTTTCTTTATTTTGCAGCGGTTCGACATCGCTACCAAAACCAACATCCTATGATCTGGATCCTCTGCATGTCGCGAGGGAACAAACAGTGCCCGCGTAGCACCGTAGCAACAGTAGAAAGTAGTGCAGTAATTTTACGGTAGCAAAATACTATGACAACTAATCTAGGTTTTTGATTTTTTTTTTATCGAACAGTGGACATCGCCCCTAATGACTTAGCACTGTAGATCATCTTCGTTGACTCACTCCACATATACGATGATCCATAATATCGTTTATCTTACACCGACATACATATGCAAAACTAAAGTTACTCTGCTGGTTCGTTATGTTGAGTGCAGCACAAGGACATGCATGCTGGCCGAATCATAAAGCGTAAAAAGGAATTGAACAGTTGAACCACTAGAATCGAGCATATATAGTACGTACGTGCATGTATTATCAACATCGCTTGCTTGGAGTTAATTAATTCATCAATTCGAGGCAAAAAAATGTTCAGAACTTGGGTTACACCTCGTCACCTGTCTATGTGACTCAAGTACTCGACAGCTTCCAAGAGAATATGCATGTTTCGGTTGATGATTCCTCACGGATACTTGGAGTCACTAGATGACACAAGAATTATTCCTTTGGCATACCATGATGCACCAAACAAGGACCATAATTTGCCCCCTCCCTCTGCTCCGTGTACGCTGTAGCGGGGCCATAGCCTAGGCAAGTTTAACATGGCAATGAACTATGGTTCGCTATATGGCTCGAGAATGCTTTGTTCTTTAGCTCCGGTGAGCAGTGGCGGACATAAAGTGATTAGCCCGTAGGGTTGGCTCCGTCACTAAATATACGTATTGTAGTTACTTACACTACAACATAACGAAGAGACGACTTCTTTGTATAACAAGGGCGTTTTTTCCATCCCTAGGCAATTGCAGAGGTGCCCTCCCATGTATCGTTTGCACTACACCTTAACAAATAAATATAAAAAATATATGAATTTTTGCAAAGGTTAGTACTCAAACTCTAGACCCCATGGAAAATATTTCTCTTAAACTTGTCACACTAGTCACCTCAACCTCACAACCTCATATATTTAGTTGTGTGTTGTAATATTTATATGTAGTTCTTTTAACTCATATCAACCACCGAAAAAACGCATCTAAAGAGTTAGAAAGCATCTCAAAATAATTTTTTTTACAACATAACCTTTAGGCGAATTAGAGAGCGTCTCAAAACATCTCTATAAGATAAAATTTTATATGTGTCTCGAAAATATCTCAAAACCGTCTCTAGCATACACAATTTTAGGGCGGTTTTTAAAGTATCTCTAAAAAGCACCTCTAAACTATATAAGTCCTTATTTTATAGACAAATTGGAAAATGCCTCTAGAAAAGTGTCTCTACGAGAAGGTTTTCTTGTCACGAATTAATTTTCACCCCTTGCGATCTCTCAAAAAAAATCTTTTCCATGCATGGCCATGAGTCAATCATTTTAGTGGCTCTTGTACGTGCATCATCTCATGCAACATCTTTGCCTTGGTTTTTTATTTCATTTTTCTTTTCTAATCTGTGTTGTGTTTAATACTTTAATTCGCATATATATGTCTCTGTCGAGAAAGCCATGGCCCATGGGCTAGTTGGATTATTCTCCTGGCTCCCTGGAATATACCCACGACAGCAGCAGCAGCAGCTGGGTCATCAAAAGCTAGTCTGATTGCTTCATTGATGGTGTTTAATTTATTGAGGTCTAAGCCTCTGGAAAAAGTGTTCCAGAGGAGCTTTACGTTTTCGTGAAAGCGGCCTCAAGGTTCTAGAAAAAGTGTTAAATATATATTGACCTTGCGTGTATATGTACAGAGAGAATTTGCCTCTCAAAACTTAAAAAAACATTTGATTGATAAATAAGCTACTAAAAACAATATGCCAGCCTCCATGTTGACTCTTCCATTTATCCACACGTACATCTGACCTATATATATATGAAAACGGGTGTCCTATAAATTTCAAAAGGAGAGCACACCAATTTTTGTTTTGCGAGTACACCAAATTTAGTTTGTCCAAATGGCCTGGCCATTAGAATCTTGACTTGTACGTCGAAATATACAGATATGCTTCTTCTCACAATTTTGTGCCATGCATCGACGCATAGGATAGGGGATTACCAATGACTCTCCTTGCTCTTGGCGAGGTATATATATATATATATATACACGCAATTGTCTCAGACTCTCAGCCGTCGCTTAGTTTGGATTCAATTTGGACCTTGGAGAATCAGAATAATACATACATTATTACTGTATTTCAACTTAATTTGTTATGTCCAACTGGCTATATATTCGTAATTAAGTTGCTTCAACTATCTAGTTTGGATCTGGCAATGCCGTATCCAACGATCAGAGAACTAAAGCTTAACGGGGCTTCACCTATACGTCCACGGCAAGTACTTGACTTGCTCGTTCCACCACCTCGTTTCTTCACATGCACGCGCGTACGTGTTTGACCGTGATTGATACACACACATCACACGTGTGCCACATATACATGGTCTTGATCGTCCGAAATTTCCCTGTGAAATTTGATCAAATTTCGTTTCAAATAGGTCGTGTATAAATAGGGAACGACCACATTACTAAAATCGAGAATAGTATATGTAATAGTAGGGAAACTCCAACTTTGTGAAAATCTAAAAGAAAAAGAAAAAAACTACGGGGTGTTCCTAAAAAACAACCTAGCTTGCACCATGAAGGCCAATTGCAGTTCCCTACCGTATTAATTAGCAATTAACCTCTCAAACCTAGTTAATGCGTACGGTACATTCTTGTTTTCTTTTTCCTCCCCTTGTATACTTGACATTTGACATTGTGATGAGACGATTGACAAGCAACTCGTCCATACTCCATGCATACATACAAATACAGTCTGGCCATGTGCACTACAAAGTGTATTTGTAGGGTGGCCCAGAGGGCTCTCTATTGACTCTGTTAGCACTTGAAAGTGAATTGAAACCGAAGCTTTCGAGTTTAACCACACATGCACCCTCTCACTATGGCTGTTAATCAGGCACCATGCACGGTCCAAGTCTCTGGTCTGGTTAGCTGTTCTTGGGTAGAACTCATATTTTTAGCGATTTTTCAAGAGACTTTCTATAGGATTTTGATCGTAGACCTCGGATCATTGCCCTACCTGCCCGAGGCCTAGCTACGCCAATGGACATGTGCCTAACCTAGGCATTCAATAATTAAGGCCATACTTAACACATTTCAACTAGAAATAAATCTCGCTGATGATTCCTCCGTGCGTGGCCAGTCTGTCCACCCAGGATGCAGATTCAGATTTAGGACCGCCCCGCATGCACTGAAATGGTGAAATAAAAACAAAATCCAGATCGCCTGACATGCTATTTTTCGTCTAAAGTAACCCTAATAGCACCATTACGATCGATGTGCATGACCTCTTGTGTTCTCCGGGATGCGATTTTGATCAAATTCTATCAGTCAAAACCCGTAGATACAGAACGAAATTGCAAATCAATACGTGCAATACCCGTAAATACAGAACGAAATTACAAATCAATTAATATGGATTGCACAAACAAACAAGGCTACAAATTAAAGGGAAACACAGAGAGCATGAGTGGGGACGTGGAGTGCAAGAACAAGAAAGATGACTCGTCGTGTTCTCCAGAGGGAGAGAGCGTGCAAGCATCTTTCTTTTCCCGTATCCAAGAAACCGCACCCCATGCGTGTAATGTAACCATGGTGCGCGTAAGCAGCTAAGCACGTTGGTTGTCTCTTTCGGTGAGAGGGACGTGGCTCAAAATGTAAAATTCTTGTACTAGTGGGCGTAATTTGTAAAAAAGACGTGGAGGACATGTACAATGCACAGTGCTCATGCACTGATGCTTAAAAAGATAGAGTATTACCACATTATTAAGCACTTGTATAAAAACTCTCCCTTAATGGAAGCAAATCCATACCGGTGCTTAAATGGTCCAACTACATCCTTAGCACTAATACAAGTACCTGTGATCAAAGCCCTTCATTAATATATTTTTTTTTCCAATTTTTGGAACATGAAAAATGAAGTGAGCTTAGGCTCGGTAGTAAGCTACCTCATCCATTTGTTGGCACTACTGAGATACCTCATCCACTCACATATTTATGAATTTTTGGCGTAAATAGCACCGTTGTGATGTTCATTTACAGAAGTAGCGTCCGTCACGACGAATTAGCAAATTCGATGTCTCGTCTGCACGGTGACTGGCCGGACTCGATAACCACGCGACATGTGGCCTTGTCCGGCATCAGCCGAATTCGCCTCATCCGGCCTATGGGCGGGCGGATGCGCTCCATGTCGGCCTCGTCCGACCCTCGTGGCCAGCCGGACGCCCCCACGTTAGCCACATTTGGCCCGTGGGCGGTCGGACACGTTGTTGTATTCTAATATCAGGTTTAATTCATAACATCTTCTGTGTATAGGTAAGACTATGTGTCCAGCTCACACCACATCAATCACCAGAAGCTACTTGGGCTGGGTCTAACATCGTCTCCCCGTTAATTAAGCTGTTGAAAAGTGAAAATGCTCAAGCTAGGTGGAGGATAAAATCCTCCTGACCGCACCACACGCCCATCCCGTCAACCCTCTAATCCGTCACCGCCCGTCCCCTTGACCCTCTAATCCGTCGCCTCCATTGTGTTCTTGTCCGTATGCATGCATGCATGCAAGAAATTAGCGTGCCAATTCCCTCCGCAGCACCCTCTCGCGGTCTATTTAATAGCAGGAGAGTGCAATTCCACTTCGCACTCTCGCTGCTCTCGCTCGCTCTCGCGTTCTTTTGGTTTCGGTTTTTCGGAGACTTATTATTATTTGCCGTCGTCATTAGTAGTAATTTCAGCAGGTATGTTTCTCCTAATACATTTTTTAAAATTTATGGTTAGTAAATTATTCATAGCGAAATTAATCTTACATAATTTATTAGTTGTAGTTTTTAGGTATAGTTAATTAGTTACCAATTAATTAATTAGTCGTAAGTATATTTTTTTACTCAATTAATTAGTCTAAAATAGTTAGCCGAAATTAAGTCTTCATAAATTAGCAGTCATTAATTAGTCATTAATACTTTAATCGTATTTTATAAAATTGGTAAAAATTGTCTTTCTTTCTGAGAGGATCACATTTTTTGTTTTGTGCTGATGCGGGTTGTTGATCAATTTACTAGACATGGACTTATCGTGTTGCAATGTTACTAGTTGATCAGTGGAACATTACATTTTATAAGGCGTAGTGAAATTTCATGTACCTTTATGTCAAGGATGAATTTCTCTTTTGCTTCAGTAGGTAGTACATCAAAGCTTTACTACGTACAAAGAAGTCTTATAAAATACGACTAAAGTATTAACGACTAATTAATGACTGCTAATTTATTAAGATTTAATCCTAACTAACTATTTAGACTAATTAATTGAGTAAAATAATGTATTTACGATTAATTAATTAATTGGTAACTAATTAACTACGCCTAAAAACTATAACTAATAAATTATGTAAGATTAATTTCGCTATGAATAATTTACTAACCACAAAATTTAAAAAATAAATAACGTACGAGGAGAAACATACCTACTAAAATAACTGCTAACGATGGTGGCAAATAATAATAAATCTCCGGAAAGCCGAAACCGAAAGAACGAGAAAGTGAGAGAGCGAGCAAGAGTGAGAAGTGAAATCACACTCTTCTGCAGTTAAATAAACAGCGAGAGGG
Organism: Ampelocalamus luodianensis; assembly: GCA_036346255.1. Classification (NCBI taxonomy): domain Eukaryota; kingdom Viridiplantae; phylum Streptophyta; class Magnoliopsida; order Poales; family Poaceae; genus Ampelocalamus; species Ampelocalamus luodianensis. The sequence goes on along the minus strand of CM070629.1, from coordinate 18,057,660 downwards.
TGCTGCGGAGGGAATTGGCGCGCTAATTTATTGCATGCATGCATGCGGATAAGGACGCGATGGAGGCGATGGATTAGAGGGTTGAGGGGACTGGCGGTGATGGATTAGAGGGTTGAGGGGACAGGTGTGCGATGCAGTCGGGAGGATTTTATGCTCCACCTAGCTTGAACAGTTTTCACTTTTCATCAGCTTAATTAACAGGGAGACGGTGTTAGACACAACCCAAGTAGCTTTTGTGATTGATGTGATGTGAGCTGGACATATGGTCTTACCTGTACATACAGCGGCACGTCCGACCGTCCACGGGCCGGATGTGTCTGACATGGGGACGTTCGGTCAGCCACAGGTCGGACGAGGTCGACGTGGAGTGCATCGAGTCGCCCACGGACCGGACAAGGCGAATCCGGGTGAATCTGACCGTTCACGGGCCGGACGAGGTCGACGTGGAGCACATCGAGTCGCCCACGGGCCAGACAAGGCGGATCCGGGTGAATCCGACCGTTCACAGGCTGGACGAGACCACATGTCGCGTGGATATCAAGTCCGACTGGTGACCGTGTGGATAAAGTGTTAAATTTGCTAATTCGTCGCGACGGACGCTACTTCCATAAATAAACATCACAACAGTGCTATTTACGACAAAAATTCCATATTTATTTAGCTAAGCACTGAGCTGCTGCTCATCCACTCGTTCTTTGCAGACAACCCCTTCTCTCATCATCATCATCTCCTTCGTTGAGCTGTGGCTGGCAGTCGGCGCTCGGGCTCTCCGGCGGTCCTAGCGGCACGGGGAAGGCGAACTGCCGCATCGGCCCTGTGGGCGCAGTGAAGAGCGGTTGCTTGCCGCGCGCGTCCGCAGGCCGATGTGGAGTTGCCATCGGGCACGAGCAACGTCGGGCGGGGCGCGGCCGGACGTGGCGTGCGGCCACGGGGCCACGAGGTGGGCACTCGACGACGTATGCCCACAGGTAGCCACTGGTCGAGCTCGACGGCGTGCGCAGGCCATCCTAGTTTCTTAAACGAAAACAAACAAACAAAAACTCATGGATATTGTAAAATGCACACAAAGAAAATCAAAAGGTAAAGTAAGAGAAAGAAAAGGAATGTAGCTGTTTATATGTAGGCCATCGTAGTTTCATGAATCGCCTCATGCTCGCGGATGCTAAGTTTTTTCAAGCTTTTGTTGCCCCTCACGTCTTTAGAAGCAATAACATTTGCTCACTATCTTGTGCCGCATTTCACGTGATCCTAACAAACTCTGTTTCAAGATCGGTTCTTCCTGCAATATGTATTTTTTTTTCATACTTAGTTTTCTAGAATATCTTTTTCATGCTTAGTAGTATTCTTGGGCAGTTCAAGAAAAGAAATAGATAGTGTGAAGGAATTAACCCGGCTTTTAACACTATATATACATATCAAAGAACATGGGGAGAATAAGAAAAAATAACTTTTTTGACGTAAAAAAAAGGATATTGGCGTATTGCCAAACAATAATGCAAATCATTGTTCTCTTCCGGCCTACATACCTAGGGCTTCAATTTTCAGGACTCGAGAGTAGAATTGTAGGAAGTTTATAGACTTACCTTCTTTTTTAAGAGTATATACCTTATACGCACACCTCACTCATACCACACGATTATACAAAGTCTTCCCTATACAAGATGCTATTCCATTCAAGGGTATATGTGATAACGTTAAGAATCTCAGGGACCATAATGGAAGAAGAAAATGCCCTAACTATTTTTTTAGCGAAAAAGGCCCTAACTAGAAACCAACAATCTCGTTTTTTCCACCCCTATTTTTAATGACGTACCGTGCATAATTTCATCTCCTTTTCTGAGATCACCACGTATATGAGTATATCATCGTTTCTCTCTCTCCTCCAAAAACTCCCCACCCTAGAGAGAGCGAGGGGTCGCACACGAGAGAGAGAGAGAGAGAGGGGCGTTGGTGGAGTTTGGAAGCAGTTCCTGCGCCCCGAGCATATTCCCCGGCCGGATCCCCTCCCCCCCATCCTCTCACATAAAGGCAGCCCTCCCGGGGAGATGATGAGATGAGATAGGACAACATGTGTTCTTGACGAGTCCTTGCAGGTCAGTGGATTCCTCTATTCTTGTTTGTTCTTCTTTGTGAGAGAGAATTATTTGAGGCATGGGAGCGTTGGTTTGCGGGGGGAAGGATTGGATTTTTGTGGTGCCCGGGAGGTTTGTTTGGCGGCAGATCCGTTTCCTGGGAGGAAATGTTGGATTTTGACGGCGCTTGCTCGGTGCAATGCCGGTTTGCTCCGATTTGCGCGGTCGTTTCTCGCTTGAGGATTGTACTGGGAAATGGGCAGTTTTCGCGCGATTTTTGTGCTCCTTCCAGGATTGGTAACTCCTATTGTTGTTTGATAGATTCCAGTGTGTGCCCGTGGGTTAATTCTTGAGATGGATTCCTGTTTGATTTGGGTTTCGTTGAAAATTTCAGTGGGGGTTCCTGATTCCTGAGTAGCTCTATGAAAAAGGCGAGTTTTTGGGAGACGTTTGATGATTTGCAACTTTTGTTTGATGCAATTTTAGATTCATATGTAGGTGCAAATGTTTATACGAGTTAGTTTCTCTCCCGTATTTTTTTGGGTGTGTGGACACTGGAGCGTGAGCTTTCGTAGTTAATTTTTGCTTTACCTTTTTTTCCTTGGCAATGTTAAGCATGTGTTACATCTGCTGTCCTTCCTCACTAAAATTAGCATATGGGCTGAACAGGAAAAAATTTTGTCTTTCTTTCTGAGAGGATCACATTTTTTTGTTTTGTGCTGATGCGGGTTGTTGATCAATTTACTAGACATGGTCTTATCGTGTTGCAATGTTACTAGTTGATCAGTGGAACATTACATTGGACTTATTGAGTTATGTTGAACCAGTTGAAATGGTATTATATCTTAAGGGGCTTTTGGATAGAATATTGTGGCTAATTGTTTGTGCAGTGTATGTCAGATTGTTGTGTCTCAAGCCTGGATATTTGAAGTCTGAATCAATATAGATAGCACTTTTCGATATGAACAATAGTTTCATTGATATGTTATATATGTAAATGTGTATAGAATTATATGTAATATTTTGTTGGTTTGAGTTGGTGTCAACTTTTACAGGCATTATATTTTGTTCTTTTCTATTTTCTTTTAAATTTCGTTAAATTTCTCATTTCAACTGCATTTTTCTTGCACCTTAGATGTTATATACTACGAAATGTTTTTAGTGATGTTAAAATGCCTACCTGGTCACCTGTACTACTTCACATTGAACAGTAGATGCGCTAGATTGTAATTTTGACCAGCTTGAGATGTTCTTTTTCCCTCGAAATAAGGATGAGAATGCAAGAGGTCAGTGTCAAGGGGAAGTTCTATTTCTCTTTCGAAGTTGGGTGCATATTTATAAGTTTGTTTGGGTAGGTCAACTTTTGATTACAAATTTAAAGTTGTATGAGACTAAATTGTCCTGCTGTTTTATTCTAGACTTGAAGGCAAAGGCTTTTTTGACGCTGACCTCTTTTTCGTTTAACATTGGTTTATGCTTGACAATTTAGCAATCTCACTCACTGTTACTTTGTCATGTTTGCAAATATTTCTACTACTTGATGCATATTTTCGAATGGAGTTATTTCAATTCACAGGAGTTGTATTTTCTTTTCTTTTCTTAAAGAGCCACTTTCATTATTCAGATGATCTATTGTGGAATTCAGATCATACATTCTTTGATTTCTCTCAATTATATTTTAGTTTTCCATTTTACACCCTTTTACTCATTTGTGTCCATGTTACTCATTGTGCAGGTTGATCTATATTATGTGGATGGTTCTTTACTTAGCATCCCATCTTGACATGGAAATAGCATCCTAACCTCATGGAACTCTAAATAGAATTATTTGGTTCAAGATGAAGATCTAGCAGCATGCTGTCTTAGGTTATTTTGGTAGTTTTTTTAGGATAGCAGAATAGTCTTAGATAGTGGAGATGATGTCCATTCAAGCTTTGTGCCAATTTTCCTTGCAGAGATAGAACTGTAATTACAGCAGACTTGTATTTTTTTTAGGAACGACATTAGCTGTATCATTAGTAGTCAAACAGTCCAAAAATAGTTTTACCGTGGTGAAAGACTTGTCCCAAGCGGTTCAGCAGTCGACCTGCTTTTAGGTAGACATTTTAAATTAAACAAATGCTATGTATGATATTGTTGTGACGGATTACTGACTTGCCTCAGTGACTTCATAGATACTCGTGCTTTCCTGAAGTTTCATGGAGACTTCGGTATCTCCGCCAGGCACATCAAAGCAAGCAGCTGTTCGCAGACCTTGTCATGGAAGCTCTCTTAAGGATCTGTGTCTTGTTTCGAAACAAGGGTCAATAGCTGAAGTGGAATCTGCTTTGGCCTTGTTGAAAAAGAGTGGTGGAAACATCGACGGTAGAAATGCATTTGGCCTTAGTGCTCTTCACCTTGCAACATGGAGAAATCATCTTCCAATCGTAAGGAGGCTCCTAGATGCTGGTGCTGATCCAGATGCAAGGGTATGTACTACACCTTTATGTAGCTTGTTTCTTATCATTGCCTTTGCATTGAGCACTATTTTTTGGCCCAATAACAGCTTCAATTTTATCAAATTGCTGCCCTGTTCGGCATTCTACAGATTCTACGCCTTAAGAGGGGAAAGCTTTAGTGCAGATACCCCTAAAAAAATTCTAAATGTGGTTTGCAAACAAGACATTTCAAAAGGAAGAAAAAACATATTCAAACCATCCATATTGGTGTGAATTTGAAAACTAATTAATAGAATTTATTTATGCTCGGAACTTTACTTGCTTAGTGGAATTTGATTCCAACATTAGGTATTTTCTGTAAATTCTCACTAGAAACTCCATTCTTGCAGGATGGAGAATCTGGCTGGAGCAGTCTGCACAGAGCACTTCATTTTGGCCACTTGTGTGTGGCTGGTGCTCTTCTGCAGTTTGGTGCATCACTCTCTTTGGAGGACACCAAGGGTCGTACACCTATTGATCTTCTCTCCGGTCCTGTTTCACAGGCCAATGGGGACTCTCCTGATTCAGGTAGCGTAGCTCTCTTCTGTTTCAAGAAACAGTTAGGTTGTCTGATCTCCAATTTTATTCATTGCTCCGGTACTGATGTCCTTTTGGCAATATTTCTTCAGGGTTTGATTTACAAAATCTTTCATATCTTTTTCCATTTTAGTTGCAACGGAAGTCTTCAGTTGGGGAAGTGGGACAAACTATCAGCTGGGAACTGGCAATGCCCACATACAAAAACTACCATGCAAAGTAGATGCCTTGCATGGGTCATACATCAAAACAGTTGCTGCATCAAAGTTCCATAGTGTAGCAGTTAGTTCTGATGGTGAATTGTACACATGGGGATTTGGTCGAGGTGGTCGTCTTGGTCATCCGGATATTCATAGGTAAGCAATCTCAATTCTAAAAGAATTTTTTTAATAAAAAGGGTGAAAATGGTTATCCCCACCAGAGTTTATTGGTAACTTTTCTTATATGTATAGATTTTAACAAGTTATCAATGAAGCCTAAAGTTGCTAATTTTTATGCCAACAGTAGTTGAGATATAAGGGCTGACTTTTTCTGCTTTTAAGGAAGTTTATTTTGTGTTACTACAACCACCATTTTGTTGCAGTGGCCAGACGACTGCTGTGATTACCCCTCGCCAAGTGACAGTAGGATTAGGCCGTAAACTAGTGAATGTTGTGGCTGCTGCCAAACACCATACTGTGATTGCTACAGAGGCTGGGGAATTGTTTACCTGGGGATCAAATAGAGGTATGTGTGATGCATCTTGAATGTTCTTTTAGTCCTTACTACTATTATGTTATCCTTACGAGTTACGGCTAACAAAATGCTCTGAATGATGCAGAGGGTCAGCTTGGTTACCCTTCTGTCGATACCCAACCAACACCAAGACGTGTAAGTTCCCTCAAACCAAGGATAATTGCTGTAGCCGCCGCAAACAAGCACTCTGCTGCGGTGGCTGAGACTGGTGAGGTGTTCACCTGGGGTTGCAATAAGGAGGGCCAGCTGGGTTATGGCACTTCAAACTCAGCATCCAATTACACTCCAAGAATGGTGGAGTATTTGAAAGGGAAAGTATTTAAAGGCATATCTGCAGCAAAGTATCATACATTAGTGTTAGGAGCTGATGGTGAGGTAAGCTGACAGTAGCTGAAACTTGATATTTTATACACATTGTTCTAATATCAAGAAAGTTAACAGACTTGGTGATGTCATCCTCTTTTTTCAGGTGTTCTCTTGGGGCCATCGCCTTGTGACCCCTCGCCGTGTTGTGATAGCAAGATGTCTCAAGAAGGGTGGAAATACAAATCTGAAGTTTCATCTCATGGAGCGACTTCAGGTGATCTCAGTGGCTGCTGGAGTGATGCACAGTACTGCTCTAACAGCTGATGGTGCTCTTTTCTACTGGGTTTCGTCAGATCCTGATTTAAGATGCCAACAGGTTTGGTTGTTACTTTTTAAGGTACTAATCTGTACAGCTAAGCTATGTGTTTCATGTTCACATTTGAACTATTTATGTACAGATATTCTCAATGTGTGGAAGAAATGTTGTGAGTATCTCGGCTGGAAAGTACTGGTCCGCAATGGCTACATCAACTGGCGATGTTTTTATGTGGGATGCAAAGAAACGTAAGGATGAAACCCCAATATTTACTCGAGTGCATGGTGTTAAGCGAGCAACATCAGTTTGTGTTGGTGAAACACATATGCTTGTGCTCTCTAGTATATACCACCCTGAGTATCCTCCCAAACCTAAAATCGAAAGCAAAAAAACCATGTCAGAATGGAATGGTGGGATGGAAGAGTTGGATGAAGACATCCTGTTTAATGATGTCCAGTGTGAAAGTGGTATATCTGGAAGCAACGGTGAAATGAGCAAAGGCGTACCCAGTCTGAAAAGCCTCTGTGAGAAAGTTGCAATTGAGTATATAATGGAGCCGAAGAATGCTATACAACTTCTCGAAGTTGCTGATTCCTTGGAAGCCAAGGAGCTCAAGAAGCACTGCGAGGTAATGCATTGGTGTGCTGCAGCTTACAAGCACTAACCATTTTGTTTCCACATATTGATCAGTATTCATATTTGTCCATGCCTAGTTAATTTTCATATAGTGATGCTACTCTATTGTTCAATGTGATGCAGGATGTAGCTATTCGCAATCTTGACTACATTTTCACAGTGGCTGCTCCTTCAATGATGAATGCTGCTCCTGAAATTCTTGCAAACTTGGAGAGATTGCTGGATGAAAAATCCAGAGAGCCCTGGAGTCACCGCCGTCTTCCCACAATGTCAGCCACTTATCCTGCTGTCATTGATAGTGATGGAGAGGGAGATGAAGCAGGAGGATTCCTTAGGTTCAGGGACAGTCAGAAGTTTGCATCAAAGTCATATGGAATATCAAGCTATGAGAACTTCCTTCAGAAAGACAGCAATGCTGAACAAGCTGTCTCCAAGCAGATCAGGGCACTTCGCAAGAAACTGCAGCAGATTGAAATGCTCGAGGCTAAACAACTGGATGGTCATCAGCTTGACAATCAGCAGCTAGCAAAGCTCGAGTCTAGGGCTGCCCTTGAAAGTGAACTTGCAGAACTTGGCTTTCCATCAGAAACATACTCAAGACCTTCCTCAGTTAGTCTACCAGAAGGAAGGACCAACAGAAAACCTGAGGGTTCTAAGAAACAGAAGCGGAAAAGCAAGCAGGCAGCGCAGTCTGATACTCCCTCTGTGAAAAGTGAGGACAAGGGACAAAGCCACATCATGGAGCTTCCAGAAGTCTTACCAGCCCATGGCTCTTCAGAAAAGGTTAGATGCTATCAATATCATGTTGGAATTCCTATCTTATGATTTCTATATGGTTTCTTGTCTTTCTTAGGTTCTTTTAAAATCAAATATTGTTTGTGTGCAGATGTGCATATTATTACGAGGTCTTGTGTCTCCTATCCTAGCTGTGAGCAAGTTTTGGTTATATGTTAGGCGTTATCTTGTTGTGCTTGTTTGACTAAGATTTTGCATCTTTGCTTTTCTTGAGACCGACTTTCTGTTGTGTGGTCTTGTAAGACCCAAAGCTGAGAGGCCATGCCTAACTTTATTCTTTTGGTACCTGTTCTGTTCATTGCTTGGATGGAAGGTTAAGTATTTGATTCTGTACAGAGTTTCTTTGCTTTAATTTAAAATAGGATCCTATCTTTGTTGGTATTTCATTATAGCTCTTAGCTTTAATCACGCTTAATATGATTTGCATTCATCCACAATGTGTCAAGTTGCTATTTTGTTAATCACAGATGTGTACTTTTCATTGCTTATTCATGCTTTGCCTACTATGTTAAAGAAAGCATTGTTACTCATAAAATTCTATGTTCAAGCAGGAAGTGTGTGCCACTGATCGAATCAAACCTTCAGAGGATGTCACTTTCAATAACACAAAAGCCATCTCTTGTCCATTAGAGAACAAAGCTTCCCAGCCAACTTCATCAAAGAAGAAGAATAGGAAAGGTGGCTTGTCATTGTTTCTGAGTGGTGCTCTTGATGACACCCCAAAACCAAGCCCGCCTACTCCTGTTGTGCCTGTCACACCAAAGCACGAAGGACCTGCCTGGGGTGGGGCTAAGATAACAATGGGACCTGCTTCCCTTCGAGATATTCAAAGCGAGCAGAGGAAAACAAACGAGCCGATCTCAACCAAGGCAAAAGACCGCTCCGAGGATTCACCTGACAGTGCTGGGCGTGTACGGCTTTCTTCATTTATGCCAGATGCACGTTCATGTCCAATAGCTGTCACGCCTGCTCGTGCAGTGCCTGTTTCTGAAGGGGATAGGAGTACACCGCCTTGGTCCTCTTCAGCTACCTCACCCAATGTATCACGGCCTTCACTTAGGGACATACAGATGCAGCAGGTTGAGCTCATGTTACCTAGAGATGAAAGAATATTTTCTTATATGGAATTTACCAATAGCAAAGACAATTCCATTTTCAATCATATGCCTCTGACCCGAATCCAATTGATTTTCGTGCAGGAGAAACGGCACCATGGCATTTCCCACAGTCCAAAAACCCAGACATCAGGCTTTGCTATACCATCCCAGGGCGCTGCACCAGAGGTTGGTGGCGCGAAGGACAACATTCCCAACCGCTGGTTCAAGCCAGAGACTGATGCTCCATCCTCCATCCGCTCAATCCAGATCGAGGAGCAGGCGATGAAGGACTTCAAGCGCTTCTACAGCAGTGTAAGGATCATCAAGCCGCAGGTCTAGTGATGAACTGCGGCCTCCCCGAAGAGTTACTGATCTCTTTTAGGCCCACCTCTCATTTTAATTTTCAATGTACATTCAAATGTACAGTCAGTTTCCATTAACTGTAGGCTCCTTTAGTCGAATAAAGTTCAAAGCTGTTCTCTGCTTTCGTTTTCGCAGAAGTGATCTCATTTAGCTGTGGCTGATGGATGTATAGGTTATGTGAGATCACCCTGCTTGGTTTAACTTCTGCCAATGTTTTTTCCCACCAAAATCTCTTTGGTTGATGCAATCAAAACTCATAAACTGCTGCTGCTGCACTCAGGCACTTGCCATTTTATTTATTTTAAGCCTCACTTTGGACCCTATGTGTGAGGATCTGTCTCAGGAGCTCCTGGAGAGATCTCCCAGGACCTTCCAAGAGGTTCGATCGGATCATCCGGAGGTTTGAGAGGTCCTCTAAGACCACCCGAGGAAGTCTCCAGGATCACAGGAGATCTTCAGGACCTCCTCAGGAGACTCCAAGATCTACCTAGAGGTTCTCCAAGACCACCCAAAGGTCCCAGTCTCTGTGCACCATGAGCTAGTCCTAGGATTAGATTGGCTAGCTCGTATAGACTTAACAATTGGTGCAAATCAAATCTATACAACAGACACAAGGATAAAGTAGACAAAATAACACATATATTTATTAGTAAAAGACTTTATAGTCAAGGTTTTTACAAGATTACCACTCAGTGCATACAACCTCAGAGGAGAACCTGCAGCAAAAACAAAATACACAGAAGGCCACTCGGTAAGCCTACAAGCTACCGAGTGGAGGACATCTCCTAGCGCGCAAGGTCTTCAAAAGAGCTCCTCTTCAAATAGCACAAGACTTCCTGGATCTCCCTCCTCTGCTGATTAAAAACAAAGGGCACAAGTCATGAGTACTTTGAATGTATTCAACAAAGCCATAGAGAAAATGTATGCAAATAATATTTATACACGGCTTGACAATGGAGAGCTGTAGGATTAGTTGGTAGGAAGCAATGTTTGACAGTGAATAGCATAAATAGATTTCAAAGCTCAAGTTAAAAGAGGAATGCATAAGTACATTTGTTTTTAAAGAAGTTCGTGAGCACCTACTTACTCCCAAGACCACTCCCAAGGTCCTGGTCGCACCCTATGATCAGGACACTCCCAAGGCACTAACCAAGACCTCTCTGGAGCACCCACTCCAGAGTTCCACAAGACCACCCTAGAGCTCCACGACCACCCCAAAGCATCCACTCTGGAGCACCTTGGACCACTCTAGGGCTCACAAGACTTCGTTTTTGAAAAGTCTACCCCTCGTTCGAAATCTCCGAGCTTGTCCATAACTGAGGACATGGCTATTCGAATAGATTTACACTCTGCAGAGATGTATAATTTTACCCACATGAGATAATCATCTTATACTGTCCGCTCACACACTTCCGAGGTGTGAGACTAAAAGATTATCACAAGGCCTTTACAAAGCTCTATTCTGAATCAATTTTGCTCGCTAAGGTTTCGCCATACTAGTGTGCGTATAGCACCCAGTGGCCCCCATTTGCGCCAGCGAATCAGCACACTCCTCTCAAGCATAACCAATCCATCACATTGCTAATTAGTTGGTCAGGTCTACCTCATAAATGGACACGTGGTTGCACGGTATGGCCCAGGTCAATGGCTCACAAAGTTAAGTCCTTAATTGGCTGCTTATACAAGTCTGACCACAACCCAGTGTGCATAAATCACCTACTACTCAAATTCCCTGCCCACCCGCCCGAGCATAAAACGGTTTCGTGTTCAAACCTGCCCAAGGACCACCCCAGTCCGGGCACACATCTTTTAATAGCAGTGGCATTGCCACGGTTCCATAGCTCATTAGACAAATTGATCATTGTTGGGTTCAACTCGGCTAGAAGACCACCTAGCCCTTGGCACAACAAATTTTAGTTGTAGGCAACAGATGTCGTGGCATACACAGGCCACACTTCACATTATCAGCATCACAGGCCACTACTACACAAGCCACAACCCGTGTGCTGGGGGTAAAAATAACATTTGATAATTTATGGTGAGACCAACGTCTACTGAAGCGTGTTTAAGCAAGAACGATACCCAGGTTGGCAATATCAATATAAGGCCAACTAACAGTACCCTTCCTAAGGTGTCCAAGGAACATGTCAACATATCGAGCATAAGTGTTCAAGGAGGCATAATGTCAAAATAGGGAATTAGCTACTGCCCAAACCATTTTTATACAAATAGCCATGCAAGTTATATTAAAACAAGTTACTTTTGCAAGATAGGTTCAATATGATCAAAGGTCCACGACTTACCTTCAGTGGCGAGTTGATGAGCTTCTGAGAAGGTCTTGGATCCTCGAACTCCTTAGTGAGACCGGAATCTACACGTTCGCAAGGAAACCAAATGAATAAAGCAATTTCTAGAGAAAACCGAAAAGAACTCAACTAGAACCAAAAAGGGAAGGGGTCCATTGGGAGGGAGGTTGAACATGGGGGGAGGTCCAAATCCAAGGAGATTCAAACCAGAGGAGCAAAGAGAGCTCTCCAGAACTGAGAGAAATATCAAGAGGGGGTTTGAGTGGAGAACAAGAAGGAAGTGGTTGCTTCGAGTGTCCTATTAAAAAGAGGAAGAAGAAAGGAACACCACCAAGGGGGAGTGACCAGGTTCAAGGTATTGGTACACTGCCAGCAGGTACGGCAAAGGACAAGAACAGGAGAAGGAGGGGACAAGAGAAGGGAAAGTCAAGGGGGAGCTGACAACATTAAAAGGGTACAAACTTTTGCATTAGAAATAATATGACAAGAGGTAGAAAAGGTACTGGCAGGACTGACAAGTGGGACAGGTCAAGAACAGTAGGGGGGTTATGACTGACAATGGGGCCAGTCAAACTTGAGCGAACAGACCAGTCAAAGAGGTGGTCGTGACCAGAGGGGTAGTCATGACCGACAAGGGGTGGTCGTGACCACAAGGGTGATATTTACAAAAAGACCAAAGGTCTTGACCGCAAGGGTGGTCCTTACGAAAAGACCATGCGGAGGTCCTGACAAAAGGGGAGGTCGTGACCGCAAAGGTGGTCTTTGCAAAACGACCCGAGGATAGTCTTTGTAAAAAAGACCAAGGTCCAGAGGACAAAGAGGTCCCGCAGGCAAGGGGGTCTGAACACAAGGTCCAACCAAGGGGTGATCTTTTCAAAGAGATCGGTTGTAACCAACAAGAGATCTGGAGGAGATCAAGGGGGTGGTCCTAAGTGGTCCAGATCGAGCCACACAGGCGCTCCAAAGGAGAGGGGTCTAAAGGGAGACGTCCTGGCGGTCAAGATCTAACAAAGAGAGATCTTGACGGTCAAGATCTAACAAAGGGAGGTTCAAATGAACATAAGAAGGAAAAAGGTTAACCAAAAGAGATCCAGAAGGGAGGAATTGAACCCAGATTGAATTTCAGAAATCAAGGATGTTTGAAGCACAAACCTGAGCTTGAAACAAGCCTACAGGAGGTCCAAGCAAAAGAGGGGTCTAGACCCTTAGATCCAAACGAAGGAAGGTCAAAGAAAGAAAGAACTAGGCCGAGGGAAAGCACGGAGCAAACAAAGAAAAGAGGGAACTCCAGCAAACTCCAAAAGAAACCGAGCTGATTTAGTTGAAGTTTGGTTTAGTCATTTAAGGCTCTTGTAAAATCTCAAAATAAGCTTTGAATTTTCATCAAAACTAAATTATTGTTTTTACTTTGAAAATTTTCAAAAATTCTAGACAAACGGGATGTTACACTATGATTCTCTGGTTAACTGGTTGGTGTGAAACACCATCAAGTTTTCGGCTGCAAAATGCTGCAAGTTCTATCTCTGTAAGCTTCCCTGGAACTATTGCTGTGCAGTACTTATGTCATGTTTGTGGAGCCAACGCTGGGAAAGCGTAAAAGCCACCAAACTTTGCTTTTCCCTTGTTTCTTCAGTTTTTAGCAGTTTACTACTGTAGCTTTCGTTCAACAGTCAAAACAAACAGCTAAAAAGGTCAAAATAACAGGGCTTATATGTCCTATGTGTTGAATGGTGTTGCTATTTCGTTGCCCCCAAAGTGAAAACAGCAAGACATGAGGATCGCAGCCCATGTGCTCCCGTAATCTTGCGCAGGGGCGGATTCAAACGAAACTGACCGGGTGTCCGGTGTCCTTTATTTAGTCTAAGGGGTGTCCAATGCTGTTCATACATATGATATATCTATAGAAAATAATTTTAAACCCGGTGTCCTGTGTACCCTAGTGGCCTTTCCTGGATCCGCCCTTGATCTTGCGTACTGATGGTACCCACGGGGCATAATTTATCACCTGGTTATTCTTTGCCCCCTGCCGACAACAATAATATTCAGGGTTCAGGCTATAGGTATGCTTGATCTAGCTTAAATTTCGCTAATAAGCTAGCTCGTGCATTGTTGGGCTTCAGCTTATAAACTAAAAAAAAAAAATCGAACTCTAGCAGTCTTGGCTTAACATGCCTCCTATCCTAACAGAGAAGCAGCTTCAACTTATCTCGGAACAAAAACTTAGGCCCTGCATTGAGCGCAAGAATTAGGTGAAAATCCTTATCCTACAGAAATCGCATTGTTTCCTGCTAAACTCGTGGCATGACGTAATTCCTATACATCTTAGTATCTCACTAAACTCGACCAATCAAGCTCGAAGTACGACAACAATTTGCGTTAGTCGATTTCGTGCAACATTTATTTATACAAGGGTGCAATGATCATGTGTAGGGCTCGTGAGGGGTCGGGTGTGGGCAGGGGTGGAGATGGTTCTTGAGCCGGTGGGGCAACGACCTGAGGTGAGGAGGTAATAGTAGTGATACCCCACTAGGCATATGCCTAAATTTTCAGCCCACAGTGGCCCGCCTCGAGGCTAACCGCACAGAGGCCCACCTCACACTCCTAGAGGTCCAATTGAGGTAGCCCGGTCCAGCATGCCAAGCCAAGAAAACCCTAGCTCAGCCTCTCTCACTACTGCCTACCTCTCCTCTCCTCACCTGAGTTACCGTCCCCAAAGCCCCCCTCGACCGCACTGGCGCTGCCCCCGCCCCAAGCGTCCCCCCTTAGGCCTCGACCGTGCTGGCCCCAGCACCCCTCCCTCGATCGTGCCAGGTCCGCCCCCAGCGCCCCTCGACCACGTCGGCTCTACCCCAGTGCCCCCTTCCTTGTTCAACCACATCGGCGATGCGACGACGGTGCGTGCCTGCCACTGCAAGGACAACAAGTGATTTTCTTTCCTTAATTTTCATTGCCACATTGTGTCGATGATCGAGTCGTCGATCTTACGAAATGAAATAGAGGAAAATGACAAAGACTTCTTGAGAGAGAATAGGACTGCTCTTTATTGATATAAACTGGCTATTATAAGGGGTGTCATTGATAAGGCGATGGACTAACTCTAAGTACATAATGTATTGCTTGAATCTAATGCTAATTATGATGCTTCAATCCGATGGAATGCAATCGTCTGCTGATCTTCTCTACCATATCCTACTTTTCTGCCGTTTGTGTTCTCCTTTAAGTAGTCGATGAAGTGGTGACGGTTACTTCTTGAAGAGACACATGTTGAAAGTGGTCGGAGCGAGGTGGCAGTTGATGAAGTATCAACCGTTCGGCGGTTGATATCAGGGACTGACAATAACCACATAAAAGTTATTGTCAGTGACTTAGAGCCACGTAACATCATGTGTTTTGGAGTGATTAGGCACATGTTCCATTCATTACACGGAAGGTATATACTTGGAATCGAGTCTAAGTGCTAGTTCATTATTTCTATGAGCAGTCATCTGGTCACAAACTAGGTATAGGACCCCATCCCACCAAGGTATCCTCGATATAACCTCTGGAATTCTTACGACCACAGGGGTCGTTAGCTTTAAGGGTTATGACTACGAAGTCGCGCAGTCTTTAATTATGTATTAAGATAATACATAGAGATTTTAATCCTCATCACATTGCATTACCGAAATACTGAACTAGGATTAATTGGTTTGATTCTATTTGATGTAATAGAAATACATGATGAAGAGGATCAAGACATTGGCATCTTATTGTCCATCGTAGTCCAATCAAACCCCTTCGAAAACAATAGGAACTGCAGCTAGTAACACCCAACAAAACAATCCACTTCTTGTGCTTAATTTGGATGGCGTTGTTTCCGATCCTGGGCTTTGGAAACCAATTGAGGAGTTGGATGTGGACATTAGAGATGCCGCTAGAAGGGAGTATTTGCTATTGGAACCATGCCAACTAAGTGGTCATAAATTTTCATGGAAAATGATATGAGGTAAAATAAGAAGCTTTCGTAAAGAATGGTTCAAAAGGTATGATTGGTTAGAATATATTGTTGCTAAAGAATGCAATTCAATCTTTTAATGGTCATGTTGGCAAAGCTAATGTGAGAGTTGATCCAGATTTTGAAGTTGTAAGGACTTGGGTAATCTTCCTGTTTTTCCATTGGTATATCGACTCATTGAATTTGCCCGTTGCAACCGCAGAAAGAGCTTTCTAAGCTATGAACATTATCAAGACTGAGTTGCGGAATAAGATAAGTGATGAATGGATTAATAACAACATGATATGATATACTGAGTGAGATGTATTTGCAAGCATTAATGGTAACAAGATTTTACAACGTTTTCAAAGTATGAGGTTGTGTACACATAAACTACCTTGTGTTAGTGGTATGTTACATTCTTATCTCGCAATTTGCATAATAAATAACTTTGTGGTCTTCTTATCTCGCAATTTGCATAAAAATAACTTTGTAGTCTTGTGTCCGTGATTGACATATGCAATTTCATCTTTACTGATTCAGATTCTTGTATTATTGTTGATGAAAATATGATAGACTCAAATGAACCAAATATTTGTTAATTGGGTATTAACTTTTGTATAGCTTCACTACACTATTTTTTTTTTTGTCATGATTTATTTATTTTGTTGTATCGTTAAACACAGAATTTAAATTTTATTTTAATTGTGCATTTATGTTATACTTTTTTATACCTAAGTGCTGATAATATTTTGCGTTAGTTACAGCCACTTAGTGTGGTCGGCAGGATACGGGGACAAGGAAAGGGGATTGTCGGTGGGGATGGCCCCTCCTTTTCGCTTTTGTGACTCACCGCTTTGCGCTTTGCCCATTTTACCAATCAAATCTTACATCCAAACATGAGCAGCACAGCCGGAAAGCCATGCGATTGCAAAGGCGTTCTACGTAGCGCTGCTCGTTTCACACAGAGAGAGAGAGAGAGGAGATTTGGAATCTTGATCTGTCCACCACCTCCTCATCTTAATGCGATTGCCCCTAGGGTTTGAGGTCCATGGGAGAAAGTAGTAAAGTATTTCTGCTTGGTAGATTCCAGATCCTCTGTGGGGGCTAGCTGTTGTTTTGTGATTTGAGTTGATCTGCCATGAATAATTTGGTTTGTGTTCATGTGCAGATGGTGCATGCGTAGATTCTGAATTTAGATTTTGCAGATCAGTCTTTAAGTTCAGCCATTTGTATGGAGGTGGAGCCTGCTTATTGAGCTTGATAGATGGATGTAAGGTGGATCCATAAATGCATATATTTACTCCCAATTCTAGTTTGTCATGGTAGGGTAACGATGGAATCTGATATATAAAAATGGGAAATGCTCTTACAGTATACTGTCATAAAAACTAGTAAAAGGTAACATATTCGTTGGAGAAAGAGTAAAAATTAAGACTTTTAATGGAAAAAATAAAGATTTATACAAAAAAAAATAAAGAATATAAATTCAGTGGAAAATTGGACATCATCATGGTGGAAATGACTACGTATAGCTAATTTTATTCCTTTTTAGATTGACCTAGATGTTGAATTTTTTGCCAAAGTGTAGCTTCAATACACTCACGTCAAACATTATTTTCGATACCTTCTCAAACTTTTTGCCAATGCATTGCTCAATTGAACAATATGTTTTTTTTTTTGCACAAGGCATAATCCAAAACTACAACTATTTTGTTAGCAACTTTGCATGGTGTAGTGCATCTTGTATTCTTGTGCTACCCAATGAGGAAAGACAAGCCAACGTTGAAATAAACTCATCAGCCACAGAGCCTATTGCTTTAGGAAATCTATACACGCCTAAACACTCAGTACATACACTAGCTCACAATATAGTATTATGCACATTTTCTTTCTGAAGGAATATAGTCCTATACACATTCGATTTTAGCACAGCTAATATACTTTACAATATACAACAGCTTCTTGCACATGAAGATAAGCATCTTATTTCACAGCCTACACGGCTACACTCTTATAGACTCTTTTCTTTCTTCACACGTAAACAATAAGCAAAGAAAGCAAAAAAACAACAATTCCTCTTAGGGGTTTGCTAGAGAGTACTCGAGTGTTTTTGGTTTGTGAGTACTTGAGTTTTTTTATCTATATTATGTTTGGTGATATCTCATGAGGAAAAGAGACAAAGTGATCTCATGCATTGAATCTAGATCTAAGAGTTCAAAATTTGAGTACTAGTTAGCAACAAAACACTCAAGTACTTCCTTTGTAGTTCCACAGTGTATCCTACACTGGACTCAAATCCTCTGCATTGAAAGAATAAATACAAATGATCAACAGTACTGTACATTAGGACCGTCTATCAACCGTCCGATTGAAATCCAACAAACTAAATCAAGCACTTCAGTATTTATGCTATAGCACAATTTCTTTCAAACAGTAAACCGAGGGTACTATGCTACAGTCGATGATGCAGCGCGGGCTGCGATACTGCAGACAATTCGGATACTGCAGGTTCCGCGCCTATTTATAATACTACCCTTTTAAGTCTTAAAACACGAGTGGGGGAGAGAGAGTAGATGTCCCTATACTACACAGCTCCACGCAAGTGAAGCCCGGAACGACAGAATCGTAGGCACGACGGTGTTCGACGACGACATCGATCGGCGATTGAGATGGCGGCGACGGTTAGGAAGCTGGTCGTGGAGGTGGTAGAGGCGCGGAACCTGCTGCCCAAGGACGGCACGGGCACGTCGAGCCCGTACGCGCGCGCCGACTACGACGGGCAGCGCCGCAAGACGCGCACCGTGGCACGCGACCTCAACCCGGCGTGGAACGAGGCGCTCGAGTTCAACTTCCCCGGCCCCGGCGCCGTTGACCCCGTCGCCGGCGAGCCGCTCGAGGTGGCCATCTTCCACGACGTGCGCGTCGGCCCCAGCCGCCGCAACAACTTCCTCGGCCGCGTCCGCCTCGACGCGCGCCAGTTCGTGCGCAAGGGCGAGGAGGCGCTCATCTACTTCCCCCTCGAGAAGAAGAGCATCTTCAGCTGGGTGCGCGGCGACATCGGCCTCAAGATCTACTACGTCGACGAGCCCCTCACGCCGGAGCCGGCACCTGACCCACCTGCCGGTGACCCTGCCGCCGACTCCGCCGCTGCGGTGGAGGCTAAAGAAGCACCGCCACCGGCTCCCGAAGCTGCTCCGGCCCCTGCGGACCCACCACCGGTGTTAGCGATCTCCCGGTGTTCCTGACAGCCGGCGAGCTCACAATCGAGATCTCAAAGACGATCACAGCCCAAACACAACGCGAACACTTAGAACACAGAGTGTTTGGTGCAGCTTGAAGAAGTACTGCTTTTCTTAGGCTTTCTTCCTTTTATTCACAGGCTTACAAAGAGCTGAAGCTCTCGGGTGGACAGCCGCACAATTCGCTGCTTCCCCAACCGATTACTCCCGGGTCATACGCGAGCTATTCTCGCCACGCCCTCCTACGCGCACGGCGACCACATCCACAGTGCTCGTGCGCATGCAATCTGGAAACAGAAACATGCAAGGCTAACTAACTAACACATGCGCAAGAATTACTAACAAATTCTCCTTCTAATTCTTGCGCACCTTCTGTAAATCAATGACCCCAAGCTTAGAACGAAGTTCACAAAAACGCTCACGTCCCAGGGCCTTCGTCAAAATGTCAGATAGCTGCTTAGCAGTCCCAATGGACTCAACTGTGACCCTGTTCTCCTCGATGCATTCTCGAATAAAATGGTATCTAACATCGATGTGCTTACTACGATCATGAAAAACAGGGTTCTTACTCAGTTGGATGGCCGACTGATTGTCAATCTTCAGATTAATGACGCCGGGCTTCTTGCCTTTGAGTTCTGCAAGAAGTCGTGCCAACCAAATCCCCTGACAGGCCGCAGTCGTTGCAGCAATGTACTCAGCTTCGCATGATGAAAGGGCCACCACCTTTTGCTTTTGAGACTGCCAGGTTACTATGTTTCTGCCGAGGAAGAATAGGACACCGGAGGTGCTCTTCCTTGTATCAATGTCTCCGGCAAGGTCACTGTCACAGTAACCTTCAAGCTGTGCCTCCTTCTCCCTCTGATAGTGGCAACCATAGTGAAGAGTTCCTGCAACGTACCTAAGTACTCTCTTCACTGCTGCCATATGTTCAGTGGTTGGATTCTCCATGAATCTACTAATGTATCCCACTGAGTATGCCAAATCTGGCCTTGAATTCACCAAATAGCGCAGAGAACCAACAATGGACCTGTACTGAGTAGCATCAACAGCAGGGGCAGAGCTAGACTTACTCAGTTTCAACCTGGGCTCCATTGGAGTGTTGATTGAATTGCGGCTGACAGCACAAAGACCTCTAAGATCTTTGCTTGCATATGCTCTCGACTTACAGTGATTCCCTCTTCAGATTGTACCACCTCCAAGCCAAGATAGTACTTCAGCAGCCCCAGATCGCTCATCTGAAATGTACTCTTCATCTCCTGCTTGAACTTGTCAATGTCAGAGTGGTTGCCGCCGGTGATTACCAGGTCGTCAACATATACTCCCACAACGAGCCGTCGTGTTCCCTGACTGCGCAGGTACACCGCATGCTCAGAGGTACTCCTGGTGAACCCGAGCTTGAGCAGCGAGGCGTCCAGCTTGGAGTACCAGGCGCGCGGGGCTTGACGAAGACCGTAGAGCGCTTTGATCAGGTGGAGCACCTTGTGTTCCTGTCCTTTGAGCACGAAACCGGGGGGCTGTTCGACGTAGACGTCCTCTTGCAGCTCGCCGTTAAGGAAAGCCGACTTGACGTCCATGTGATGCACTGGCCAGCCCTCGCTCGCGGCGTAGGCCAGCAGCAACCGCACTGACTCAAGTCGGGCCACCGGAGCAAAAACTTCGTCGAAATCGATCCCTTGGCGCTGCACATATCCCTTGGCGACGAGTCTGGCTTTGAACTTGGCAACGAGGCCGGCTTCATCGCGCTTGGTCTTGTAGACCCACTTGAGACCGATCGGCCGCACCCCTGGCGGTGGATCGACGAGCTCCCAGGTGTCGTTCACCTCGATGGAGGTGAACTCATCGAGCATGGCATGGCGCCAGTTCTCATGCTCCTCTGCCTCCTTGAATGACGTCGGCTCAGCTTCGCTCGCCAGCAGCAACTGCTCCTCCAGCTCCCGTGCGGCGAGCCCCGGCGGCGTGGCCGGCCCCAGTACATTGTCGATGTTGCGGTACCGGAGTGGGGCGTCGTCGTCGTGGTCGCGTCCGGTGCGTGAAACGCCGATGCAGTGGCGACACGAACTCAATCGGGGCCGCGTCCTGGAGTGTAGGCGTGCCCGGCGTCGTGCTCCCAGTGGCGTGCACTGGCGAGGCATGGGCTGACGGTGCTGGCGAGGCGTGGCCCGACGGTGCTGGTGAAGTCGCTGGTGAAGCAGCAGCCTCGGCTGATGTACTCGCGCTCGTCATCCTTGTAGTGGTGACTGACCCGGTCGGCGGCAGATTGAGGTTCTCGACGACGAAGTCTCCCGTCTTGCCGCGTTGGCCCTCGGTCCGGGACCACTGCGCCATCTCTTGAAACACCACGTCGCGGCTGATGTGCACGCGTCGTGACACCGGGTCGTATACTCGGTACGCCTTGGAGCCCGCTTCATAGCCGACGAAGATGGTGCGCTTGCTCCGGTCATCGAGCTTCCTCAAGTTCGGTGTCGTCACCTTCATGTGCGCGATACACCCGAAGGTGCGCAGATGATGAACGCCAGGAACACTCCCGGTCCAGAGCTCGTAAGGAGTCTTGCCACCCACGCTCTTGGACGACGAACGGTTGAGCAGATAAACGGCCGTGGTGACCGCCTCTCCCCAGAATTCGCCCGGGAGCCGCCTTGAGCATGCTCCGAGCTGTCCCGACCACGGTCTGATTGCGGCGTTCGACGACGCCGTTCTGCTGAGGAGAGTAGGGCGCCGTCAGCTCGCGACGAAGTCCCAGCCGGCAGATCGCATGAAGTCCTTTGCTAGGAACTCTCCTCCCCGATCCGTGCGGAGTGCACGAACCTGCTTGCCGGACTTGCGCTCCGCCGCTGCCTGGATACGCTTGATCGCCGTGGGTGCAGCGTCCTTGCTGGGAAGCAGAGACAACCACATGTACCGGGAGCAGTCATCGACGAGGAGAAGGAAGTACCGATTTCCACTTGGCGTCGGCGGTGAGATAGGACCACAAAGGTCGCCATGGAGCAGTTGCAGCACCTCCGTCGCTCGTCCGAGTGCACGCTGTGGGAACGGTGAGCGACGATGTTTTCCGGCGAGGCACGCTTCACAGACCTGCTCCACTTGGGTGAGCGGGGGCATGCCGCGGACTAGGCCATCCCTGCCCATCTTGCGCAGCGCAGCAAAATGGAGATGGCCGAATCGGGCGTGCCAGACCCACGCTTCCTCTTCTCCCCGCGCCGCAAGGCAGACGGGCCGAGCAATCTCAACGTCGAGCACATAGAGCCGGCCTGGATTACGGTGGATCTTGGCAAGCATGCGGCGCTCCTCGTCGCGGATCCGCATCACCCCGCCTTCGACCAGCGTCTGGTACCCGATCTCATCGAGCTGGCCGACTGAGATAATGTTGGCGGTGAGGCGCGGCAGGTAGTAGACATTGGAGATGGCGCGGTGCTCGCCGGTTTTGCAGGAGAATAGTACGGTGCCGATCCCCTCGATGCGAGCGACGGAGCCGTCGCCAAAACGTACGGAGCCAGTGACGCCGGCGTCGAGGCATGAGAACGCCGCCCGCGAGCCCGACATGTGGTTGGATGCGCCCGTGTCCAGGACCCAGCGCTTCGGGTCCCGGTCCCCGGACTCGTCGAAAGCGGCGAAGACTTTGTCCTCGATGAAGTGGAGCTGATCATCGTCGCAGATCGATGGTGGAATCGCCGGAATCGAAATCGGAGGCGGCGCTTCGAATTGGGAATGAATCCCCTCCTCCTGCACGGTACTCAGTGCAAGAAGTAGAGTATCCTGAGCCACGTGGGCCTGCTCCACCTTCTTTTTACCTCGGCAATCTTTGGCCCAATGGCCCTTCTTGCCACAGTTCCTGCACACGTCGTTGGGGACGGTCTGGCCTGCGTTCGTGCCGGCCCGCGCGTGGTTGTTGCTGCCGGCATCTCGCCCACGCCCTCTGCTGCGACGCTTGCCACGGCCGCCGAAGTTCGATCCGCCGCGATTGGCCTCCTGGTCCCGCTTCTTGTAGCGCTCAATCCATTGCTCCTCCGTGAGCAGCAGTTTGCCGCTAACGGTCTGCGCCGATGCCGGCACGTCGTCGTCTGCTGCCTTGAGTCTGCCGGTGACCTCCTCGATGGAGAGCGTGTCGATGTCGAGAAGTGTCTCGATGGAGACGACGAGCTGCTTGTACCTCGGTCGAGCGACGCGGAGGTACTTGGCGACCACCTTCGGTTCCGGCTCCGGGTCTCCGAGGATCGCCAGCCGCTGCACGAGGTTCGACAGACGTAGCGCGAAGTCCTCGATCGACTCGCCGTCGCGGAGTGCGATCTGCTCGTACTCGGTGCGCAGGCTCTGTGCCGTTGACTTCCGCACCCGATCGTCGCCGATCCGCATCGTCCTGATCGCCTCCCATGCCTCCTTGGCCGACGGCTTGGTCGCCAGGGTGGGAACCATCTCCGAGGAACGCCGCGCATATCGCCTCCAGCCGCGGTGCGGTCGTCGTGGAAGTCGACGTCGACGTGCTCGACGGCGTCCCAGAGGTGACGAGCTTGGAGCTTCAGCTTCATCAACAGAGACCACGAGTCGTAGTTGGTCTTCGTTAGCTGCGGCCAATTGCCGGAGCCGCGGACTCGACCACGCGCCAATCACGACCTCCGTGGCGGCGTGGCGCCATGGGTTCGCGAGTGGCGGGCGCCGCGGTCCGCGATCGGGCGCGACGGCGAGCGGTGGGTGACGGCGTCGCGCGGTGGCGTCTTGTCGCCCGAGCCATCACCATTGCCAGAGATCTCCGTCCTGCCCGTACCCGGCGGCGTGCGGCCACGGCTACCCGTCGGCGACACCATGGCGATGCAGGCCTTCACGAACTGCTCTGATACCAATTGTTAGCGATCTCCCGGTGTTCCTGACAGCCGGCGAGCTCACAATCGAGATCTCAAAGACGATCACAGCCCAAACACAACGCGAACACTTAGAACACAGAGTGTTTGGTGCAGCTTGAAGAAGTACTGCTTTTCTTAGGCTTTCTTCCTTTTATTCACAGGCTTACAAAGAGCTGAAGCTCTCGGGTGGACAGCCGCACAATTCGCTGCTTCCCCAACCGATTACTCCCGGGTCATACGCGAGCTATTCTCGCCACGCCCTCCTACGCGCACGGCGACCACATCCACAGTGCTCGTGCGCATGCAATCTGGAAACAGAAACATGCAAGGCTAACTAACTAACACATGCGCAAGAATTACTAACAACCGGCGCAGACAGAGGAGCGGACACCACCGGCAGAGGCGCCAGAGACAGCAGCAGCAGAAGCACCACCAGCCGGCGACGATGGCACCACCGAGAACCCAGCGGAGAAAGACACGGTAGCTCCGGCGCCGGAAGATGCACCGGTAATAACTTTGGAGGCGGTGCCAGCTTCGGAGGAAGCGGCGACGGAGAAGCCGCCGGAAGAAGAGCCGAAATGGACCCCGCCGTCGCCCCCCACGCCAACACCAATGCCGCGGCAGGTGCCGCTGCCAGCACGGCCACCGCCGCCTCCCCCGGAGGAACCGATGGAGCGATCCAAGCATGACCTGGTGGACAAGATGGCGTACCTGTTCGTCAGGGTGGTGCGCGCGCGGGGGCTCCCGGCGGGGACGCACCCGCACGTGCGCGTGGCCGCCGGTGGCCACCACGCGTCCACCCGGCAGGCGCGCAGCAACGCCTTCTTCGAGTGGGACCAGACTTTCGCCTTCGCGCGCGATCCGGTCACTGACTCCCCGGGCCCCACGCTGGAAGTGTCCGTGTGGAACCTCCCGCCAGACGCCGACGTATCCGTCGCCGACGACCGCCATTTCCTCGGCGGGCTCTGCTTTGACACCGCCGACGTGCACACGCGGGACCTGCCCGATGGGCCGTTGGTAATGCAGTGGTACAGGCTGGAGGGTGGGCGCCACCTCGCCGTCGCCGACCTGATGGTCGCCACATGGGCGGGCATGCAGGCCGACGAGGCCTTCGCCGAGGCATGGAAGGCGGACTCCCCGGCGTCCTCGGCCGTGGCCGCTGCTGCGTCCCTAGCTCAGCCTCTCTCGTTACTGCCTACCTCTCCTCTCCTCACCCGAGTCGCTGTCCCCAACGCCCCCCTCGACCGCACTGGCGCTACCCCTGCCCCCAGTGTCCCTCCTCAGGCCTCGACCGCGCCGCCCCCAGCGCCCCTCGACCACGTCGGCTCCGCCCCGGCGCCCCCTTCCTCGTTCAACCACATCGGCGATGCGACCACGGTGTGTGCCTGCTACTGCGAGGACAACAAGTGATTCTCTTTCCTTAATTTTCATTGCCGTATTGTGTCGACGATCGAGTCGTCGATCTTACAAAATGAAATAGAGGAAAATGACAAAGGCTTCTTGGGAGAGAATGAGACTGCTCTTTATTGATATAAACTGACTATTATATGGGGTGTCCTTGACAAAGAGATGGACTAATTCTAAGTACAAAATGTATTGCTTGAATCTATTGCTAATTATGATGCTTCAATCCGATGGAATGCAATCGTCTGCTGATCTTCTCTACCGGCTCCTACTTTTCTGCCGTTTGTGTTCTCCTTTAAGTAGTCGATGAAGTGGTGGCGGTTACTTCTTGAAGAGACGCATGTTAGAAGTATCGCGACTGGTCGGAACGAGGCGGCAGTTGATAAAGTATCAACCGTTCGGCGGTTGATATCAGGGACTGACAATAACCACATGAAGGTTATTGTCAGTGACTTAGAGCCACGTAACATCGTGTGTTTTGGAGTAATTAGGCACATGTTCCATTCATCACACGGAAAGTATATATTTGGAATCGAGTCCAAGTGCTAGTTCATTATTTCTACGAGCAGTCATCTGGTCAGGGACTAGGTAAAGGACCCCATCCGACCAGAGTATCCTCGATGTAACCTCTGGAATTCTTACGACCACAGGGGTCGTTAGCTTTTTTTAGAAACATCCAGTACAACACATAGACGCCCACACACACGCACACCACCACACACACGCACTCACACACATGACGCCTACGGAAGACTGGACAAGCGGAGCTTGACGAAGAGATGACGAAGTCACCACCGACGCCTCACTTGCGACGGGAACATCGTCTCCCACTGAAAGAAAATACTCCTAAATGAGACACGCAGGCCCAAACCTGGGGTTTAAACCCTGGTGGACTGGGGATACAACCAAGCCTTGCTTGGGTGGCTAGTAGGGGTCGTTAGCTTTAAGAGTTATGACCACGAAGTCGTGCAGTCTTTAATTATGTATTAAGATAATACATAGAGATTTTAATCATCGTCACATTGCATTACCGAAATACCGAACTAGGATTAATTGGTTTGATTCTATTTGATGTAATAGAAATATATGGTGAAGAGGATCAAGACATTGGCATCTTATTTTCCATCATAGTCCAATCAAACCCCTTTGGAAACAATAGGAACTACAGCTAGTAACACCCAACAAAACAATCTATTTGTTGTGCTTAATTCGGATGACATTGTTTCCGGTCCTGGGCTTTGGAAACCAATTGAGGAGTTGGATGTGGACATTAGAGATGCCGCTAGAAGGGAGTATTTGCTATTGGGACCATGCCAACCAAGTAGTCATAAATTTTCATGAAAAATGATATGAGGTAAAATAAGAAGCTTTCGTAAAGAATGATTCAAAAGGTATGATTGGTTGGAATATATTGTTGCTAAAGAATGCAATTCAATCTTTCAATGATCATGTTGGCAAAGCTAATGTGAGAGCTGATCCAGATTTCTGAAGTTGTAAGGACCTGGGTAATCTTCCTGTTTTTTCAATGGTATATCGACTCATTGAATTTGCCCGTTGCAACCGCAGAAAGAGCTTTCTAAGTTTTGAACATTATCAAGACTGAGTTGCGGAACAGGAGAAGTGATGAATGGATTAATAACAACATGATATGATATACTGAGCGAGATGTATTTGCAAGCATTAATGGTTACAAGATTTTACAACGTTTTCAAAGTATGAGGTTGTGTACGCATAAACTACCTTGGGCTTGTGGTATGTTACATTCTTATCTCGCAATTTGCATAAAATAACTTTGTGGTCTTCTTATCTCGCAATTTGCATAAAAATAACTTTGTGGTCTTGTGTCCCTGATTGACATATGCAATTTCATCTTTGCATATTCAGATTCTTGTACTATTGTTGATGAAAATATGATAGGCTCGAATGAACCAAATATTTGTTAATTAGGTATTAACTTTTGTATAGCTCCACTACACTATTTTTTACCATATTTTATCTATTTTGTTGTATCGTTAAACATAGAATTCAAATTTTATTTTAATTGTGTATTTATGTTGTACTTTTTTATACCTAAGTGCGGATAGTATTTAGCGTTAGTTCTGCCACTTAGTATGGTCGGCAGGATACGGGGACAAGGAAAGGGGATTGTCGGTGGGGATGGCCCCTCCTTTTCGCTTTTGTGACTCACCGCTTTGCGCTTTGCCCATTTTACCAATCAAATCTTACATCCAAACATGAGCAGCACAGCCGGAAAGCCATGCGATTGCAAAGGCGTTCTACGTAGCGCTGCTCGTTTCACACAGAGAGAGAGAGAGAGAGGAGATTTGGAATCTTGATCTTCCACCACCTCCTGATCTTAAAGTGAGCCCCTAGGGTTTGAGGTCCATGGGAGAAAGTAGTAAAGTATTTCTGCTTGGTAGATTCCAGATCCTCTGTGGGGGCTAGCTGTTGTTTTGTGATTTGAGTTGATCTGCCATGAATAATTTGGTTTGTGTTCATGTGCAGATGGTGCACGCGTAGATTCTGAATTTAGATTTTGCAGATCAGGTGGATTCTGAATTTAGATTTTGCAGATCAGTCTTTAAGTTCAGCCATTTGTATGGAGGTGGAGTCTGCTTATTGAACTTGATTGATGGATGTAAGGGTGGATCCATAAATGCATATATTTACTCACAATTCTAGTTTGTCATGGTAGGGTAACGATGGAATTTGATATATAAAAATGAGAAATGCTCTTACAGTATACTGTCATAAAAACTAGTAAAAGGTAACATATTCATTCGAAAAAGAGTAAAAATTAAGACTTTTATTGGAAAAATAGAGTTATACAAAAAAAGAAAGAATATTAATTCAGTGGAAAATTGGACATCATCATGGTGGAAATGACTACGTATAGCTAATTTTATTCCTTTTTAGATTGACCTAGATGTTGCATTTTTTGCCAAACTGTAGCTTGAATACACTCACGTCAAACATTATTTTCGATACCTTCTCGAACTTGTCGCCAATGCATTGCTCAATTGAACAATATATATATATATATATATATATATATATATATATATATATATATATATATATATAGGAAGCCTTTTTCCTACTTCCGGGAGTAGTTACTCCCTATTTCGTATCTCACATATCTCACAACGTAGGGAGTATCTTGCGCAACCGAGAGTATGTATGTGTAGTATACGAGTATGTAAGACCACATAGGTGGTATTTACACATTTTCAGGGGTGGTATGTATAATTTTTTAGACATACTCCTTTTATGTGCGAATATGAAGGTATTTACAAAATATGCTAAAAACTATGGATTCTCTTGCAATTTTTTTCGTGTGGTTCACATTGAATTAAGTATCTTATAATTAGTATATGAGTATACCCAAAGTGATAAAGGAGTATATCAAGTTCTTTAATCCAAAACTACAACTATTTTGTTAGCAACTTTGCATGGTGTAGTGCATCTTGTATTCTTGTGCTACCCTACGAGGAAAGACAAGCCAACGTTGAAATAAACTCATCAGCCACAGAGCCTATTGCTTTAGGAAATCTATACACGCCTAAACACTCAGTACATACACTAGCTCACACTATAGTATTATGCACATTTTCTTTCTGAAGGAATATAGTCCTATACACATTCGATTTTAGCACATCTAATATACTTTACAATATACAACAGCTTCTTGCACATGAAGATAAGCATCTTATTTCACAGCCTACACGGCTACACTCTTATAGACTCTTTTCTTTCTTCACACGTAAACAATAAGCAAAGAAAGCAAAAAAAAACAACATTTCCTCTTAGGGGTTTGCTAGAGAGTACTCGATTGTTTTTTGGGTTTGTGAGTACTTGAGTTTTTTTTTTATCTATATTATGCTTGTTGATATCTCATGAGGGAAGGAGACAAAGTGATCTCATGCATTGAATCTAGATCTAAGAGTTCAAAATTTGAGTACTAGTTAGCAACAAAACACTCAAACAATCAAAGAGCTTTCTAAGCTATGAACATTATTAAGACCGAGTTGCGGAATAAGATAAGTGATGTATGGATGAATAATAGCATGATATGCTATATTGAGCGAGATGTATTTGCACGCATTAATGATAAAAAGATTTTACAACGTTTTCAAAGTATAAGGTGTAAGCAAAAACCACCTCGAGCTAGTGGTATGTTACATTCTTATCTTGCAATTTGCATTAAAAAAATAGCTTTGTGGTCTTGTGTCCCTGATTGACATATGCAATTTCATCTTTGCATGTTCGGGTTCTTGTACTATTGTTGATAAAAATATGATAGGCTCGAATAAACCAAATATTTGTTAATTGGGTATTAACTTTTGTATAGCTCCACTACATTATATATTTTTTGTCATGATTTACCTATTTTGTTGTATCATTAAACATAGATTTCAAATTTTATTTTAATTATGTATTTATGTTGTACTTTTTTATACCTTAGTGCGGATAGTATTTAACGTTAGTTATAGTGTGGTCGGCAGAACGGGGCAAGGAATGAGAATAGTCGGTGGGGATGGCCTCCCTTTTCACCTTTGTGACTCACCGCTTCGCGCTTTGTCCATTCTACCAATCAAATCTTACAGGCAAACATGAGCAGCACAGCCGGAAAGCCATGCGATTGCAAAGGCGTTCTACGTAGCGCTGCTCGTTTCACACACACGAAGGAAGGAGATTTGGAATCTTGATCTTCCACCACCTCCTGATCTTAAAGTGAGCCCCTAGGGTTTGAGGTCCATGGGAGAAAGTAGTAAAGTATTTCTGCTTGGTAGATTCCAGATCCTCTGTGGGGGCTAGCTGTTGTTTTGTGATTTGAGTTGATCTGCCATGAATAATTTGGTTTGTGTTCATGTGCAGATGGTGCACGCGTAGATTCTGAATTTAGATTTTGCAGATCAGGTGGATTCTGAATTTAGATTTTGCAGATCAGTCTTTAAGTTCAGCCATTTGTATGGAGGTGGAGTACAAGTACAAGATGTGCACCTCGAACTTATTGAGCTTGATTGATGGATGTAAGGGTGGATCCATAAATGCATATTTATATTTACTCCCAATTCTAGTTTGTCATGGTAGGGTAACGATGGAATTTGATATATAAAAATGGGAAATGCTCTTACAGTATACTGTCATAAAAACTAGTAAAAGGTAACATATTCATTCGAAAAAGAGTAAAAATTAAGACTTTTATTGGAAAAATATAGAGTTATACAAAAAAAAATAAAGAATATAAATTCAGTGGAAAATTGGACATCATCATGGTGGAAATGACTACATATAGCTAATTTTATTCCTTTTTAGATTGACCTAGATGTTGCATTTTTTGCCAAACTGTAGCTTCAATACACTCACGTCAAACATTATTTTCGATACCTTCTCGAACTTTTTGCCAATGCATTGCTCAATTGAACTATGTGTTTTTTTTTTTTTTTGCACAAGGCATAATCCAAAACTACAACTATTTTGTTAGCAACTTTGCATGGTGTAGTGCATCTTGTATTCTTGTGCTACCCTATGAGGAAAGACAAGCACTACCGGAAAATCTTTCTTTGCCGAGTGTTTGGATCTTTGCCGAGTGCAATTTTTCGGGCACTCGGCAAAGAAGCTTTTTGTCGAGTGCAAAAAAAAAACACTTGGCAAAATAAAAACACTCGGCAAACAAGGTCTTTGCCGTGTTTTATTTTGGCACTCGCAAAAAGGTCTTTGCCGAGTGTTTTTTTGCACTCGGCAAACAACATCTTTGCCGAGTGCCTGAAATTTTGCACTCGGCAAAGAGGACATTGCCGAGTGTTTTTTTTAACACTCGGCAAAATAGAACTTCAAAGCACATTTTGAAGCAGTAAATTAATTCAAATGAAAAAGTTTTCAACTACAAAGTTGTATACCTTCTCAAGACCTAGAACTTTTATTTTGGACGCATCTTTCATTCGACAAAGTGATAGTGTAACGTTGTTCACAAATCTACATTTCTCTCATTATATATAGTTTTTTCATGAAAACTAGAAGAGAGATATATAAGATTTGTGAACAATGTTACTACCACTATGTCGGATGAACAAATGATCAAAATAAAAGTTGTATATATTCATAAGTTATACAACTTTGTAGTTGAAAACTTTTTAATTTGAATTAATTTTGCCAACTTAAACTATGTTTTGAATTTCAAAATTTTAAAATTCGATTTTTTTAAAGTACCTCGGATGGAGAAACTCCCTAAATGAACTTTGTAGATCTAGAAAAGTTATGAAACTTTGTAGTTGACAACATTTTGATTTGAAATCATCTTGTCACGCAAAACTACGTTTGAATTTATCAAATTTGAAATTCGAATTTTTCAAACGACCTCGGATGGAGAAACTACCAAAATGAAAGTTGTAGATCTCAAAAAGTTAAGAAACTTTGTAGTTGACAACTTTTTGATTTGAATTCGTTTAGAGCCTCAAACAAGCAATTTATACTCGGTTTTGTATAATATACGGGGAACCGAAATGCAATACAGACATAAGTGATAGTGTAGTGCAGTGGTAGAGGAGGCTTAGCGCGAGGGAGAGGTTGCGGGTTCGAACCCCACGGCCGCGGATCGCGTGAAAAATGCCGGGACTTGCCTGTGGGGCCTCCTCCTATTAAAAAAAGCCGCCTCCTATTAAAAAAAAATGTTTTGCTATTTTTTTCAGTTTTTTAAAAATCAAACTTTGCCGAGTGTTTTTGGCTTTCGGCAAAGGCTTTGCCGAGTGCCCGACAAAGACACTCGGCAAAGGAGCCTTTGCCGCCCATTTTTCGCGAGTGGCCTTTGCCGAGTCAAAGACTCTGTAAAGCCTTTGCAGTGTAAATTGGGCTTTGCCGAGTGCCTCAGGCACTCGGCAAAGCCGCTTTTTCCGGTAGTGAAGCCAACTTTGAAATAAACTCATCAGCCACAGAGCCTATTGCTTTAGGAAATCTATACACGCCTATACACTCAGTACATACACTAGCTCACACTATAGTATTATACACATTTTCTTTCTGAAGGAATATAGTCCTATACACATTCGATTTTAGCACAGATAATATACTTTACAATATACAACAGCTTCTTGCACATGAAGATAAGCATCTTGTTTCACAGCCTACACGGCTACACTCTTAGACTCTTTTCTTTCTTCACACGTAAACAATAAGCAAAGAAAGCAAAAAACAACAATTCCTCTTAATCATTTTGTAGTTCCACACGTGTCCTAGATCCTCTGCGTCGAAGGACTAAATACAGAGGATCAACAGTACTGTACATTAAGACTGTCTATCAACCGTCCGACCGAAATCTAACGGACTAGATCAAGCACTTAGTATTTGTGCCATAGCACAATTTCTTTCAAACACTAAACCAGGGTACTAAGCAGTACTCGAATGTTACCTGAGTTTTTTTTTTATCTATGCTATGTTTGGTGATATCTCATTAGACGAGGAGGCAAAGTGATCTTATGCATTGAATCTAGATCTAAGAGTTCAAAATTTGAGTACTAGTTAGCAACAAAACACTCAAATACTTTCTAGAGGAGCTGTCTAGGGAATACTTGAGTGCTTTATTGCTAAATAGTACTCAAATTTCGAACTCTCAGATCTAGATTTAATGGATGAGATCTCTTTACCTCCTTCCTCCTCATCTGAGTACTATTTTATCTGGGAGTACTCTATTTTTTAGACACTGAATTTTTACATAAGTTATATACTAGTTTTACATAAATTAAATTATGTAAAAAATGGTGTGATTTTATGTAAAAAAGAGGAACAAATAAACTATAAAAAACACAACAAAAACAGCAAAAACACATACATATACATTTATATTGCAGCTCTCGACATCCCTAAACAAATTGATTACTCACTTATCACATTGTCTAGAGAGAAATCACCAAGCATAACATAGATAAAAAAATTTAAGTACTCACAAACAAAAAAACACTCGAGTACCATTTAGCAATTCCCTTTATAAGTCGAATGATGAACGTAATGGATTTTTAAGTCTTGAACCCGAGTGGGAGAGAGAGAGAGTCGACGTCCCTATACTACAGTGTTCGACGACGACAAGCTCCATGCAAGCGAAGCCCGGAACGGCAGAATCGTAGACACGACGGTGTTCGACGACGACATCGATCGGCAATCGAGATGGCGGCGACGGTTAGGAAGCTGGTCGTGGAGGTGGTGGAGGCGCGGAACCTGCTGCCCATGGACGGCACGGGCACGTCGAGCCCGTACGCGCGCGCCGACTACGACGGGCAGCGCCGCAAGACGCGCACCGTGGCACGCGACCTCAACCCGGCGTGGAACGAGGCCCTCGAGTTCAACTTCCCCGGCCCCGGCGCCGTTGACCCCGTCGCCGGCGAGCCGCTCGAGGTGGCCATCTTCCACGACTTGCGCGTCGGCCCCAGCCGCCGCAACAACTTCCTCGGCCGCGTCCGCCTCGACGCGCGCCAGTTCGTGCGCAAGGGCGAGGAGGCGCTCATCTATTTCCCCCTCGAGAAGAAGAGCTTCTTCCGCTGGGTGCGCGGCGACATCGGCCTCAAGATCTACTACGTCGACGAGCCCCTCACGCCGGAGCCGGCACCTGACCCACCTGCCGGTGACCCTGCCGCCGACGCCGCCACTGCGGTGGAGGCTAAAGAAGCACCGCCACCGGCTCCCGAAGCTGCTCCGGCCCCTGCGGACCCACCACCGGCGCAGACAGAGGAGCGGACACCACCGGCAGAGGCGCCAGAGACAGCAGCAGCAGAAGCACCACCAGCCGGCGACGATGGCACCACCGAGAACCCAGCGGAGAAAGACACGGCAGCTCCGGCGCCGGAAGATGCACCGGTAATAACTTTGGAGGCGGTGCCAGCTTCGGAGGAAGCGGCGACGGAGAAGCCGACGGAAGAAGAGCCGAAATGGACCCCGCCGCCCCCCACGCCAACAGCAATGCCGCGGCAGGTGCCGGTGCCAGCACGGCCACCGCCGCCTCCCCCGGAGGAGCCGATGGAGCGATCCAAGCATGACCTGGTGGACAAGATGCCGTACCTGTTCGTCAGGGTGGTGCGCGCGCGGGGGCTCCCGGCGCGGACGCACCCGCACGTGCGCGTGGCCGCCGGCGGCCACCACGCGTCCACCCGGCAGGCGCGCCGCGGCGCCTTCTTCGAGTGGGACCAGACTTTTGCCTTCGCGCGCGATCCGGTCACTGACTCCCCGGGCCCCACGCTGGAAGTGTCCGTGTGGAACCTCCCGCCAGACGCCGACGTATCCGTCGCCGACGACCGCCATTTCCTCGGCGGGCTCTGCTTTGACACCGCCGACGTGCACGCGCGGGACCCGCCCGATGGGCCGCTGGCAACGCAGTGGTACAGGCTGGAGGGCGGGCGCCGCCTCGCCGGCGCCGACCTGATGGTCGCCACGTGGGCGGGCACGCAGGCCGACGAGGCCTTCGCCGAGGCATGGAAGGCGGACTCGCCGGCGTCCTCGGCCGCGGCCGCTGCTGCGTCGCGCGCCAAGGTGTACGTCTCCCCCAAGCTCTGGTTCCTGCGCCTCACGATCATCGAGGTGCAGGACACGCTCACTGCGCCGCTGCCCCGCGACGCTGGCATCGCCGTGCGTGGGACCCTGGGTTTCCAGGCGCTCAAGACACGCACCACGCCGGTGACCCGCAACGGCGGGCCGGCGTGGAACGAGGACCTGGTGTTCGTCGCCGCGGAGCCCTTCACCGACGACGACTGCCTCGTCATCTCCCTCGAGGTGCGCCACGGCAAGGAGGCCGTCCCCGTGGGCTCGGCCAGCATCTCGCTCGCGACTATCGAGAGGCGCGTCGACGATCGGAAGGTGGCGTCCAAGTGGCTCAATCTGCTCCCGTCCGACGAGGCCATGAGAAAAGTGGGCAAGAAGGCGTCCATGCACATGCACGGCGGCCGGCTGCACGTACGCGTGTGCCTCGACGGGGGCTACCACGTCGCCGACGAGCCGCCGTACGCGAGCAGCGACTTCCGCCCGTCGGCGCGGCAGCTGTGGCGCCCACCCATCGGCGTCGTGGAGCTCGGCATTGTCGGGTGCAGGGGCTTGCTGCCGATGCGCACCGTCGACGGCAAGGGCTGCACGGACGCGTACGCCGTGGCCAAGTACGGCCCCAAGTGGGCGCGCACGCGCACCATCTCGGACAGCTTCGACCCGGCCTGGAACGAGCAGTACACGTGGCCGATGTATGACCCCTGCACCGTGCTCACCGTTGGCGTGTTCGACGATCCTCCGCCGTTGCAGCCGTCGGACGGCGGGAAGGACGCCGCGTGCTCGCGGCCGATGGGCAAGGTTCGGATACGGCTGTCCACGTTGGAGAGCGGCCGCGTGTACCGTGGCACGTACCCGCTCATCATGATGCTGCCCACCGGCGCGAAACGAATGGGCGACGTTCAGCTGGCCATCCGCTTCGCCACGTCCGGGTCGGCGCTCGACGTGCTCCACATGTACGGCAGGCCTGCGCTGCCGGTGATGCACCACCTGCGGCCGATCCTGGCCGTGAACCGCGAGGCGCTGCGGCTGGCGGCGGCGCGCATCTCGGCGGCTCACCTGGCGCGGTCGGAGCCGCCGCTGCGGCGCGAGGTGGTCACGTGGATGCTGGACGCCGCCGAGCCACGCGGGTTCAGCTTGCGGAAGCTGCGCGCCAACTGGAACCGCGCCGTGGCCGCGCTGTCGTGGGTGGTCGACGCGGCGCGGTGGGTGGAGGACACACGGTCGTGGCGGAACCCGACGGCAACCATGCTGGCGCACGCCGTGCTCGTCCTCCTCGCGTGGCACCCGGACCTCGTCGTGCCGACGCTCACACTCCACGTGGCCGCCGTCGGCGTGTGGAAGTACCGCCGCAGGCCGCGCGCGCCGGCGCCGCACCCGTGCGTGCGCGCGTCCTTGGCGGAGGCGTCGGACAGGGAGGAGCTGGACGAGGAGTTCGACACGATACCGAGCGCGAGGTCGCCGGAGGTGGTGCGGGTGCGGTACGACCGCGCCAGGATGGTCGGCGCGCGGCTGCAGGCTATGGTCGGCGACGTTGCGACTCAGGCGGAGAGGTTGCAGGCGCTGGTGTCATGGCGCGATCCGCGCGCCACCGGGATGTTCGTCGCGCTGTGCGTCGTCGTGGCCATGGTGCTGTACATGGTGCCCATCAAGGTGGTGGCCGTGGTCGCCGGGTTCTACTACCTCCGGCACCCCATGTTCCGGGACCGGATGCCGGCGCCGGTGATCAACTTCTTCCGACGGCTGCCTTCCATGTCTGAACGAATCATGTAGGATCCGACAACCACTGTCATGGTAGGCTCCATGGAATGCCATAGATGCGAGATGTCTTGATCAATGTAATATGCAGTTACAATTGCATTGTCGCAGTAATTTCTAATTTATATGCAGAATAGAATAAAAAAATCGTTATGTATAAGAAATCAGCTTTGCATGAATCTTTCATTTGTGGAACTTTCATTCGTAGAACATTAATTTTTAATGGATTTAAGTTTGATGATCTGTGTCAGCAAATGATATATTTCGAACAATAGGATATTTATCAGCAAGCTAAAACAAAATTGACAACAAAATTTGGTTATATGGTTGTCGTAGTAGGGCACCAAGGGGTGCCCCGCACCCTAGGGTCGTCAGGAATACCGGTGTGCCGTCGGGGATACTGTACATATGTAGACCTAGTCTGTATAGCGTATCTAGGTAAATGTACCTAAATACCCTCTCTCTCTCTCCCTACATTGTGAGGGTAAGAAGGTAATTGTCCCTTCTTGTCCTCCTATAAATAAAGCCCCAAGGGCATGTGTAAGGGGGACTCTCCCTCATTCTTTCATCTACACACTCATAAGCAATACACATTCATACATGGTGTCTTTGGCTCCTCCCTCTGGTCCTCTCCCAAGACAAAGGGTACGAAGTACCCTTCGTACCCACTGTCTAGCCTTTTCATGCTACACCTCCAAGCAGGAGCTCCACTAGCTCTGCATCCGGGCAGCCTCTAGCGGCTCCCCCCTCCTCTGGCCCCGCTCTCGCCTCGGGCCGCATAGTCGTTCCACACCGACCTACCACCTCGGGGCTTCTAGCTGCGTAACACGACGTACATTGTTTCACATCTTGCTTACATAGGGAAGATTTCAAAGCACAAATAGCTAGTTCAATACATGCGCGCAGATGAACCAAGATAGCACAAACACCACGCATGGCCTCGAGCCTCAGTGCACACAAACACACCCTCACAGGTACGAAGTGCATAAGCCCACCACCATGGTAACACCCCCTCGCTACCTTCTGGGCTCGCAAGCGAGCTCAATCAAAAAACGTTGGGGACGGCGTGTTTGGCTTCGCCTCCCCCTTCGTTAGCTTTGGGCTCCACAAGCGAGCCCAATAAAAAAACATTGAGGATGGCGTGTTCGGCTTCGCCTCCCCCTTCGTTAGCTTGGGGCTCCGCAAGCGAGCCCAATAAAAAAACGTTGGGGACGGCGTGTTCGGCTTTGCCTCCCCCTTCATTAGCTTTTGGCTCCGCAAGCGAACCCAATCAAAAAATGTTGGGGACAGCGTGTTCAGCTTCGCCCCCCCCCCTTCGTTAGCTTTGGGCTCCACAAACGAGCTCAATAAAAAAATGTTGGGGACGGCGTGTTCGGCTTCGCCTCCCCCTTCGTTAGCTTTGGGCTCCGCAGGCGAGCCCAATAAAAAAAAACGTTGGGGACGGCGTGTTCGGTTTCACCTCCCCCTTCGTTAGCTTTGAGCTCCGCAAGCGAGCCCAATCAAAAAACGTTGGGGACGGCATGTTCGGCTTCGCCTCCCCCTTCGCTAGCTTTGGGCTCCGCAAGCGAGCCCAATAAAAACAATAATCAAGCACCTCCTCGGGCAAACAAGCATCAACCCTTCGTGCCACTCCAAGTCACGGGCACAACGCACTCGGAGTGGCTCAAGGGGGGACGGTATCGGGCCCCCAGTAGGACCATCGCAAACGGTCACACTGAAGAAGTAATCAAATACGAGGGCAGGAACGGCTGCAATGACTTTTCGCGACCACTTCGCTCCCACGGGCTCCGCCGCTGTTCACCGCCCGCCTCGAGGCTATCACCTCGGCGGGGTGGCCCCGACGTTCTGTCCGCCTCGAGGGCCATGCCTCGGCGTGACAGCTTCGCGTCCACTTCGCCCCCACTGGCTCCACTGCTGCTCACCACCCACCTCGAGGCTATCGCCTCGGCGGGGCGGCCCCGACGTTTCGCCCGCCTCAAGGGCCATGCCTCGGCATGGCGGCTCTGCGTCCACTTCGCCCCCACGGGCTCCGTCGCTGCTCATCGCCCACCTTGAGGCTATCGCCTCGGCGGGGTGGCCCCGACGTTCCGCCCGCCTCGAGGGCCATGCCTCGGCGTGGTGGCTCCGTGTCCACTTCGCCCCCACAGGCTCCGCCGCTGCTCACCGCCTACCTCGAGGCTATCGCCTCGATAGGGCGGCCCCGATGTTCCGCCCGCCTCGAGGGCCATGCCTCAGCGTGGCGGCTCCACGTCGGCTGCCTCGGCATGGCCGCTCCACACCAACGTCTCCCTGGGGTTTCCCGACTCTCGAGGGTCCACTCTCCCCTCGGGACTGCGGGATCCGTACTCTCGACCTCGGACCACGCAGACAAGGGAGTTGTCGTAGTAGGGCACCAAGGGGTGCCCCGCACCCTAGGGTCGTCAGGAATACCGGTGTGTCATCGGAGATAATATACATATGTAGACCTAGTCTGTATAGCGTATCTAGGCAAATGTACCTAAATACCCTCTTTCTCTCTCCCAACATTGTGAGGGCAAGAAGGTAATTGTCCCTTCTGCCCTCCTATAAATAAAGCCCCAAGGGCATATGTAAGGGGGACTCTCCCTCATTCTTTCATCTACACACTCACAAGCAATACACATTCATACATGGTGTCTTTGGCTCCTCCCTCTGGTCCTTTCCCAAGACAAAGGGTACAGAGTACCCTTCGTACCCAATGTCTAGCTTTTTCATGCTACGACAATGGTTGCATTGTGCTGTTTTGCTAAGATGAGATTACAAACATGATAGAAATGTAATCTACCCGATTGCCAATTTACACGAAAAATATCAGCAGTATAAGCATTCAACTGATCATCCATGGTAAATAAAGACCACAGAGAAACAGGGGGAAAGAGAAAGAAATCTATAAAAAAATTGCTTTCATCTCTGGTAGCGGACAGTACAAAGATGACCTAATATGACTGTAAAAATTGCAACTTCATCGGCTAGATTGCCAGTCATGAAGCATTTCTTCACTGCTCGAACGGGAAGCATCTGATGGTGGCACTGGTCTCTTCTTTCATCTTCAACTAGACCGGTCAAAATGGATCATGCCTCTCGGGCCGGCCCGAAGCACGACATTGTTGAATTGGCCCAGACACAACCCAGCTTGACACCTAAACAGGCCATACGGGCCCAGACTAACGGCCAATGCATTGTGCCGTGCTTAGGTCGCGACCTCGGCCCAACGTGCCAGACCGATACGGCACGCATAGTACCATGACTAGCCCAGCCCAGCCCCAACACGGCACGGCACAACTGGCATGACCCATTTGGTCAGCCTTTTTCTCCGCCGCCACCCTGGCCAGGTGGCCACCTTCCCATCGACGGAGCGTCGGGGCGGTGGGGTGAGGAGGAGTAGGCGGTGGCGTGTAGGCTGGTGACAAGTGGCGGATGATGAGTGTGAAGGATCGCGGGAAGGCTACGATAGTACAAACAAAAATTTACCGCGCAACCAAGGAACCACCGCAAGTAAAAGATCACGAGATTACCACTAGACGCGCCGACTCGTAGCGGAAGTAGAGTCGATGTAGCGAGTTGAAGCAGTCGTACTTGTTGCGCGCCTTCTCCTCCTACTCCGCTGAACGTCGTGATTCGCGGATCGTCCTAGTGCTGATGCTTCGCAACAACACCTCCAAGGTATCCACACGTACGGGGCAGGGACACCACGCGCAGGAGTGCTAGCGCCGGCGGCGTGGTTGAGGAGAGCGTGGCTATTAGGGTTTCGGGATATCTTCCAGAAAGATTGATCAATCAAATCCCATGCCACCGCCCCTCTATATATAGTCATCCATATTGGGTCCTCAACCTGAGGCCCATTAGGAACTCGTGGCCTATAAGAATTCGGATCTCCATCCAAATCAAATCCTCTCCCTTTAAGTGTGTGACTCTATAGGTTCGTGTGTAATCGGTTGTGACTTGGAAACTCTTTCCCGATCACGAGTCGTCAGCGGTACCTAGCAGCACATAACGATTCCCGAACACACATAGAATATATCGGACGAACCTTAATGCAATATGATCTATGACCAGGTCCTTATCACTTACGACCAGCTCGTACTTAGTCACGACCAGTTCATAATCAGTTACAACCAGTTCGTAACTCCTTACGACCAGTTAGTATCTAACTACGACCAGTTTGCAACTCCTTACGACTAGTTGGTGATTATGTCCGAGTAGTCTTCGACTAGGTCGCATCTCCATACGACTTCGATCAGTCTACGACCTCGGCAACTGAACGACCTGCTTGTGTATTCTCCCTTTGCCTCACGACATCTGGTTGAACTCCAGGTGAGATAATATGTCATCCATGGACTGTTCAATACTTTCTCGATCAAGTGTCGAATAACTTCATGTGGTCGACACTTCGACCACTAGTGGCATGGCCATGCATTTTCTTTATTCGACCACAACGAGGGGCTCAGAGATATCTCTCCCGTTATGTTAGGAGGGGCAAATCCCATATCCGACCAGTCACATTCCTCTGCATGTTTCATAGCATACCCGAAAGCTACCTTTATAACTACCCGATTCACGAGTAGCGTTTGGCAACCCCTAAGAGCGCTATTACACATGTAGGAAACCATGCGATCTCGAGTCTAAGGATTATACATCATCATTGCTTGAGACCAACTAACGACACATAGAATCATAACAATCTCAATAGTGTCTCAAGGTGGGTCTTATCCAACACTATGTTCTCTAACATGTGTCCATATTATTGATTCGATATCTCTATATCCATGACCGTGAAACATGGTCATCAATCAATATATGTATCTGAATCGTAGAGTCACCGGTGTTCCACCAAAGACATTCGACTGTGGATACTTTAGAACGACATCATATAAGATAAAGAGTTTCACCAACAAGTCACATACTCATTGATCTATTTAACTGATGATTCATTCAAGGAACAAGATAACATATTATCAAAAGTTATGAACATAATGAAATATAATCATCTCTATGATTGCCTCTAGGGCATATTTCCAACAGAGTGGTGATGGCCATATCTAGGGACTCCCTCATCTTTGGTGATTGGATCTGACATCTCCCTCATCTCCGGCAAACGGAGAGCTCGGATCCAAATCGTGGTCACTACTGGTGGTAGGGGGGTTGGCGA
Source organism: Ampelocalamus luodianensis (assembly GCA_036346255.1). Classification (NCBI taxonomy): domain Eukaryota; kingdom Viridiplantae; phylum Streptophyta; class Magnoliopsida; order Poales; family Poaceae; genus Ampelocalamus; species Ampelocalamus luodianensis. The sequence goes on along the minus strand of CM070629.1, from coordinate 18,016,122 downwards.
GGGTTGGATCTGGCGACGAGGCAGCCAGATTTGTCGTCTTCCTTAGATTCTATCGTGATGCACCTTCGGTGCTGCCGCGATGCACATCCGAGTCCGACATGGTGCATCTCACGACATCGGTGGTGGAGGAGATGACGCACAACCCCCGCGACGCTAGGTGGCGAAGGAGACAGCGCGCTGCGGTAGAGGAGGAACAGGGAATACCCTATTTTCTAGATGGGCTAAACAAGCCGATCCTAGCCCATCAGGTTAACCGTGCTCATACCGGCTCGTGCTCTTACCAGCCCGAGCACGGCCCATGAGCTCAGCGTGTCAGCCCATGGGTCGACACGACACGATCCATTTAACTTGCTGGACTATCTGGGTCATGCTTAAACATGCCACATCTAAAGTCTAAATGGACCTACCGTGCCACCCGCTTCGACACGTGCGAACGCTAGTGCTATAACCTGATGTGTTGGGCTTTTATTGGGCTGTCACGCTTCGTTTTGGAACCCAACTTGTCGTGAAACTTATAGCGAAATCGATCGGCCCAGTTCAGTGCAGCAAACTGCCCCTATCTCCTCCTCGTCACCGGCGGCCGGCGCCGCCGCCTCAAGCAAGGAAGAACTCGCAGGAAGGAGATTGAAAGTATCTAGGCCCCTAAAATCGTGTTTTGGCAATTAATGATTATATGTGATTATTGGACTAATGTGTTTATTGAGTAGTTACAAGGTCAAGACCTCTTGGTGGGTTCAAGGATAAAAAGCATGCAGGGTAAATAAAGATTTACTTGATTGAAGACAAGTACAAGTAGACAGTGATATTTTTTATTTTACCGGTCTTAGAAGAAAAGGTTGGAAGACCGGATTTTAGGATAAACGTCGTACTATTAAGAGGGATCATGACTAGTACCTTGAATACATGATCTTGTGCAATATGGATCAATTTAGGATCATGCATACATCTGGTTTTGTTTTCCAAAAGCCTTTGAGATAAGTGTCAAAAATCGGTCATACCGACGTCTCTCGGGCGGTTGTACCGTTTGGTGCGGTATGACCGCATGTCACTTGGCGGTTCTACCGATTTATGAACTCCTCAGCCAACCAGGCGCTAATGCGGTACAACCGGCTCTCAGAGCGGTACTACCGCATTGCAGTCGTTCCGTTTTTTAATTGACGGTTGTATAAAACCAGAACCGTTGCATTTCTGACTAAGAACTCTCTGGGAAAATCGGTCGTACCGATATTGAAAACGGTCGTACCGACCTGCGGTCGTTCCGTTTTTAAGTTGACGATTGGATAAAACCAGAACCGTTGCATTTCTGACTTAGAGCTCTCTGGTAAAATCGGTCGTACCGATATTGAAAAGCGGCCGTACCGATCTGCGGTCGTTCCGATTCTTGTATGGCGGTACGATTTTTACAGAGAGCATGTCATCTCAGTTTTTCTGGAAAACCCTTAGTTCGGTCGTACCGCTCCTCCATGCGGTATGACCGGAGGTTGCGGTCGTACCGCAAGTTAGTTGGCGGTCGCATCGCGAGGTTGTTCAACGGCTATGTCGAGCCTTTTAATGCCTCTGTTCTAGCCGTTCTCGTGCTTCGATCTTGGGTGCGTCGTATCACACATTGGTTGGCGGTCATACCGCTTTTCGGTGTTTTTCGGTATGACTCTCCAACGGTCGTTTTGTTGGTGGGTGGTATAAATACCCCCAATCGCACAAGGGCGTAACGCAAGACCACATTTAACATCCTTAGAGCCTTGTGCATTCATTCAACTCCTCAAATTCATTTTGTTCACTCTTTGAGAGGTTGTTGAGCTCATTCAAAGTGCATTCATCATTCTAGTTGATCCTATTGCACTTGAGTGTCGCTGCGAAGGTCTTGGTTTGTTACTCTTGGAGTTTTGCCGAACTCCTAGACGACTTGGCGGTGATTGCACGGTGATCTCTTCAAGAAGATTGTGAAGAGACCCGGTGCCCATATTGTGAGTGGTTTGGTGTTCACCATCTCCGGAGTGGAGGAAGAACAACCAATAGTGATCAAGGAAAGGCTTAATACGTGGAGCCGGCTTGATTGGTTCAAGCTCCCTCAACGTGGACTAGTGAAGACCGGCAAGTCTTCGATACCACGGGAAAACATCGTTGTCTCATTGTGGTTATTTCTAGTCTTTACTCTTCCGCATTTATATTTCTAGCTTGATCCTTGTGCTTGTATTGCTTAGCTAGAAGTATAATTTGTTTAGACTAAGTTATCAATTATCTTATCTCGTAAATTTGTTTAAAAGTTTAAAAACCTCATATTCACCCCCCTCTAGTCGGTTATCCTTGATCCTACAAGTGGTATCAGAGCTTGGTCTCTCAATTTGTTAGACTTCACCGTCTAAGAGAGAAAGGATGGCTAGTGAGGGTATGCATATAGGAAAGGCTCCCTTATTTGATGGCTCAAATTATTCTTATTGGAAAATTAGAATGTCCATATTCTTAAAGGCCATGAGTCCGAACATATGGAAAATTGTAAATGAGGGTTATGCTATGTCTCTTGATCCTATAAATGCCATGGCTCAAGATGAACGTAATGCTCATTTAGATGCTCAAGCTATGAATGCTCTTTTTGGTGCGTTGAACGCGATGAGTTCAATAGGGTGAGCAATTTGGAAACCGCTCATGCTATTTGGACTACCCTCTCCAAATACATGAGGGCACATCCACGGTCAAAGAAGCCAAATTACATAGGCTTCGGATTAAATATGAGACATTCATAATGTTGCCAAATGAAAACATCACCGAGATGTATTCAAGACTAAACAACATTGTAAATGAACTCAAAGGTCTTGATACTAATCTTCTTGATGTTGATGTTGTGCGCAAAATGCTTGGGCCCTCCCGATAATATGAGACGTTGGTGACATTATTTCTCAACTCTCCCGAGTTGCCAAGAATGACACCAACCGGACTTTTGGGCAACCTCATCACTAACGAGCTATATAAGAAGGACAAGGAAGAGCTATTGGAATCATCTTCATCCAAGAAGAAAATTACCGCTTTCAAAGCTAAAGCGGAATCAAGTGATGATGATGATGAAGAAGAAGACTCGGATGAGGAGTACGCTCTTCTTGTGAGGAAAATGAAGAAATTCATGAGAAGACGCCCACATCGAAACTTCAATTTCAACAAGTACAAGAAAGGGCAATCATCAAGCGACAACAAGCGCTATAGCAACATTCGTTGTTATGGATGTGATGAAAAGGGGCACATAATCTCAAATTGCCCCAACAAGAAGGATGACAAAGATCAATCATCAAAGAAGAAGGAATTTGATGGAAAGAAAAAGCTTTTCAAAAGGCTACACAAAAAGGGCAAAATGAAGCTCACATTGGAGAGTGGGATTCGACGAAGAATATTCGGATTCGACTCCGAATCAAGTGATGAAGAGTCTCCTAAGAAAAGAGGACTTGTCGGCATCGCCATAAAGGAAACTCCGTCACTCTTCACGTCTCCTACATGCCTTATGGCAAAAGGAGATAAGGTAAAATCTATTGATAATGATGCTCCTTCATATGATGAATTAATGGACATGGTTGAAGATTTAAATGAATATATTGGAAAAGAGAAATCAAAATTTAAAGTCTTAAAGAAAGAGTATATCTCTCTAAAAGACTCTTATGAGGAGCTAAAGGAAGCTCATGATTCTTTTCTCCTAAAAGATATAGAAAAATCTCATTCAAATATTGGTATTACTTGTGATTTAATGAATGAGATGTCAAGGGTAGAAAATATGTCAAATGCTAAAACCATGTCTAGTGTATCTACCTCTTGTGATGACTTGCTATCCATATCTTGTTGCTCAAATGATGATTCAATTATTGGCATAAATAATATGTGCGACCCTTTGCTAATTGTTGAAAATCATGAGCTAAAGGAGCAAGTCACCAAGCTAAGTAAGAGCTTGGAAAGATGCTTTAAGGGTAAATCAACCCTTGACAAGTTACTGAGTGAGCAAAGGTGCTCATTCAATAAGGAAGGACTTGGGTATGTGCCCAAGAAAGGTAAGAAACCGGTAAACAAGCCTCCAAGGTTTATTAAACAAAATGGTAAATATTGCAATAAATGTGGTAAGGTAGGACACATGTCAAATGCTTGTTTAAATACTAATGCCAAATCCTACGGTATTTATGATTCTTGCTACATGCTTAAGAAATCCATTGATGGTAAAATAATTGCAAGATTTATTGGCACTTCGATTTTAGGCGCTAAAAAGAATGCTATTTGGGTGCCTAAAGCCTTGGTCACTAACCTCCAAGGACCCAAACAAATTTGGGTACCTAAAAGAACTTGATTCTTGTTTTGTAGGTGAACTACAAGACCGGTGGAAAACATTGGGTGCTTGATAGTGGATGCACTCAACACATGACCGGTGATAGGAAAATGTTCACCACATTCGAGAACGTAAAAGGAAGTGACAAGATCACTTTTGGAGATAATAGTAAAGGAAAGGTAATAGGATTGGGTAAAATTGCTATCTCAAATGACCTTTCCATTACAAATGTATCTTTAGTTGAATCACTAAATTTCAATTTATTATCCGTTGCTCAAATATGTGATCTTAATTTAATTTGCTCCTTCTCAAATGAAGGTGTGTCAATTTCAAGTGTAAAGGATAATGCTTTAGTTTTCAAAGGCTTTAGATTTGGAAATCTTTACTTGGTTGATTTTTCCTCAAATGCTTCTTGCTTACAAACTTGTTTAATTACAAAAACTTCTTTGGGTTGGCTGGCATAGAAGGCTAGCTCATGTTGGCATGATTCAACTTAAAAAGCTTTTTCAACATGATCTAGTTGTTGGCTTGAAAGATGTGAAGTTTGAGAAAAATCGACTTTGTAGTGCTTGTCAAGCCGGTAAACAAGTCGCAAGTTCTCACCCTTCCAAAAGTATCATGTCAACCTCTACCATTGGAACTCTTACATATGGATTTGTTTGGGCCAACAACCTATAAGAGTATCGGGGGAAATAGCTATTGTTTAGTTATCGTAGATGATCACTCTAGATATTCATGGGTGTTCTTTCTAGATGACAAGAGCGAAACCTCCGGAATTTTCAAAAGCTTTGCTAAACGGGCTCAAAATGAATTTGATTTCAAAATAAAGAAAATCCGTAGTGATAATGGTTCCGAGTTCAAAAATACTAAAGTTGAATACTTTTGTGATGAACTTGGAATAAAGCACGAACTTTCCACAACCTACACTCGGAGCAAAATGGAGTTGTAGAAAGGAAAATCGTACATTAATTGAAATGGCTAGGACAATGCTTGATGAATATAATACTTAGATAGTTTTGGCGGAAGCAATCAACATCGCTTGTCATGCCATAAATCGTCTCTATTTGCATCGCCTTTTGAAAAAGACTTCTTATGAACTCCTTGTCGGAAGAAAACCTAACATCTCTTATTTTCGTGTCTTTGGTTGCAAATGTTATATTTTGAAAAAGGGTGTTCGTCTTTCAAAATTTGCAAGTCGGTGCGATGTTGGTTTCTTGCTTGGTTACTCCTCAAATAGCAAAGCATATCGTATCTTTAATCAAAACCCCGGTTTAGTTGAGGAAAGACACGATGTTCAATTTGATGAAACTAACGGCTCCCAAGAAGGGCATGAGAATTTGGATGATGTAGGTGATGAATTGTTAAGAAAGGCTATGGAAAATATGCAAATTGGCGACATCAAACCGAAAGATGAACCGTCATCTTCTATTCAAGTTGAACCTCCTACCACTTCCACAACAAGTCAAATTCAAGTTGTAGAAAACAATAATGGAGATGATCAACCATCCAACCTACCACCTAAAATCCACAATGCGATTGCAAAAGATCATCCAATAGATCAAATATTGGGTGATGTAAGTAAGGGTGTTCTAACTCGATCTCGTGTTGCTTCATTTTGTGAACATTACTCTTTTGTCTCTTCTCTTGAGCCAAACAATATAGATGAAGCACTTGAAGATCCGGATTGGATGATTGCAATGCATGAAGAGCTCAATAATTTCATTCGTAACGAAGTGTGGACATTAGTGGATAGACCCAAAGAACACAATGTCATCGGTACAAAATGGGTATTTAGAAACAAGCAAGACGAAAATGGTATGGTTATAAGAAACAAAGCAAGATTGGTTGCACAAGGTTTCTCTCAAATCGAAGGTTTGGATTTTGGTGAAACTTTTGCTCCCGTAGCTAGACTTGAGTCAATTCGTATATTACTTGCTTTTGCATCATGCTTTGATATTAAATTGTTTCAAATGGGTGTCAAAAGTGCCTTCTTAAATAGAGAAATATCCGAACTTGTGTTTGTTGAACAACCACCCGGTTTTGAAGATCCTAAGAATCCTAATCATGTCTATAAACTCTCCAAGGCGCTCTATGGTCTTAAACAAGCTCCTAGAGCTTGGTATGAACGCCTTAGAGATTTTCTAGTTTCAAAAGGATTTAAAATCGGGAAAATTGATTCAACTTTATTCACTAAAGTTTTAGATGATGACTTCTTTGTATGTCAAATTTATGTGGATGATATCATATTTGGTTCTACTAATCAAGACTTTTGCAAAAAATTTGGTGATATGATGTCTAGGGAATTTGAAATGTCCATGATTGGAGAACTTAGCTATTTTCTTGGACTTCAAATCAAGCAACTCAAGGATGGAACATTCATAAGCCAAACAAAGTATGCAAAGGACTTGATCAAGAGATTTGGCATGGAGGATGCAAAACCTATCAAAACTCCCATGGCAACCAACGGTCACCTCGACCTAAATGAGGGAGGTAAATCGGTAGATTTAAAGCTCTATAGGTCTATGATTGGTAGTTTGCTTTATCTCACCGCATCTAGGCCCGATATCATGTTTAGTGTTTGCATGTGTGCACGGTTTCAAGCATCTCCAAAAGAATGCCATTTAATGGCCGTAAAAAGAATACTAAGATATTTAAAGCATTCCTCTAGCATTGGCTTATGGTTTCCTAAAGGTGCTAAGTTTGATTTAATTGGATACTCGGACTCCGATTATGCGGGTTGCAAAGTGGATAGAAAAAGCACCTCGGGAGTTGTCAATTCTTAGGAAGATCCTTAGTTTCATGGTCATCCAAGAAACAAAATTCCGTAGCTTTATCCACCGCCGAAGCCGAATATGTTTCCGCGGGTAGTTGTTGTGCTCAATTACTTTGGATGAGGCAAACCTTGATGGATTACGGAATTAAAATTGATAATATGCCTCTTTTATGTGATAATGAAAGTGCGGTTAAAATAGCAAATAATCCGGTCCAACACTCAAGAACCAAGCATATAGATATTCGCCACCATTTCCTAAGAGATCATGTGGGCAAAGGAGATATTGAAATTAGCCACATTCGAACCGAAGATCAATTAGCGGACATTTTCACCAAACCATTAGATGAAGGCCAGTTTTGCAAATTAAGGAATGAATTAAATGTCATAGATTATTCAAATATTGGTTGAAATTTTTGCCTCATGCTTTGTGTTCGAATTGGTGTTGTTTGAGATATTTTTATAAAAATATTTTCGAAAAGTTTATTGAAAAATATCTATGCTTATAAAAACTATATTCTCTAATAGACATTAGTCTATGCATAATGATCCTTATTAATATTTAATTGAGTGCAAAACTAAGGATCATTTGCAAATCTTTCTAAATCTTAAAGAAATCCAGGACTGGTTCTTGAAGTCCCAGAAAAATCGGAACAACCGACGTTATATATGCGGTATGACCGTGTCTCGGTACGACCGACTTTATAACTACGGTTCTACCGCTTTGCGGTACGACCGGTGGGTTGTTCACGGTCCGACCGGGCTGTCCGTTTTAAAGGGGTCCCTTCGTTCCTTCAGCGGTTCATCCGCAGTCCTACCGCCGTCTTGCCTGCTGCCCTCTCTCTTTCATTCCCGGCCGCAAGAACTCGCCCGAAATCCTCTCTTCCTCCGCGATTCCTTGCTATCTCGCTCTTCCTTGCCTCCTTGAGGTCATCTCCTCAATCTCTCGGTAAAACCTCTTTTGATTGAAGTTTTACCGCAAGATTTCAGCTCAAGGAGACAATTTTTAGGTTGAACGAAATGTAGATGATTTCTTAGTTTCTAGTCAAGCATTTGTGCATAATTGATGTCTAGTGATGCTTGCGCATCTATACCGTGGACTCACTCCACGAAAAATCATCAAAAATCCTGTTTTAATGCTTGACCTAGAACTCGATCAGGAAATCGCAGCATAACGGTTCTTGGCACGCAGATAACAACGCAATGCGGTCGCATCGGCAGATAATCATGTATGACCGATTGTCGTGATGTAAAACAGAAATTCATTTCTATTTCACTTAATTCTGTCGTATGTGTTTCCTTAAACTTCTTGCAATCTTTTCCTACCTCAGGGTAGATGCCTCGGACTCGAATCATGACTCGAAAATCGGTTGGACCTCAAAGGGGGGGAAAATCTTCATCTCAACCTCAAGGAGCTCGTTCGCCTGCAGCTCAGAGTTCAAATCCAACTCGAGGCAAAGGGAAAGGCAAAAGACCAGCAGAGGAAGATCCCTTGTCTGACACTGAAGAAAGTCAATCTCTTGCAGAAACAGATTCTCAGACTGAGTCAGAATCTGAAGAAAATGCTTAGACAGATGATTTGGGAACACCTCCAGATCCTCCCATAGACTTGAGATTGCTCTCATCTGATGAGTATGCAATCAAGCGACATGTGAACCAATATCTTTCCAGATCAGATTCGGTAAATCCAAGGTTTCACACAGTCTTTCAAGAACAAGTCTATGAGCAGATTTATGGACGTCACAGAAATTTTACAGATCACAAGTGGATTAAGTGGGTTCACTTGAACAACTTGGACAGTTACAGTGGTGTTTATCAGCTCTTTCATAGAGTGGGGCTTCATGACCTTGTGGCATTTAAACAGAACTATGATGATGAGTTGATCGTGCGGTTTATGCCACGATGCATGTCTCCGCAGATTTGACTTGATCGGATGGATATCTCATACGGATATGTGGAGAGCACTAAAGAAGAATTTGAGAGAGTTTTGAGGATTCAATCCAGTTCTTGGGAGAAGATATTTGATAGTCCACTTTGCTTACTCCACTGGGTTGATTATTATGACACTTCGCCAAGTATAAGCTAGGCACTATTCGGACTTAAGCGTAACCTAGCATGGTCAATGCATTATTAATCACACCTTTTATCCCAAGAGTGGTAATTTTGATGCAGTCAGAGGACATGCTTGGAATATTATTGATCATATTATGAGAGGAATAAAGTTTGATGTTGTGGATGTTATTCTCCAAGGCATAGTATCTTCCAAGAATGATAGGATTAAGAGGATATATTATGCTCCTTATATCATGGCATTAATTCTGAAGAAAATTGAATACCATAGTGGTTTGGGATCACCTCACAAATCTTATCGACCTAGGGATGGTCTTCCTCCTCGTCGTGTTGAGGTTGAGGAAAATGTGGGTGAGGTCCTCACAGTGCGACTACGCTCCCGCCAAGGTACACTTAATCGATTCTTCAAAATCAGCAGCTGATCCTTAGCAATTTAGAAGCAATGAAGACGGCTCAATTGGAATTTCAAAATGAGACTCGCTCAAAGCTGGCTCTCTTAGAAGCAACTCAGAATGATTTCTTTGATGAAACTCATAACAGGATGGCAGCTATAATGGAAGGTTTTAATGACTTAGAAGAGATTTTGAGGACTCCTCAGCGGTTCTCTCGTCGTCCACCTCCATTCTCTGCTGTACATCCTTCAGGAGCCTCTACCTCTTCGATGCCTCCAAGGCTGCTCCTCCATCCAGGGGAACCCACTCAGCTCAGAGGACCCACTCAGTACCTCCACTGTGTCGAAGATCGCTTTCTCTTCGATTGTGCCACCACTCCACAGATTCGACCCTCGTGACCCAAGCCTCCGAGCTAGTGTTTTGGTAGTTGTTGCCAAAGGGGAGAAGGAGTGAAGTTGTGAGAAGGCTCTTTAGGAAGGAATTAGATTTTGGGTTATGCTATTTATATCGTTTGTAATGACTTATGCTTTATGATCAAGACTTGAACTATCTTACTTACAATATGTGAACTTGAACTCTTGTTACATGTTGTTAGTTTCTTCTATCTCAAGTTCATGTCTGCTAAAAGGAACTCCGCCAAAATGTCAATTATCCTTACTTGTGCTTACAAAATTGCTTCTTTCCCCTTTGCACAAGTTTAGGGGGAGCTTCTTTTATTTGTCTTCAAAATCTTTCTCACTCTTTGGTTATGTTGTCATCAATTACCAAAAAGGGGGAGATTGAAAGTATCTAGGCCCCTAAAATCGTGTTTTGGCAATTAATGATTATATGTGATTATTGGACTAATGTGTTTATTGAGTAGTTACAAGGTCAAGACCTCTTGGTGGGTTCAAGGATAAAAAGCATGCAGGGTAAATAAAGATTTACTTGATTGAAGACAAGTACAAGTAGACAGTGATATTTTTTATTTTACCAGTCTTAGAAGAAAAGGTTGGAAGACCGGATTTTAGGATAAACGTTGTACTATTAAGAGGGATCATGACTAGTACCTTGAATACATGATCTTGTGCAATATGGATCAATTTAGGATCATGCATACATCTGGTTTTGTTTTCCAAAAGCCTTTGAGATAAGTGTCAAAAATCGGTCATACCGACGTCTCTCGGGCGGTTGTACCGTTTGGTGCGGTATGACCGCATGTCACTTGGCGGTTCTACCGATTTATGAACTCCTCAGCCAACCAGGCGCTAATGCGGTACAACCGGCTCTCAGAGCGGTACTACCGCATTGCGGTCGTTCCATTTTTTAATTGACGGTTGTATAAAACCAGAACCGTTGCATTTATGACTAAGAACTCTCTGGGAAAATCGGTCGTACCGATATTGAAAACGGTCGTACGACCGCGGTCGTTCGTTTTTAAGTTGACGGTTGTATAAAACCAGAACCGTTGCATTTCTGACTTAGAGCTCTCTGGTAAAATCGGTCGTACCGATATTGAAAAGCGGTCGTACCGATCTGCGGTCGTTCCGATTCTTGTATGGCGGTACGATTTTTACAGAGAGTATGTCATCTCAGTTTTTCTGGAAAACCCTTAGTTCGGTCGTACCGCTCCTCCATGCGGTATGACCGGAGGTTGCGGTCGTACCGCAAGTTAGTTGGCGGTCGTACCGCGAGGGTTGTTCAACGGCTATGTCAGAGCCTTTTAATGCCTCTGTTCTAGCCGTTACTGTGCTCAGTCTTGGGTGCGGTCGTACCGCACATTGGTTGGCGGTCATACCGTTTTTCGGTGTTTTTCTGGTATGACTCTCCAACGGTCGTTTTTGTTGGTGGGTGGTATAAATACCCCCCAACTGCACAAGGGCAGAACACAAGACCACATTTAACATCCTTAGAGCCTTGTGCATTCATTCAACTCCTCAAATTCATTTTGTTCACTCTTTGAGAGGTTGTTGAGCTCATTCAAAGTGCATTCATCATTCTAGTTGATCCTATTGCACTTGAGTGTCGTCAAGCGAAGGTCTTGGTTTGTTACTCTTGGAGTTTTGCCGAACTCCTAGACGACTTGGCGGTGATTGCACGGTGATCTCTTCAAGAAGATTGTGAAGAGGCCCGGTGCCCATATTGTGAGTGGTTTGGTGTTCACCATCTCCGGAGTGGAGGAAGAACAACCAATAGTGATCGAGGAAAGGCTTAATACGTGGAGCCGGCTTGATTGGTTCAAGCTCCCTCAACGTGGACTAGTGAAGACCGGCAAGTCTTCGATACCACGGGAAAACATCGTTGTCTCATTGTGGTTATTTCTAGTCTTTACTCTTCCGCATTTATATTTCTAGCTTGATCCTTGTGCTTGTATTGCTTAGCTAGAAGTATAATTTGTTTAGACTAAGTTATCAATTATCTTATCTCGTAAATTTGTTTAAAAGTTTAAAAACCTCCTATTCACCCCCCTCTAGTCGGTTATCCTTGATCCTACAGAGATGACTCGACGAGAGGGTCAATGAGGGAGGAAGAAGAGAAGTGGAGAAGGCGAGCTAGTCTCGGTCACGACCCTCGGTGTTCTTCTCTCCGCGGTAGCGCTGTAGCTGTAAGTCCCGTCACTACTTTGCCCTGTCATGCTCTCGTCATCTCTTCTCCAGTGGAATTGTTCTTGGTCAAGTTCAGTTTGATAGCTAAGTGAGGAGAATGAAACGAGATAGTGTTGTGTTTCTTGCGATTAGAGAGAGGTGCGGCGGCAAGAGCACGCGGAGGAGCTGCCTCCCGTCGTCGAAAGCCTGGACGGCCTCTGTAACATCCCATTTTGGGGGAAGTTTGATTGAAACTCAAATTTGAAAGTGGATTCAATTTTGTAGCTCAATTTTGTTTCAAATTAAAAAAAAAATCCTAGTTTGAATCCCTCTCTCGGGCTTGGTCCAAACCCTGCCATTTTTCCCTCGCCTCCTTTTCTCCCCCCTGGAGTAGAGCACGCTCTTGAGCGCTCCCAGCACGCTTCATGCACACCCCCGACATGGCTCTGCCGCTCCCGTTGACGCGTTGCCTTGACCAAGGTAGTTAGGATCGCGATCCTACTCTTAAAGTCTTACAATTCTATGAACCCACGACAGCCTGTCGATTCGAATCTCACTGTCTGTCGACGATCAAGACGTCGATCTTACGAAAAGAAAAGGAGAAAGTGCGTGGAAAATCTAAGGAAATAATGTGACTGCTCCTTTATTAATATGAATGGGTTTTACAGGGTATGCTCTGAGAACACTGCTTGTTCCCTTACAATCTCAGACCTACCACACGAATCTACTGCTTGTGCTTTAGTCTGATGGCTCTATCTTGTCTTCCTCTCCCCTTGATCCGTCCAGGTTCCATCTTTAAATAGCCCTCGAAGGGTGGCGCATTACTTCAGAAGACGTCGATGTGAAGCGCTATGTCTGGTCGGAGTCAAGTGACGGTTGATAAAGGATCAACCGTTCGGCGGTTATATGTCTATGAGACATATAACCGCATGGAGGTTGTTCGTCAGTGCTTCTGGATAAGAAACGTCGTATGGTATGGAATATACACGTGCTCCATTCGTTATACGGTAGAGAATATACCTGGAATTAGTTCCAAGTATCAGTTCATACCTTTTACGAGCAGTTCTCCTGGTCGGGAGCTTGGCTTAGGCCTTCGTCCGACCAGGGTAGCCATTATGTAACCTCTGGAATCTCTACGACCAGTGGGGTCGTGCACCTCAGGGGTTACGACCACGAAGACGTACTGTCGACGATCAAGACGTCGATCTTATGAAAAGAAAAGGAGAAAGTGACGTGGGAAATCTAAGGAAATAATGGGACTGCTCTTTTATTAATATGAACTGGGTTTTACATAATATGATCTGAGAACACTTCTTGTTCCCTTACAACCTCAGACCTATCACACGAATCTACGGCTTGTGCTTTAGTCTGATGGCTCTGTCTTGTATTGCCTTCTTTTTTTCCCCATTGATCCGTCCAGGTTCCATCTTTAAATAGCCCTCGAAGAGGTGGCAGTTACTTTCAGAGAAGACGTCTGATGCGAAGCGTTGCGTCTGGTCGGAGTCAAGTGACGGTTGATAACGAACCAACTGTTCGGCGGTTATATGTCTATGAGACATACAACCGCATGGAGGTTGTTCGTCAGTGCTTCTGGATAAGAAACGTCGTATGGTATGGAATATGCACGTGTTCCATTCATCACACGGTAGAGAATATACCTTGAATCTGTCCCAAGTATCAATTCATACCTTTTACGAGCGCTTCTCACGGTGGGAGCTTGGCTTAGGCCTTTGTCCGACCAGGGTACCCATCATGTAACCTCTGGAATCTCTACGACCAGTCAGGTCGTGCACCTCCGGGATTACGACCATGAAGACGTATGGTCTGTTATGTATTAAAGATAATATATAGAGGTTTTATTCCTCGTCACGTATGGTCTTTTATATATTAAAAATAATATATAGAGGTTTTAATCCTCGTCACTGTCGATCCTATCTGTAACATCCCAATTTTCTGAGTTTAAAAATCTTTTAAATAGTTAGTAGGGAAAAAGTCACCATTTGGATTTATTTGATTTTAAATTCAAAAGCTTAATATTGGACTTTACAATAAAAAATATTTAATGGGAATAACCCCAACTTGAACAATAGTCAAAACTATTTTATTTGGGTTCTATGTGCTCAGATATATTTTCTAGATTTTTCTAGAATTTTTCTGAGTTCATTTGCTATTTTCTATTGCTTATTTGAATTTCTGGTATTTTCTAAAAAGGAAAAGCTATTTAAAATCTCAGAAAACTCCTCGGGCCGAATTCCTTTCCCCGGCCCACTCCTGTTCCTAACCCAGCCCACACCGCCGCCCGGCTCCACAAGCAAGCGCCGCCTCGACGTGACAGTGGACCCCACTGTCGCCTCTCCCGCTTTTCTCTCTCTCCGAGCGCCCCGATCATCCTCCACCGTTCGATCAAAAATGGATGGCTGGATGCGCGTGTGTTAATCGGGGGTTCCGAACGTCACATGTGTTGTGGGCCGTTCGATCAGATCTGGACGGTCAGATCGTTGAGTCTATTTCGCAGCCGCGCCGTGTCGCACGCGTACGCGCCCGAGCCACCGTTGCTGACGTGTGGGCCCCCGAATCTTCTGTGCTTCGTCCCCGAATCCGTTAGGGATACGATCGCCGCCGCCGCATGCCGTTTTTTGGCGTTCGTGCTCTGGACTCTTCCGAGCCGCCACCTATATAAGGAGGGGTAGCCCTCGGCCTCCGCATCTCTGTCAGAACCCGTGATTAATATCCCAGATCCTCTGTGCATTTCTGAACTAGTCCCATGATCAGTCGCTAGTTCACACAGTAAACAAATATGGTAACAAATTCATATCACAACTTTATTAATAATCAACAGAGTTTATTACAAAAGAGGCTTACAACCAACAATAAAGAACACAGCGGAAGACGAAGAAGAAGTAGTAGAGTCCAAAGAATCGCCACGTGCAATCGATCAGGTAGCGGCCTAGTCGTCGAGATCCATATCGGTAGCGAAGTCCTTCTCCTCTGAAATTTTGTTTGCATAAAGCAAGCATGAGCACAACTTCCGTGCTCGCAAGTTACACCCGTCAAGTAACAGAATGACATGCATATATGGATGTAACAATTATGGCTTAAGGGTTGATTTGCATAAAGCAGTATTTTCTTTAAATACTTGTACTAAGTTCTAAAGCAGTTATTTTATAACTAGAAATTATTTTGTAAATTCTCAGATTTATAGTCAGATAACATTCACACATGAATGGTGAAGGATACCCTCCTATCACATGGCTTCCTGCCCAAATCCCATTTGGATAAACCAGTTTGAAAAAGTCTTTTTCAAAAAAAACCAAAGTCTAACTTTGAGCAGTTCTGCTAGCATGTCCATGACCGTGGACACGGCTATTCGAATAGTTTTACACTATGCAGAGGTTGTACAGCTTTACCCACAAGACACGACTTCTCTAGTTTATTCGGCATCCGTCGATACCACCGCTCACTACCGTAGGTAAGCGGTCTAGAGCACGTGACAAGGCTTTTACAATGCGCCATCCTTCTGCAGTCTACCCTCTCTAAGGTTTCGCCACTCCCTTTGGAATGAAAACCTCCGGGTTCGGGCCCCCTCTTGAGCCAGGTGGGACAACATAGTCATGAAAGACAACCCACCGAAACAGTTGGATCGACCACGATGGAACTTTGCAAATTAGTCAGCCAGGTCCTACTCCCCATACTGAGGACATGTGGTGGTACGGTGGTGGCATAGCATCATGCACTCGAAGACCGATCCTTAACTGACTTGGGCAACTTTCCAACAAAATCCATGGGCTCAACCATACCCGATTGAGCCCGTGCATGGACATGCACCCACCAAACATCCATTATGCCCAAGTCCAAACCCATTTTCATTTTATTTTTCAGGTAAAGGCATTTTATAAACCTTTTTATGGTAAAACAATACCATAGATCCAATTTAATTCAAATTTGAAATATTTGGCTAAAAACTTCTCAAATACAAGATTTGATCTAGGCATTGGCTAAGCATGTAATTATTTCTAATATTGATTTTATCTAATGGTGATAAGGAAATGATAATCAATATTCAAATTGGCTATACACAAGGAATTGGAATAACTAAGTATTTAAACAGGGGATTAAAATAACTGGATAAAAATTATGCATGCAATAGTAATTTAAAAATAGAATTAAATAAATTTAAAATAATGGGATCGATATGATCAAGGGTATAACTTGCCTTGCTTGATTACTCGTTGCACTCAAACGATGTCGAAATCCGGTCGTCCGAAGTCGTCGAAATCTATACGCGTAAACGAGCTAAATTCAAATAACACTCAAATAAAATCCAAATAAAATCCAAAAATTATAAAATAAATACTGGACAGAAGGTATCAACTTTATATGAATATAGGAATTTGAATCGACGGAATCGGAGTTCGTACGAAGGAGAACGAACATCCAGAAGGTTGATTATCAAATGAAAAAATGAAATTCCGAATTTCAGAATTTAAGGAATTATTTTTCTGAAAGAAATCCCTTTATTGTGTTAGCATGATGTCTGCAGGTGGGAAAATGAATTTTCGGCCGAATTTATTTTGTAAAGAAAAATGGTTGGAGTCAATGACATGTGGGTGCAGGTCACGAAAATGGGTTTAGTCGCGGTGGGCGACCACTTTAGAATAGCGATAATCATGCAAGCGCACACGTGGGCTTGGGGTGGTGAGGTGGCCGTGACGAATTATTGCGAAATTCAAAATTTTGTTTGAATAGAATGATAGATAATATTGAAAGGAACATGTAGGTAAAAGGGTTCGAGCAATTACCCAACGGATGAAGAGATCGGGCTCGATGAAGTTTTCGTCGGACTTGGGGAAGAAGATGTGGCCGGTGGTGAATAATTAAGTAAATTAAAATTTCACTTGAATAGAAATGTGGAGAATCTCAATAGGATATCGCCGGTCAAATTTGGTGCACAACGGAGGAACGGATGAGGAGATCGGGCTCGCCGGAGTTGTCGCCGGAGTTGGAGAAGAAGACCGTTGGTACTTTTGTGGCCGCGGTGAATCAATAGGATAATCAAAATTCGGCTTGAATAGAAATGTAGAGAATTTCGATAGGAACTCACCGGTAAAATTTGGGGAACAACGGAGCTGCGGATGAGGAGATCGGGCTCGCCGGAGTTGTCGCCGGAGTTGGAGAAGAAGGGCTAGCAGAGGGGTCTCCGGGAGGATTTTGGCAAATCTGAGCGAGAGGGATGTGGGGAATGGGGTGGAGAGGCTACGGTTCAATTTATAGGGCCAAAGGAGTAACGGTTTGGCGGGAATTGCTCGCCGGAGTTATTGCCGGAAATAATGCCTTCGCCGGAGTTACTGTAGCAAACAGAATATTCCAAGGAATATTCCTTTTCAAAATTCGGAAAGACACCAATTAATTCCGAAAAATAGCAAATTAATTCCGAACAATTCGAAATAAATCACAGATATTAAATACAACATTCTGAATTCAAATAAAATATTAATAATAATAATCAAAATTTTATTATTACACAATAATTATTTTTATATTGCTAAAAATTATTTTTAAACTTGAAAAATAGTAATATAGGTCTAAAAATTCAATGAATTTTCAGAGTAGTTAAATAGGGTATTTTAAGCTTAAATAAAATATTTTCAACACAAATTTAGTTTTTATTTGCGTACAGCAATTCATTTTTAATTGCTAGATATTACAAAAAAAATAATAAAAAGGGACTTTTAGAAAATAGCAAATAAAATCCAAAAATTCTAGAAAAATTCACAGAAATTCCTAGAGTTATTTTGGACTTAAATAAAATAGTTCCAACTTATAATTGGTAATATTGTTTGCAAATAAATTATTTTGGCTTTAAAATATTTAGGAAAAAGCTTTAAAAAATTACAGAAATTTGCAGAAATTACTTAAAAATTTTATTTTTCACTTTAAATCCAATAAAAACTCATAAAACTTAATAAATTTTATTCTTGACTTTTACAATCTAATAATTTAAGAAAACCAAGAAAATACTATTGAAACTCAGAAAATCATATAAAAGAATAACTTTATTAATTTTTATTTTGGTAACAGAACTTTGGGATGTTACAATCTCAACCATAGCGGGAAAGCACATCGGGAATGTCAATGTTTGAGATGAAGTTTCCGAACTGTTTTGTTACGATTAGTGCTTGCTACACTAGTTGTATCTTGTGGGTAAAGTGTACAACCTTTGCAGAGTGTTAAATCAATCTATTCGAATAGCCGCGTCCGTGGTCATGGACATGCTCGGGGATTTCACACGAGGGGTAGATTTTCATAAAACCTTTGGGATGGGAGCTATGTGATTTAAGTCATATGGCTGTGTGAAATTTTTTTGATTAGGCTATGTGTATTTGTGAAAACAAACGTTAAATTAATATTATCTATTTGTTTTGAATTATGCTTTCAATCTATTATTCGTATTCAATTGCAAATGTTGCTTTTATGCAAAAGAACCACAAAAGCCTTTTCTTTTGGAATAAGCCTGCATCTATAAATTACATTCTGTGGTATGATTTGCGAGTACGATTGTGTACTCACGCTTGTTGTAAAACTTGCGCCCAAAACTACAGAAGAGGAGGAGCCTAAGCCTGCTTTCGAGGAGGAGTTCGCCGAAGGTTGTTGATCGTCAAGGTCTGGATCCCAGTCGATTGCCTGTGGTGAATTGGTGGGATCTACACTGGAGTTATTTCCGTTCTACTGCTACTTTATTCTCTGTTAGCCCTGTGTGGCTTAATAAGTGTAAACTCGACCATAAGGTCAAAACCCTTATTTGTTATTCAAATTAATCGTTTACTTTATTTATCGCTTGTGTGGATCGATATTTACCTATGTTGACACTGTGTGCACTAGCGTGATCCTGGACTAGTGCAGTATACACAGAGGATTTCAGAATCGTAATTCTGGGTCCCGACACTGTCCTACTCAAGGTAGTTAGGATCGCGATCCTACTCTTAGAGTCTTACGGTTCTATGAACCCACGACAGCCTATCGATCCTACTCGTAGAGACTTAGGGCAATTTTTTTAGAGGCCAGGCTTTGCTGATATTTTATTTTAGAGCAAAATTTGTTGATATTAATATCTGAGAATGAAACTATAAATAAACAAGGAGCATGCAAAATATTGTATCAGTGTGGTAATGCTAGTACAAATATCTATATTATGGCATGCGCAATCTTGAGCTTGATAATGATAACCTATTTTTATTCCTGGAGTATGTCTAGCTGCTTTTAAGAAACATGCAAGTGGTAAATCATATAAGAATCATACAAACTTATAGTATAGATGTTAAATATGTGTATTTTTACAAATCCGTAGAATCGTCGATTCTATGATTTGATAATACGATTTCGATCCTACCAAAGGCAAATCGATCCAACTCGGGGTCTCGACTCTGACTACCTTGGCCTTGACCACTCTGCATTACTCGCGACAGAGCTGCACCTCCGCGTCTGCGCCCTCACCGATGATGAGGACATGACCCCTATAGATATAACCAAATTTGCTATTCTTGTTGTTCCAAATACAAGAGCCCGTACACTTTACTTAAATTATCAGGTGAGCTCATTTTTAGGAGTGTCTTTATATTATATGAACTATATGATGCTACCTAATGATGAAAATGTATATTTCTGCAGCACCACATCACTTTGTGTCCAAGCCAAGCAAGAGTTCAGGTTGGACACGTTATGGAATCCAGTTCGGCCTCCGGAGACAGCCCTGACTTCAAACGAGCATAACTTTCACATACGGACTCCGTTTGAGGTCCACGAGTACTTGATTGAAACCTTATCTCGTCCTCTTTCCAATGAATTTAGCCACACCTTCAAATTCCTACTGTGCACATTGCAATCATCAAAATAAGGTGTTGCGTCACCTGTTTGGGCCAAATTGGGCCTTGTAACCTATTTAGGCCGACCACCCCCCTTGGGCTGCACTATTTATGGTCGTACTGTTCATGTGAACAGTACATATGAATAGTACCATCCCCTTAGCTCTTGGATATGTGTGGCTCCCTATCCCCTATATAAGGAGGCCACGCCCCTCTAGTTTTTCTGGGATTTCGTTGAGTTAAGGTTTAGCCATTGTGTAAACTTCTGTTCTTTAGTTGTGTCGGATGAACACCTGTCAAGACAGCCTTCGGAATCCCACCTTATCAGTATTTCATAAATATTTACAATACATTATATTGTGTTTTATCTTGTTCTTGCGTGTTCTTCGATTACATGCAGGAATAGGCCTTCGTAGTCAGGCTGATCGCGCTTCCTGCAAGATCAATAACATCTCGGAGTTGGTTCAACAATTGCTAAGGCACAAGCGTCGTCGTACGGTTGTAGTCGGATCGCGAGAGTCACCTCCATAAAAATCGATATTTATCAATCTCATCGAAAGATCGGGACACCCCGCCTCCACCAACCGGACCCGTGCCCGCCGTGTGCATTGCACCGCGCCACACTCACATGCCCTCTTTTCCCATCGGTATTGCGCAACCCCTCCTACCTCTCTTTCGCGTGCTTCTACCGCACCCGTCGGCACCACCATCACCCTACCCTAGCACCGCCCTCGGGACCCTGCTCGGCCCTCACCTCCCCCAACGGCTCTCTCCCCCATCCCCTGGCTATTTAAGCTCCTCCTCGCATTCGCCTGGTCACCAATTGCCTCTCCATCACCTCCTTCGTCCCCGAGCGCCACCTTTTCCGTTCGTCCTCTTCGGTCGGATCATCGCCCCTCGTCGCCAATCAAGCTTCGCTACGCCCCGAGCCAAGTCACTGCACCAGGAGCACCCCGAGGGCATCTTGAACCTTCCCCAAGCCTAGCTGTGCTTCCCCTTCATCTCCGGTGAGCTCTCTGCGTCGCTCACCTCGCCGTCGCCCCAGGTCTTCGCCGACAGCCCACCTCAAGCTTCCCCGAGCTCCGCTCTCGCTTCAGGAGAGTTTCTCATCATCGATGGGTACTCCCTTAGCATTGAATTGAACCCCTCGTGCCTAGTATCACCGTAGCGCCATGATCAGTCCTTCCGCCACCGCCGAACCTCACCGCACCACTGCTCCGGTCCACCGCCGGCAATGCCATCACCACCCACCACTTCAGTTTAGGCCCCGCTCCTCCCCATTCCACTACCACCGCTGGCCGCCATGGCTCCTCTCGCCAGCAACAAGCATGACAAGGTAAGCCCAAGGGCTTCTTTGTTTTGTCGGGACCGGACCTGTACTTTGGAGCGTCTTTAAAGACCAAATCACGATCGAGTTAGGGCAAAGCAACGTTTAACTATTGATTCAATGCTGCCAAGTTTCGCTGACGCGTGGGCCTGATGCTCAGTTAATGAAGTTCATTAACCCTAGGTTTCGCTGTGACTCACTAACAAGCGGGCCCCGAAGCATTAAGTGCATAGTGCACCGAACCTTGGACCGCGCACAGAGCCCATGGGCCTTTGGTCCATGCACTGTTCCTGTGAGCCTAGCCACTGTGCAGTGGACCCCACATGTCAGAGAGAGAATTGTCTCTCCTCTGTTCTTTTTTTGGAATTAATTTCCAATTCACACTCATTTTAACTCCAAATTTAATGAAATATATTTCTAAAATTTTCTAAATTCAAGATCTTTATAATGGAAGTAGTTGTGTTCAATTTGGAGTTTATTTGATATTTCTTTTGTATTTATTTGCTTTGCTTGTCTGTTGCTCTTTTTCCGATGCGATCGTTCGAATAGAGTTCGAAGATGCGGAAGAGCCCCAATTTGATCAAGCTCAAGACTTTCAAGACCCTATTTCCTTTGACCCAGGTGAGTCAATACTTTGATCATATTGAACTTACATTTTATGCAAATTTATATTCTTTTAAAATATTAAATTGCTTGCTTAATTCCTTATGCAAATGTATGTCAAATTGTAAGGTAGTTACATGCCAACTTGATGCTATAGTATTAATATACCATCCCTTGACATTTGAATCACATGATCCCTGTCATACTAGATAATTAAGTGGTAACTTTACTAGCTATAGGTCGTATTTAAACGTCATGCTAGTCTTACTTAAGTACCAGGGCATTAATTGCCCTAAACATCATTTTTTAAATATGAAATTGTTTTGGACAGTCATTGGTGGTAAATGACTGGAATATTTAAGATAATCTAATTTAGGCTTCTCAAAACCCTAATAACTTGTTGTCACCACATCTGGGCGGATGATATGATGGATGGTGCAGATGTAGCACGAGAATTGGTGGTATGTGGTTTGTGCCGTCCAGATGACTTTAATGACTTAATCATGTGATGATCTCTCAATGTAAAGCAGTGCAACCACAAGTCTAAAATGGTGTCGACCTGTCTAAATAATTTGTTTCTACCAATGCGAGTTGCACCATTAGAGTGACCAACGTGTCGTGTCGCTGGTGTAAGCCGTCGTGGACACGGGTCGTGTCACGGGTGTAAGCCGCCGTGTGGTGCAAGAGGGGGTCTAGGTGTGGCGGATGTAGCCACTCTCAGATGAAACCTTGGCGGGTGTAATTTACACTTGGGGATACAATGCAAAGGCCTTATGATGATATCCTTAATTCACATGTCTAAGCAAACGTGTGTACATATCAAATGATTATCTCTTGTGGGTAAAGTATACAGTCTCTGCAAAGAATAAACTGTTCGAACAGCCATACCCACGGTCAAGGGCGGGCATGGGAACTTGCTCGAGTTAGTTCTACTTTAAAAACCTTTGTGAGTGGGATAAAAACTCGTCGGGTGGTTGTAGCCTTGAATTTGGATTTTTCCTGGGTGGATGTAACCCAGTGTTGATAATTGGGTGGATGTAACCCTAATAACAAAAAATAAGCATTGGTGGATGGAACTATGTAACAGGTGGATGGAACCTGCACCGTTATAAAATATTGCACAACTTACCTTTAATAAAATGTGGTTTGGTTAAAATGCTAAGTTATAGGAATTTCTATCTATAGTAATTAAAAATATTGTTTTAGCAAATAAAAGAACTCAAGCCATCCTTGTTAAGCCTTGCATGTATATCTATTGCATTCTCTGTGTTGTGCAAGCACGGTTGTTTGTGCTCACTCTCGCTCTCCCCCAAACCCTTTAGAGCTCGTGGACCAAGCACATTACTACAAGGATCCATAGATTGCTAGTCAAGAAGACGGCAGATAGTAGTTTAGTCTTTAGTTGCTCAAGTCTTGCTCTAGTCTGGCTGACTCAATCGGTGCTCGTGTTAACCCATATTTTCCAAGTCTTTGGGTAATATCAGTCGTACACAGGTTACCCCAGTCGCTTGCCTGTTGTAAGATATGCCTTCGCTCTTTTGCTTCCGCTACCGCTTTCCCAATTTATATAATGTACTCATTTGGCCTAAACAACCATATTGTAAACTCTACTCGATGCAGTCTATTTGAACTCTGAATGGTTGTATTAATGTATGGTTTGGTTTACGATTTTGTATGAAATGATTCAATGATGTTTCTGTGAGTGCTATCTACTGATCCAGGGAATAGTGTAGTGGCTTCACAGAGGATTCTGGATTGGCTAAATCCGGATCCGACAACTTCAGAGTAGGATTACTTGTCACCATAATGGTGGCGAGTCTGAATCGAATTCTGATTGTGCTCCATTCCATTGCTCGTCGGAGGAGTGGTAGTGGAGGTGGCATTCGCTTGAACAAGTGGCGGGCAAACGACTCTTGGTGGGTTGGTGCATAAGTGTAATACAAGGTAATCGAATGTCTCTTTTGAAAACCTACATCGGCCTCTTTCGTCAATCGAGTCGTTCAAGCCCGATCTAGTGGTGCTGGTAGACCCATTACGGATAGCGAATTTTCAGCGCGATTTGATTTGAGGGATACGTGACAAAATCTGCATCATATTTTGGATCCACAGCCAAAGCTTCTCGTTCCCTTTTTGAAATCTTAATCTGGACCGCTCACTCCGATCGGATGGTCAGTTGGAGACCCAGGGCCGCCTCTCCCCCGTTCTTGTTGAACACCTCACCTCCCGTGCCACCGGCCCATGGCGGAACCGCCGCCACCGCAGCCGCGATAAGCTGAGGCGGCCGTGCACAGGTGGTAGTGGCAGTGGAGCTTACACGTTCCAGCGGCGGGGTCGGCGTGGAAGGTGAAGCTTGCACAGAGGAGTTGGGGAGCCATGCAGGCACACGAGCCGACACCATCTCAGATTATCCACCGCTCATTCCTGCGAAGGCGCGTCCGCCTCCAATTCAAATGCCGATTGCTCTGCTTCGTGTCTCATACAGTCGACTCTGCCTCGGATTCAGACAGAGGTGCGCACATTCTCTTCCCGGCTGCTCTCCCCACCAGGGAAAACTGTTTTGTTTTTGAAAAACAATTGCTAGGGGGCGAAACCACTGAAATTTCAGAATTTCGACCTGAAATTTCAGTAGTGTTCAAACTGACATTTTAAATTTGGACAAAATTTGGCTGAATTTGTAACAAAAAGAGATCATAAATGCAAACAAAATATATGGAATTTACCTGGACGTCGCCGCGGCCGATATGAATTATCTCCTAAGTACTTCTGGGCGTGGCTGGCCACTTGAGTCGCTGTCCTGGTGGTCAGTTGGTCACAAAGTTCTTGGAAATGCCTCTCCAGTCCCCTTTGCCCAGCTGCCTCAAACCATCAAGGAACTTCCTGTGCTCCTTCTCAGTCCATGCGATCCCTGCAGAGATTAATTAATCACTCAATCAATTGCCGCAGGGTTCATCATATATAGAAAGCAATGACTAATTAGTAAAAGGGAGAGGAGTGAAAGGGGACGAGGCAGGTGAGGACTTGAGGTCAGAGCCAGGAAGGCTCCGGTGCACCCTGTTGTGTCGCCGTCGCCGCTTGGAGAGGACAAGGGGGAGGAGGCGAAAGGGGAGAGTGGGAGGCGTCGCGCGAGGGGCACAGGAGGTGTTAGACCATGTGGCCAACAATCCCCCCTTGATGAATACATTGACAATACTTCAAGATTTCATGATGAGAATAGGAAAATATAAAAGCTTCAAACCAGGTCATGAAAAGCCGAAAAGCCAAAAAGCCAGAAAAGCTCCCCCTCAACACAAGGGAACCAAATTGGATTCTCCCCCTTTGGCAATGTAATCATCAAGAAGCATCAAAGAAAGAATAATTCTAAGAAAGAGCAATGAGAGTAAAAATCAAGAAGCTTTGTAGATTATCCAAATCACTTTGCATTGATTTAATAGAGTAACCAAGTCATCTTTTTAGTAGAGCTATCAGGATCATATAAAGTCATATACCATATAGCAGTATCAAAACAAGTCTTTCGAATGATTAGGCAATTTAAATTAATGGCAAACATCTCAACAATGATCAAATCGCTTATAGGGAGCACAATGCGATATCACAATGAAAAGTTAAAGCCTAAAAGTGAAGCAAATTTTAAATCTAGATGAGTTAGCAGTCTCATGTAACAACCTATTGCTCCACACTCAATTCTTAAGCATGTGGCATGCTTGTAGCATACTTCTTTTCACTGTTGGCATACTTGAAGCATACTTCTTTTCATTTGAGCACTTTCTTTGTATTATATAGATACATATGTATGTATCGCATGCTTGAAGCATACATCTTTTCATTTGAGCATATTTTTTTTTATAGAGATACATATATATGTATGGCATGCTTGAACCATGCATCTTTGCAATTGACTTTTTCTCATTGTTTTTTATATATAACATGCCAAATTGAGTGATCATAAAAAGATTGCAATAACAGACAAACAAGCCTCAACCAAGATTTAAAATAAGACTCACAATCAAGCTAGTCCTTTTCGTTGAACATCGCAAAGTAATAACTATAATCAATCTAGTCAACGTATTCTGTCATGTCATGCTTTAGTTCAAATATGACAAATTAATTAAAATCAGTCATGATCAAAGCTACACAGCACATGAGTAAATATAATAACGAGAGCTCTACAACTCATTTGATTTCAATGGCTTGGACTTGATGAATTGTTTGACAAGAAAAATAAACAAAGCTTCTGAAATTTAGACAATAAGCTCCCCCTCAGAATAATCTCATATGATGCAACACACCCAACTCACTTCGCAAAAGAGCAAACCGTGCATAATCAAGCGGTTTTGTGAGAATATTAGTAACTTGAGAATCTGTATCAATAAAATACAAAACAACATCTCCATTTTCCACATGGTCTCTAAGAAAGTGATACCAAATATCAATATGTTTGGTTCTTGAATGTTGCATAGGATTTTTAGCAATACTAATAGCACTAGTGTTATCACAGAAAAGTGGTACACTATCCATTTCTAAGCCAAAATTCTTAAGTGTAGATATCATCCAAAGCAATTGTGAGCAACAGGAAGCGGCAGCTACATATTCAGCCTTAGTAGTGGAAAGTGCAACAGACAGCTATTTTCTAGAAACCCATGAAACAAGAGATGTGCCTAAAAAGTGATATGTGTCAGAAGTACTCTTCCTATCAATTCTACAACCCCCAAAATCTACATCTGAATAAGTTCTAAAGGTAAGGTATGATGAAGAAGAATACCATAAACCAAATTCTAAAGTTGACCGAAGATACCTGAAAATTCGCTTAACTGCCTGACGATGTGAAATACGTGGGGAAGCTTGAAAATGGACACACAGACATACAACAAAGTGAATGTCTGGCCTAGAAGCAGTGAGATACAGAAGTGAACCAATCATGCTTCTGTTTTCTTTTTTATCAACAGGCTCTCCATCCTCGTTAGGGTCTAACATTGCAGTGGATCCCATTGGTGTGGAGACTGGTTTGCTTGTCCCCATGTCGAAACGACAAAGTAGATCCTTGGTGTACTTGGTTTGATGAACAAAAATACCGAGCTTTGATTGTTTGATCTGAAAGCCTAGGAAGAACGTGAGTTCTCCCATCATGCTCATTTCAAATTCCCTGCTCATAGTATATGAAAACTTGAAAACAAGAGCATGAGAGGAACCATCAAAGATGATATCATCCACATAAATCTGAATGAGTAAAAGATCATTGCTGTCGACGATCAAGACGTCGATCTTACGAAAAGAAAAGGAGAAAGTGACGTGGGAAATCTAAGGAAATAATGGGACTGCTCTTTTATTAATATGAATTGGGTTTTTACAGGGTATGCTCTGAGAACACTGCTTGTTCCCTTACAATCTCAGACCTACTACCCGAATCTACTGTTTGTGCTTTAGTCTGATAGCTCTATCATCTCTTCCTCTCCCTCGATCCGTCCAGGTTTCATCTTTAAATAGCCCTCGAAGAGGTGGCAGTTACTTCCGAAGAAGACGTTTGATGCGAAGCGTTGCGTCTGGTCGGAGTCAAGTGACGGTTGATAAAGGATCAACCGTTCGACGGTTATATGTCTATAAGACATATAACCGCATGGAGGTTGTTTGTCAGTGTGTCTGGATAAGAAATGTCGTATGGTATGGAATATGCACGTGCTCCATTCGTCATACGGTAAAGAATATACTTGGAATCAGTTTCAAGTATCAGTTCATACCTTTTAAGAGCAGTTCTCCTGGTCGGGAGCTAGGCTTAGGCCTTCGTCCTACCAGGATACCCATTATGTAACCTTTGGAATCTCTACGACCAGTGGGGTCGTGTACCTCAGGGGTTATGACCACGAAGACGTATGGTCTTTTATATATTAAAAATAATATATAGAGGTTTTAATCCTCGTCAGCTAGCCCCCGAACTTTAAATATATAGGTCGTGTGAACACTTTTCTTCAGATGAAGTCGTATCGGGTTGACGTTCATTTAAATGCAAGGGCATTTGAAGCGGTTTGTATTCACTTTAAAGTTGAGAACTTTGCCTTGGGAATTGAAGAGTTTTTGTGTCCGTTGGACTTTTTTTGGGTAACTCCTTATTGCAGTTAGAAATTCCGAAGCTTATAAAAACCCCTTTGTAGACTTAGGGTTTTCTCACTTCCTGCTTTCCTTCTTCATCTCCCGAGTAAAAACTGCTTTCGACCTCCTTTTCTTTCCCCACCTGAAAGAAATCTGACCATGTCGGACCAAATCACCAACTGGTTGGTTTTCGACTTGAGTGAGAAGATGCTAGAGAGCTTGGAGAAGATCGGAATGCTTCCCAACAAGGATCTGATTTCTTGGAGATCTGGGTTAGGGAACATTCCCCGAGTAGTGAAGATGGAGAAATCCCTGTTTTTCTTGTATATGTTGAATGCGGATTTAGGCTACCAATTCACTCATTCCTTCCCAAAGTTTTGGAGTATTATGGAGTTGAATAGGTGAATCTTGCTCCTAATGCTATCGCCAATCTCAGCATCTTTATTTACCTCTACGAAGCGTACTTGGGGATTCCAGCAGATCTGGATCTATTCAGGTACTACTACAGGATGACAAAGTCTGGGAAGACGATTGGGACGCCTGGAGAGTGCACCTTGCGCCTCCATGACGGAAAAGCCGATAAGTACATATTTATGTACTCAAAATCCTCGCGGTCGTCGTGCAAGAAGAGCTGGTTCTATACGAAGATCACGAAGAAAGACAGTCTTTATTATTCTGGTAAGAAGGCGGTCGAGAATCCGAGATGGCGCTCCTCTACAGAAAAAGAGGGAAAAATAAAGAGATGGGCTGAAGCAATCAAGCTTCTTAGTGTCAAGGGTCTAACATCTTGGCACGTAGTGAAAGATTTTTCCACGCGCCGGGTTAGTCCTTTGAAGGCCCGAGCACACCGGATGCTCTAGTATATTGGTCGTGACGATACGACCAAAGATTCCAAAGACGGTAAGCCATGAATGATTCCGACCAGTTTACCTATCTTAGTTGATTATTTTCGTATCCTTAAATCTTTTATTTTACCTTTACAGCTCTATCTTCTGATGAGATTAGAAGCCGGATCAAAATGATCTGCACCGGAGAGCCTAGCGACAAGGCTAGTTTCCCCCGGATCTTAGCGGTTGTTTCCGCTGAAGAGAGGATTGAAAGACTTAAGGTGAGAACATCAACCGTTTTTTGTTATCGTACGTATTATTTCTGATCGGTATACCATAAATCCTTTTTGATGTGTAGTCGATTGGGTTGAGGATCAATAAGGTCACTGAAAGATGTGAGCCGATTGATGATCCGACCACCCCTTCGACTATACAGGATGTCAACCTTCCAAATGTAGGAGACTGAACATAAATAATATTTTAGATAAGTGATGTTCATCACCCAATTATCTTTGATGATATATTATGCGGTTGCCATACCTTCCAGCAAGGTAACTGAAGACCTACCAGTACCTACTGAGGTTACTGTTTTGGAGGTCGACGAATCTACATCTATTGATCCGGCGATCAGGGACCTCGACCAAATGGTCGCGGATATCGCTTCTAATTTCCGATCAGTGGATGTGCAAGATCTAGTCAACCCTACCGGTTTAGAACCGGTGAAATCTGTTGAAAAGAAGAGGAAGGCCAGCGCAACGGACATTGCTTCGATGCGTTACAAGGGTAAATTCAGAAAATCGACCAGGTATATATATTAAATGAAGAGGTCGTATATATACATACCTTGGATCTTTCTTACCTTCTCTTTTTTTTTGTAGATCTTCTGGTGTTCCAGTCGTGTCCGACTAGAGCACTCCTCAGGAAAAGGTTTCTGGGGAAGAGGTGGTCGTGGAGGTTCCTGATCAGGATACTCCTAAAACTAAAACTGCCGAGGATAAGGTAGTAAAAGAAGCCCCGAGCGGTGTTTCAAAGATCTCTCAGATCCTCTAGTAATCCTTACTCCTTCTCCGGAGGTAGTAATCTCCAAAGATCTTCAACAGGTTCCACCTCCTCCTGAAAATGCTTTTCAGGTTAACAAATTCCCTTTTTCTCCCCGATTTATCGAGGATAAGGAACTTGATGAAGCCTGGGGAAAAATATCGAACCATCAAGCTGAGATTGGTCCAGATACAATTTTTTCGAATATAATGACATGGCAATTCGGGTAAGTGTTCTACGACCATCCTTACAACTCTTTCTTTTCAAGTTTCTTTGAAAACTTATCAAAGAAAGGGATTTTATTTTTGTAGCACATGGTCGAGAAATATGCTGTGGTCGGAGGACTAACCCAGCAAATAAGATCTTTGGAGCAGAAACACTCCGATCTGAGAAGTAAGAACATTTCTCTTTTAGTTTGACTTCCTAAATTTTATCATCTTGTTTCTTCTTATAACTTAATCTTCTCTTCCTATCATATTTGATAGATTTGGAGAAAAATAAATAAGAGATTGTGGCCAAAGAAACTATAATTATAAAACTTAGGGAAGAAAATCAAGAAAAAGACCGGTCGATCAAGCATGCGATGACCAGGCAAAAGGAGGTTTTCGACTCTTGTGAGAGGAAAATTAAAGGTAACTGATTGTAGATTTAACCAGTATTCCATAACTCCAATTGTAAAGAGTATGTTAACTTCTTTTTATCCACTCGTGTAGAAAAAAACTGAAGTACTTGAACGAGCGAAAAAAAAACCCTCAAGTTTGAGCGTGGCCAAGGGGCTGAACTCGATCGGAGTCTTGAAGACAAAGTCAATGCTCTGAACAAGATGCTCTTCGACCTGGGGTCGGGAACGCAACTGCCCATTCTAAGATATCCTTCAGAGAGAATCAATTTTCTCAGCTATCAACTTGAAGATCTCAAGGAGGTAATAACACTCTTTCGAGAGAACCATGTTAAGACAATGAAGGAAGCTATCGTGAATGGAGGTCTAACTAATCAATTTAACACAAAATAGCAATGCATACATAGAAGTTAAACAAAATATTAGACTTTAAAAGTAATGGGATCAATGGGAAATGATCAAATCGCTTGCACGCTTGTCGTTGCTCAAGTTGCATGCGGATCGTTCTCGGGTTACCGCAAATGTCGAAGCCTAAGCGAAAGAGCGAAAACAACCAATAAGACGAGCAACACTTAAACAAAAGAGCAAGCAAAAATTATCCAAATGCGACGAAATGTATACACAAGGTAAAATACGAATATACCTAGTCATAGAAACTGGAAAAACCTAATTTGGATTTGTGGTGCAAAAGATATTCCTTAAAAACCTATTTTCGGCCATAATTAGGTACTGTAGCAAAAACATTTTCTAGAAAGATTTTGAAGCTGAAACTTTTATGGTAGCTACCTACTGGTATAGTGATAAGCCATATAAAATTTCAGGTCATTTGGGGTTATATTGAAAGAGTTATGATTTGTCTAAATTGTTTTAGGGTATTACACTAAAATATGATCCTTATGATTTTTAAAAACAGTAAAATTTGTGAAACCAGTTTTCCTAGGAAATACACTATCAGTGGAAGCTAATCCAATTGGATTCATACAAAAATCAGCTATAGATTAAAAGTTATGCATTTTACAAGTTTGCTAAAAGTTCTGAAAAACAGTATTAAGTTCACTTGTTTACTATTTTTGAAAATGGTTTTCCAGATTTGATCATGGTCTACAATTATTTTTCTACTTAATTTCAAGGTATAAGGAAGCTAACAAAATTGGAATCATCTAATTTGGATCTATAGTTACAGAGATACAAAAATGACAAGACCCTAATGTTCTTCAGTTTTTGGACTTAGCATTTTCGGGGATTTTCCTAACACCCGGAGACGTGGACGATTGAGAGCCGTCGATCTCAGATCCAACGGACAATATTGAACCAGGCCAACACACTCCTCACGCGCGCAGAACAGAGGGCCGACGTGGAGGCTCCAGGGTCGTTGATCTCTGGATCCAACGGCCGAAGACCAGCCACGTCGCTCCCGCAGCGTTGTCGTCCGACAACAGAACCGGCGACACCGCTCGCTTGCCTGGCGCGACGCCGGCGAGCTGGGCTGCGGTGGCGCGGGCTAAGTGGCAAAATGGGAGCGCAATACCCTGCGTGCACGCCGCCACCAAAACACCACCGAGATGACCTACACCGCCGCGCAAGAAAGAGGGGCGAGACGATCCCGCAGAAAGCGACAACCGCAGAACGCTGGGGCTAAGCCCCACTATCTGCGCGCTAGCTCTTGGAGGGTGCCGAGACTCACCGGAGGTCGCGGTGAAAATAAACCGGCCGAGGGGTGCTGGCGGCGGAGGACGAGACGAGCGGCGAGGCTTCACGCGAGGAGAAATCGGATCAAACAAAGAAGAGTGGGTGATGCCAATAGCTTCTCAACACCCCGAGGAGGTCCAATGAGAGCAATAGAGAAATGAAGGTCTTACTGTGGCTGGAGACGAAAAGAGGCGCCGCGCCGATTTGGGGAAATCAAAATCCCAGTGCTCCGTTGAAGCAACTTTGAAATGGAGCGGTTGTTAAGCACCACCGAGGTGAGAGGAAGGTGCAGAGCAAGGAGGGAGCCGAGGAACCACTGGAGCACTGGGTTCACCGAAGCTCCGGGCAACAATGGCGGCGAGGAGATTTGGCGCTGGGAGCTCCACAAGGGCGTGGGTGCACGGAGAGCTCAAGGGTGTGTAAAGGAGGATAAAGGAGGACAAGGGGCTTAAGTAGGCTGAGTAGCAAGAGAGCACCGTTGCTCGCCTCGGAGTTCCAGCTGCCACGCGCGTCGCCGTGGCGACGGAGCGATTGAGACGACAACTTCGCGGGCGGTGGGTAGGACGGGCATTTAATGCGCTGCAGAGAGTCGTTGACGAAGACGGAGGTGACAGGCATCGCGCACCACGCCGGCTCCGCCATGGCTCGGCCGCGCGGCGAGAGGAGGACGGCGATGGCCACCGTCCGATTGCATCCAGCGCTCCGTGGCGATCGAGTTGAAACGGTCGCGCACAATCGTCCACCGTCCGATGGGGATCCAACGGCTGAGAATCAGAGGCAACCGGAGTTGTCCGAATGCTTACACGAATGAGAGTCGTTCGATGGAGATCCAACGGCTGATGACGCGCGCGCTCGCTCAACCGCGCCGGGTGCAATTAGTTGGCTCGATCGAGTCAGTTGGCTCGAGCCCGAGTCTGACTCGCACCCGAGGAAC
Source organism: Ampelocalamus luodianensis (assembly GCA_036346255.1). Taxonomy (NCBI): domain Eukaryota; kingdom Viridiplantae; phylum Streptophyta; class Magnoliopsida; order Poales; family Poaceae; genus Ampelocalamus; species Ampelocalamus luodianensis. The sequence goes on along the minus strand of CM070629.1, from coordinate 17,983,055 downwards.
AGTGCAAACCAGTTAGGGTTTGATTTTTGAACTGAAACTTTGGGGATTTAATTGGGGCATCAAATCAACTCCAAAATTTATGAAATTTTAACTGGAGCTTCCTAACCTTAGGGTTAACCTTCCATAAAATTTTTAGAGATTTTTGTGCACTGGGATTTTCTCAAGAAATTCCAGAAGGTTATTTCAGAGGTTTGACCAAGGTTTGACTTGCCTCTAACATATTTCAAATAATTTCCAAAAATTATGAAATAATTCAGAGGTGTCACAAGGCAACCTTAGAACCTAGGAAAATTATTTCCAAGGGTTTGACGCAAGATTTCACCCAGAAGGTTTTGACTTGAGATAAATGAGGATTTTGATTTTGAATTTCCCAAAATTCCTTTACAAGAATTTCAGAAAAGTTTCAAGAGTAAAAGGATGAAGGAAAAGTTTTAATTTACCCTCATTTTATTACATTTGAAACACAAGCCAAAATGGGGATGTTACATTCGTCACGCTCTTCAAATCACTAAAGTGGTTAGGCAGTTGATTCGCTAATACTTGCAAATCGATTATCTTCTGGACTTCAATTGTCTTCTAGACTTCAATTCAATTATCTTCTGGACTGCAATTATCTTCTGGACTTCTCTATTTGCTTCACTAGTGCTCGGGTCATATGCATAGATTTCAATTATCTTCTGGACTTCAAATATCTTCTCGACTTCAATTATTTCCCGACATTATTATCAAGGGTTGATTTCCTCCCCCTAATGACGGGAAACTAATCTCATCTATTGTACTATCAACGAATCGGGCATTATGCAAATCTCCAGTCATATGGTCCAAATACTTGATTATGGATGCTGTCTCATAACCAACGTATATCCCAGACTTTCGGAGAAGACCCAATGTAGTTCGCTGCGGTGGTGGTATAGGTATATACCCTTGCAACCAAACCTGCGAAGATGAGAAGTTTTCGGTGCTGACCCTTACGCTAGTTGCAAAGGTGGATGGATGTTATAGGCCGATGGTCTAAAATTGATGAGTGCTGCTATGAGCAGGACTGCGTGTCCCCAACATATAGTTGGTAAATTACAATTCTTCAAAGTTCTGCTAGTCCATTCTGGGTGCGGATGTGTGGTATAGAATGCTCAACTTTAATTCCTATTTTCATATAATAATCATCAGATGCCTTCGGAGTACATTCTCCGACGTTGTCCATTCAGATGGACTTCACGTGATGATCAGGGAAATTATTTTTTTCAATTGTTAATTATCTGCGAGATTTAGCTTTCCAAAAGCATGGTTTCTCATAGACAATAAACATACGTGCGACCATTCCGAGGAAGCATCGATGACCACCATAAAATACCTAAATGACCCTTACAGGGGCTGTATAGGACCGTAAAAAGTTCTCCCTGGATACGGTCCAGGAATGCAGGGACTTCATTCTTCGCTTTCAGAGCGAAAAGTCTAGTAATTAATTTCCCGGTGGCACATGCGGGGCACACAAAATCTTCCAGATTCGGGAAATTCTTTATATTCATATTATGTCCCTGTGAATTGTTAATTATATCTCTCATTATCCTAAGACCCAGGCGGCATAATCTATCATGCCAGAGATAGAAAAGTTCAGAGCTTCTAAATTCGATTTTCAAGGCGTTATAGGTCGCAGTGCCTTAATATTAGTGTAGTATAGCCCAATTTCATATGAAGGAAGATATTCTAATGCCATTTTTCACTTTCTTCACGCTTTGTAATGAGCATGTATTCTGCACCATACTCTTCTTCTCTCTACATGGAAACCGTTAGCGCAAATATCCTTGAGAGTTCTAGTCGATTCAGGTACAACAAGTCTTCTTCAATGACCAAAGTTGTGCCGTTGGGAGTATAATTATGGCCCTTCCCGAGCCTATTATACAAGTATCACGTCACGATCGTCGTAAGACTACCAAAGATTCTTGCCGATCGACCGAAAAATTTCGTTTCTCTCGGATGGTATTCGTTGTGCCGCTACATGCTAAGCACACTTCCTCCATAGGCGCCACACGCGTTCTAATATAATGTACTTTATTAATATGTAGCGAAAAGCAAGCAACACATAAATAAAATACTTGATATCGAGCGTAACTTGCTATTATAAACACGGGAAAATAAGTCTTGCAGGACTCATAATAAGAATTTAATGCTTTTGCTCTTCTAGAGCTTGCAACCATTATTCAATAATTCAAAATTCTACTTCAATTACAAACTGCAGGTTTCTATAAAAAGGTTCCGAGTGCAATGTGTGCACTGGATCTAATAGGTGAAGCATTCAGGCACTTCTGCCTAAATCGGCTCCATGCGCGATCTTCTCCTCTTGGGCAGCTACGGCCGTGGCCGCGGCGATGTCCAAAAGAGGGATGATGGGGCAACTGCTGGGCTATCCTCATCCATAAGTGCAATTAATAGGTGTGTGTCCTGTATGCCTTCAATGGCAAGGTGTGACACATGCTGTCATTTGCCGTCTTCTTAGACTGGAAAACGTCAATAACGTGCGACGCACGACCTTACCCTTCTTGCTCCTCTCATTCGTGAGAGGTTTCATTACCTTATAGCTGCTAGTAGTGGCTTCATGGCCAACATTGCTACTAGGTGTCTGCGAGATGTAGTTCTTTCTTAGAGCATTATCTTGAGCTTTCGCAACTTGCATGATGTCAATTAATTCGGCATACTGCATGTAGCCGTCTTGACGATAGTTGCGTGCGGATTATACCGCGTTCGGGTGAAAGGTAGAAAGTCTTCTCCATTTTCTGCTCAAAATTGAAGACTGATACAAATTCTATACAAATTCTGGCCATACTGGGTCAGTTATTCGAACTACTGGTTCATGATGCCAGTCATATTTATATTCATACAAAAAGTTCAAAGGATTACTACTGGTAATCTGCATAAAATGGTTGCAAAATTCTCACAATGCTCTCCGAACTCCTGGTTTAAGATCCCGTATTTTTCTATGCATTTTTCATGATTTACTGTAATTTCCAGTGATTAAAAGCAATATAAATAATTACAGATAATCAAAACAGTAAATACAGTAATAAATAGCATAGAAATAACAACAACAAGAATAAATACGCTTCAAAGTTCAAAAAATATGCAAAAATTTGGATTCCCGTGGCCCTTTTCTCCTGGAAAGTGGCTTTTCGGCGAAAACTGCAAGTTTCAGGGGTTAAAACGCGAAATTTCAGTTCTGAGGAGGATTTGCGCGTAATTTTCATATTTACCGAGGGGTTTTTCGCAAAATTCCATATTCGCGAAAAAAATTCTCGTAATTTCCAGAAATCTGAGGGTCCTTTCTGCAAAAATTTCATTATTCGCAAACTTCCCCGTAATTTCCAGAATTCCGAGGGTTAATTTGCAAAATCGGGATTTTCTTTCCCTCCCCCCTTTTTTTCAAAAATTCCGGCCCAAAAAAAAAATTTGCCAGCCTTCGTGGGCCGGCCTTTGGGCCATATCTGCTCGGCCCATAAGAGAGGCCCAACCGGCCGGCTTCAAGAGCACGGGGTAGGGTTTCCCCTACCCTCAGCTCTAAACGGCGGCGGCGGCGGCTGCTTCAAAAGAAGACCCGAGGCGGCCGGCGGCGGCGGCTGCGCTCATGCAAGCTTCGGCAGCGTGGCCGGCGGCCGCAGCGGCGGTTGGCGCCATGGCGGTGGCGCGCGCGCGGCACGGCCGGCGCAGATGGCGCAGCGCGACGGCGAGGGCGCACGGCATGGCGGCGTGGTGGCGCGCGCGCGCCGGCCGGCAGGCGGCGCGCCGCCGATCGCTGGCCGGAGGCTTGTGGTGCCGATCGGGCGCCCGTGCGGGTGCGCGGCGGGCATGGCTACTGCGGGCGATGGCGGAGCGGCGCGGCGGCGGCGCGCGGCGAGAGGTGGGTGGCGCGCGGTACGCGTCGCGGCGGCGGCGGCGGAGGCGCCGGGCGGCGGGGCACAGCTCAAGCGGCGCCTTCATGGCGCTAACGGCTCCTGTGGCGGCCAGGCGCATGGCGCGGCGCCGGCCGGAGGGCTTCGCGACGCAGCGACACCGTCGCGTCGGTGGTAAGCGACTCGGTGGCGTGGGAGAAGCGCGCATGCGCTGCGGCCGCGGTCCGGCCGTCGCGGCCGGGACCGGCGATGGCGTTGCGCGCCGTGGCTCTCATCTTTTCTTTAGTGCATGTGGACGATCTGGTGCCGGAGGCGCGCCGCGTCGGGTGGCCATGCGAGGCCGTCGGCGGTGGAGATGCGGCTCCGAGCCATACGGGCCGCTGGCAATTTTTTCTCGTATACTGCTCATGTAATTACCGCCACACGCAATTCTCGCTCACATGTGGTACTCGCTCATGCGCGACATCGCTCACGTGATGCTATTATCGTTCCTGCAATTACCGACCGGCTTGACCGGCGACTTCAAGTCGGCTAGCGGTAGATTAGAACGTATTTGCAACTTTTAATCTACGATACAATCGATATCCACTCTTTCATGCAATCTACCAATCAACATTGTGCCGGCGACTTCAAGTCTGCTCGCGGTAGATTAGAGCGAATTTGCACCGTAGAAAACCAATCTAGAAAGCCAAATTTGCAGAATTGAAAGCAATCTAGAAAAAGCGATTCAATCTACGAGTGTCGTTCATCGACGGTTACCTTTTCGATGCGAGGAGAGTCGATCGTGCTGATAACGTGTTGAGGAACCGTCGCTGGCGAGTCCAGTCCGAGCGATTACCTCGTAGACAAGCGTAGAATCGTAAGAACAATGTATGAACAACAAGAACAGAATAAGAGATTGAACACAGAGATATAGGGGGACGTCTTGCTTCTCTTTATTCCTTCATCCATCGATCAATCCTTTACAATGAATAGCACCCCCTATTTATAGGCTAGAGACCCAACTAGGGTTTGGGATGAGGAGCCCACCTTGGGCCAGGACTCCTGGTCCTGGGCCCGGTTTCTTAACACATTTTTCGCCTAACCGTGCTATGAAACGACTTAGCGCTGCCATACAACTGGTTAGTTTCTGAACTTCCTTCTTTGTGGTCGGATCGTGCATTTGGTCAATGGCGATGATTTTTGCTGGGTTTGCTTCGATGCCTCTAGCCGAAACTATCTGTAGACTAAAGGTCTTTTGCATCAGAGCCAGGTTGTAGGTCCGTGGTATTTGAAATGTTAAATTTGACACACTATACACAGTAGGAGGGAATGGGTCAATGCATTGCACTACGCTACTGTTGAATTTATGATTACTCTTGTGTTGTACTTACTAGTTAAACTGTACTTGTGGTCCTAGTTATTGTAAGTGCTTATTGTTTGATTGTTCTTGTTGTGATGTTTAGAGATGGCTAGGGGTGGAGGCCGCGGTCGTGGTCATGGCGGCAGGAGCCGGCGAGGCCGTGCAACGCCCGCCGTAAGTTCAACTCCGTGGCGTGGGAGCTAGCCCTGCAGAGTCAGAGGAAGAGGTTGCTTCAGCGGTACAGGAGAATCAGGCCCCACCAGCTGTGCCCGTTGTTGCTCCTATGGTGGCCCCTACAGCGGCACCTACGGTGTTTGCCATGGGACTACATCAGTGGAACGCTTTGAGGCTGGACACCTTCGACGGGTCGGCCACGCCAGTTGATGCAGCTAACTGGCTGTGACACATGGAGAGGCACTTTGGAGCTCTGGGGATGACTTCAGAAATGAGGGCTCAGTTTGTGGCTTTCCAATTGAAGGGGCAGGCAGATATCTGGTGGGAAGGAGTCTTGATGGCTAGGACCGCAGCTCATGGACCAGTTACCTGGGAGCAGTTCGTTGAGCATTTCGGGAGGAGGTTTTATCCAGCTTCATATGTGGAGAGGATGGAAGTGACTTTACAAAATTACAAGCAGGGCAAAATGACAGTGATAGAGTATGAAATGGGTTTTAATAACCTGGTTCGTTTTGTTCCAGCTGTGGCCACGAATGATGAAGAAAAAGCCAAGAGATTTCGTAGAGGGCTCAGGCAAGAGTTCCGTCAGGTGTTGGGAGCATTGGAGTTGCGGGATTTTAGTTCTCTGGTAGAACAAGCCAGGGGCATGGAACTGGAGATGCAGCTTGGTGAGGAACTGCCAGGAGCGGAAGGCGTCGTGGTTTCTGAAGGTGCGGTGGCGGCGGAAGAGGGTTACGCAATGGGGTGGGACATTCCAGAGGCCCACTTCCAAGAGGTTCAAAGGGCCGCAGAAATCATTCAAGACCAAGTTCACAGGGGCTCAGTCTTCTTCCACCTCGCGAGCGTCGACGTGTGCTCCTAAGTTACGTCCGGTCCCAGGGCAGGGCATGAAGTGCTTCAAGTGTGGCAACGAGCATAGGGCTTCAGTGCGTGCACCGGTTGGGTCTTGCCGCCATTGTGGTCGGGAGGCCATAAGGCATTGGTCCATCGGCGGAATCCCGCCAAAGATCATCAAGTGGGAGCTGTTCGATGTCGGCGCCAGCGCCACCGCTTCTTCTGGGTCGGTGCAGATGTTAGCGGCTACTCCTACACAGACTTGGGCACCGCCTCAGCCATACCTTCCTGCTCCTGGAGGAGCCCCACCACCAGGGTACTTTTGGTCGTCCCCTCCCGTGGCCCCATTTCCAGTTGTGGCGCCTTCAGCACCTCCAGCAGTTGTCGTACCACCGTACCAGGGTGTCGAAGCTCCTACCGCCCCAGCAGCAGTCTCCTATCCTATGCCGACGACGGAGACGGTGGGTCGTCCTGATGTGGTGACAGGTACACTCTTAGTGGACTCAGTGGAGGTACTTGTTCTTTTTGATTCAGGAGCTACCTTTTCTTTTGCATCACTAGATTTTGTTAGAAGGGCGAATTTGAGTATGCAGCCTATAGCTCAGTCAGTTCTAGTTAATTCTCCTGGGGGAATTCTTTCTAGCTCCACCGTTTGTTTTGGTTGTGTGATTTCGATAGATGGAGAGGAATTCATTGCTAATTTGATGGTTATGAAGATGGAGCTGTTTGATGTTATCTTGGGTATGGATTGGTTGCATAACCACCGTGTTGTCATCTCTTGTTTCTGGAAGACAATAACCTTGCAAGCTCCGTCTGGGCAGGAGATAGTATTCCAATGTAGCGCCCCATCTTACTCTCTTTTTGTGTTGGCTAGCTTGTTTCCTGGTGGTCGTGCAGCGAAGAGTGGGTTTCTTTTGTCCCTAGTGGGGAAGCCGAGTTTGTCTTTAACAGCAGAAGTTATTCCGGTTGTTCGGGAATTCTTAGATGTTTTTCCAGCGGAGTTGCCAGGGATGCCCCCACCACGTCCAGTGGAATTCCGAATTGATTTAGAACCGGGTGCTCGACCGGTTTCTATGACCCCATACCGACTGGCACGTCCCTTCCAGGAGGAACTAAAGAAGCAGTTGGATGATCTAAGGGCGAAGGATCTTATTCGACCTAGCGTATCTCCGTGGGGAGCTCCGGTTCTGTTTACCAAGAAGAAGGATGGTAGTTGGCGCATGTGTGTCGATTACCGTGCTCTCAACCAGCTGACCATCAAGAATAAATATCCTTTACCTCGCATTGAAGATTTATTTGATCAGTTGAGAGGGGCAAAGGTATTTTCAAAGATAGACCTTCAGTCGGGTTATAATCAGATTCCTGTCCGAGAGGAGGATATTGAGAAAACGGCGTTCTCTACAAGGTATGGGCACTTTGAATTTAAAGTTATGTCCTTTGGACTGACGAATGCCCCTGCTGCTTTCATGGAGACTATGAACAGGATGCTGCATGAGTATCTGGATGATTTTGTTGTCGTCTTTATTGATGATATTCGATCTATTCAAAGACCGGTTGAACATGAGCGCTATCCGAGGTCGGTGTTGGAGACGTTAAGAGAGAATAGGTTCTTTGCCAAGCTTAAAAGTGCGAGTTCGATGTCCGGTGGGGTTCTTGGGGCATATTATCAATGATAAGGGAATATCGGTGATCCAAGTAAAATTTCCACGATGGTAGAATGGGGAAGGCCACCAACGCCAAAGAAGTGAGAAGTTTCCTTGGTATGGCGTGCTATTATCGGCGTTTTGTGCGTGATTTCTCCATCATTGCGGCCGTTATCCGTGCTCACACGTATGATGTGAAGTTTCGGTGGGATGATGATTGTGAACGCAGTTTTCAGACTTTGAAGGAAAGGTTGGTGACTGCTCCTGTCCTTACTATTCCTGAGCCCGGGAAGCGATTCACAGTTTATTCTGATGCTTCTCGAGTTGGTTTGGGCTATGTCCTCATGCAAGATGGTAAGGTTCTGGCTTACGCGTCTAGACAGCTGAAGAAACATGAGCAGAACTACCCAACACATGATTTAGAGTTGGCTGCGGTAGTGTTCGCCTTGAAGCTTTGGAGGCATTATCTTTATGGTGAGTCTTGTGATGTATTTACTGATCACAAAAGCCTTAAATACATCTTTACGCAGAGGGACCTGAAGCTAAGGCAGCGTAGATGGTTAGAGCTAATCAAGGATTATGATCTCACAATTCAGTATCATCCAGGCAAAGCCAACGTGGTGGCTGATGCTCTTAGTCGCAAGGCGACGCCTGCTACACTGATTGTCTAATTGCGGATTTTGACCGCATGGGGATAGCTTATTGCTATGCAGGTACGGCTCATGTCGAGACCCAGTTGATTTTAGAGTCAGCCATTCCAGAGCGCGTGCGGGAAGCACAGCAGAGTGACCCGTTATTGCAGAGGGTCAGGAAACGTCTGGATTTGGGCAAAGAAGGAGATTTTAGTTTGGATGGGTCTGGAACTTTGCGATTTAAAGGTTGCTTATGCGTGCCGCAGAAGGCAGAAGTTAAGGATGACATTTTAAGGGAGGCACATCGCACTCCGTATACTATTCATCTGGGTGAGACAAAGATGTACCGTGATCTGAAGCAGAACTTCTGGTGGAAAAGAATGAAAGTGGATATTGCTAATTATGTAGCCTCTTGTAGCGTTTGTCAGCAAGTGAAGGCAGAACATAAGCGTCCGGCAGGGTTATTGCAGTCATTAGAGATCCCCCAATGGCCATGGGATGATATCTCTATGGACTTCGTTGTTGCGTTGCCTCGTTCACCGCGAGGTAAGGATGCGGTTTGGGTTATAGTGGATCGATTCAGCAAATCCGCACATTTTATTCCCATCCGCACGACCAATTCAGCTAGTGACTTAGCCCCTATCTATGTGCGGGAAATTGTAAGATTGCATGGAGTGCCAAAGACCATAATTTCTGACAGGGATGCCAAGTTCGTATCCAAGTTTTGGGAGAGATTGCAGAATGCTTTGGGCACACAACTCCGTCTGAGTACAGCATTCCATTCTCAGACAGATGGGCAGTCAGAGCACACTATTCAGACCTTGGAGGACATGTTGCGGTCCTGTGTCCTGTCCTGGAAGGGTAGTTGGGAGGATCAGTTGCCATTGGCAGAATTTGCGTACAATAACAGCTATCAAACAAGCATAAAAGCCGCTCCGTTTGAGGTTTTGTATGGGCGTAAGTGCAGGTCACCCCTTTGCTGGGAAGCCGTGGGTGAGAAGGCAGTTTTGGGTCCAGATTGGTACAAAAGACGGTTGAACGAGTGGCCTTGGTGAGACAAAACATATTAGCAGCTCAGAGCAGACAGAAAAGTTATGCAGACGTGGGGAGGAGAGACTTGGAATTTGAAGTGGGGGATCAGGTGCTCTTGAGAGTGTCTCCCACTAAAGGTGTGGTGAGGTTCGGTACCAGAGGGAAGCTTAGCCCAAGGTACGTAGGACCATTCACGATCTTGGCTCGGATCGGGAAGTTGGCATACCGCTTAGACCTGCCAGAGTCTATGCGTGGAGTGCATAACGTTTTTCACATGTCTATGTTGAGGAAGTTCTTGCGTGATCCGGAGCAACATGTTTTATTAGAACCTCTAAACATTGAGCAGGACCTGACCTTTGAGTCCAAACCAGTGCGAATTCTGGAAAGATCCGAAAAAGAGCTGAGGAACAAAACTTTAAAGTGTGTCAAAGTGCTTTGGTCGCAACAGACTGAAAGGGAGGCCACTTGGGAGTTGGAGTCTCGCATGCGCGAGCAGTATCCGGAGTTGTTCACGACGGGTATGTGTGATTTGTTGTTTATTTTCAGCAGTGTGTTTGTTCTTTGAGTAGAGTAGCGAATAGAATTCGGGTCGAATTGCTTTAAGGGGTAGAATGTAATATCCTGAAATTAACCCTTAAGGACCTACGTGTAATTAGACGAAAGGGAATACGTAAAATTGGGTTATTTTGAAGTTTTTAGGGAGAGTTGGGTATAAAAGGATTGTGGGGGAGAGGAGGACCCAAATTCCAAACCCTAGCAACGCTTTGTTTTTTTTCGTGCGTAGCCGCCGCCAGTCGCCTTTCGTCTAGCGTGATCCCGTGCGCAGCTGGTCCTGCCCGCACGCGTGGCCGCGTTGCCTCTGCCGAGTTGCCGCTCGTCCGGTGTCCTTGTAACATCCCAATCTTGGGCTTGTGTTTCAAATGTAAGAAAATTAGTAGAAACTAAAACTTTTTCTTACATCATGTATTTCCTGTTGTGCCAAACAATTCTTGTACAAGGGATTATGGAAATACATTGTCACAAGTCTAGTTGATCCAAATCTTGATATTCCAAAAACAATCTTGTCAAAGTTTGTGATCATCCTCTGGAAATATTTTTCCTAAGTCTCTGTGATGGTATGTGACCCCTCTGAAAAATTTCACAATTTTTAGAAATTGTTTGAATATTTTTAGAGGCAGTCAAACCTGTTTGACTCTCAGTCAGACATTAAAACAGAGCCTTGCAGAATTTTTGGAGATTTATTCACAGTATAAAAACCTCTGAAAATTTTACTCAAGGTTAATATCTGAGTTAGCAAGCTCCTGTAAAAATTTCATAATTTTTTGAGTTAATTTGCTACCTCAAATAAATCATTCAAAGTCTCTGTTCTTATTTCAAAGTCAAACTTGGTTTTACTGTTACTTGGGTTCGAGTCAGACTCGGGCTCGAGCCAATTGATTCGGTCCAGTCAACTAACTGCACCGAGCCCCTCTTTAAAACGCGCGTTGAATCTCAACCGTTGGATCTAAATTGCACGGTCCGCGCGCGTGTAACCTTTCGGACCTTCCGGTTGCAAGTTTGATTGTCGACCGTTAGATTTCCATCCAACCGTCGAGATTCTCCGAAACCTTCGGACCCTCCAGTTGCATTCTTGAATCAGAGCCGTTGGATTAAGATCCAACGCCCGCGTGTTCCTTCGTTGTAAACCGCGTTTGCGACGTGGAGCGATCGGAGCCGTTCATTTCTAATCCGAGGGCTCGCATCCTCCCCGTTGTGTTTTAAACCTGGGGGGCGTGGCTCTATCTCAGCCGTCCGTGTCTCATCTAACGGCTGTGAATCACCGAGCCTTTTTCGCCGGTCGTCTTCTACCTCCGGCCGTGCGAGCACTGTAGGGGGAGTAATGGCAGTGTCATTTCTTGCTCCCTAAAGCCACCCTAGCCGACGTTTAGGGGCATGGGAGGTACACCGAGCCAGGCCATGCCCTAATGCACGTCTTCACCTCTTTTCCTTGTCGGCCGTGCATTGTGCTTTGTGTTTTGCCGCCCAAAAGATGTGTGGTGCAAACCCTAATGCTTTCATGGCTTTATAAGCACTCTCAATGCCTCCTGGTGTTTCTTTAGACCACCATCAAGCTTCATTCTCAGTATTGGAGCTTAACACCTCAAAAATGGCAAATCGCCATTGTTGACCCGTGGAGCTCCATTGGTGTTCTTGGTGTTCCAGTGGTCCTCCTTCACGTTTCTTTGCCCTAACCTTATCTATTTACTATCTTGAATATTTCCCCTCACTTAATTTTGGATTTGATTCTCAGGAATTGTCCAATTTGGGGTTTGTTCAAATTCGGCCGAAATTGGTCATCTTCTTCCTCAGCTCAGGTGAGTGCTCCATTTTCCAATTACTTGCTCATGTAGCTTCTGTGAATCATTATGAAGCTATACTGATGCTTTGGAATCACTCATTTGGCTCAGGGTATCTATCTCGGGTTTTCTTCTCCAAGTCCGGCGAGATTTCACCGTGATCAAGCATCTCCGGCCATCTTTGAAGCTTCCCGTCACTAAGGTAGCTTCTTATTAGTCCTTAGTGGCTCTGGCACCCGCATCCTAGGTCTGCAGCAGAGCCCTTTGCTGTTTTTGTGTTTAGCCGTGAGCTCCCATTTTCGTTTTCCGGCTAGCCGGCGTTCTAGTCCCTCGCCGCCGGCGAGAATGCTACCATTAGATTCGTTGTGCTATTGCGAATCCATTTTGGTTCTTGGTTGGCGCCGCCGCGGCCAGTGTCGCCGGCGATTTGCCGTGGAAATCGCTCGGGTTTTGCCGGCACAGAGCTCCCGTTTTCGTCATTTGATTAGGACACATTAATTGCCAATCATGAGTTAATTAATTGTGTCTTAATCTTTGTGGTTGAGCCACTGACCAGTGGGCCCAATATCCTTAAATCACTCTCTGGTTCAATCCCGCACTGTTCCGACATCATTAATGTTAATCATTGGTTAATTAATGTGTCGGCATTTAATCCCTGTCGGAAATCTCCTCTGGGTCGCTGACTTGTGGGCCCGAGGGATTAAAATCAAATTCCAGTATTCATTAGTGCCTAGTTATTGGTAATCATTAGAAGCATTAATCCTGTCCTAACCGCCACTCTCAGTCGCTGACAAGTGGACCCAGTGCACTGTGCACGTGGGTCAAACGTTCGCGTGGGTGACTCGAAGTCACTGACATGCGGTCCCACGTGTCAGCATCACCCTTTGAACTTCGATCAATATCTACCGTTCATTTTTAGATCTGCGGCCCTGATCTTTGTGTGCGTTTGGACCCTCCGGATGCCTCGATCGTTCTCGACCGTCGATCTTTCGATCAACGGCTGAGATCGTGTATGCAACCGCACCGTCCGAATGCATACACTCGTGTGCGCCGTTGGATCTTGATCCAACGGTGGGCTCCGTTTCGATTCGGCGCGCGTGCGCTATTTTCGGCGCGCGTGAGCCGTAGGATTTTAGATCAAGGGTTGGGAGTTGTCCACGTCTCATTCTATTATTGGAGTTTGTCTGTATTTCGGTAAGTATTTGTTTAACATCTGAAAATGATATAAAAACTTTAGAAACTCATAACTAATTCATTTTAACTGCTTTTTAGATAATTCCAACGGGAATAAATTATGTTGTCACTCTAGTTTATTATAAAAATAGATTTAAGCATGTTGCAGTAGCAGAAAATTGTGTAGCTAGAAATAACTTGTTTTCTGTCATTTTGAATATTCCAGAAATAGTTTTAATCTTGAAAAATGCATATCTTTTTCTGTATAAATCCAATCTGTGCAAAATCAATTTTTTTAAATTCGTCTGTTAGTATACTTTCATATAAAATAGGATTTAAGCATGTTCATAATTCTGTAAAATGATTTGCATTAGATTTACAACTTAGAAAAATCATAAGTAAATGTGTATAACTCCAAATTTAGTAAATCCAACTTTGCTGTTATTAGGATGTCATAATCTACCTGCTATAAAAATCTCAGACCCCAGATCATTCTAGAAAATTTCGCCATGAACAGTACTAATTATTAATTAGATTGTTATAAGGCTGAGAGAGAGAATTTTGCTCATATCTTTTGCATGCTTAGTTCAAATTGCATAATTCTTGTTCCTGTCATTGTCTTAGACCATTCCCTAGCTGTTGTGTAGATTTTATTAGTTTTGGATGTGTTTTGCTGTTGGGTTTTATTTGGTGTTCTTCGTTCTTATTTGCTTATCGCCTTTTTCGCGTTAGGTTCCGAAGACAATATTATTAATCTTGATATTGAGCCACGCAGACCATCGATCCTCAGCACTTCACCAGTGCAAGCGGATGTAGCATTCATTTGATTATATTGTTCCTACTATTTTCAAAGTCTAATATATTGTTTGCAAATTCTATGTATGCATTGCTATGTTGTTTTAAACTATTGTCGGTAGTTGGCCTACTAGATGCATTATCAGTAGGAAATGTTTATTGCTCTACCATCAAGCCTAGGTTACTTGTCGTGATTTTGGGTTCATTGGATGGACCCTTGTCACTTAGTAGTTTACGTGTCATTATGCTTAGCCATGCTTAGTTATCGGTAGAAATGGGCGGTTATCGACTTGTCGATAACCTTGATCACACAAACTGTTATAATATGTATATTGCAGCCTTGTGCTATGTCTAAATTGCAAAACTAAAACTGAAAATGAAAACAATTTAGACTTGGGCACAATGGTAAGATGGTGTCATCTTTTGGGTGTGAATGGAATGGTGCCCGGTCAATTAAGGACCGAACTACTTGTGAGTATCATTATCCGAGCATTACAAAGTGCGTGCTAACCACACTAGAGGGATATGGGACCTCTCTTAGCCGAGTACTTTGGGTCAGTGTTAATTAATGAGTCAGCGTGGTGGGTTGCATATTTGATTATATGCAACATGGACACGCTTGTAGGGAGGGGAACACCACGAGGCCGGTGTATCTTGCTCCACGTATGGGTCCTTGTGATCCATATTTCGTCGGCAGATCACTAAGGATTAACCCCATACGTGCGTCTCTTGATTAGCATATTCCATTGGAAAGGGTTCAGAGGACTTAGCCGTGTCGGCATACCAAAGGAAGTGTGCTTAATAGCTTGGCAAAAGGCGGTCTCAAGTGTGGGTACATTGGTACACCCTGCAGGATTAAAACTATTCGAATAGCCTCGCCCTAGGTTATGGACACGCTTGGATAAGCTTTTCAAGAGTTAGACTACAACCATTTTAAAATTAAAACTTGTTGGGTGGTATGAATCAGTGATTCATGTTATGTTGTGGTGACTTTGGGAAAGTCACTTCTAGGTGGATACTTGTTACTTATGTTTACTCGTTGTTATTTAAATGCTTAAAAGCAGATTTTACAAACCGCTGCTCAATCTATTACAATATTGCAAATGAAACTTGCTTTATGCGCCCAAAGAACCATATGACCACATTCCTTTGAATACGACTTTCATGTAGCTATGTATAGGCTTGTTACTCGTAAGTCTTGCAGTACATTTTTGTACTCACCGCATTGCTTGTGTTGTGCAGAGGATGATAGTGAGTCCGATGGACCTCACTTTTGTGAGTTGTGCCGTGGCGCTTCTGGACGATTAACTTGGCGGCCCTGGTCGGTTGCCCTGTGGTGTTATGTGGCTAACCTGGCGCTTTTGGTTTAAGCCATCTTATGGCAACTTTTGCTTCCATCATTACTTATTTGGTACTTATGTCATTTGGCCTGGTCGGCGCGTTGTAATAACTTATATTATGTATGTCTTTTGGTAGACTTATTATAATCATTGTATGGAATTGATGCATGCTTGGATATGATGTTCGTGTCGCTTGTTCTGGGAGGCACATATTCATCGAGACGCGGATTATTCTATTTGTGATACTAGAACCAGAGGAAGGTTAAGTATTACAAGTTTAATAAACCGGGGTCTCACAGTCCTCTGCCGCGTGTTCGCTCGCACCTGCCCGGCCCCTGCTGCCGCAGCGTGTCGCCCACCTCGTGTGTAGCCGCCTGCCCGAGCGTGGAACTCCAGCCGGCCCGATTCCCAGCTGTCGCGGTTTGTCTTCTTCCAGCTTTTCTTGCACTGCTGCGTTAGATATGAGGTGATGCATGCATGCATACATGATTAGTAGGGGAGAGTAATTAATGTGGGTGTGCTGTGCGGTTCACTAATTGGCAGTGTTGTGCATTTCTTTTAATTGGAGCATTGAGGAGAGAGAGAATTTGTCTAGTACGCATGCATATATGGATTTATTGGCCAAGACTTTTCCAGATTGTCTACTAGTGCTAGCATTAAACTATTAGTGCTGTGTTAGTAGTTGATTGGTTTGGAGCACTACTAGAATTATTTTATTGGGATCTGGATGCATGGGCTGGTTATTTAATTGGACATTTAGGCATGCATCGGCTGAGTTGTGGGGACTAATTAATGGCGTACTAATTAAATTGAGTATGTAATTGGATTGGTTGGAATAGGGGTTAGCTGGTTGATGCACGTTTCATTACTTTGCTATGAATATTTAATTTGGAGTATGGCGTTGTAGCTAGCTAGTGCAATAGTGCTGCATGTTTCATTAATTGAAGTGTTAAGGAGAGATGAGTTAACTAGATCTGGCATTAGTAGTAGACAAATTAATGGTGTACTACAAAGATTTATTAATGGGAGATCCATTCCATGTCATACTGTTTGATTAGTTAATTTCATGCCTTAGGTTGTTTTAGTGTTGTGACTATCCGCAGAGGGGACAGATCGACATTTAGGGATATTGGAGTCGGGATCGTGTTGCGACCTGCTGCTAGTTCGTGTTCGCTTTTATAATTCATGTGGTTCATTACTGTGGTCTTAGTTTATGTTCTTAATATATTAGGTGGGGACTGCACGAGGCGACCGCCTTCACGCCCTCCGTTCTCACGCGGTTAAGGCAAGTGCATTGTTTGTTACTTGATTGTGATTGATTGGTCATGTTTGTGTGTTTACGATACATGATAGCGTAGCATGATTGCTGACATGATGGTTGTTCCAAATCATCGATGTAGGCTTCAAGATTCCGACCTATCTGTGGACTAAAGGTCTTTTGCATCAACCTTTGGAATGTTGCACCAGCATTTTTGAGACCAAATGTCATCTTTACATAACAAGAAGTACCATATGGAGTGATGAAGGAAGTTTTCTTCATCTTCTTTACTCATATTGATCTGGTGGTACCACTCGAGTAAGCATCTAAAAACTTAACAACTCACACCAAAGTAGAGTCTACAAGTTGATCAATGCGGGAAGGGAAAGTCATCCTTCCGACAAGCTTTATTAAGATCTCAGAAGTCAATACACATTCGCCATTTTCCATTGGCCTTTCTAACCATTACAGGATTGGCGAGCCACTCTGGGTGGTCGACCTCACGAATGAACCCAGCTTTGAGAAGTTTGTCAATCTCCGACTGGATTGCTTCTTTCCGATCAGATGCGAAACGTCGTAGTTTCTGTTTGACCGGTTTTTGTTAGGCTGTAGAGCTAGCCTATGCTCGATCACCTCCCTGGGGACTTTGGGCATATCGGACGCCTGCCAGGCGAATACGTCCTGGTTAGCTCGGAGGAAGGAGACGAGCGACTCTTCCTATTTAAGGTCGAGTCCTGCCCCGACCAATATCTCGGCACCCTCTGGAGAAGCACTTACATCAAGTTGTACCTCTTTTATCTGGTCAGAAGGTTTTGGTGTCATCTTCGGCCTTGAATGTTTGACCTGCATGTTAACGGTGTAAGTTCCCCTGGTCGGAAGTTCATCGACCAGTTCTAAGCATTTTCGATCGCATGCGTAGGCTATTTTCTGATCGCCTCGGACCGTGATTACACCCTTTGGTCCCGGCATTTTCAAACTCTGATAACCGTAGTGCGTGGCTATCAGGAATTTTACTAAAGCTGGACGACCAAGAATTGCATTGTATGCAGTTTCAAAATTTACCACATCAAATGAAATTTTTTCCGTCCGGAAGTTGTCGGGCTTTCCGAACGTAACCAGTAGGTACAAGTGCCCTATTGGCTTAGCGGTAGACCCAGGAAGTATGCCATGGAAGGCATATTTCACAGGTTTTACCTTGGATTTGGAAATCTACATGTCTTCCAAAGCACTTGCAAATAAAATATTTAGAGAACTACCCCCATCTATTAAGACCCGATTAACCCTGCAGTTATTAATAGTAGGCTCAACGACAATTGGAAACCTACCTGGTCGAGTCAAAGGAATGGGGCAGTCTTCTTTGCTAAAGGAGATTATCGTCTCCGACCACCTTGAAGGTTTAACAGCGATCAAAGGTTCGGTAATGTTGACTTCTCGCTCCATGGCTTTCAGTGACGCCCGACTCGCATTTAAGAAGATCCACCGAAGATCACATCGACAGTGTGCTGAGGTTCTTGGTACTCCGTTTCTTCGTCACCATCTTTGTCCTTCTTGGAGCTTGTTTCCCCGAGCTCTTGAATCGACGGGAGTGGACCGTTACCTGCATAATAATCTTCCAGTTTCTTTTGCCAAGCGTGACAATTGCGCAGGTTGTGTCCTGCTTGCTGGTGGAGAGGACACCATTTTTTATTTTTCTTGTAATCATTGGTCGGAGCCTTAGCCTTGCCACGACCAACATAATCCTTTCTTCCTTTGGTAAATTTTTCAGGAACAGCAAGAACCTCCTTGTCGTTGGCTCTGTCATGCTTCTTTTTCTTGAGAGTCTTCTTTTGTTTCTTTTCCGCCCTATCCAAACCAGGTTGGGAAATTTTATCTTTCGATCAATGGCTTCATTCTACTCGACCGCTTCACTGGCCGTTGCGTACTTGTCAGCCATGTCGAAGACCTCGATGGTTGTTCGTGGGGGATGTATAGTTAAATCCTCCATAAACCATTGATTTCTTAATCCCGCTTTGAAGGCTTGGATAACGGAATATTCTGCGACCTTCGGTATTGAGTTACGAACTTGGCTAAATCTTTTGATGTACTGCCGGAGAGTCTCGCTATATTTTTGTCGTATTCTATGGAGATCGTCTTCTTTTCCGGGTCGATCGTACGTACCCTGAAAATTTGCAATTAGAAGGTCGCAGAGTTGCTCCCAAGTATACACGACCGACCTAAGGTTAAGCAACCACGATCGGCCGATCCTTCTAATACCGTAGGAAGATAGTTTGCCATTACATTTTCATCACCACCAGACTCTAATAGCGGTGGTATATATCCGAGAAATTCCAAAGGATTTTGGGTCCCATTGAATTTATCCATATTGGCGGTCGAAACCTATTTGGCCAACGATGACCGGAGCCCCGCCGAGAAGGCTCGATCGCCAGATAGTTTCGTGGCGCCTTCTTTGAAAAGGTGCGGATTGTAATCGGTTGGAGACCGATTTCTAGGACTAGATTGTTGGTGCTCCAAAGTCCCGATTCGGTCGTGGACGCTACTAGAACGCCTCCGACCACTTGCCTGGTTTAGGTGATGTCGAAGATCACCAGGTCTAAGCGATTGCTCCTCTCGACGGCGAGGTGAGGATTCTCGAATATTCTCCTCCTCATGACTTGTTGGTCGGAATCGCCGAGGTGGTCGCAGCGGTCAACCGATCTTCAACACGACCATGCGTGCCCTCGCCGGAAGAATGTTGTGAAGAAGTCATGGTCTGACTTTGCGGGTGCCTTCGTTCCCGATATGCTTCTGTGCGCTGCATCATCTGTTGGATAATCTCTTATAGTTGACCTGCGAGTCGGCAAAACTCGAGTCTTCGCCAGGCGGGATCGAAGTATTTAACATATCTTTGACTCGCTGCAGGTTTTGTATTGTTACCGAAGGTCTCGAAGGATTTCGCGTAAGAAGGTGTCTGATGGCTTGAATCCCCCGATCTCCTGGTCGATCTTGCCTAGTCCCTTACATTGGTTGGGGAGGATCAAGCGAATTAACCGATGGACGACACCGCCCGCTACCTCCGGCATTTGGTGCTTGACCGCCGCACCATCTCCATTATTACGTGGTGGCGAGGCAACATATGGAGGACCGTGACGGCATTTTGATCCGTATCTCCGATCGCATTGACCTCGTGCTTCCAAAGCGATCCTCCAATGAGCTTCCGTCGATTCGATGGAGAGCCTTCGAGCTTCTACGAAGTTTCCACGATGGAGAGCGATCGGTGATCGCACTTCCGAGGTTTTCGGAAGGGTCTCAACCCGATCCGACGAGTCGCCGATCGAATGTCGAGCCTTATCATCCCCACTTGGTTTATGACCAATGGAGGTTTCATTGACACCGCCACCGGTGTTGGTTGGCTCTCGAATTGCTAGAAGCGTCGGTGAGTACCTATCAACCATGATCGCATCAAAGGTATATTGAACCTCGAGTTGCGTGTTGAATTTTCATTACCTTTTTGCGGCCGAAGGCCCAGCTTGCCGAGGCTTTAGGGTGTTCGAATCGGTCGGAAGCACTTCTCCAAATCGCCACTGATCGTAGCGGTGTATCCCCATCCATCCGATCGACTTCGTCGATTTCTGCGATGGGCGAACCGACAGAGGAGGATGATGAAGAGATTTTGTTTTCCTCCATGGCGCGCATGCATGCATCCATGTCGAGGTCGGCGTAGTCCGCCAGGTCGAACCAGTTTTCTTCATCCCAACTTCCCGCCATAACCGCATCAGCGATCACAAACAGGGAATGGACAAAGATTTGATGAGCAGAGAAATTCTTCTAAGATTGCACGCCGCGATCCCCACAGACGGCGCCAGCTGTCGACGATCAAGACGTCGATCTTATGAAAAGAAAAGGAGAAAGTGACGTGGGAAATCTAAGGAAATAATGGGACTGCTCTTTTATTAATATGAACTGGGTTTTACAGGGTATGCTCTGAGAACACTGCTTGTTCCCTTACAATCTCAGACCTACTTATCGAATCTACTGCTTGTGCTTTAGTCTGATGGCTCTATCTTCTCTTCCTCTCCCTCGATCCGTCCAAGTTCCATCTTTAAATAGCTCTCGAAGAGGTGGCGCTTACTTAGAGAAGACGTCGATGTGAGCGCTGCGTGCTGTCTGAGTCAAGTGACGGTTGATAAAGGATCAACCGTTCGACGGTTATATGTCTATGAGACATATAACCGCATGGAGGATGTTTGTCAGTGTGTCTAGATAAGAAACGTCGTATGGTATGGAATATGCACGTGTTCCATTCGTCATACGGTAAATAATATACTTGGAATCAGTTTCAAGTATCAGTTCATACCTCTTACAAGCAGTTCTCCTGGTCGGGAGCTAGGCTTAGGCCTTCGTCCGACCAGGGTACCCATTATGTAACCTCTGGAATCTCTACGACCAGTGAGTTCGTGTACCTCAGGGGTTATGACCAGTGAGGTCGTGTACCTCAGGGGTTACGACCACGAAGACGTATGGTCTTTTATATATTAAAAATAATATATAGAGGTTTTAATCCTAGTCAATTGCCATGCTTGAGAGTAAACAATGTTTTATCTATCTTGCCCATTTGAAAGTCATTTTTAAGCAAATATGATTTAAGCCTATCATACCACGCTCTCAGTGCATGTTTTAAACCATATAAAGCTTTGGACAGTTTATAGACATGATCAGAAAATTTGGGATTTTTAAAACCAGACGGTTGTCTTACATAAACTTCTTCCTCAATATAGCCATTAAGAAAAGCGCTCTTAACATCCATTTGATACAACCTAAAACCCTTAGATCCAGCAAATGCTAAAAGGAATCTAATGGTTTCTAATCGAGCAACAGGAGCAAAAGTTTCACCAAAATCAAGACCTTCTACCTGGGTAAAACCTTGAGCCACAAGTCTAGCCTTATTTCGAACAACAACACCATCCGCACTTTGTTTATTCTTAAAAATCCATTTAGTTCCAATAATATTATAGCCATGAGGAGGTGAAACTAAAGTCCAGACTTTATTACGCTCAAAATTTTCTAATTCCTCTTGCATAGCATTAATCCAAGACTCATCAGATAAAGCGTGACTTACATCTTGGGGTTCAAAAGATGAAACAAAAGCAGCATGAACATACGATGCCTCAGAGTTATACCTGTTGCGAAGCACTCTGTGAGGACCCCAATTTATTTGGCTTGTAATGCTTAACCAACCACCTGGTCCTAGCATCACAAATCAAATAAATTGATCTCTAGATATGTATACTTCCTGCAGCAGCAAGATACACACCTGCTACAAAATTAGACATCAACTCCATTCCAAACATAGAGTCCAAACACCACACTACCAAACGGAAGATAAACAAATAGTAGAGTTATTACGGACATAGGCCGACGTGCCACAAGATACACAAATAAACAAGAACGACAATGAAGCAAAGTGCCATAAGATGGCTATAAACAAAGCCAATCGGTGTGCCTCCAACCCACAAGGCATCCGACCGACCGCCAAGTCTAGTCGTCCACGAAACGGTAACACACCTCACGTAGTGAGGCCCTTGGGGCTCACCTTCTTCCTCTCGCAACAAAACATTAAGCAAAGCACCGAGTACAAAGATTGTCTTTGTACCCGCAAGACTGACGTGTGAACTAGCAGACCTATTCATATGCTACATGCAGGCTTGTTTGGTGGAGGCCATAGGTTTCATTTGCATAAAGCCAACTTTATTTGCAATAATGTAATACATTTAAAGGCAAGTTTGCAATTCATTTTTAAGATTGAAATAACGATGCGGATAATAATACAAAAGAATAGAGATAAAACATCCTAGAAGTGACTATCCCAATAGTCACCCCAACAATAGCACGAATCCCAGATTCGTACCACCCATCAAATTTTAATTTAAATGTTGTAGTCTAGTTCTTACGGGCGATCCGAGCGTGTCCATAACCTAGACGAGGCTATTCGAATAGTTTTAACCTGCGCAGGTGTACCAATGTACCCACACTTGATCGCCTTTAAGCCAAGCACACTCCAAGGTATGCACACACTAAGTCCTACGAGACTTTTCCAATATTGTGTATTAACTACGAGCCGCTCGTATGGATAGAAATCCATACGCTTACATGGTAAAGCCGAAAGACAACTACCCACTCGTGATAAAGCTTTTGGACAACTACCATGCTCCCACCTCCATCCCTCCTGCGACCTCCTGCGACCCGGAGCCAATACACGCCAAAGTACTAGGTCAAGAGAGGTCCCATATACTCTAGAGTGGTTAGCACGCAAAATGCTCAAGACGGTGGCGCAAGTAACTCGGTCCTTAACTGACTCGGGCACCTTTCACCACACCCAACAGATCACACCGCCTTACCATTGTGCCCAAGTCTAAATCATTTTTGTTTTCATTTTTAATTTTTCAATTAAACATAGCAAAAATGCTGAAACATAAAGTTGTAGTAAATTTTGTGTGATCAAGGTTACCGACTAAGTCGATAACCGCCCATTTCTACCGATACTAAGCATGTCTAAGCAATTTGACCCAGATCTACTAAGTGACAAGAGACCATCCAGCGACCTCTAATCACAAAGAAATAACCTAGGCTCGTAGTAGAGACCAATATTTTGTCTACAGGATATGCACTACGGATTTAACTAATCAATTTAACACAAATTAAGCAATGCATACATACAAATTAAACAAAATATTAGACTTTAAAATACTTTGATTATCATGATCAAACGCGCTTGTTCGATGTCGTTGCTCAATTTGTTGCGAGGGTCGTTCTCGTGGTTGCCGCAAATATCGAATCCTAACGATTGAACAAAACAGCGAATAAGAACGAATAACACCGACCAAACTCAAACATACAACAATAACAAAACACACTAAACTTTTCACAGCAGCCTAAGCATGATAAAACAAAATTTCAGAAACAGAGAACAATTCATTTTAAGTTATTAAGAATTTTCTATGAATTTCCTAAGCTAAAAACACATCAAAACACTAGTTAATTACTTAACAAATTTTCATGAACAGAAACAGTGTATAAAACCTATCCCAATAATTAGTACATTAAAAATGACAAATTACAAAATTGGTTTCACTGGATTTGGACAAATATTGAAAGAGATATACATTTTCTAATTTAGAAGATACATAAGACATCATTTTATTAATTAACAGATTTGTGCTACAGAGACATGGATGAAACTAATTTTAGTAAATAGAACATTAAAATGAAAATTAACAGCACTGGTTTCATGCAATTTGGATAAAAATTGAATTAGTTATGCATTTTCTAAGTTTAGTTGAATTAACAGTGCAACAGAAAACACATTACAGAAATACTAAAGCATTTATTCCTTTTTCTACCCACAGCCAACTAGCCCCGACATCGATCGCGGGCCGCGGCGAGGCGCCACTGAAACGACCGCTCGCAAGGTGATGTCGGCGTATTCTAAGAATACGCTTTGACATATCAAAGTGTACTTCTAACATATACTCACGAGAAATACGTTTCCAAACAGAAAACGACGCCAAGGGTTACACACCCACTAATCGACAAAGACGGACCCACATGGCGCGACTCGAGAACAAATAACGGGCTGGATTAAAGATTCTCTAAACGTGATTAGCCAACAGGGCCCACAAGTCAGAGACTCAAACTAGACATGATTAGAGTTAAACTAACTCCACCGGCGGCTCACCGGCGCGCACTGGGACGGCGGCGCGGCCGCGCAACTGTCCTTGCGAACCAGGAGGTCTCAGGGCGAGTGAGATATACCTTCAGGTTCGCAACGATCTCGCGAACTCACTGACGGTGACCCGGGACCTCGAGGATGCCGGCGGCGAGCTGACGGCGAACGGAGGCGGAGAAGAAGGTGCGGCTTCCGCGGAGAGGACGCGACAAGCTTCTAGAAGACTCCGGAAGGTGCGCACAAGCTCCGCCTTGACACCAGGATCAACAAGCACAAGATAACACCGATGAAGAGGGACCGAGGCGGCCGGAATTGCTACGGCGGCGGAAAACCGAGCTCGAAGAAGAAGGGGTGGCACAGCCTCAACGATGCACCAAAGACGAAAATGAAGCCATCATTAGATTCAGCATCGCAGATCCAAAGGACCAAGTGTCGGCTTAGAAACTCACCGAGCACTAGCAAGCTTGCGGGCCGCCGAATCGGAGGCGAGACGACGGTTGCTCCGGCGATACACTGACGCCGAGGGTCCTGGATGGGCAAAATGGAAGCGGCGAAGAGAGTAGATCACGATGGCGTGGTTGCGGAATCAAGGGCGGCGCTAACACGGCGGCGCTGCCCAGGGGTTCTTCTCCGGCCGAAATCAAGAAACGGGCGGAGAGAGCTACAGAACGGGGAAAACGAGGGATGAGTGGTCGCGGTGAGGTTATAAAGCTCTGGCGATACTCCACGGACGGACACGAGGGCAAATAGGTGGCAGCGGCGAGGTACGTGGCACCCATGCGCGAACGGCCGCGAGCTCCGGTGAGGTGCGGAGAAGACGAGGCGAATCGGCGGTAGGGTCCACCGCGGCCGATCGACGAAGCGGTGCGAACCGGCGGTTTGACTTGATCAGTATCGCACCGACCGTTGGATCTGAAATGGACGGCTGAGATTGGTGTATGCATTCGGACAGGTCGGTTGCGCACGCGACGTGGATCGTTCGATTTGCATCGGACGGCTGACAGCCATCGGGCTCGCGCGCGGTGCAGCTAGGCGGTGCGACCGAGTCAAGTGGTGCGGGTCGGACTCGAGCCTGAGTTGGGTCCGAGCCAGAGGAACAGTGATTCCAGATTCGAATTAGAAAGACAGAGAAGGTTTGGGGAATTTTTAGAGGTAGCTCCTGAGCTCCAAAAATTTCGAAATTTTTATGGTAGCTACTAGGGACAGAGGACAACCTTGTGAAATTTTTCCAGGAGTTTTCATGCACTAGATTTTTCCCACTAAAATTCACAAGCTGCTGAACAGAAGTTTGACCAGATTTCAAACTAGGTTGACTTGGCCATTTGAAATAGCAAATAAAATCTAAAAATTGTGAAATAATTCAGGGAGGTAGACAAGATGATCAAGATGACAGGAAAAATAATTTCAGAGGATGATCACAAGCTTGAAGGCTAAGAATTTGCTGGCAACAAATTCCATTCACAAGATGTTAATTCTAGAAAATGGAAATTGGTAGGGAAAATTTGGAAAACTTCCAAATGATTTCATGAGGCATCAAAAGTTTTTATTTCTCCTCATAATTTACATTTGAAATACAAACCCTAAGTTTAGGGCTGTTACACACTCTCTTATCTAACTCACTAATCATTTGTTCAGGAGGATGACGTCGTTAAATATGCAGAGGAGCTTGTGGGGTCGTTGGTGACAAAGGTGTAGTAGTAGTGACCTCTACCTCATTGAAGGTAGGAGCAGAGCCACTAGGTGTAGACTCCATCGGTGTAGATATGTGTATCATAGAGTGAATCGGGGTTATCCTTTCATCGTCGTCAGAGTCATAGAAGATGTCTTCGGGTGCGTCATTTACCTGTATACCTGCATTGTTGGATCTAATACCAGGACTAGCTTCATCAAAAGTAACCTCGCAAGTCTCTGCAATTTTGTTAGTTTCTAAGTTGAATAGACGATAACCTCGAGTATGCGCTGCATATCCAAGAAAAATACTATCTGAGGATCTAGATTCAAACTTATCAAGATTTCCATGTTTAAGAATGAAACATCGACATCCAAACACCCTCAAATGAGAAATATTACAAGAATGACCAAAACGAAGCTCATAGGAAGTCTTATGCAATTTAGCTCGCAAAAATATTCTATTAGAAATATAGCAAGTAGTAGAAATAGCTTCAGCCCAAAACTTTCTAGGAGTAGCATGTTCATTTAACATTGTTCTAGCCATCTCAACCAAAGTTCTGTTTTTTCGTTCTACAACACCATTCTGTTGAGGCACACGAGCTGAAGAGAATTGATGATCTAAACCTTTTTCAGTACAAAAAGAAGCAAATAAAGTGTTCTTGAATTCAGTTCCATTATCACTTCTAATTGCTCTAAATGCTCCTGGGAGTTCAGTGGCAAGTCTAAGAGCAAGCTCTCTAAAGTGACCAAAAGCTTCGTTCTTAGATGTCATGGGAAAGACCCAAGAGTATCTAGAATAATCATTAACAATAACAAGAACATATCATTTACCTCCAATTGACTGAACTCTAGCAGGTCCTACAGTATCCATGTACAATAGTTGTCCAGGTGCATCAGCCATTACACGTGAGAGTGGAGGATGTGATGCAGAGACCATCTTACCATGACGACACGGAGTGCAAACAAAATCCATTGATTTTTTTAATTTTAAGACCAGGTATTCCTCTAACAAGATTCATATTACTGATACGAGTGAGATGATCAAAACCAATATGACCTAATCTCCGGTGCCAGTGAAAAAATATCTTTAGAAGCAGATGAGACAAGACACCTAAGATCAGATGATGAGGAATATGAAAAATCGCCCTTAAACAGACGACCAACTCGAGTAATTTTGCACACTAGATCACTAGATGAATCAAAAATGCAGCAAGAATGCCTTTTAAAGCTCACCTCAAGATTGTCGTATATCAATTGTGAAACTGAAAGCAGATTATAGCTCAACTTACTGACAAGAGCAACATCTTTTAAAATGAACTTATCGTTGACGCGCACAGTACCTTTTGCAAGAACTCGTCCTTGAGCATTGTCCCCAAAAGTGATCATCTCATCACCGGTGGCATGAGTGAGGGAGAAGAACCATCGTGAGTCTCCGGAGAGCAATCGGAGTCAATGAACCATATGTTCTCCTTCCGTTTACGACGAGTCTACAAAGCACGAACAATCGTCGGTATCTTAGTAATGGGGTTAGAAAATAAAGATTTAGGTAGCCAGTACTGATATACACGACGAACAGGAGCAACAACACTAGAACCAGAAACATGTGTGCGTGAGTGATCAGAACACCAAAAAGAAGTCTGTCTAATTGCCCCTTGAAATGCAGGTAATGCTGAATAAACATTATTTGAATTATAACCCAAACCAGCACGTGAAACAGATTTAAAATCATCATAAAAGTTATCTAGATACCTAGCTTTCGCATTAGTTCTAGAAACAACAAAAGAAGATGCACGCTTTTGTCTTAAATTATTCAATCTTTCATTTTTCTCTTTCTTAACACGTCTAAAGCAAAATTCATGCAAGTGCCCGTCTCTACCACAATAGGTGCAATGAAATTTACCATAATTAGAATTCTTTTGAGATGATGAGCTAACACCTACAACATTAGTATAAGAGCTTTGCACAAAACCAGCAGATTTAAACACAGTTTGTTTTGGTTCAGATTTTACTTCAAATTTTTCAGGTTCAAGAAACTTAACAATTGTAGGAGGATTATTTTTGGCATGCTCAACAAAATTAAATCCTAGACCATGATTTTTAAAACTCACTTTGGACTTGTCTAGAATCATATTCAAATTTTTCTTGCTAAAAGAAAATCTTTCTAAAGTGTCCTTAAGATACTCAATTTCTTTAGCTAGAGTAGGACAAGCAGTGCATGTGACAGATTCATTCACAATCTTCTTAGAAGCACTAGACTGAACAACCTTTCTTTTTCAGCAAAATCATTAAGTTGACTTGTCAAAGCTTCTATTTCTATGATGAGTTTAGGACAGTTAGAGTAAGAAGATATCTCATGGTATAGCATCTGTTGAATTGTTTCTTGAGAAGAATTAAGTCTAGCTTCTAGCAATCCACAATTAGAGCAAGTTTTAATTTGAGCATTTGAAATACTTGACTCTAAACATGTAGGAGAACTAAACTTGAGTTTTTTTTAATTTCATCATTTGCAAGTTTTAACTTTTCATCACAAGAATCATGTGTCAATCTTAGTTCATCAAGTTTAGCAGTTACATCCTCAAGTTGAACCAAGGTTGATGCATTAATTGTTCTAGCAGTCTCCAGCTCAGAGTGTAAAACTTGACAAGACTCACAAGATTCATCATCAGGAATAGAAGCTCTAAGTTTATTAATTTCAGAATTTAAGCTCTCAACAAGACTATTATTTCCTTTTAGTTTCTTTTTAGTCTTTTTCAATTCAATAACAAGTTTAATCAAACCATCTTCAAGCTCATCATATGATGGTCTTACCTCATCAGGATCACTGTCATCGTCGTTGTCGTTGTCGTTTCTTGCCATGAAACACATACCCGTGAAGTCATCGTTGTTCTTCTTCTTACCTTTAGCATCATTATTGTTGTGGTCGTCGTCATCGCAACTCTTATATTCCACATCACTCAAATCAAGATGCTCGATAGCCGAAAGTAACTTTTTAGCTAATTTTCGACAAAAATTGGCACACTTGGTGTTGTTGTTCTTTGATGGCCGACGACGGTAATTCTTGTCATCCTTGATCACCTTCCCCTTGAGTTTGGGACAATCCACCTTAATGTGACCTGGCTCGTCACACTCATAGCACCTGATCGAACTTGACACACCACCTCGCTTCCTCATCCTTATGTTATTGAGTGCCTTGTATGCCCGTGAGGAGATCAACACAATCCTCTTCAGGGAGCTGTTCGACTGTTCATCTGAAAAAGAAGACAAAGCAGACCAAGAAAAAGAGCTCGACGAAGCAGCCTGCACGGGGTTAGTCATAAGCGCTAAAGATGAAGATTTATCAATCTTAGATGGCGAAACTTCCATCTCATAGGTTTTCAATCTAGAGAAAAGATCATCCATGGTTAAAGTATCTAGATCGATAGTTTGATTGATAGTTGTGACAACCATCAACCACTCAGGACCTAAAGATCTCAAAATTTTAGTTGCATTATCTTCATTAGTAGGGATAACATTGACACCGCGCAAATTACTCAATATTTTCTCAAAACGAGCAAAAAGATCATCAATATACTCACCAGGCTTCATAGCAAAATCAGAATACTCTTTTTGATAAAGATTTTTACGCACTTTCTTTATGTTAGTGGTTCCTTCATGATAATCGTAAAGAGTTTTCCATATTAAGTGGACAGAATTAATATGAGCTACACGATCAAATTCTTTGCGAGAAATCCTTTGAAACAGTAAGTTACGAGCTTGAGCATTTAAATCAATATCTGTTTTATTTAGATTAGTAATAGTAACAGGAACCAGATACGGTCTCGAAACCTTGTTCCAAACATCATTACCTTGCGCCTCAATGCAAGCCTGCATACGACACTTCTAGAACGCAAAATCAGTACCATCTAGCATGGGGGAACGATTCACATACCTCTCTGACGCCATAGCAACCTCGCTCTGATACCACTTGTAGGATCGTTAATAACAATCAGAGGGGGTGAATGATTGTAATCCACAGCGGAAGATTTTTCCTCAACTCGACTGATCTTGATTGTGCAACCTGTCAACACAGCGAAAGCACACAAAAAGAGACAAAGCAATTTCTGGTAGCACACAAAAAGAGACAAAGCAATTTCTGGTACTGTAGCAACTGTGCAAACACTGTAGCAACCGTGTATGGTGTTGTAGCTACAATATGTATTACTGTAGCAAAAGAAAAGAAATCAGAGATGTCGCTTTCCGCTGGCACTAAACTCATCTAACACATCACGCTACTCATGTCGTGCACATCCACGTTGTTGAGAGAAAAATCAGCACGACGCTGCACACGCTACGCATGGGACCAACCTGAAGTGTGCGCAAACCCGAGGACGAATCTTACCTCATGATGTGACAACTGCTGTAGCAGTACTGCGCTAACAAAAATGCCTCGTACGAAGCTGTCGTCTGCGATTAAAACCGAGACCCTCACGCACGAATTGAAAGGTCACAGTAGCCGCAGTTCTTGTGGCGATTCACTTTTCTCATCTCATGCATATAAGAAAACGACGATGGATTGATGCGGTTGATGCGCGCACACAAAAGCCTCAGCCGCCGAAAAGCCAACACGCCAAGACGTGCCAAAACCCTAAAACCCGTCGTCCTCATCCTGTCCACGCACGAGGACATAAATACATCTACAGCCACCAACCCTAATGACCCATGTATGGCCCACTAGTACTAAGGCCCAATATGTGAACTTAACATCATATTACAAAATTCAATCAAGTCCAATTTTGAACACCCCAAAATTATTACGTATCATAGCCTCCGAACCGCACCTCTGTAGTTCCAACACGCATCATCCATCTTTGATTGTTCGACCAGGGAGGAGCTAGCTGCTGGAGTGGAGTCTCGGAGGTTAAGCCGTGTCCCCTGAGGGGCTGAGGCCCTGATCCGGTGCTCCCTGGCTGGCTGGCTCAGTGCTCCCTGCTGCTGCACCGCCGCCGCTTAAGAGGAGAAGGGGGAGGAGGCGAAAAGGGAGAGTGGGAGACGCGAAGTCGCGAAGGGATCAGGGGCAGGAGTAACCGCAGGACACAGGGGGAGGTTAGGGCACCGCGTTGGGCCAGCTGGATGGCGTTTGGGCCAGGCCAAATTCAAATTGGCTGAATTTTTTGAACGAAAGGGATTTCTTTCGGATAGCAACGAAAGGAACGAAAATTCCAAAATTTCAGCGAAATTGTGAACCCTACTCCCACTCCCGAGGCTCTATATATATTGATCCGCACACCGCAGCACAGAACAACGCACCATCACCTTCCAAGCCAATAGGCTAAGCTTCGAGTTGAGACGTGGGAGCGGAGCACGAGCAGAGCAGCCACCCCAACCGACCAGCGAGCGTGCGTGCACACCGGCATGGCGCCACGGCTCGGCCTCCTGGCCTTCCTGGGCCTCGGCACGGGAAAGATGTCCAAGTCAAAGCGGAAGCAAACGGCGGCTCAGCAACGATTAGGGGCGCCCGTGGAGCAGCCCGGGCGCGCGCCGCATTCGCCCACTGGCTGATTGGTTCACCTAATGGCCCATCTTGGAGACTTGGACACCGGCGTCTTAGCTTGCACGCCACCTGAGTGCTTTCGGTTAGAGACTTCAGAGTTCGTCGTCTGAGCTAGTTGACGCGATTACTTCCTTTTGCACATTTGTTCGAGTTGTATCTTTCGGTTTAAAAGATTGTACTGTGTTTGTTTCGGATGTTCAATAGTTGAAGTACGAGTGTAAACATTTGGTGCTCATATGAATGTCTTACTTTGATTACCCCAGCTCATGTGGATCAATTCAAATCATACGTTTGCTCTAAAAATGGAACATATTGGGTGAGGATATGGAGTGGAGCGATTGATAATCTCATGCAATTGTTTGTTGTACTTTAATGAGGGTATGTGTAAGCAAAGCAAACAAAACAAGCTGCACCAAACAGTTATATGCAGGCAACAGAAAGTTTTCTGATTTACAGTGATTAAATCACCCCATGGAATCATTTCTGACAACAAAACTGTTTACTTCTACGCTGTGAGACTTGTTAACTCGTGAAGAACAATAGAAGTGCACCCTGCTCCACACATTTGATGGACTTTCCTAGTGACAAGTTAGTGCCAACTAGGGGTGAAAACGGATCGAATACGGGCGGATAATGGCTCTGCTATATTTGTTTTCATTTTTTTTCCCGGATTCAAATACAAATACGAATACCCCGAATACGAATACGGAGTGAATATGAATCGAAACGAATACGGTTGCGGATATTTTTCGAAATATGAAAACCCCTTAAATTGTATGCCAGAAATTAACAAAAAAATATATAACTAGTTTATTTGATGCAAACATTCATGAATTGTTCAGCAATCACACATAAGATTGGCACTAGCAAGCTACATTAACTAGTTTATCACAAAATAACACTTAGTTTACCATATTTAGCTCATAAGTTATAACTCACAAAGTCATAAGTTATCATGCATTCACACTTAGTTCATCACATACATAAAACTTAATTCACACTAACATCAATCAGGCTGGATGGTTAATATATACGCAAATGACTGTAACATCCCAAAGTATGTTACCAAAAATAAAATTAATAAAGTTAATATTTTATTAGATTTTCTGAGATTTAAAAGAGTTTTCTTGGTTAAAAAGAAATAATAATAATAATATAAAGTCAATTATTTAATTTCCTAGTTTTTAATGTCAAAAATAATATTTATTGAGTTTTCTGGAATTTTATTGGATATAAAGTGAAAAAAAAATTCTTGAATTTTCTGGATTTTAAAGAGGTTTTTACTATTTTTAGAAATTAAAAAATAATTTATGTGCAAAAATAAAAACCAACTTTAAGTTGAAATTAATTTTATTAAGTTCAAAATAATTCAAGGAATTTATATGATTTTTTCTAGAATTTTTTAGCTCTATTTGTTATTTTCTAAAAGGCTATTTGATTTGTTGCATTTTCTGAAATTCGAAAATCAATTAAAAACTCATTTTCTCTTTTGGGCCGAAATCCTCTTTTAGGCCAAAATCCGGATATCCGGCCTTTGTCTTATCTGGATAATTCGTATTTGTATCCGCCGGATAGCGTGCCTATCGTATTCGTTTCCGTTTCCGACAAAAAAAAAACGAATTCGTTTCCGGTCCGAGAATTATCCGAGGAAAATCTGACCCGAGACAATCCGAATCCGTTTCCGTCCGAATCGGTCGGAAACTATCAACTGATCCCATTGTGAAATATTTCTATATTTCCTATAAATGTTCAAAACTCAGGGAGATGGTGTCTGTGCATTGGTTCATCACCGAATGGGCTCACAAGATTTCTTTCATCAGGCAAACCACTGCTTGTTTTCATGTGGTTCGTCTGAAAGAAGCAATCTAGGAAGCCTATCTCATTGTGGTACATCCTTTGTAGTTCATGTTACACAGTATACCCCTAGATATACTTTCTATATGGAGAGGAAGTAAGGGGGTGGAAATTATGAATTCTATACAGTACCTTATATGATTTTATGAGTTATCTGCATGTTTCTTCGTTCGGAATGTGACAAATTCTTTTTATGCCTTAGACGTGATTTCGCCCCTGAGTACCGTACTTATGGTACTATTCACACACATGTTGCATCGCCTCGCGCCTTTCTCCATAACAATATTACACCTCTCGCGGCAAGGCAGCTCGTTCTCGAGCTGCGGTGGTGGCCACAATTGAAGTTCTTTGTGGCCCCATATTGACAAGAGTATCTAGTACTAGTGTCGGTTCGCTTGAAAGCAAATCAGCGACACTCCGACATATGGCGCCCAAAGAAGAAGCGCCTTAGTATATAGTGGCGTTGAGGAAGACGGCGGCGGCATGGGCAACCGATATAGGGGAGCAGTTACGCTCTTATTGCCATGAAGCATGACGATGGCGGGAAGGACGCGACGGCGGTGTTGTCCTCTCGATCCATCGCGCTCGTGTTGCCTATGGCACAAGATGTCGGTCGATCGTGTGGAAAAGATTGTCGCCGACAAGAGCACCCTTCCTCCAGCGGTGCCGCACGAGGGGTGCAACCAAGGGCAGCGATGCCCATTGGGATGGCGTTGATGCAACGTTGAGGAAGGTGATGGTAGCATCACCATTATAATAGCACACGATGCCTCCTTTTGCTCCTTCAACTTGACCAACAATGCTCATATTTCTTGGAGGATGGCCATCATGTTGTCAATTGAGACCATTATCTTTTCGTTGCCAGCCTTCAACATGGCGAAGGGAGATAGTTTGGCACCGAAAGTCATGATGGGTGGCTCTGATACAAAATATTGTGGTCGTTGGTTGGGTACGTGTCGGGACCCAAAAATACAATTCTGGACCCTCTGTGTATACTGCACTAGTCCAGGATCACGCTAGTGCACACAGTGGCAACATCGATGAAATATCATTTCCATATGCAAAGATGACTAATAAATAGGCAAATAACAATAAATATCAGAGTAAAGACCTTAAGGTCAAAGCTTACAATTAATGTCTCAGAAGGCGAATAGCTCAATGAAGTCGCAATGAACGAAACGGAATAACTTCAGTGAAGCCCATCCATATGCCCACAGGCAATCGGCTGGGGTGCGCGACCTAGTTCTTCTCGATCCTTGAAGTAGACCTTGTTGACCGACGATTCCTCTATTTCTGTAGGTTTGGGCGCAAGTTTTACAACAAGCGTGAGTACACAACCGTACTCGCAAGTCATACCACAGAATGCAATGTATAGATGCAAGCTTATTCCAAAGGAGATGGCTTCTGTGGTTATTTTGCAGAAATGCAACATTTGCAATTGAATACAAATAATAGATTGAAAGCATAATTCAAAACAAATAGACAATATTAATTTAACATTTGTTTTCACAAAGACACATAGCCTAATCAAATTCTTTCACACAGCCATATGACTTAAATCACACAGCTGTCCCTTCTCAATTGTTTTTATGAAAATCTACCCCTCGTGTGAAATCCCCGAGCATTGTCCATGACCGCGGACGCGGCTATTCGAATAGATTGTTTAACACTCTGCAGAGGTTGTACACTTTAACCACACGATATAACCAGTGTGGCCGCACTGATCATAACAAAACAGTTCAGAAACTTCACCTCAACATTGGCACTCCCGATGTGCTTACAAACCGCTATGCCAACCCAAACGAAGCACTTTGGCATAACACACATCGTTGGACAGGGACACGACGAATCGTCCCGCGATGCAACCACCAAGTAGTCACACCTCCACGCTGTCACACAGCCTAACCTATCCACCTGAACATCAATGCCAAGAATCCATAACTTACTAAGTTAGGCACGTCCCATACCAGGCATGTGGTCGTACAGTAAGGCTCAGTTCAATAGCGCACAAAGTTAAGTCCTTAATTGACCAAGACAAGACTTCCATGTTCTAACTAAGTCACAAAGATTATCATTCCCATCACAAAGCCCACCATATCACACAGTATCCACCACTTGCCTCAGTCTAAATCCTTTCCCACCCTGTTGGTTAAGTGCAACATATGCCATCCACAAAGTAATAGCACACAGTACACACAGTTTTATCACATAGTTCCATAATCACTTAGTCAAATTTATAATTGCAACTCAGGTGATGATGATGACTCGTTGCATGGCTAAGCAATCTACTCGTACTAACCATCCCACATTGGTAATACCATAGCACCAACTAAATATGAACCAATCTAGGGTGACAAAAGATTATGACATACAATAGACAAAGTGGATATAACAAATAGGATTAATAGCTAAACCCAAAAATATTTAAATAATTACTTAAAGTAAATGCAATAATTTGAATCAAAGTAATTTTGAAAACTGGGATTCAATATGATCAAAGATATAAATTGCCTTGCTATAGCAATGGTGATCTTATTTTATCTTCAATATTCTACTTGCTTGATCTCCAGCTCCTTCAGACGATTCCGGGACTTCGGCGTCTAACGAGAAAGAAAGCGCAAAACAAACTAAATTCAAAAGGCAAATCAAATAAACTCCAAATTGAAATTGAATGGTACTGGAAGATAGATAATGAATTTAGATGAATTTAGAAACTTGAATGGGTTTAATCGGAATTCGGATGAAGAAGATATGGCTCTCGGAAGATTGGAATTCACATGAAATGATGAAAAAGCTCTACGGAATATTCCCAGAATATTCTATTCCGAAAATATTAGAAAATGGTTGAGTGTATGATAGGTGGGACCGACTGATATTTATGAATTTCTAGAATTAAAATAATTCCAGAAATAAGGTAGAGAGAGTGATATGTGGGACCAATAAGATAAAAGGATTTTTCAAGAATTAAATTAATTCCCAAAAATAGGATTAGGGGTTGACATGTGGGCCACTGGTCTATGGACCAGGTCCACAGAGATATGCTAGTCCACGGTAGACTAAGCTCATGAACTAGGGTTGACCAAGAGTTGACTGACATGCGTGACCCGCATGTAAGTGAGATAAATAATCTAGGATTTTTTAATTGGGTGGATGACACGTGGGGTCAACATGTAAGTGAGATAGATATTTAGATGTGTGGCGTGGATTGATTGAATGGCAAGAATATCATACATCTGAGAGAGGAATTACGTTGACCAAGTCAACCAAATATAAGAACAGATGCGTACGCTTGGACTCAGGCATGAATAGTAAATAGAGAGTTAGTCTGTTCTTGCTAATGGAGATGCCGATGAACGGAGGCGCACCAGCGTTGGCGAAGGGGCAAAACGGAAAGGAAACGACGAGCCGGAGATGATGACGCGGTCCGGACATCAAGATTTTGCTCCATGCGACGGCAGCGACGCGAAGAATGCCGACGACGGCGGCCTCACGGGCGCGTAACACTTCCGGTGATGCTCTGCGAAAAAGGAGGTGAGCACGGCGTAGAACGCGGCGATGCAAACTCAACGGTGGTGGAGTTGAAGGCAGGGGATTAACGGTTGCGGAGTAATTGGCCGGAGAAGGACGACGAACAACAGGCGAGAGAACGCTCGATTCTCGGCGCACAGTGGATGAAACTTGAATCTAAAAGAGGGGAAAAATAGGTATTGACGAGGGGCACAAGATGACGCGGTCGGATTTTGGAAAAACTCACCGAGGAAGCAAGGAACGCGATGAACACGTTTCGGCTTTAGGGCTTGACATGGCCGACGGTGCTCCGGTGATCTTCTGATACGGCCCCAAGTGCTACTCCAACTTTGCGTAGTGTTGTGCACGTGCGCGAGGATGTCCGAGGCGAGCCAAGTCACGAAGCTAAAAAGAATTATTTCTACGTGGGTTCTCATATTATTCCAATTAATTGAGTTCGATTCTTGATGTTTATTAAAGATAGTTTTTCTTTTAATCTAAATAGGAGTCTAGCTTTATTTAGAGATTTAATCTTTGAATGTGTCCATGTCGGACATTAGGTGCGTGTGCAAGTCTTGTTTGGTCGGTTCCGAGTCCAACTGTGCATGTGTATGGCATATAAAGCCGGCCGAAGCGTCGTGAGGAGGGAGGTCATTATTTTGTTTGAGTTAAGAAAAACCAGGAAAATCGCCAAGCATGGCGGCCACATCACGTGTGTTTTCTCCGTGAGATTCCATCGTGAGTTTCATTGTATGCGAGTAGATTCCCGCCGCGGCTTTGAGTTTGCTCTCGATCCTTCATCCTTATTCTGATTCGTCTATTGAGGTGTACACGGGCAAGGAATTCATCTTGTTACGCAGGCTTTGATCTCTGGATCAACTTTGGCGTGCTGATTGTCGTCGATCTCCTCTGCTGTTCGTGTATTCCAGTATACACGGCTAGGAGAGCTCTGGATAGTTGCTTGCGCTACATCAAGCCGCAGCAAAACCCATCTACATGTGTGTTTATTGCGTGAAGAGACCCATTAATCCTTGGTGCTGTTTGGTTGCATCCAGCGCCACGAGTTGCTACCGAATTTGACATCCAACGTCAAGTTCTAACATTGTTTTGGTGCCGCCGAAAGTCACTTGGAGATTTCAATCAATTGCTGAATTATTTAATGCCTCACAACAGGAAGCATTAATCACTTGTTGGTGTTGGCTGCTATTCATGCTGATTAAAGAAAGAAGTGACATAGAGCTAGCTATTTTCGGGTGGTTCTTCGCCTTGTTTCTTGGTACGTAATGAGAGGGAACAAGGACTATTTGTTGTCGTGCCAACACAAATAAAAATATCGTTCATGTGAACATGAATTTACTTATTATCGTTGTCTCACGCAAAGAGAGATCTGACTTGTTGCTGGTTTTAATACCGTGAAAGATCGGGCCGTCATATACGTTCTAGCTAAATTACTAGTTGGGCCGTATCATCTTCGGGCGAAGAGGAAGGAACCATGACGTAGAACGCGACGATGCGAAGCCAACGCCGCAGACGGTTCGGCCGGAGGACGTCGGATGAAGGCGCAGTTCGCCGGAGAAGAACTTCGGTTGGAGCTCGGTTTTTTGGAGATTGTGACGAAAATAGATCGGTTTGGAGAAAACTAATTCAGGGGATTGGAAGAGGAGATCAAGACGGACGCGTGAGCGCAAACCGTTCGCTTTTATATGCACCGAGGAGGAAGATATGGAATTTTGAAGGTTTGAGTTAGAAACGTGCACGTTCTGGAGACAGACAGCAGCGCTCTAGAGGAACATGATGAACAGTAAATTGTGATTTACTGTAGCATATGGGCAGGAGAGAGAAAATACTGATTTTCGAAATTAAAATAAAAGGTCGAAAATCAAGGAGATCAAATAAATAGCAAATAAATCCAGAAAAAATCTCAGAAAATACCCAAAAATTTCTTGAAACACAAGGAGGCCAAATAACACAACTTTTTATTTAATTAATGTTTAGATTAGTCAAATTAAATATTTTTAATTTAGAAAATTCTCAATTAAGCTTTATTAATTCAAATAAAATTGGTGAAATTTTCCAGAGACCTAAACTACTCAAAAGATTTTTGAAAAGCCAAATTTTGGGATGTTACAGTACGGATCCGAGGACCTAGGGTAGGGCACTCGTCCTCATCTAACTGCCGGCAGGGCTCTTTCCTGTCGAGATAGCGAGGCTCTAAAGCTTAGTTGAACTCTTGATTTCTCATTACTTGATTGATAATAGATACATGTTATCCCTTTTGTAGAGACAACCCAACTTGACGTCTACGAAATAATCTATAAGAAAACCTATCAATATAATCTAATAATTCCAACTATTAAAAATAATATTTCTAATAAATAAGATCCTATTTATAATAATAACTAGATAGATAAGGAATCTCAAAATAATATACCTAACTAAATATTCTTTATCTTAGGAAACTCACTAACCACACATATGAAAAATAACATGCTACAGTACCAAACGGGGTACTGTGCACATGTCACCACAGCGACTTGGTGCTGTTCACACAGCGCTGCAGTGCCCTTGGTGCCATTCGCATGCCTGCTGCGGTGTGTCGCGTCTTGCTCCATAACATTTTGATGTCCTATCCTTTTATTTGTTTATTTATGAAGCAGGTTTCTTGGAATTTTTTTTTTTTAGAGAGGTTTCTTGGAAATAGATCTTTTCAGAAGATTGCCAATTTCTCAAATTCGGCTCTGGGTCAGAAATCGACTGGTGCTTTTGATTTTCCTGAACCATCGGTGCTCCTAGATGAAACACACTATCAAGAAGGTTTCAGAAATGGCTATGCTGATGGCTTTGGTATCAGGAAAGGAAGAGGGGAGAAAGGTTGGTCTAAAGATGGGTTTTCAGGTAGGCGAAGAACTGGGCTTCTACCAGAGCTGTTTAGATGTGTGGATCTTGG
Organism: Ampelocalamus luodianensis; assembly: GCA_036346255.1. NCBI lineage: Eukaryota > Viridiplantae > Streptophyta > Magnoliopsida > Poales > Poaceae > Ampelocalamus > Ampelocalamus luodianensis. Next base: position 17,943,404 of record CM070629.1, on the reverse strand, counting down.
TAACTCGCATCGATCAGGGCGCATTTTCGGTTCGGGTAAAGAAGAGCATCGAGCAAATGTGTGCATTGGTGAGCAGCTACCCTACGTGTGATCCAGAGAATGAGCAAGTGCAACTGTGCAAGACGCCATGGAGAAAATAAGGCTGAAGTTCAGGATTATCACGGAATGCTTAGGAGTGAAATCGGAGTATGAAGGTCGGCCCACGTCATTGAAGCAGGATGTTGAGGATCTGTAATTAGTTAAGCATTATATGGGGTATGATGTGAATTAGACGTATTTAAGGAGCTCTTAGTAAATAAGTTCATTGTTCTGGCAAATCATTCTAATGTTCTGATGCGTCGCCGATTGAAATACTGGATTTTCATCAGGCCAAGTCTGTTATGTGACAGCATGATGGAAATTCTAAGGGAAAGGGACACCAAGGCTGTGAACGGGACCTGTGATATTGACTTGCTTAGCATATGCCATTTTGGAGTAGTTTTGTTTCTTGTTACTTTTCTCGAGCTAACGGCATGGACTTAATACATTATGCATGTAATATCATACGCATCGTTATTTTATATGGCCACATCAAGGGTTATATATGTTGACTATGACGTGGTTATCAGGGTGGGAATTAAATTGGAAGTATTTCTTTTAAGAAAATAATTAATATATTTCCACAGTGAGCTAACCTTGGCCTGTCTAGAAGACTAGAACACTCTTAACAAGAATTTCACTAATCTTACTACTCACTCTGTTCTAAAATATATGATATTTTAGAAAATATGCAGTCAAATTTCTTTAATTTTGACCACTTATATATATATATATATATATATATATATATATATATATATATATATATATATATACACACACACACACATATGAAAATGGTATAGTACTCCTGAGTCGTGACTTCACTTCTCATATATCACTTATATCGTATGATAATACCTCTTTTTTTCTATTTTAGCATACTCTAGTAATGATTATAAGATACCCTAAGTGAGTTTCATAATAAAATTTTTTTTATTAAAGTCCACCTTTTATAGCAAAATCTATGTATATACTTCTTTTATACATGAAAATGGTATATAGAAAAATAAAGTGCTTAAATGAATTATTTTCAATCAAGTCGTATTGGAGTATCTTATAATTGATACTTAGGTATACTGAAAGTGGTAAAGAAGTATAATATATTTATTTAAGTGGTATATTGGAAGTGGGTGTATATACTCCTGGGAGTACCAAACGGGCGTTTATTTGTATTGGTCAGGTAAAAATGGTATCTTAGATTATTCATGAAAAATATTTTCATGATATAATAGTTTCATATTATTTTATGAACCTATTAGTATAAAAAGTAATAGTCAAAGTGGCGTGTTGGAGACCATGTAGATGTCCAAAACGTCATATATTCTTTAACAGATGGAGTATTAAAAAGAAGAAAGTGGTGCTCGCGGTGGCGGTGGTACATCGGCGGTGGTACATCGCCCCTCCCTCGAAGGCATGACACCACCTTTGTTGGAGCTCAATCGAGCCAAGAGGCAGAACCGAGGGTGTGGCCTGGGTAGGCCAATCTCCATGATGTCTTGATGGGTGTGCTCGGGCTAATACGTTTTGTTCTGTCTGTAACAAAGCACGAGCATTCAGCTAATTTGTATTAAATTATAGTCCAAGGCATAAATGGAGGAGCAAAATTGGCAAACCAGTACATATATACTTCATCCATGTAGTAAAAAAAATGATATCTTAAAATGTGTGTAGTCAAACTATTGCCTACCCAACAACCTCACATTACTCAAACTAACAGGCGTGGAAAGCGCACCCCCTCCCGCGTCCACGTCGTACAAAAAAATTTCGCCCATCGAATGCGCGCTGGAAGGCCGGGATCGCGCCAGCGCTTGGTGCGCACGGCCATCGCTCGCGCATGCCGCGCGTCCGGTGGGCCCCCTTAGCCGCGCGCGTTTTCTTGGCCCGCGCCTTCGCTCGCCTTCTCATTCGCCCGCTCGCCTGGTGGGTCCCAATGCTCACCCGCCTGTCCGTGTGCCCACGCCTGCTACTGGTGCATCCGTGCCCGCGTCGGTGGGCCCCGTAGTCGCGCGCTTTTTTTTTTGCCCGCGCCTTCGCTCGCCTTCTCGTACGTCTTTCGCGACACGCATCTGTCCCGTGGGCCCCGCAATTTGGCGGAATGGCGCGTGCGTGCCCGCGCATGTGCGCGGGTGATCTTCTAGATATCTTATTGCACGACCTTGCCCTACCTGACAGCTTCACATACACAGATACGATCGACAGCTAGGGTTTCGCACTCTAGAAGACTTCATGTCGCATGTTCTTGGTGTGGCGCAACGATATGCGCCGATCCTTTTTAGTTGCTCCATGTGCCCAAAACCCGATGCGACGTCTCCACCTCCACGTCAACAGGTCACCATTGGCAATGGCGACGTGCCAATGTTTGAACGGACCAGTGAGAACTGAGAAGCTAGCTGTCAAATGGACCTATTAAATTGATTTGTAAATTTATAGTGCTTGGTAGTTATGTATTAGTTATACAAAATGTACTCGATAAATATACCGCTATTACAAAATTGATAATCATATTTATGATTCAGAAGCTGTGTCAACTGTCAAACGTTTAACAGCCAAAAAAAATATCGCTCCTTTTGTGTCAGGAAGTAGGTAGTTGGCAACCTACGATGTTTAATGAGTGTCAGATTGGTGCCACATAAGCCATATTTGACTTTGCTACTTAGTGTTTGCTTCTGTTAAATAGTGTAGTAGTCGCAGAGGACAATCAATCACCATACAATAGACAATCGACATAGAGACAACAGATAAAAACATAATATGGAGGAACCTCTTTATTCATTGATCAATCTTTTCTGTGTACAAATAAATCCTATTTATAAACTAAAATCCACTAGAATCAGTTTTGGTATTATACATATCAATCCTTAATCCAAGGCATCTTAACAGCTTCGTTGTCTAATTTGTGACGTACCATATTTTCCTAGCATCGCACCCGCGTGCCATGGATATATTTTCCTGCTAAAGTAGTCGAAAACTTCTGCGGTGGCACGTGGCCGGAGCATGCCCGGACCGCCGACGCGCACCGAGACCCCCTTCGTCAACGGCGCATAGCCGCCGTCCCTCACGTGCCAGTTAAAATAACCAACCATCAATTAAACAAACTAGTCACCGCCCATCCCACTCGCAGGCCCCACCTGCAGGGACTAAACGAACAAGCCGTCTCCTTCGAGTAAAGTAGCCGCCACGTCACCACTCCCCGTGCCACGCAGTCGGTAAGCGACACATCTCGCGTCGCGTCAGCGTCGGTTGCTTTCTCCTCCTGGAATTTCGCGAGCTCTGGCACTCACTCGCAGCGAGGAGACTGCAGCTGAGCAATAGATAAGAAGCCCGTACGGGAATCGGATTCCGACACGCACACCTCGTCCCTTCCCCGCCTCCGCCTCCTCGCGATGGTTTCGTCGCCGCCGGTGGTAGTCTTCGCGGTCAACGGCGAGCGCGTCGACCTCCGCGACGGCGCCGCCAGCCCCGGCGCCACCCTCCTCGAGTTCCTCCGCACCCGCACGCGATTCACCGGCCCCAAGCTCGGCTGCGGCGAAGGCATTCGAACCCAACCCCTCCTCCTCAACTCCTTGCATTCGATTTCGATGCGTGCGAGATTGGAGCTTAACGAATGCGATTTCGATTTTTTTCAGGTGGCTGCGGCGCGTGCGTGGTGCTGCTCTCCACCTACGACGCGGCGGCCGACGAGGTGACGCACGCCGCGGTCAGCTCGTGCCTGACCCTCGTTCATGGCCTCCACCACCGCGCGGTCACCACCACCGAGGGGCTCGGGAACAGCCGGGACGGCCTCCACGCCGTGCACGCGCGGCTCGCGGGATTCCACGCCTCGCAGTGCGGGTACTGCACGCCCGGCATGTGCATGTCCCTCGCCGCCGCGCTCACGAGCGCGGAGGCCGGCGCGAGGCCGGAGCCGCCGGAGGGGTTCTCGAGGCTCACGTTGACCGAGGCGGAGCGGGCGGTGGCCGGGAACCTGTGCCGCTGCACGGGGTACCGCCCGATCGCCGACGCGTGCAAGAGCTTCGCGGCGGACGTGGATTTGGAGGATTTGGGGCTCAACTCCTTCTGGAAAAAGGGCGACGCGGACGTCTCCAAATTGCCGCCGTACAAGGAGGGGAGCATTGGTACCTTCCCGGAGTTTCTGAAGGATGAGATCAGAGCTTCCTTGGGGATTGATCGGTGTACGTCGGCGGGATTGGCGGCGAGTGGGAGCTCTTGGCAACGACCACGGAGTGTGAAGGAGTACTATAAGCTGATAGGTTCTGGGTCGTTTGATGAAAGTAGTACAAAGGTGGTTGTGGGCAACACTTCTTCAGGTGTTTACAGGGAGGAAGAGGTGTATGATAGGTACATTGACCTGAGAGCCATCCCAGAGTTGAATTCAGTTAGCAAGGATGCCGAGGGTGTTGAAATTGGGGCTGCGATATTGATTTCTCGGGTTATTGAGATTTTAAGAGAAGGTAATGACTGCAAAGATGTGGTCTTTGGTAAGATTGCTGATCACATGGAAAAGGTGGCTTCTCATTTTGTCCGGAACATGGCCAGCTTGGGTGGAAATCTGATAATGGCGCAAAGGGACGAGTTTGCCTCTGATATTGCGACGATTCTTCTTGCTGCTGGCTCGTTGGTGTGCATCCAGGTATCATCAGAAAAGTTGAATATCACGTTGGAGGAATTCCTTGAGATGCCACCAAGTGATTACAATACGCTGCTCTTAAGCATTTACATTCCTCATTGTACTCCCAACGGTGTCTCATCAAGTGCTGGGACTGTAAATACGGCAAGAGATAAAACAGGAAGCTCTCTGCTATTTGAGACGTACCGAGCTGCTCCGCGCCCTCTTGGAAATGCAGTTTCTTACCTTAACTCTGCTTTCTTGGCTCAAGTCTCTTCAGATGAAACTTCAGGAAGCTTGATGTTGGAAAAGCTATGCTTGGCTTTTGGTGCATATGGAACCCAACATGCTATCAGGGCTAGGAATGTTGAGAAATTCTTAGTGGGTAAACCCATTACTGCATCAGTCCTACTTGAAGCATGTAAAGTTCTCAAGAAAACTATTGTTCCAAAAGAAGGCACAACGCATGCTGCTTATAGATCAAGCTTGGCAGTTGCCTTTCTGTTTAGTTTTCTCTACCCGGTAACCAAAGGAACCTTGAAGCCTGTAAAGGCAGTCCGTCTGAATGGCTGTGTAACTTCTGATACCAATGGAAATCCAAATTGTGGACCCAATGCAAACATTGATGTTTCACTTAAGGAGATCGATAATGTGAAATCTGATTTGTATAGCAATGATCACATACTTCAATCTTGCAAACAGGTTGTTGAAATCAATAAAGACTATCTCCCAGTTGGCATACCAACCAAGAAAGTTGGAGCAGAACTCCAAGCCTCTGGTATGCACTATACAAAAAAAATAATCATTGTGGATCTTTAATCTTTGTTGGAATAACATTGGTGGTTAGTTAGCAACAGTATTATGTAGCATTTTATGTTTCTTGTTTGTTTTATTTAATGGCATGCTTTATCTCCCTTTCTTCCAGTTCGCATTATGTATGAAATGATGACTCATGAGTCGTTTCTTAACATTTCTTTTCAAGTTTTAGTTATGTGACTTTTTTAATCAGGGGCAGTGGTTTTCATCATCTGATCTTTTAGAAAGTAAACTAAAATGCTGATAACATAACCAATATATATAGGTGAGGCTGTATATGTGGATGACATCCCTTCTCCAAAGGACTGTCTCTACGGAGCATTTATATATAGCACAAAACCTTTAGCTCATGTGAAGGGCATAGAACTCGTGCCTTCTCTCGAGCAGCTAAAAACTGTGGCTGTTGTCACTGTTAAGGATATTCCAAAAGGAGGCGGCAATGTTGGGGCCAACACTATATTTGGACCTGAACCACTGTTTGGTGATCCGCTTACTCAGTGTGCTGGGGAACCTCTTGGTATTGTGGTAAGGTTTTGCACTGAAGATTTGGATTTTAAGAAATTTGCAATATTTCTTTTCCTTTAGTCATGCAATTAGTGAAGGTTTTAGCATTTTAGATTGCAGAAACCCAAAGATTTGCCAATATAGCTGCCAAACGAGCAGTAGTGAACTACAGCATAGAAAATTTGGATACTCCAGTTTTATCGATAGAGGAGGCAGTCAGAAGATGCAGTTATTTTGAAATCCCACCATTTCTTCTTCCCCAAAAGATTGGTGATTTCTCTAAAGGGATGGCAAAAGCGGATCAGAAAATCCACTCAGCCGAGGTACACTTCCTGCATAGTTTTTATGCTGTTTCTAAGTTAAGAATCTTTCTGAGAGCCATCCAAAGTCTGTGGATGAATTGATTTTAATGTCAAGTAGAAAAGGTATGAGCTTGAACTTGCACTAGGTGTTTGGCCCCATGTAGGGTGGAATATGACAAACCTGTAATATAATATTTGGTACTTTTGTGCTGAGTCGCCATTAGTGCCTAAAGAGATTTACATTTAGCAGAAGTTGTGGAGTGGGCGTCCCTTTTATGCCCCCTTTTCTTTTGATTTGGTTCTGCCCTACCTTGGCTAACCTTTCTATCTCATATTTGACTATGTTTCTAATTATTCAACAACTGACATATCATGGTTCCCCTTGGTAGCTCTGTTTGTGGCTAGTCCTTTTTGATATATCTTTGGTTTTGCCATATTGTGCTACAGCTGACAAACACTTTTATGCAGGTGAAGCTTAATTCACAGTATTACTTTTACATGGAAACACAAACTGCTCTGGCCGTACCTGATGAGGATAACTGCATGGTAGTGTATAGCTCAAGCCAATGCCCTGAGACAGCACAAAATGTCATTGCAAAATGCCTCGGTTTACCTTGTCACAATGTTCGTGTTATTACTAGAAGAGTTGGTGGTGGCTTTGGAGGAAAAGCTGTAAGATCATTACCTGTAAGTTTCAATACTCAATACCATCATGATTTACAGCATTTTATGGTTAAAATGCTGCAAACTAGGTTTTCTTTTTATCAGTCTATCTTTTCCACTTTTGTGAAGTACAAACGGTAAATCAAATAAGTATCGTTGCATGTTCAAGCCTATTATGTTTGCCGAGTAGTTCATGCCCTTTAAAATACAGAACTTTTCATCGTGAAGACAAAAACGATGAAAGTTTGAGTGCCCAAATAAGAAAAAAAAACTATTTGCACGTATGGCCACCTTATAAGCATATAGATTAAGATGATTGCTTCAGCAATTACACAGAGTGGTCAATAATAAAACTGAATGCTCATTGTTTAGTCCATAGACCCACTTAAACTTTGTCAACTTCACTGCTTCATGAGCATTTTATTTATCATTGTTTTACAAGTTTATTAGGTTAGCAATTAAAGGAACAGAACACTTATTACATGTGTGTTAATTGTAGGTGGCAACCGCTTGTGCCCTTGCAGCATTTAAGTTGCGTCGTCCTGTTCGAATGTATCTTGATCGCAAGACTGACATCATAATGACTGGAGGTCGGCATCCCATGAAAATATGCTATTCCATAGGATTCACATCAGATGGAAAGATCACAGCACTGCATATAGATTTGTTTATAAATGCAGGAATGACCAAGGATGTTAGTCTAATAATTCCTCATAATTTCATAGAGGCACTGAAAAAATATAATTGGGGTGCCTTTTCCTACGATGCAAAGGTCTGCAAAACAAACATTGCAACAAGGTCTGCAATGCGGGGCCCTGGAGAAGTGCAGGGTTCTTATGTTGCTGAAGCTATTATTGAGCATGTTGCTTCTGCTCTCTCTACTGATGCTAATTTGGTCAGACAGAGAAATCTTCACACGGTGGAGAGCCTTGCTTTGTTTTACAGTGAGTGCATGGAAGATGCCTTGGGGTATACACTTCCCTCTATCTGCAATCAATTGACTGCATCAGTAAACCACCAGCATCATATGGAAATGATCCAGTCCTTCAACAAAAGCAACAAATGGAAAAAACGGGGCATTTCTTTTGTTCCAATAGTGCACAAAGTATTATCTCGACCAACACCTGGAAAAGTGTCCATTCTTAATGATGGATCCATTGCTGTTGAAGTTGGAGGCATTGAGTTAGGCCAGGGGCTTTGGACAAAAGTGAAGCAGATGGCAGCATTTGGTCTTGGACAGCTGTGGGCTGATAAAAGTCAAGACCTGTTGGAAAGAGTAAGAGTTATTCAAGCGGATACGATAAGTGTGGTACAGGGAGGGTGGACCACAGGGAGTACCACATCAGAATCTAGCTGTGAAGCAGTTCGACATGCCTGCAATATCATGGTGGACAGGCTGAAATCACTCAAGGATAAATTGCAAGAAAAGCAAGGCAAAGTTTCATGGGATGAACTAATTTCCCAGGTAATTAATGACTTCAGTTTTTAGCAACTATTGTCAGAATGATCTTGTGTAATGTGTTATTTCTCTTACAAAAATTAGCCATGCTCAGGTAGTTGTGCATCGCCTGCTGCTATCATTACAGATGTTATTGCATCAATAATGTATTCAATGATCTTACTATGTTACAATGTTTCAATGTGCAGGCACAAATGGTTGGTGTAGATTTATCAGCAAGAGAATACTACGTTCCTGGGGCTTCTAGTTCCTATCTAAACTATGGAGCTGCTACTAGTGAGGTATCCTTACTTTACTCAAAGTTTCAGATACACTGTTTTGGATAATAGATAGTACAAAATTGAAATATGCACGCCTTTACATCAAGATATTCATATTGGGTATTGCAGGTAGAGATTGATCTTCACACTGGAGCCACCATGATTTTGCGCAGTGATCTTATATATGACTGTGGCCAGAGCTTAAATCCTGCTGTGGACTTGGGGCAGGTCGGTGTTATCTCACTGTTTTCTAGCTGGTGTCTAATGTCTTCACTTTTGAAAGCTGCAATTCCCTTTTTCCTTTCATTTGTTGATGAATAATTGGTCAGTCAGAAGTGTAAGCCAGCTTTACTGTCTTCTTGTCATTTCAGATAGCAGGTCAGGAATGAATAATACTGTATTACACTTGAAAATTACAATATAGTTTCAAGGGCTGCAGTGCTAAGATATTTACTTTTTTATTCTATCTTCTATTGATTTACTGCCTGGTGCTTAATTTTGGGCACTGGTTCTTCATTTCTTTTCAGTAAGTTCAAAGTCATGTTTATACGGAGATGGACAGAGAAACCCATTTCATTATTGGAGTGTTTACTTCCATAAAAAAAATAATATCTTCTGCTGTTGTCCTAAAATGGGACCTCTTTTCGTTAGCTTGATCCATTGCTTTTTCAGGTGGAAGGGGCCTATGTTCAGGGGATTGGTTATTTCATGAGCGAGGAGTATGTGACCAACTCGGATGGGTTGGTTGTCTCGGATGGGACTTGGACGTACAAGATCCCAACTGTGGACACCATCCCTAAACAGTTCAATGTTGAGCTACTTAGCAGTGGATTCCACAAGAACCGTGTGCTCTCTTCAAAAGGTATTCAAATTTTTAACTGGTTGGACATCTATGAACATGTACCAAACCAGCTAGTTCTATTTTGCTTTCTAGGTTGCGGTAGGGCTAATCTGCTATAAGTTCAAAAGAAATTCATAAAATTGTTTGATTATTTTTCCATTATTTATACATGCATTATGGGTTTGTCTGGAGTTTTGTATCTGTGCATAACCACAGAAAATTTTCCTTAAATTTCTGTGTCACTGACAGCAATCCTTCGTTGCAGCGTCTGGGGAGCCACCTTTGCTTCTTGCAGCTTCAGTGCACTGTGCGACAAGAGAAGCAATTAGAGCAGCAAGGAAGGAACTCCACTGCTCTGGAGCTGGATCTTCACCTTCCTTTTTTGATCTGGAAGTTCCCGCCATCATGCCCGTGGTGAAGGAGCTGTGCGGCTTGGACAATGTGGAGAAGTATTTGGAGAGTCTTCTGCGTTCCAAATAAACAGCCAATTAATCCTCTCAGTTAGCAACAGTTTTCCACAGCCGGTTGGCAATGTAAATTACAATGGTAAGTTGATAACATTACTCATAGGTTCAACATTTTTCGAAGTTTTCAACCAGGAAGGCAGCTTATAGCGGTGGATACTACGAGGCGTCTATCAAAGATTTTGTCTAGGAAAATGCAAGAACATATGTACATACGGGTGTACGTACTATCTTTATCCTCGGTTGCTTTATGACTCGTGTAAGGGATATTGCTATAATTAGAAGCGGAAGCAGGAGCAGATCTAGGTCTAAGGCAACCTAGGCTTGAACATCGGGTCTAGGATAAAAGGCATATAAAAGACTACCTGAGAAATTGCTAAAAAAAAATAAGCAAAAGACAATAGACTCCGCTAAAGAAAAAGCTAGCCTAGTTCGGGAAGGAGCCCCTCTGCCGTAGTTTTAATTTTGAAAGCTGGTATCAATTTGGAGACTCATTTGATGCGGTGAGAACACACGTATCTATTGTTTTTAGTGACACATGTACACGTGGAAAAGACAAGTTTTCGGGGGGGAAAAAGGCAGATCTATTCCTAACTCGAGCGCAGGAGCCTAGAGTAGTGGCAGTGTGGCACCGAGACAGAGACGGAGACGAAGGAAACCTCGAGAGAGAAGTGAAATCAATCCCAATTCCCAAACGCGAGCCGCCTCCTACTCTGATCTCGGCGTATGGCGATGCGCGGCCTGGTCACGAGGATGCGGACCCCCGCGGCTGCTGCTCTCCGTCGGCCGTTGGGCCCCTGTATGTCGCCGGCGGCGGGCTCTCAGTTTTTCGGCACCCTCCCCAGTCAGGTTCACCTCCCGTCTCCCGCTCAGGAATCAGTATTCGGAGTAGAACTAGCGCTGCTGTTGCATACATCTCCCGTATTTGATGCACACTAACTTGGGCACTTGCGATCCTGTGAAGATGGACCAATCAATCAACCATCTCGTTGAATGACCAACCTGCACAATTACGCCAATTTAGCTTAGAAATATATGTGTTCCTGTTTGGATCCTCCAAAATAGTGACTTCTTGTCGGGCTAATTCAGTAATTTGGGTGTTTTGGGTTGAGCTTGGGAGTTTTCGGCCTAAATGGCAAGGTTGCGTCCGTTTTTTAGAAGTAGCGGTTGTCCCGCTGTATTGCTGAAAATATCATCATGGGCATGTCGGTACCCGACACGTCCTACACCCGGATTTAATCTCCGTCGCATCTCCTTAATGTGAACGCCCCTCGTACGGACGCGTGTCCGCCTCCGGTAGCCCGTGGCCCGGACAAGCTTGTCTGGGCGCCCCTCGCCTGGACGTCGCATTGTCCACACGCCCGTGCCCTAGACGCGCCGCGTGTCGCTTGTTTGGTCACTGTGGCTTGAGCGCTGCCTCGTCCACACGCCTGTGCCCTGGACGCGCCTCGTGTCATTTGTCCGGTCACTCGTGGCCTGGACGTCGTCTCGTCCGCACATCCGTGGCCCGAACGCACCTTGTTCGGTCGCCTGTGCCTCAGATGCACGCCAGTGTGTTAGGTAATTGTGCATCTTCTTATAGACAATACGACCAGTGCAGTGTCGCGCTGTGGTCGATTGTCAAGGCGTACTTGGACGTTGAGCTAGCTAGCTGCTAGCTAGTCCTACAAATTTAGCAGGCAAAAGAGACATTCAGAAACATCAAACAAGTTAAACGGGTCATATCGTCCCGGTCCGTGGGCTCAACTGCCGACTCAAGCACGACACGCTGAGATCACGAGTCGTGTCGTGCCGGTCCGGACACGATTAGCTTGACGGGCTAGGGTCGGCCTGTTTAGCCTATCTAGAAAAACGGGGGGATTCTCCTGTTCCTCCGCCGCCATCGTCACACTTTGCCTCCTCCGCCGCTACCGCACAACGCCTCCTCCGCCATCAACACGTGCCTCCTCCTCCTCCTTCGCCGCCCCACGTCGTCGTCTCCTCCACTCAAATGGCCCGTGCCAGGCATGATACTATATGTGCCGGGCCAGGCCGGCCTGCTGGGCCAAGGTCGCAACTCAAACACGTCACGGTACGTCGAGCCATGCATGGCTCATTTAGGTGTCAGATTGTGTCGTGTCGTGCTTCGAGCTGACCTGGTAGACACAACCCATTTGGACATGTTTACTCGCTCCTCTCTCCCTCTCCCCCGTCCCCTTCCTTCTCTCTCTCTAATGCTATTGCCACCGAATCCGGCACGCCACCGGCGCAGCTAGCCGAGCCACCGCCCCAGCTACCGCCGTCGGTCGCACCTCATCACTCCGCCGCATTTGTTGCCCCCATCCCTCACACCACCGCATCTGCTGGACAAAGGTTGCCATCTGGACAGTGGTCATCGCCATCGGTGGCGGCCTTATTGTCGTCCTCATCTTTTCCTTCGCCTTCGCCCTCGTGTTCCTGCCCAAGGCCATCGCCGACGACGTTGTGTTGTAGCGGTTCGCACTCGCGCCGAGCACGCCAGGTTGTGCCATGGCCATGCTCGAGCCACCATTGTCTTCTCGAAGTGCGGCGCCACCGAAGTCGCGCCCAATCTCCTTCGTTGCTTCGCTTGAGGCCGATTCCTTCCACCCACACCTTCGCCTCGATGTCCTCCACAAAACCCCTCCGTCGTGTGGAGCATCAGATTGCTGTCGTGACCGTCGTCTTCTTCCTTGACGTAGACCGCTTTGCCGCCGCTCTGTTCTGCCCCGCTGGTGAGGCCTCCTTCTACCTCCTCCAAATCTTGTGCGCTCCTCCTCCTTCCCTTTCTTGTTGGAGCACCTCCACCACCAAGTCGCCACTTTCTCCCCCAACTCCATCTTTCCCTGCCTCTCTTTCTCCACCACCAAGCTCGCAACGGCAATGCCTCGACATGAGCTAATGCGCACGGCAGCCGGTGTGAGCTCCCATGCTATGGTGACAGCCTAGCCCGAGGGGAGCTCCCGCGGGAGGAGGAAGAAAGAGAAGAAAGAAAGGACGAGGGAGAGATGACGAAAACGACATGTGGGCCCAATGGCAAAATGGTATTTTCACATCTCCGTCATAGCTTGACCGACGACCGACGGAAAATGGTCAACAATGACATGGAGGGGATTATTTTGTAGGAGCGGCAAATAAGGGAACTCTGATTTCGCAATGACATTTCAGGATCTGGAAAACTTTGTAGTGGTATATAAAAAAATTTCCTAACAAATCTCGACATCCTGTCGTTCTCATTCCCAAATGCCAAATCTTCAACCACAATCCCTTGATCGAACTCCTCCTTGATTCGCTGTGCGAGCACCGCGTAGTGCAGCTCAGCCGATCGGAAGACCCCATCAGCTTCGCCGAGGGCCACCAATGGGGGTGGGGGGAAAAAGCCTGAAACTCACGCGCCAGCTCGGCTCGTGAAAGACTTAGCTCGACTCAGCTCGAACTCATAAACGAGGCGAGCTGACATTTCTGCTCCTTATCTTAACGAGCCGAGTTTGAGCCAGCTCGCGAGCAACTCCTTAAACTTGTTTATATTAGAACCCAACCCAACAAGCTTAGTAGCCCAACTAGAACAGGCCTAGCCTAAGCCTACCAGTTCAGTCTAGCAAGCCGCAACCCTATCCTATCCACATAGCAGCACACTGCGACTGCAAGACCACAGTGCCCAGCCGCCGCCGCGGCGCCACCCTCTTGTTTGCCTGGCCGGTCCCGGCCTCTCGCGTCCACCTCCCGCTCCGGCCTCGGCCTCCCGCTTCTCGAGCTAGGCCTCCCGCCCAGCATCCTCTCAGCGTCCTCCCCCTACGCATCAGGCCTCTGCCCGGGGCCCTCGCCTCTGCTACGGCCTCCGCCCGGGACCCTCCCCTTCACTACGGCCTCCCTCTAGCCTCCGCATGACACCCTCCCCCTCCGCTCCCGCCACCACCCTCCCCCGCCCCCTCTGCCCTCCGCACGGCACCCTTCCCCTCCGCGTCCGACCTCCGCCCAGGACCCTGTCCTCCTCCGCATCCGGCCTTCGCCCAGCGCCCTCTTCTTTCGCGTATGGCCCGACGCCCTCCCGCAGTCCCAAGCCAACTCGCGAGTTCATAATGAGTCGAGCCGAGCAGCCATTTTTGCTTATTTGCTTAACGAGCTAAGCCGAGCCGAGGTCGGTTCCTTAACAAGCTTGACCGAGCCGAGTCGAGCTGGCTCGTTATCCACCCATAGCCACCAATCTGCAAACACCGCTGAAGCATCCGACAGAAATACCTCGTATTCACAGGGAATTCAAGACTGCGAACCATACCTGCCTCATATACACTCGTTGTAGAAAAAGATGGTCCTTTGTTTCGGGTTCTTGGTTGTAGAGTAAGGGTTTCTTGTACCGTGCGGCTAGAGCTCGGAGTCAAGCCGTGGTGTGCCTGCTCGACTGGCCTCAGGCCACAGCGGCACAGCATGGGAAGCTCGCCAGCGAGGCCCAGCATGGCACGATGGCATGCCGGGTCGTGTCGGCATGGGCACGCCACACGGCGCCTATAGCTCGCCAGCCCCCGTTGTGCGCTCGCCCGCATCGGCCATGCGCACACCCGCAGTCCCGCCTCTCCACCCCCGCTCTCCTGCTCGTATCAGTCGCGTGTGGGCCCACCTCGCCGTCCCCCCGTCGTGCCGCCACATTGCTTTGCTCCTAGTGGGGAGGGAGGGAAGAAGATGGGAGGGATGCGACGCGTGGGAAGGGAGGCGACGCCTAGGAGGAGGGACTGAGGGAGGGAAGAAGAGAGGCAGAGGCAAGCTCGGTCGCTTGGGGAAGAAGAAAGGAAAGGGAAAAGAAGAAAAGAAAAGAAAGGGAAAAGAAGAAAACGAAAGAAAGGAAAGAGAAAATAAGAAAAGGAAGGAAAGGAAAGGAAAGAAAGGGGAAAAGAAGAAAAAGGAAAGAAAAGGTTGTGGTGGTGTTCACCTTCTACAGGTCAGGTCATCAGGTGTACTCCCTAAAAAGACGAGAGATACAGGATTGACGAAGGAAAATAAAGAATTGTACAAAATTGATGATAGGAAATAATGCAGTAGACTGTAGGCACACAAATATTTGGAGGAAAAGGAACTTTATTCATCATTGAGTATAGATACAAAGTTATTGCATCGTTAAAAACCTTACACCTAGTGTTGGGTAACCCCGATAAGGAAAAGACTACAGTAATTGTATGTATACATATTAACTACTCCCCAATGTCGAGATCATTCATGTGTTCTAAATCAGCGTACGCCTACACAATCTCGAGATCCTCAGGCTGATGCTGATATCGCTCTTTTGCCAATTCTTAGTCTTTGAGGCGTGTGATTGCGTCCACCATCTTGGGTGTGAGGGATGACTTCCTTTCTTCAATTATTCTTTCTATCATGCTGAACATCGCTTCCGAAGAGATAGGGGACATCAGAACTAGTAGAACATCCCGTGCGAAATGGTACAACATAGGGAATAACTGCTTGTTGTTCTTCCACCACTGGAGCAAGTCTGCCTTGCCTCTGCTAGAAAGATCAGGATCGATGTTTGCAAAATTATACTCCAGGTAATGGTTCAGCTCTAAAGTACAATTCCACTTGGGGGCGCATGAGACTAAGAGGATGAAGAACTAGACTTGCCCTTCAGCTTCTTCCACAGATGGGCTGTCATGCTTGTCTTGCCTTAATGCGCTTGCTGTGAGACCTTCGATCTCGTGTTATTGTCAAGCTTGTCATGATACAAGCGGAAAACACGAACAAACTCCTTTTTGACATGTTCGAAAGCTTTGGAGAAATCAAGGCCGAGGCATTCACCTATTCCCTCCATAACAATCTACAAACCTACTAACTTTGTTGTAGGATCCAAAATGATAGCAAACCAATATAGATGTGAAATATATTCAAAATATTTAACAATTTTTTTCTCCATTGCTGCAACAACATGGCCTAAAAGGAGATGCCCCCTAGATTTAGCAAACTTGTTTGCAATTAGCCAAATATAATCTATAACTAAGTAAGAGATAGAATAGTAATACCAGATATAGTCTTAGTTGCTTTGTAAAAAACTCTCAAAAACTCTCAAAAATGACTAACGATTTCCCAATCTGAGTTAGTAACTCACTTATTACCTTAAGAGTTAGCATTGACAAAGACATATATAATATGTTAAAACCCTTGTATCTTATTCAACATGATGTATGTCGAGTTCCACCTCACCTTCATGTCAAGATCAAATTTTCTCAGGGTTTTGTTGTTGGCTACGCAATACTCACGAACCTGGCTACCACTCGTGTTGAACTTGAGAGGTAACGAAGGGCATCGCGGATATTGTTCAAATAAAAACCAATCTCCTCCATACCGTCTTGCACAACGAGGTTTAGGATATGACATACTCATCTCCGGTGGAGAATATATCCACTGATATATGTCTGCAACCTTGGCGTGAGGATGTTCATAGTGTCGTATTCGCCAATGCGTTATCAAAAGTTATAGAAACAATCTTATTTTCTATCTAAAAATCCTCAATTACACCTAGCATGCGCTTGGTAATGGCATCTCCTGTTTGGCCGTCTCGAATTTCCTTGCTCTAGGTCATGTGTTTCCAGCACTCCACCCTTTGCCCGGCGCTGCCGGTGCCAGGCGCGGACCCACCAACATTGCCATCTGTAGTCGGGGTAGAGAAGTTTGGTGTCCCCATCAGGTTTGAACTGCGTTGATAATCCTCGTTGCCCTTCGTACCATCCATATGATAGTCCTTCATGTCGTAGTCTCCTATGCTTGGGGAGAGCCAACGAGCATTGATGGTTGAGGCGGCGGGAGTAGCCACGCCCCGCTACTTCTTTCATGTTGCAACTCCTTGATAGCATAGCGCTATCGAACGTGGTCACTCCCTCCACTGGCTTCATGTTTCGACTCCTTGGTAGCATGCTTTATATTGTACAGATTATTGAGAGTTTGAGACTATTGAGTAGAGCACTAGAGCAAAGAGAGAATCAGAGAAGTTGTGCTTCGGTCGATGGTGAAGAAATGAGCAAAGAGAGAATCAGAGAAAAGAAGTTGTGCTTCGGTGGTGAAGAAATGAGCAAATGCGTTCAGTTTTATAGGCACGGAGAGGAAGAATCTCGCATCTGCCCATTGTCTTGCCTGTTGCCTTCTTTTCTCTGCTCTGTCTTGTCACCAGAATGGGGCATGCGACCGTTGCCTCTCTCCCTTCCTGCTTGTTGCTTCTCTTCCCATGCAAGTTGTCTCATCACCGGTCATGCCTGCCTTCCCCACACCCCAAGAACTGACTATTGCTTCTCTGCCCTCATCCCCATTCCGCATGGGCACTCCCTGCCCCTGCTTCCCCATCCCTGATGGGCTATGGCCGCCGGCCTCCCTCATCCCCATCCCCTATGGCCCCCCTCCCAGGCCATCCCCATTCCCTTTGGCCGCCGGCCTCCCCATCCCCATTCCCTATGGTTGCCGGCCTCCCCTCCCAGGCCCCCCCCATCCCGACCTCCACCTTAGCCACCCCTGTCCCTCCACCTTGCGGTGCCGACGACCCCGCCCCTCTCGGGCCCCCTTGGCCACCCCCGACCTCCACCTCGCGGCGTCAGCGACCCCGCCCCCCTCGGGCCCCCTCAACACCCCCGAGCTCCACCTCGGCCACTCCCGTCCCTCCAACTAGCGGCGTCGGTGACCCCGCCCCCTTAGCCACCCCCAAGCTCCACCTCGCGGCGCCGACAACCCCATCCCCCTTGGGCCCCCCTCGGCCACCCCCGTCGCGGTGGTGGTGACGAAGAGGCAAGCGCGCTGCGCGTGGGCAAGGGCGGCATCACGGATGGGGGTGCCGCACACTGGCAGGGGCGAGGACGCAGAGGCAAGCGCGCTGCGCGCGTATAGGGATGGCTTCACGGCGAGGGCTTGGCGTGCCACCGTCGTGCCGCTTTTGTGCTGGGCTGGCCCAACTAGCCCCGCCGTGCCCTATCCTCAGCTCCGGCCCGGCCGTTCGTGTTGTGCCAGCCCGCCAGCCCGCCACGTGGCGTGTTATGCTTGGTTTGTGCCGTGTCGGCCAGGCCTCGGGTTGGCCCGGATTGGCACGGCCCAACTCCTAGGTCTGTGTTCGGCATTTACGAATGCAGGTAGGGACTAGAGCATGAAACGCTGGGGCAAGCTCGTGGGGTAGCCCAACGGTTAGAACCCCTTTGGAACCGCTCCCAGCGGACAGACTCATTGGCGACTGTTTGCATCCTTTTTTCCATCCACACAATAATAAAGGTGTTTGTTGGAGATTTTATTGCGAGGTTTTAGGTTTTGATCTTCATAACTCCGCATAGCTATTGGAATGAAAGAATCTTGAACTCCTTAGGGCAAAAGATTTTGAAGAAGCCGTTGTTTGTGTGGCGTTTATTCAACCCCCTTTTGTTGCCTCATAGGTCCAACAGAAGATACACAAATTTCTGTTTATGCAACACAAAATAGGCAATTTGAGTTTGAGACAAGGAGAAGTTTGCAGGGTCCTTTACAGTCAACACATCAGATTGCTAGAACTCTGTAGGGAGGTCTGCTTGACAATGATGCTGATCAGGTAATATGGCCTCTTGATGACAGAGGCAAATACACAGTCAAGTCACCTTAAGAAGACGATGACTGTGTTCAATAGGAGGATGACTTGAATCATGCATTCTTTACTTGTCCAGTGTCCACGTGTATGTGGAGCGCTGTGAGTCAGTGCTTGAATGTTTCTACAACACCGGTAAACATTGAGGGGTTCATGAGTTGGGCTGGTCTGAAACTCTGAATGTTCCAGTGATAAGTGCAGGTGCATGCAACCTACATATCTGGCAGCAGGGTTGTGGACATAGGACAGTATGGAGTACTCATAGTGTAGTTTCGCCTCCATTTGATCAGTGGAAATAGGTTTACTTGCTCAAAATAAATATAAACAAATTTAGTTTGGCATAGACATACTCCAAATTCCTTCCTGGTTTCTACATTTTGCGAGGGTTTCATGTTTGTGCAGGTCAAGTTTTCGGTCCCGGGAAAAAGAATGTATATAGACCTGGAGTTGGGGAAATTGGCCTAATTGTGCAGGTTGGTCAGTTAACAAGATGGTTGATTGATTGGTCGATCTTCGGATGATCACAGGTGAACTCGAGAGCCCGCCGCCGGCGACATACCGGGGCCCGACGGCCGACGGGAGCAGCAACCGCTGGGGTCCGCATCCTCGTGACCAGGCCGCGCATCGCCATACGCCGAGATCATAGAGTTGGAGGCGGCTAGGGTTTAGGAATTGGGATTGATTTCACTTCTCTCTCGAGGTTTCCTTCCTCCGTCTCCCTCTCCCCGTGCAGGCTCCTGGTCCTGGGTTGGACTTAGGAATAGAATTGATGTCCTTATTTGTGTTTGGACAATGCTATCCCGGTATACTAACAGAGTAACAGTATAGGCACGTTTCATCTGCATTTCAAATAGGTTACCTTCACGTTTCGCAGGTTTCAAACAAGTTTCATAGGGTTTTAGGTATGTTTCAGGTCTGTTTGGAGCGCAGTGAATTCGCAGGAACTTTTTAAGAAAAGGTTCAATTTTCACAGGAATGGAAAAAAAAAATCCCTTAATCCAAACGGGGCCACAACAAGTTTCAAGTCTTAAAAGTTTTAAGAAGATTCAAATACAACACTATAAGGTTCATCCTGTTTCAAAGCTGAAATTTGATTGAGAAACGAGTTTCAGACTAGTTTCAAGCGAGTTTCAAAAAACAAACTTAAAAAGTTCTAGGGAGTTTCCACAAGTTTCACGGGAGCTTTGATATGTTTTATTCAAGCTTCAAAGAAAACAGCAAATTTCACAAGTCATTGATCTAAAAGTATTCATAAAAGTCGGGAGCCATCAGGGATCTCGTTGGTGGGCCGCATGCCGTTGAGCTCACCTGCAGCCGCCTATGGCTGCACGCCGCCGTGCGCGGCCCGCAGACGGCCGTGGCACGCTGCTGAGCTTGGCAGCACCTGCCTAAGACCGCTAGCCACGCCCGACCGGCCTGAGGCCCCTGGCCGCTGGTCCGCCGCGGTCGTTCGCCTCGCTGGAGCGCTAGCCCGCCGCCCTCCCATAGCTTGCTCCGATTGGGGCACGCGGCCGCGCTCGCTGGTTCGTAGTTCAAGTAGATAACGTGAAGAGCAATATTAACCAATAATATATTTGCAGAAGTAAAAGAAAAAAGACTAAGAGAGCAAGCATTCTGTAGGTATCTCTTATTCACAGACTAACCATAAGCATTACGGGATTTAATTTTTCTGGAGAAGGATAGATACACTCGTATATATTCTTACATTCAAGCTATATATTTCTTTACTGCACACAGAAATGCATGCAGAGACCCATATCAGAATTCTTGTTACAAGCATATAGCAAGTGTGAACAACTTAAAAGAGTGAAAAGATCAGGCTGCAGCAACAAGATCCTCTTCCTTAGTCTTTCCCTCCCCACCCTCTTCCAGTATCTGTGCAGGCTTCTCTTCATTGATCTTCCCCTCTTCCACCTCTTTCAACTGCCTCAGGATGTCTTCTTTCTTAGCTTGTAGGTCTTGTAACTTGGCATCGATCTTCTCCAATTTCTGCTTAAGCTTTGCCGGATCATTCGTCTTCTCTTTGGCGGCCTTGTCTTTCTTCTTCTCTTTGTCTTTCTTCTTACCTTCTTCCTCCTCATCACCGTCCTTATCCTTCTTTTCTTTCTCTTTCTTCTTACCGTCTTCCTTCTTGTCAGTCTTATCTTTCTTCTTTTCTTTCCTCTCTTTGTCTTTCTTCGTGCCTTGTTCATCCTCGTCGTCAATTTCCTCATGTTCATCCTGCTTCTTCTCCTTGTCTCTTTTTCTTTTTTCCTTCATTTTGGCTGCTCCCTCCTTTTTCTCTGCAGAAGTATCACTTTCTTTCTTCTGTGATTCATCGTTTGTTAGCTTGATTTCTCTTGTGCCCAAACCTCCAGACATGGAATCCTTGTTGCTTTCTACTACTGCAATTTCATTTTGCATACCTTCTCCGTTCTTATGCTCCAACTGACTCTGCTCTTGCTCCACTTCTTCACCCTTCTTCTTGTTCTTCTTTTTCTTGTCTTCGATTTTTTCTTGTTTTTCATCACTCGAACCCTTCGACTCTGATTCATTCTTCTCCTTTTCCTTTCCCTTGTCCTTATCCTTCTTTTCATGTTTGGAGCTACCATCATCTGCATCAGCAGCTCCATTCTTCTTGATGCTATTTTTATTCTCATCTTTTCCTTCCTCAACCACTGTACCTCTCATAACAATGTGCTCCTCCTTATCCTTTTCAGAACCTTCATCTTTGCCTTTCTGCTTGTATTTCTTCTTGCCCTCTTTAGGCTTTTCGTCGCTATCTTTCTCTTTCTTTCGATCTTCTTTTAACGATTCAGTGTTATCATTCTTCTCCTTGACTTCAAGTGTCTTCGACTCTCCATCTACATACTTATCTTTTTTCTCAGTCTTATGTTTCTCCTTCTTGGCTTTCTCCTTTTCTGAGCCTTCACCATTTTCCTTCTTTTTCTTATCTTTCTCCTTTTTATCCTTCTTGTTGCTTGCCTTCTCATCGTCTTCGTGTTCATCATCATGCTTCTCTGACTTCTTCTCCTTCTCTTTGTCTTCCTTTGTTTCCTTACCTTTGCCAGCAGACTTAGAACCATCATCTGAGTCATGCTTCACCTCTTCCTTCTCCACAAACTTTGCCTTGATTTCTATCTCAATCTCCTCCTTCTCATCCTCGTCAGCCAATGGTTTGTCCTTGTTCTTAATCTTGAGGTGTATCTCATCCTTTGACTTCTTCTCTTCCTCCTTCGGCTTGACCCCAGCTGCGTCGGCGGCCACGCATTCTTTTCCTTTCCCCATCTTCAATATGGCCTAAACCGTGCAGGTTTGTCCAAGCACCAGAGTTCCCTGCAATTGCAACTTTCAGTCACTATCATGTAGATTTGCTATATAATGGAGCATCGTATCCATAGAAGACGATGACTTTTTTTTCATGAATTTTACCAGAACAGTCTGTCCAGTGCAGTAGACACTATCAATCTACCATATTCGGCACATGATTTTTTTCTCGTTTATTGTCTGAATTTAGCGATAAATTCACGACACTCGTACCAAGCGTAAGCAACAAATTTCAGGGATGATTAAACAAAGACAGACTGCAAAATCATGGAATTGATATCAGTACACCAGATACCTCACTATCTCAGTCAGCGCATAATGCAAGTGTAGATTAAGCTAGGAAAAAGGAATCTGGAGAAAATTTCTATGCTGTTGCTCTTAATGAATGTTAGCTAGACTGTGCAAGGATCTCCACGCACCAGAACTCCCTGCATTTACAACTTTTGGTCTATCAAATGGATTTGCTACATGATGGAGGATCATATTCAGACGAGATGATGACTTCTCGACATGTATGTCCCCCGACACAATCTGTTCAACACATATTGTCTTATTTTAGCGATCAATTCACGATACTCATATTAAGACTATGCAGCAAATTTCAGGGAGGATCAAATAGAACTAGGGGCACAGATTGACAAATCATGGGCTACATATTTCAGTCAGCATATAATGCAATCTTAGATCATGCTAGGAAAAGGAATCTGGAGCAAAAACCAGAACAAAGTAAATACCTGAATAATTGAATTGGCGCCTGCTTGAAACTAGAAAGACTGCAAATCTAGTCGAATGCAACTAATTTCTCCTCAAACACATTACACACTAGTACTTCATAGCACATAGCACCGATACCCCACGAGTAATTTTTTTCCTCCAAGATCACAAGCTTAAAGATGGTAAGAAAGAACTGATCTTTGCCGAGGCTCAAGGATCCAACTCAAGTACAGTAAAGGAGAAGAGGAGGTGGCACTAACCCTGAGTTGTGACCTTGGATGGCGAGATTCGATGCCTCGCTTCAGAGATCACGCGGCAGAATGGCCTAGCGGCGCCGGCGGTGTACTGGTGTGTTCTTGCGGGTGCAGCTTGGGGATCTGATCAGATCAGATCAGATCAGATTGGAGGGGGGACAAGAGCAGCTGCTGCAGCTTCGAGGAGGAGGATAAGAGAAAAATAATGGAGAAGAGGAAGAGCCGAGTAGAACAAGGCGACTTGCGCGGCGTGGCCAACGTCGACACGACGACACGTAGCGCAAAGGGGGAGGGAACTGCTGCTCGCGTTGCCTCTCTTTACTGGTTGGTGGCGGTGGCGGTGGCGGTGGCTGGGTCTGCACATGGGCCCCACGTGCCAGCGGACAAAGGCCAGCTGGCCAGGCCATATGTGTGTGTGATACTGTGATGCATCCAACACTTAACCTTTTTTTCTATTCTTTTTGCGAGAGTACACTCGCTTAGCTTACTTGATCGCTGAGGTTAATTTGGGACACAAGGGAATATTACACCTAATTCCTATTACTATTTGCTATTTTATCCTCAGAAATTGATATGATGCATACATCCGAAGCTTGAATAAAAATCAGACGCTACCTCCTCTACTCACTCATTCTTTCACTTATCTTTCCCCTCGCTCTTTTTTCTCACAAGCTCTCCTGGCCATTCATTCTTTCACTTCACCTTCCCCTGGCTCTTTTTTCCCACGCCATCTTCAAATCATCTCTCTCCCCCTGTTCCCTTCCCCAAACACCAAACCACCATGGCTCCCTTTCCCTCTTTGGGCTTTAGCCATGGGCAACAATCACTGCCTCCCTTATCATCGTCGCCTCTGCCCTCCTTGTCCTCCTCGTGTTGGCACGTGGCGCGACGGCGGGAGCCGATGCTGGCGCGGTGGTGATGCCGCTGAGCTTGGAGCTTGGGATAACGGGCGCGGGCGAGGAGGCGGACGGGTTCGGGTTTGGTGGCGACGCGCAGCTTGCTTCCCCTTGGCCATCCGCTCGAACTCCTCCACCACCAGCAGCCTATGTCTGCCATTGCTTCTTCTTGGTCGTCCTCTCCTCTACTATCGTCTTCCCTTCTCTTCTCTCGATTCTTCTTTGTTTAGTTTGGCTCTTGGAATTGTTGTTGTTGTTTATGGTTACGATGTTGCGGCCTATTGAAAAAATATTACGACCCGTTGAAAAGAATGTTTCATACTGTTTTTTTGAGATGTTGCAACCCATAAAAAAAATATTGCATACTGTTCACGGCGATGTTGCAAGATTTTTCAACGTGTTTTTTTTCAGATGCTTTATTTTGACTCTGAGCTTAGATAATACTCACGGTGATGTTCTTTGAGATGATGTGTAGCGCTCACGGTGATGTTTTTTGAAATGATGCATATGAATTTTTAACATGTTGCGCACATTCTGAATTTTGTTACGTCTAGCATAACATAATGTTGCGCTCGGGCCATACATCCATATGCTAGCACTACTACACACAGCCTCATCACAGACGGTTCGGAACCGTCATCACATATGGTTTTTGAACCGTCTGTGTTGTTACGTCAGAGATACGCTGTTATCACAGACGGTTCAAAAACCGTCTGTGATATTATGATATCACAGACGGCACTAGTTACGAACTGTCTGTGTCATATCACAGACGGTTCTGGTTACCAACCGTCTCTGATATCCTAATATCACAGACGGCTCTAATTACGAACCGTCTGTGATATATACAACCGTCTGTGATATCATCATATCAACGACGGTCGGTAACTAGAACCGTCTGTGATATCATAGATATCACAGACGGTTTAACTATCGAACCGTCTGTGATTGTTCTTTAATCCTAACTATTTTATTATTATTTTCGGCTAGCCTCAGGAATTGCTAGTCATGCCCTCTGAAAACAAGCATGCAGAAAATAGATACATATCACAGATGAATCAATCGTTGACAACTCAAAGTGATCATTTACAACTCAAAATCAATTACAAAAGAATTACAACTACTCAATTATTGTCGCTAGAGTTACAATTCGAATTACAACTACTCAAAGTGAATTACAATTGAATCAATTGTTTGAGGGTGGTTCAGTGGTGTCGACGGAGTGAAACTCTCCGTCGGTGTGAACGATATCCATCATGACGAAGCTGCAAAGTCTCCCTCGAACCTCCAAGAGCTCCTTCGTAATGAGTGAATCTAATTGTATGTTCAAGCCCTGTAGCTAGCAGGAGTAAGTAGTAGTAAGCATATATATATATTTATTTAAATTTATAATTAGAAAATAATTATTGCGAGATTGACAAACCGCAGGATCCTTCATCTTAGCACTCATGATTTCATGCATATAATGGCAAACGTAGAATGCACATTGTTCTTGTTTTTGCTAGCAACACTGCAAAAATAGAATTACATATATATGTATAATCAGTTCGAGACGCATTATTATGAATTATGATATATGATTAATATGTACATAAATAATATAAGATTGTACATAAATTAATATGTAATTTCAGATATTAAATTTATGCTAACAAGGCGATCAGTGGTCAATGTTTGGTCCATAACTGAAATCAAAGCAGGCTATATATAGATAAATTGTAAGTAGATGAAAATTATGCATGATAGTTTGTGCTCTCAGAAGGAGAGTTGCATAAGAATAAGTTTTTGCCATCTCAATCCTATTGTCTATACTCTTCATTAAATGAATATGATAATATAAATTCAAGATAGCAAAATACAATAAAATATCACAATAGCCACCAAAAAATAAAACCAAACTGTACCCCATAACATTATTACAATATTGATATTGTTTCAACAAATTGATTGAATCGAAACACCAGAAATAATCTAAGATTGTACAGAAATTAATATGTAATTTCAGATATTAAATTTGTGCTCTCAGAAGGAGAGTTGCAAAAGAACAAGTCTTTGTCATCTCAATCCTATTGTCTATACTCTTCATTAAATGAATATGATAATATAAATTCAAACTATGAGAATGTAATACTCCAAAAAAAAAATCGGGAGAGAATAATTAAATCGGGAGAATATTTATTTTAGCAAAGCGATTGAACAGGAGAAAGAGGGGTTTTAATGTAATACTCCGATTTATTCTACGAAAGAAAGCATTCAAAAGAGAAATTAAACATAAAAAGGGGTTTCTGCGGTTCTTGACAACTTGGGCCTCGTGCCTTGGCCCAGAGGCCCATGAGGGGTCGGCCACCAATAAAAGGAAGGGGGAAACCCTAACTTCACTGTAGCTACAGTGCCGCCGCCATTACTGTAGCACGGCTACTGTAGCACACCCTCTCCTCCATGGTGGTGCCCCCTCCATTGGTGCCTCCCTTCCTCGCCGTCGGTGCTCCCTACTGCCGATCAAGTGAAGAAATGAGAGGAGATCAACTTTGCGGGGAGAGTTCATCATCTTGCTGTGATTCTACAAGGGTAACGTCGAGTGTTCTTCGTTGGTTGATGCGTAGTAGTTGCGGTTGATGTTGTTTGGTAGATTGATTTGCGTCGGTTTAATAGATAGCGTTCTGTCCAGATTATTGCGCGGTCAGTTTCATGTGTTTAGAGGCCGAATTAGGAGTTTTGATCTCCTAGAGTTATGTAGGTCTTGTTCTTAGCTTTCAATGGCCGCCAAGAACGCCCAAATCCGATTAACGGTTAGAAAGTTATGAATTGTTTAGTGCCGCTGTCTGGTTAATCTGTCAACATCCTGACAGTCTGTAGAAAACTGAGTTAAACTGTTAGTTAAAGACGAAATCAGAGGATCGCAATATAACGAAAATTGTAGGTAATTTCCATAACTTTTCATAGAGATAAAGAACGCAAGATTTGGACTTTCGTAGCAAAAGTTATGGTGGTTTTAGCGTACTGTCCAGAGAACCCGACGTGAATTCTGATGTCTAAAAGATTGATTTGCTAGGGGCAGTTAAGGGCAGAATCAGAAGGGCTCCCCAACTAGGTTTATTTAGATAATTTAATTACCTTTTTAGAAAGTCCAAGAACATCTTATTTGGACGTCTGAGCATAAAGTTATGTATTTTAGAAGTTGACTATTCACAGGGTGCGCCAAACCGATCGTTAGAAATTAGAAGTTGGGAAACACTTGGGGGGTTTAGCAAGTTCATTTGTGTTGTTCTTTTGCTCTTGGTTCAGTATGTTGGTCTTAGATTGGGTTATCTTAATATTCGGTGGGAGCGTGGTCCTGGGGGCAGACTCGTCGCGTCCACCGTTCTCGCACGGTTGAGGCAAGTATTCGGACTATAATATATGTATGCTTGCATGATGTGATTGTGGTGTATCTTGATCGTATAGCCATGCATGCATGTTTATGAGATGAGTTACTGTTTATCTTGATGACTGCTAGTTATGGTTAAAAGTTCTTCCGCATGTTGTTATTGCTTCCGTGCAATGAGAATATGTTGTATTCTGCATATGAAAATGTTATCATGGTGCATATGCATGTTGAGAGCATCTGTGCCTTGGTCACGTGGTGACCAAGCACATACTGATTGAATCCCGTCATGTAGATGACGGGCTTGAGGTCCCCACATTCGCGGAATGTGGGCTAATGAACAAAGAGGTCCCCATCATTAAGATGATGGGCAAAGGTCCCTATACATGTGGTGTATAGGCTATTGGTCCCTGTGCTGAGGGCACGTGCAAGGGTATCTGGCGACGGTTGTATACCCGCATTACACGATAAAATGCGAAAAGAGATAAAGTTCAAAGGAGCATTGCATTGGTTGCATATCATGAGTTAAGTGGCTATGTTTAGTGTGATGTTAATTGAGGATCATCGATGTTGTGTTTGTGTTCTTGTTTATGGCCTTGTTGATACTTGCTGAGTCTTTAGGCTCACTCTTGCTTTAATGTGTTTTAGGTGCGAGAGGCGAGAACGACATGCATGGGAGGGAGTAGATGTTGGATGCACTCACTATATCACACTCTTAAGGCGTTCTTTGCTTAGTCCCAATTTAGAATTAAATAAACTGTTGATTAACACCCATGGATGGTGTGGTTGAATTAACTGTTTAGTTGTAATAATGAGGTTGCTAGCCTTGGTTGGTTCATTTGATAATCATGCATGTTTGGGATAATTTGATTATGAGAATTTTGTTTATGCCATGTGATCGTATTGAACTCTCAGTTTAGCTGATTAAACAAAGGTGACTCTGCCGAAAATTTGTATTTGTGCTAGAATAGTTTAATTCCAGTAGCATTCCAGGCTCTTTGAGAGTTGGGGTGTTACAGAGCTCTAAACAATACTTTGCTTAACTGTCACATGATCTCAGCTGTTACCGAAAATATATTAAACTTCCAGTCAAACATTCAATTAATCTCAGTATAAGACAAAGTTCATCACAAAGCATGTCAACAAAGCCCACTGATCAATTTGCAATATCTTTAGTACTAGATTCAGTTCACATATTATCAAAGACTAACCCCATGCATGCACAGAGGGTCTCCAACACTAACCCCATGATGAAACCCTAGCAATATCACCATCAGTACCCATCACAGAGCAAGGGAAGGAGTAGAGAGGGGACTAGAGGTAGAGTACCAGGGGTAACAGTTTATCAAACTGACAGTAGCAAGTAATACAATAGAGCTCAAGAATGAACTAATTATCACATTCAAATTCAGTATAAGACAAAGTTCATCACAGAGCATGTCAACAAAGCCCACTGATGAAACCCTAGCAATATCACCATCAGTACCCATCACAGAGCAAGGGAAGGAGTAGAGAGAGGACTAGAGGGTAGAGTACCGGGGGGAGGAGGCCGGTGCAGGGGAGGAGGTCGACACGGGGTCGACGGCGCGAGGAGGAGGCCGGTGCATAGGAGAAGGCCAATACGGGGTCGACGGCGCGAGGAGGAGGCCGGTGCAAGGGAGGAGACCAACACGGGGTCGACGGCACGGGGAGGAGGCCAGTGCAGAGGGAGGAGGCCGACGGCGAGGGGAGGGAGGCCGGTGCAGATGGAGGGCGCCGACACGGGGAGGAGGACGGCGCGGGGAGGAGATCGGTGGAGAGGGAGGCAGCGGCAGCATCGTTGATGTCGGGAGCGGCGGCGTCGGGGCACTGGGGAACTGGGGAACCCTAGAGGAGGCGAAGGAGCTGAATGGGCGAGCACTGGGGAGAATAAATGGGCGGGGAGATAAATAGGTGGGCCCTAGGTTTCCTATCACAGACGGTTCTATTATGCAACCGTCTGTGATATTGCCGCATATATCACAGACAGTTCTTTAATAGAACCGTCTGTGATGCGGAAATATCACAGACGGTTCTTTAATAAAACCGTCTATGATATGGAAATATCACAAACGGTTGCATAATAGAATCGTCTATGATATCGACAACCAGTATGATGGCAATCATGACACAAGTCCATATGAATAACCTGGTGACAAGTATGATGACATAAAACATCTCCAAATAATTTGATTGAAAATCAATTTATCCACTATTTATCCACTGACGATTCGTTTGACTTAAAAAATTCATATCTAATTCAACTCAACTCCAAATTACAATGAACGTCCACATTGCCATCAATATATATTAAATATGACAAGTCCATAACACATTAACACATGACAATGCAATAAATTAATTACAATGGAGTAAATTCTTAAGTAAAATATAGCCCTTCATGATGATCGACGCGCATATAGCTAGCTTCCTCACTGGGTTCTTCCTCGAGCCTGATGTCGTCTTCGAAAGGAGGCAACTCATCAAATTGATTGTATTCTTACTCGTCCACTATATTCTTAACTCCGACAATCCTTCTTTTTCTATGAAGAACCACGTAGCGCTTCTTATTTGCCGGGTCGATTACATAGAAGACTTGAACAACTCAGTTAGCTTGATTTAATGGTTCGTCTTTGTATCCGACACGTTCGAGGTCCATGGTAGTGACGCCGTACTTGTCGACCTTCACCTGTGGGAGATGAACCCAACAGCACCGAAATAGGGGGATCTTGAAAAGCACGTAGTCGAGCTCCCATATCTCTTTTATTTGCCTATAGTACGAGCTCCTCAGCCCATTGGTACTGAATGCATCTATGCGACACCACTATTCTGGACTGTGCTCTCCCTATCCTGAGCTGCCGTATAAAATGTGTACCCATTTATGTCGTATCCTTGCCATGTGGCAATTGTAAATTGTGACTCTTTTGTCAACCATAGCAGCGTATCATCACTTGATGACTTCCCAGTGATTCGCACCTTTAACCATTCGTTGAACCGACGGTTGTGCTCTCTCGTGATCCAAACCTCCGACCGGTCTGGATTCTGTTGGCGTACCATGTCTTTGTGCTTGTCGATGCACGAGGACACTTGGGTCATGTGTTGCAAGACCGTGAAATGGGCTTGAGCGTACGTATCCAGATCAGGAGTGATTGATTTCCTTCCGATGGTCCCGATACCATCCAGCCTTCCCTCATGACGAGATAGAGGCACACCTATCGGTTCCACCTGAGCCATGTAGTCAACGCAGAACTCAATGACCTCTTCGGTTGCATAACCTTCGATGATGCTGCCCTCCGGTCGAGATCGATTCCGTACGTAGGAGTTGAGAATTCCCATGTACCTCTCGAACGGGTACATATGACGTAGGAACACAGGGCCGCATATCTTTATCTCTTTCACAAGATGAACAATAAGATGGACCATGATATCGAAAAATGACGGAGGGAAATACATCTCAAGATGACATAGAGTCGTCACCACCTCTGCCTGTAGAGCATCTAGTCCTTGGGGATCGATGACCTTCTGAGCAATTGAGTTGAAGAAATAACACAGCCTCCAGATTACCACTCGGACCTTGTTCGGCAAGATACTCCTAATTGCAACAGGAAGCATTTGTGTCATCAGCACATGACAATCATGAGACTTCATACCAATTAATTTCAAATCTTGCATAGAAACAAGTTTCTTAATGTTAGCGGAGTAACCAGATGGGACTTTGACACCATGCAAGCTCTGGCACAGTTTATTTCTCTCGACCTTGGACATAGTATAGCAAGCTGGTGGAAGGTATGTTCGTCTTTTATCGGTCTCTTTCAGTGTTAACTCGGTCCTTATGTTCATATCAACCAAGTCACGCCGTGCGTTAACACCATCCTTTGTTTTGCCACTAATGTTCAGTAAGAGACCAATCAAGCTATCACATACATTCTTCTCCACATGCATGACGTCGATGCAGTGATGAACTTCTAAGTGCTCCCAATAAGGCAAGTCCCAAAAAATTAACAGCTTCTTCCAGATGTTCTTCTGACGGATGTTTAATTTACGTCCCTTTCCAAGCACAACATCGATATCCTTAACCATATCATAGACCTCTTTCCCTCTAAAATCCCTTGGAGTTGAACTATCCTCCTTATTTTTGTCAAATTGTTTGTTCATCTTGTGGTATGGGTGACTCCTGGGAAGGAACCTACGGTGACGCATATACACAGTTTTGTGCGAGTTGTTCAGCCATACACTCTCCGTAGCATCTAAGCAGTGCGATGGGCTTTGACTCCTTTCGTCATCAAGCCCAACAGTTACCAAGGGCAGAAAAATCATTGATAATGCAGAACAATATGGCGCGTAAAGAGAAGTTCTCTCGTTTGTACGTATCCCATACTTGTACCCCTTCGTTCCACAGTGTCACAAGATCATCCAGTAATGGTGCTAGGTACACATCAATATCGTTCCCAGGTTGCTTCGGCCCCTGGATAAGTAGTGACATCAAAATGTACTTCCGCTTCATACACAGCCAAGGAGGAAGGTTGTACATACATAGATTCACGGGCCAGGTGCTATGTCGACTGCTCATGTTACCGAAAGGATTCATTCCATCTGTACTCAACCCTAACCTTATGTTCCTCGGTTCCGCACCGAACTCTTTGAAGGTCCGATTGAAATTTCTCCACTGGGCAGAATCAGCAGGGTGTCTTAGCTTTCCATCTTTCTGACGCTCCTCCGAGTGCCAACGCAGCAATCTTGCCTCCTTTCGGTTCGCGAATGAACGCTTCAAACGTGGGATCACAGGCAGATATCACAACATCTTAGCAGGAGGTCCTTGCTTTACCTTAGCAGTATTCTTACGCTTGTATCGGGATGCTTTGCACACGGGACATGCATGCAAGTCTGCATACTCTTTACAGTAGAGGATACAATCGTTCGGACATGCATGTATTCTTTCTACTTTCATTCCCAATGGACAAAGAACCTTCTTGGCTTGGTAGGTCGTGCTGGGCAACACGTTTCCCTCCGGAAGAATGTCCGCTAGGAGACCTAACAACGTCGTGAAACTCTTGTCGGACCAACCATTGCTTGTCTTCAATTTCAGCAGTTCAAGTACAGTTGATAAACCTTGTGTATTTCGGCTTGCAGCCAGGGAACAAAGGTTTCCCCAAGTCCTCCATTAAGCGCTCGAATTTACAAAAATTTCTCTCACTGTAGTTCTCTTCTACATCGCGTAGTATCTGATCCAGATTGTCATCGTGCGACCTATCCTCATCAAAAGCACAATCCACATCCGGCATATCGTTGACTTTCTCAGCGATGTCGTCATTATTATCTTCCTGTATAATCTGCTCTTCACCGTGACTGGTCCAACATGTATACCCTTTTTTGAAACCCCTTCAAATCAAGTGCCCTACGATCTGCGCTAGGTTGTTAAACATCTTCAGATTACCGCAATCAATGTATGGACAGTACATAAATTATATCCCCTTATTCAACATATCCTGTTCGGCGGCTCTTGTAAAAGCAAACACGTCATTAATGTACTCTTCACTCACACGGTTCGCACCGTACATCCAGTTTCGATCCATCTACGCTACGCACATAATAAATTAGAAGTGTTAAATTATATTAATAAACTTCAAATACGTTACTCCTCCTATTAACCAAACACACTAAAATTGATTAAAGTTTAACCTAGAGCGAATATAAAGAGTTACCGATCGTTACCCTCGGAGCTCACGACGAAAATTCCAAATATCCTGCGAGATTCTTACTAGCCTTCTCCTTCAGACCACAGTGCAATGTGAGAGCTAAGTGGACAGGGCAAGAGAAGAGCAGCAACCGAAATGCACCTCCCCCATAAGCTTCTCCCTCTCACAAAACACCCATTGCCAAAACAAAACACCCATTCACAACACCCAAACCGAGAGCTACCACCAAAGCCAAGCCTCACAAAGCAAGCATGCAAGCCAAATAGTCATAAGTTGCAAGGGCAACCCACAACCAAGAACAAGGCAAGCAAAACAAGCAAGCCTCCTACAGCCAACACAGAGCAAAGCTTCTCAAGCCCCTCTATTCCAAAGAACAGATCAGAGGTGCTAGGGCAGGGGGTTTGTCGGGTTCTAATATTTATAGGGGTGGCATATCATAGACGGTTTTTATTACCAACCGTCTGTGATGTGGAATATATCATAGACGATTCCTTGCCACCGTCTGTGATATGTCATTATCACAGACGGTTTGTAAATAGAACCGTCTGTGATACATCACGGACGGTTCGTATTACAAACCGTCTGTGCTGTGGAGTATATCACGGACGGTTCTTATTACAAACCGTTTGTGATGTGATATCACAGACGGTTGGTAATAAGAGTCGTCAGTGAGGAGGCATATATCACAGACAGCTCCAAAGGGAACCGTCTGTATAAGTTCAACACAAACGGCTCTTCGTGGAACCGTCTGTGATGAGGATATTATCACAGATGGTTCTTCATGGAACCGTCTGTGATAGTGTACGGAGCCTGTATGCGCAAATAATTACTAAAATGAATTGCCTAGTAATAAACAGACGATAAAAAGACCATATCCTATTTACATCACGCATTTATAAAAAGATCATATCGTTTTACATCACTGCATAATAAAAAAGATCGATCCTATCTTAGTCTTCAAATCTTCGTAAGCCGTCTCGTCGGCTTCAGTGGTGGCGGGATCAGCGACTATCTCACCAAACGCCTCCACCTGTGACCTTGCACGCTCAATTTGCTCTTGTAGATGTTCGGACTCCATAATCAAGTCCCATATAGCCCAGAGGCCATCAACCCTGGTCTCTAGAGTCTCGACTAGGCGGACCCGCTCTCCTGCAATTCGAATGTCGTCCTCGACTCTCCGGGCTGCATCCTCGATGCGGACCAAATAGTTTCATAGGACAATCTCCACGATGAGGTTTACTCACCGGATGCTGGAGACCCTCGCACTAGTCTGTTGGAGGAGGAGCTCCAATCGACAGATGATGGCCGTTATGGTCTCCGGTAGATGGGAGGGCCTACAACGGATGACATTGCGAACGGACGGCTTGTCCGCAGTTTGGGCCAGGTTGTGACCAGAGAGGTGCGAGTACACAACCACAATGTAGGCCAATACAGCCGGGATGAGAGAGGAAGAAACCATTTGGAGTTTGTGGAGAAAGGGGATCAAGGAGGTTCGTGAGAAATCCCTTTCATAAGGGGATGTCTATTTATAAAATAAGTATTAAAGCTGGAGTAGGAGACGAAGAGATGAAGAGACACATCGCGCGGGAGACGAAGAGATGGAAAGGCATATCATAGACGGTTCTATCATGGAACCGTCTGCGATATACACCTTATCACAGACGGTTCTATCATGGAACCGTTTGTGAAATATCACAGACGGTTCGTATTAAGAACCGTCTGTGATAATGATATATCACAGACAGTTCTATCATGGAACCGTCTGCAATATGTAATTATCACAGACGGTTCAATGATAGAACCGTCCGTGAAGTATCGCAGACGATTTTATTTACAAACCGTCTGTGATAATGGCATATCACAGACGGTTGCAAAGACGGTTCCTAAGTAACCGTCTGTATAAGTTCAACACAGACGGTTCCTTTGGAACCGTCTGTGATGAGGCGTCCACTATAAGCTATTTTGTGGTAGTGTATCCTGGTTATAATTAGCGGAAAGACTTGTGCTAATACTGCTACTGATTGCCTCTAAAAAAAGTCCCTCCATTACCTCTAAAAGATGCCTATTTATAGTATGTTGTGAATGCGGTTGTCGTTCCAGGTCAGGAGACGCTCATTATTATGCAATAATGAGAGTAATTACCGGAGTAGTAACCTCCCCACGTTGCCTGATGGTTATCAATAAGAGATAATGGTGAGTTATCTGTAGTTATTCCAGGTATAACTACGTATCTTGACTGCTCAGATCTCACAATTAATAGGGCCTACTGGCGAGTGGACCTAGTTATCTGTGGAGAAGTCGTGACAGGACTGGTCGTAGCAGGACTTACGACCAGGGGGTAGTCGTAGAAAAGCTTACGACTTGATACTGGTCGTAGAAAGACTTACGACCGAATGTAATCGCAGGAGAACTTACGATTACACGGTAGTCGTAGAAATACTTACGACTATGGGGGTGGTCGTAGAAGGACTTACGACCACCTGATTGACCTCTCTCTTACAACTGTAAGGAGTATACTTAGTAACTATGTGATGTCATATTTACCTATAATATATAATTACGAATAAATAGTAAAATGATGATTATTAGATCTTCGTCAGACTCCGATTCAAATTTTCATAAGACCAACAACTCAGAAAAAGCCTGCATGGGCTGTGTGTGCGGCCGGGGTGAAGTATGCTTTCTTCAATGATTTCTGTATCGTTTGAAACAACAACTCCACCTTATCTGCTAAAATATCAAGTCCCCTTGAGTTATGAATGGTATTTGTATTCGTTCCAGGAGTCCTCCAGTCCAAGACACTTAGCCAGTTTGCCAAGTTTGCTGCATAGACCTGTCGACGTGTCACGAGTGCACTCATGCAATAAGTTGTACTGCCCAATGGTGCTCGGCCACATTCTGTAGCTACTTGGCGCCCTGGAAAGCAGCCGGCACGGATCCAGAGACACGACGACATTGGTTGTAGTGTGAAGAAATGGGCTTGGCCACTTGGCCCTTGGGAGTTGGGTGCATGATGTTCGTGACTCTGTGGACTAGGCTCGGCTGCGAGACTGGCATACTGCGAGGCACGAGCGGTGAGCGTGGTGTGGTGCGCTGCTGCGAGACTGAGGTGCGAGACTTCGAGGCTAAGAACGCTCATTGAAGCTAACTTCCAGTATATACATGTATTATATCCTATACATACTAAATTTTTGCCTAAAGAATTTGGATGTTCAGCTGAACACCTATAAACCTAGGTGGGTCCGCCCCTACCAAGCTACGAGTAATCCAGTATCTTTGCCCAACAATTATTCTTTCTATAATATTATAATCCAAATGCACATATATGATTATATGACACTTCCTCCGTTTGCAAATACTTACACTTTTGATTGTTTTATTTGTTCACAAATACTCGACACTTCACGCTTTCATACTTTTTACTCTTTCTCCTCCACCACATATTTGGTGGGCCCATGGTCAATTGGATTAGTTGTCAATTAATTATTCTCAAACGAAAGGGGTATGGTCGTATGGAATATTTTTGAAAAAAATATTATTTTAAAAGAAATTTACAAAAATAAATAGTCGATTTTTATATAAAACTAGGCTACTGTCGCTATTTTACAAAATTGTCTTGTCGCTATTCGAAATGGCGACAGTAACTAGAACAGTGCAGAGAGATCCGTGTCGCCAGTTGAAATGGCGATATGGTCCTATCGCCACTCCAACTGGCGACAGGGATCCCCCGGTTAAATTTTTTAATATTAAAATTTAGGACAATCGCATTTCAAATAGCGACAGGGATCCCGCAAGTCCCTAAATTTTTTAATATTAAAATTTAGGAAAATTCTTAATTCAAATGGTGATTGGGATCCCACAAGTCCCTAAAATTTTTAATATTATAATTTAGAAAATCGCTAATTCAAATGGCGATATGGATTCCGCAATTCCTTAAATTTTTTAATATTAAAATTTAGAAAAATCATCATTTCAAATGGCGACAGGGATCCCACAAACCCCTATCCTCATTCCAAATGGCGGCACAATCTACCGTATAAAAGACCTAAAAATTCTGACATAACTCACTTTTATTCATAAAAAAGAGAAAGATGGGAGGGAAGGGAGAGGAGTAGAGGGGGAGAGAAGCTAATCAAGCGCTGCCCGTCTGGGCGTCCAACTTTCAGGTAATTTTTCAAACCGAATAGATTACATAGTTTTAGATGTACGGTTACGTAGTGTAGTATGTCGTACATGATCCTTCTCAGTGGGTAGTTTAGTTTTAGATATGTGGTTAATCGTAGAAATCTTGTTTACGGTGTAGTACGTCAAATATGTCGGATGCCACAAATTTTAAAATTTACTACGGTCAAGGGACTATTCTTGAGAGTCCCGAGGTGATTGGTTTGCATTATTTTCAATCAGTGACCGTGACCCTAACAAGACTAGAGACAAGGTCATGGCAATCATATTTACACATGGCGAGGGAGGAACGATGGGATTTGGTCTTTCTGGCCCAGGCATATGCCAAGCCTACTCCTGTATCGGTGGCTGGACAAGAAGGGGTGGTGATGGCGAAGAAGTCGGGGGTTCCAACTACAGCGCAACGCACACAATGGCCGAAGGTCCGGGAGTTGCTGATGTTGTCGATGAACACCGTGTGGAAGGAGCTCCTCCAGTCAGGCAAGCTAGTGGGCTTGCTGACGAGGGTGAGGAGCTGGAAGCCCTAGTTCAAATGATGGATTTCGAAGACTAGGACCGCTTGGCATTGTCAGAAGATGAAGGTTCCGATGACGAGGATGCTGTGGAACACATACCAGTTCGACAACCTTGTTATTAACGAAGGATCCCATGTGCCGTGGGAGTACTACCATAGCGAGGTCAGGCAAGTAGCTATGTAAAAATGTAAGGAGGGCGTGAAGGAGGCGGTCAAATTCCGGGCCTTACCAGTGTGACGTACATTTACAGTTGTCAAGTCTAACCCAAGATGCTACGACGTGAAGTACGACATAGAGGGATGCCCTTGGCGGGTGCACGCATTTCTTCCTAAGTGGGACACCTACTGGAAATACTCTATAGTGGCCCCTCGCACATGTGTCGTCACTGAGTCAGTGGAGTCCCATAAGAATCTGTCATCAGGCTTTATCGCGAACATCATGTACGGTGAGATCATGGATAATATAGATTTTGAGCCACGATCCACCATTCAGGCAATTGAGGCAAAGTTCCAGTACACAATTAGCTATGTCAAGGCATGGAGGGTAAAACAGAATGCATTAGAATCAAGGTTTTGTGCGTTTAAGGACTTCTACCATAACTTGCCCCGCCAACTCTGGGTCATACAGGACAGGAATCCCGGTAATCATGTCGCCATTGAAGATTCCATGCATCCGAAGTAATAAGAGGGTATTGAAGTGAGCATTCTTCGCCTTTAGTCCATGCATCAATGCATTCTGGTACTACCGTCCAATCTTGTGCATGGATGACACATTCGTGACTAGAAAGTGCAAGGGCTAGATACTGGCTGCAATAGCGACGGACGGGAACAATCAAGTTCTTCTCGTAGCATTCGCATTCGTTAAAAGTGAGAACACGGACAATTGGTTATGTTTCTGAGGAATTTGATGATTTCTGTTGTACAGGGTTATCCTAACGTATGCGTCATACAAGATCAGCATACCAGCCCGTTGAGTGCAATAACTCAACTACAACAAGGAAAGAACGAATCACTTCTATAGGTAGATCTGTAGAGCAGGTGGTGTATGAGATACTTAGGTGCAAACTTATATAAGCAGTTTCGCAACAAGGACTTGATGAACCTGTTCAAGCAGTCGTGCGACTAGAACCAGTAGCGAAAGTTTGACGAACTCTGAAAGATTCTGGATGAGCGGATCCGGACGCATAGAATGGAGGAACCGAAAAGGCCGCTATAAATGCTGGCTAGGCCCCCGAAGCATTGTCACAGCTACTCGTAGATGGTCCTAGCGTGGCGAGGAAGACGGGGGCGCAAGTGAAATGCTTCTCGGACTGGATTGAGTACGAGCCTAAGGAGAAGTGGTTGCTGCTATATGATAAGGGTGGTGCTTGATATGTTGTCATGACAACTAATCTAACCGAGGTGTACAATTAGGTCATACGCGACGCCAGATGCCTTTCTTTGGTCGGTATTATGGAGATAATTCTTTGCGGTACCATAAATTACTTGCTGACAGAAGCAACAACATGTCGCTCACTATGGGAAATAATAGAGTATTGTACTCCGTCATGATCACCAAGTACATAGAAGAGAAGAGCAAGAAGGGTGAGATGCACTGGACATTCAAGATGAGTATAGGGGAGCTTTGCTTCGAGATACTGTGTAGGGATAAAGGATGTTGCGGGACGAACCATGAGAGGATCACCCACGAATGCAAGTTACGCCGCGCTAGTTGCGTATGCACTTGCAACAAGCCTATTCTTCTGCATAGGCTTTGCTCACATGTCATGGCCGCATGTTAATTTGACGATGGCGTAGCATTCCAACCAGTATCTCTCTGATTATTTTAACAAGAAGGAGGTGATGCAAACCTGGAGTACAGAGCTGTATGATTACAGCGTGGTTGGCTATTTCACTGGCTATCCGACCTAGGAGACATCAGCAGTCCAGATGGCACCGTGTGGACCTCATCCGACCGCCCCACTCGAGACGATTGACATGGCGGACGTTGAGGTTGTGGCCATGAGAAAGGTTTGTCTTGTTGAAATATGTGGTACTCAATGCTTTGTAATATCATTTTGATTTGTCGAAAAATTAGGTGATGACATTGTGCTGAATATTCTGTAATATCAGTGTGATTTGTTGACAAAATATGTGAGGACGTCGCGCTAAATGTTCTGTAATATTATTGTGATTTATCGACAAAATGTGACGTCGTTGTGCTGAATGTTTCGTAATATTATTGTGATTTGTCTATAAAATATATGGTCGTCACCATTCCAAATTGCGACAATGTCGTCATTCCAAATGGCGACAGTAGCCTAGTTTTGTAAAATAATAATTGTTATTTATGTTTGTTTTTTTTAAATAATATTATTTTTTAAAAAATAATTCTGGTCGTATGGAGTAGCGCTATGATTGGATTTGATTAAGTACTAAGCAAACATCCTTTCGTATTTCGTGGCCACCACACTGCTGTCCTCCAGCTCGGACTCCTCACGACGGTGGGCCCCGCGCACCAAACGCCACCGCCTCGTGGCCCCACGTCCAGAGAGACTTGCCTCCTTGATCCCGTGGGCTTCGTCTACCTGAGCCGGGGTCGTGATGCGACGGACAGGTGGGCCCGACGCGCCACCCGTGAAGTCCGGTACAGGTGGGCCCGGCGCAGCCACTGTTTGCCTCTGGCAGCCGACCCGATGCGGTGTTCCAGCGCAGAGGAATAAAAAGAAGCACTCCTGTCACAAATGGAAGCAGAAGAGAAATAAATGAAGAGAATTGCTACGGCTACATGAAGCAGTGAACTCGCTTTCATGGCCGAGGGAACCACAAGTGCTCCATCGGAGCTGGACATTGTTTTTTCTTACCATCATCGATTCAAAATTTAAAAGCTAAGAAGTTTAAACTGTGGAACAAAATCAGTACAAATAAGAAAAAGAATTGGCTTTAGAAAAACTTTAGCTGTTAATATCCTGGAAGAGAAGCTCTACGTGAAATCACAACTAGAATAGTTAACGTCTTGTTTTGATATCACATTTACGGTAACTAAGAAACAAGTATCGCGTTTATTACAAAATTACCGACTATTGGTCGTCAAATTTTTCGTAAACTGCTCGCAACCTATAGCAACGATGAGAAAACATCCAAAAACATATCAAAAGAATGTAGCATCAATCCAAAAGCATTGATCGATAAATTTCTACCTTTTATTGGGTGTGAACTATCGTATCATTACCTAACTGGCAAAAACAAAATCAGATGAGAAACCTATTTTCTAAAAAAAAGAAAAAAATTAAGAAGTAAAACTTTAACACTGTCACTGTAATTTACAAATACGCACTAAAAACCACGCTCGTATAAATGAGACAGGATTTGCTACCAAACATTGGAGACTTCATATTGTCATGGAGAAGCAGAGGTGATATCCAGGCCCCAGCTGCAGACAGTAACAATTTAACAAACCTTCAGTGGGCCCACCTGCCAGCCGCGGCACACGAAGCGTCCAGCTTAACCCCCACCTCCCTCCCTCCCCTTAAAGTATCCCTTACGGTACAACGGCCACACCCCCTTCTCCTCTCTCTCTCTCTCTCTCCTCGCCGTCTGCCTGCCTGTTTCTCTCCCCACGCCGCGCCGCCCACCTCGCCGCCATGAACAATCTCCTTACCGTAAGTCCGCTCTCCCTCAAACCCGCCGCCCTCCTGATCTCCTCACGCTTCCTCCCTCCTTAATTACTGTGGAGTGGCCGGGAATCCAGTATTCCGGTGCACGAGCTCGAGATCTGGGTGGGCTAGTCGTGCCCCTCCCTTACGGGCTTCGGATTCGGGAGGAGCCGCCGCTCTGCTGTCAGAAACTGGAAATTTGTTGCGCTTAATCGGGTTTAGCAGTGGTGAGTGGATTGGTGGGGTAAGGGATTGCTTAGGCGGGAGCGGGGGATCGTAATGCGGGGCGGGGGGTGGAAGGAATCGACTGAGTTGCTCAGCTGCACGCGGCAAAGTAGCGACTTTTACGATGGTCGCGTTAGATCTGATTATTTGGTTCGGAGGCAGTTGAGTTGTGTTAGGAGCAGTGGGCTGGTTGTGTGTAGTTTTGTGCCTCGCCGGGATGGTGCAAGGATGGGCTGTTCTGCTCTTCTCTGAGCTTCATGCCTAGCTATGGAGTAAATTGTGGTGTTGGGGTCATCTCATTGCACAATTGCATTGATTGCTCGATAATTGGGTTGAACAGTCGTAAGGATGGAGTTAACAGTAGTTGTATTCAAGTGTTGCAGTTAATTCAATATGTTTTGGTTTTCTGCGAGTTTGATGCGCCGGAAAACTACAGAACATTCTTTTGGCTTCTATTGTATATGACATGTTTGTTTGCACATAGTACATTGCGTTATGAATTTCGAATGATTTGCAATGGGAAGGAAGTATTATAATATTGAAAGTGACAACTGAAGTACTCTATTGGCAATTTATCTGTTCTGTTGGGAATGGAAGCCTAATGGCTATTGTGTCAATGCTTTATTGGGCCACAGTCCTGTTATATTTAGCTGGTAGCACATTTGTCTTCTCATATTGGATTCATGATCTAGCCTTGTTTTGTAGAAGTACCGCAGAATATGTGTTACATATTATAAACATTCTGATTTTACAGGATTCCTTCGATCTTCCTCGACAGAATTCCTCAAGAGATGGGGACATTGAAATGGGAATGCATCAGGCTGATGCTTCTGACAATTTAAAAGATTTCTTGAAAAAGGTGCTGTTTAGAAAATACTTTGGTGTGCACTTCTATGCATTTTGTAACAGTGTTAGTATCCAGTTTTTGCACTTCAGATTGATGACATGATGCTTTGATACATCAGGTTGACGCAATCGAGAGCCTAATCACTAAGCTGACGAATCTCTTGAATAAGCTCCAGGTTCATTCATTCATCCCCCAGTCCCATTCATTTCTTTCTGTTTCTAGCCCTTATCTTTTGCTTATCATATGGATTTTCGTAGCAACAATGGAATGTTGTGCCTGAGTATTAAGTTTCTTGATGATCTATTCGAAGCCATGCATTTTTGTACAATACACCTTACTTTTGCTTGTAGACTGCAAATGAGGAATCCAAAGCAGTTACAAAAGCAAGCGCCATGAAAGGTGAGTACTTGTTTAGTTTTGCAGAGTTAACCTTATCTGAAATGCATGCGCACTCTTCTGAAAATCCCACTATACTTATGGTCAGATACAACGATTCTTTTCTGTAGCAATTAAGCAGCGGATGGAGAAAGATATTGATGAAGTGGGGAAAATTGCTCGTATGGCAAAGACAAAAGTTGATGAACTGGAAAAAGATGTATGTTCTCACTTGACCCTGCTAGTGAATGGCATTCATCTTAGCAGTATCTGCATAAATTAAAAGATGGGTGTGCTTATAGTGGGAATTATATAAATACCTTCTTGTCGTTGTTATATGGCAAGACCTTTTGTTTTGAAAAACTGCCATCCAGATTTACTGCAAACAATTTTTTCCCCTGAAACCCTACACTATTGTCCAATTTACAACACAAGTAAGGAATGAGCGTGCTTGCTCATGTGCCCCTATTTGAATTTGTAACAAATTTTGTCAACAAGGAGTCTCGTGTACTATTGTCAATAACTCATTTCTTATTGTTTGCTGCCCCTGTGAAACAGAACTTGTCAAATAGGCAGAAGCCTGGATGTGGGAAGGGGTCTGCAGTAGACCGGTCAAGAGAGCAGACTACTGGGTAAATTTACTGTTGATCAGTGTCTTCCATTCTGTAGCCTGCATGAATTAGCTGTTTATTCACTATGCGTCTATGCTTACTGATTTTTTACAGAGCAGTGAAAAAGAAGTTGAAGGAGCGGATGGATGACTTTCAGGTACTGTGTTTCCTTAACTGGAATGTCTAACTTGCCATGTATGTGATGATTCTGCTGTTCTGTGATTAAATATCCCCTACAATACGCAATGATCTTAAACAACAGACAATTAAACTACTGCCATATTTCCATTTGCTCCTTAGAGCAGCAGGGGGAAAGCACTCTGCTTTTCCATGCCTATGAGCCATCCAAGTATAAGAATACTGAACATCTAGCTCTTCATGAGTGGGGAAGTGGCTTTATTGATACTTGTATTGTATGTTTTTCTTAAGAATGAAAAAATATTAATGGAATATGTTTAGCTAATGGTTCCACTTTCTACTTTCATTAAATCTCCCGATGGTAAGATTCTAAAAGAGCCTCATGTTTCTTAATTATTATGAGCAGCTGCTACTAGGATTGTTCAAACTGGTTTTGTCAGCCCATGTCAACCCGTTTGAAGCTTGCATGCATGCATGTTCTTCTTCCTTGCAGCTGCGGAAGCCTGCATGCATGCAAGTTCTTGTTTTGGTTTTGCCAAACCGTTTGACCCAAGTTTGTACAGCCCTACGGCCCCTACCTGCTACTAGCCTAATATCTCTGAAGAAGTTGTGGAACAAATTTAATGTAATGTTGCATTACGTAAGTGATACCCTGGTAAGTCTGATGCAGGTTTTGAGAGAAGCAATCCGGCAGGAGTACCGGGAGGTTGTTGAAAGAAGGGTGTTTACAGTAACTGGTAATCGTCCCGATGAAGAGGTAAATAGCAGCAACAATTAATTTTAATCTATGGTTAAATTTGTACTTTGCTTTACAATGAAATTTTTGATATCTGGTTTTATTTACACTTTGCCTTATGTTGTTGCTTTGGACCCTGCAGACAATTGATAATTTAATAGAGGCTGGGAGAAGCGAGCAGATTTTCAAAGATGCTATCCAACAGCAGGGAAGAGGCCAGGTATGTGATGTAACATAGGCCACTATACTTGTTAGGGGATACCTGTTTAGTGGATCAGGTCCTGTTCTGCGTGTTTACAGCACCAAAATCTCATTATGATATTTTTGTCTTTTCCAGATATTGGACACTGTTGCTGAGATACAGGAGCGACATGATGCAGTAAGGGATCTAGAGAGGAAGCTTCTGGAGTTGCAGCAGGTGATTTTTTTTTTTTTTTTGCATAAGCTCTTCTATACTATTGTAATTTACTCCATAGACTTGTGAATACAAGGAGATAATATGTCTTAATTTACCCCATTTCCTTGGTTTTGCCTTGTAGATATTCCTGGATATGGCGGTATTGGTTGAGGCTCAAGGAGACATGATCAACCACATAGAGACACACGTAAGAATTGCTCACTTCTGCACTAAGTTTATTACGAATAGAACAAACAAGTTTTTTTAAGCAAGCTAACCGAATGTTGCCAACATTTCCTGTATAATTGCCTTTTCTGCTTCAAGGTTTCAAATGCTACCAACCACATACAGCAAGGTGTGAGTGCTCTCCA
Organism: Ampelocalamus luodianensis; assembly: GCA_036346255.1. Taxonomy (NCBI): domain Eukaryota; kingdom Viridiplantae; phylum Streptophyta; class Magnoliopsida; order Poales; family Poaceae; genus Ampelocalamus; species Ampelocalamus luodianensis. The sequence continues at coordinate 17,898,563 of CM070629.1, read as the reverse complement.
GAACGCAAAGAAGCTGCAGAAGAGCTCGAGAAAGTGGATGTGCTACGCTATCTTCATTCTCCTCGTGATAGTGGTGATCATTGTCGTCGCAGTCATCCAGCCATGGAAGAAGGGTGCTTGAGCCGAGCATGACTCAGAAACATATATAGGGTTGTTTTTCTGTTTGTGCAATATGTGTAGCTTTGTGGCCGATTCATACTCTTATGACTGTACCTACGTTCAACGAGACAAGCGGAGATTTCGTTTGCCCGTAGGCATTGCTATTCATTAGCAGATTTCGTGTGCTCTAACATGGTCAGTGCCTCAGTGGTGAGTGGTGACACGAAACGCAACTGTGCATCCTCCTGAATCTTCAATTGCAATTGTGCATCCTGAACCTTTTATTGCAATTGTGCACCAATATTGACAACATGTTCGCATGCTATGCTAATTTTTTTTTGCTACATCAACTAGCTCATTTATCTTCATCTGGTGATTCGTTGCCGTCTTCATCGTCGACATCCAGGGGCTTGAAATGCTTGCCGTCCAGCAGGTACGTGCCGACGGCGAGCCGCACGGCCCAGACGTCCTTCGGCTTCCTCGCCATGATCCTGCTTGAGACATGGCATATTTTTGACTGCTTGCACAATACTCCTACAACGGGGGCATGTCGTATGGATGTCATCGTGTCAAAGTAGCAGAATACTACCTCCCGACGTCGCCGGCCTTGACTTGGCCGCCGTTGTGTCTGAGCGACGGCATCGACGCGGCGGTCTTGAGCATCAGCGGCGCCTCGACGATGATGATCGGCGAGCCGACCTTGAGCTTCGCCTTCACGACGTCCGATGCGCCGCGGCCGCCGGCGTCGACCGGCGCGCACCGGACGAGAGCGACGCTGCCAGGACGACGTCGTCCGACCAGAGAGGCTGGGATTTGTGGCGGTGATACGTAGTAGAATGATGAAGATACAGCAGCAGCTGCTGCTGGTACAGGCACTGGGTGTAGCATCCTGCCTGCTGAAACCAGATAGAGTGACTGAACCAACCTGTGGACGTGCATTTGGCTCAAGATTCGGAAGGAATTTTCGCAGTTTGGTCCCTGTGTATTAACGCTCCTCATCAAGCGGGTCCCTGAGCCTCGAGAGGAACGAAAGTTTCATCACGCACCCTGACTGGTGGGCCCAGGACAAAAATAGTGGGGTTGGTATTACTAGCAGCAGTAGTTGGTTCGACCCGACCAGTTGAGCGGAGCACGAGCAGAAGGGGAGTAATTCCTCGAGAGCGAGAGCGCCCCAGGAGCGATCGCCGCGAGGTATAGCCAGCTGCTAATCCCTGCCGCTCCCACGTTTCCTCTGCTAATTTCGTGCGTAATTCTTCGATTTCTGTTGCGGTTTCGCGATTTCCGTCGGTGAGAGCTAGTATCGGGAGGCAGATTTTTTGTTGTTCTGAAAAAAATCTGGATGGGGGATTAGGGTTTGCTTCATTTCGAGTAGAGTTTAGGCGATTCGGATGTTCTCGACGGCGATTTCGTGGTCGTTTTTGCCGGCGTTTAGTTCCGAGATGCGAGGTAGCTGTAGCCAGTAGTTGGGCTATTTTGGGAGGGAGGTTTAGGGATGGGATGGGGGTTGGGTGTGTTGGACTTTGGAATTTTTTTTGGGTGATGTTGCAGTTGGCTTGGCGAGAACCGACATGTGAGGTTTTGGAAGGGCTTTATGGGGATTGTGTGGCGACATTGTTGGTACATGCGAGAGAGGTGGGGTTTTGGAAGGGTTTTAAGGTGATTGTGCAGCGACGATTGGTTCGTGCGATTATGCAGGTGTATAGATGTATTTTGTAACTAGTAACATCCCCATTTCTGGAAGTACCTTTGCGAGTGTAACGCCAGGGTTGTCGTTGCACTTTGTGACGATGTTGAACCTGGTAGTTAGTAATTTTGATGCACTAACCGTTCTCTGATGGTCATGTGCATTACCACGCGTGGTTCAGGTAGGATACTCGTAGGTGTGTTTGTTTGCTAGTGAGACTTGGCGCCATGTAATAAGTAGGGTGTTAATATTGTCTGCATGTTTCTTGAGCTACTTGTGTTCATCTGCTGATCTTTATTGTATATACAATTACAGATTTGAGCATCACATTGGATGTTTTTTGATAGCATCTGATATGAGACCACTTAACAGCATAAAGGGTGAGATACCCTCCTGTGGCCTTGAGAACTGTGGAGTTTCTGGCCAAGCTTGTCATGGCAAATGCCAAAGCTGCTATGGTGATGGAAAACCATCTCGTGCTGGAGCGAATGGTGTTTCCTCTTTGAGTGAGAGTCTTACTGAAGAGATGGTGTTGAAAGAAAACTGTGGAACATGCAGTTTTAATTCTGATCATGCCGATGCTTTATTAGTAGACGGGACCAAAGGTTCTTTAGCAAGCTCAGGACATGCTGACAGTGCAGACCGTGATGATTGTCTTCATGGCAAGAATGAAAGTTGCATGGCTTGTGATGATCTATGGCAAGAGTCTGACAGAGAACAAGCTGGGGGTACACTGGAGGATCTTTTTTTTGTTAATGATGAAGAGGAGGATGACAGTGATTGGGAACCTTCTGCTCACCTTGTTGTGAACAGGTGGTTTTGCTTGAACTGTACAGTCCCAAACATGAATGAGGTTACACATTGCATGGTAAGATCATTTTCTTGTGATCAGGCGGACCATATAGCCCATTAGAAAATTTATCTCAGTACATCTAGTCACATTTGTTTGACTCGTGTCTTCTTGGTTCTTGTTCTTATGCCCTAGAATTGCCATGAGCTTAAGGGATCTGAGGTAGCTGGATATGATGTTTTCAAAACTCATATTGCACAGGCAGCTTTGGTATCTGCTGACACAGGTGCTGTTTCCACTTGTAGCTATGTTTTTTTGCCATTAACCCATTACTTTCCCTTATCAAGTACTACTATCAGATATCCATTATGAATATGAATGCGTATTTATTATTTCTCAATAGCAAACTTTGTTTTGGCCCAATATAACACATACCTTCTAAAAAGGGGGACCATGCAAGGATACTGATTTTATTCCTGACTTCTGTTTGTGGACAAATGGTGACCATGCAAGGATACTGATTGAAACTGGCAACATACTAATAATACTTCTCTCTCACAAAATCTTTCCATGTGAGCATCCGTTGATCTATATATCTGATTTATGATTCGTTTGGACTTTGGACCAGCTATATGATTCAATGCAAACAGAACAATACTCCTTAGCACTATCCTAGTATCCTGTCTTTCCAAATATGTGGTTGGCTGGCCTGCGGCATCATTCTCCCCGGCTGGAGAAAACTCACCGTCGAGTTTGAAGCCTCCTCTGCATAAAAATTGACTTTGTGATGTAGTACAACTAGCAATTCTTACTTGCATGAAAATTTCCTTTAAATGGAAACAGTAGGGTCCTATTGGTATAATTACATGAAAATTTCTTTTCTCCAGCAAATTTCAAGGCTTCAATAGAAGGCGTATCAACAAGCCATTTAAAACACTGGAATGATGATAGAGAAGGGAGTAGAATGGTGTGACACTGTGACCCAATATGCTCAGTTGTTCACGCTTAGCACAGTAGTTTAAAGCAACTGAATGTGTGCCACCGCATCAATTTTTCATATGCCTATCTGCGTTGAACAACTTCTCAATTGGTCACGCTGTTTTATGCAGCATTGCCACCGGTATCTACAGCGATTGGTTTTGATGAAAGAATGTTGCTCCACAGTGAGGTAAGTTATGAACTTATGATTTATGTAATTTGAGCTAGCAGATAGCATAGCGATCCACGTACCGGAATCATAAGAAGGTTTAGGGGCTGTGTTTTAGGCTCTCGGCTCAGATGACAGGATGTACCGCTTAGGGTTTTAGCCTTGTAGGTTTTATTATTATTATTATTATAGATATATTTTTTATTTTTTTTGCAAGGCTCTCGTTTCTTTGACTTTGAGGAGGTTTCATTCCTAACCTACCACAACTTGTTTGGGATCAAAAGCTTTGTTGTTGTTGTTGTTGAGCTAGCAGATAGCATGATATAGTGTTTGGATATGAGATCCAACATCAAGGGTGACTGCTCTTTTTCTATCTTTATAAATGGCAAGGATGATTGGCATAAATCTTAATTGCTCTTAACTGTGGTGACAGTGAACCTTTTCATTTGATTGCTTGTTGTGTCTGGGAGATGCATGTTCTATAACACATAAAGAACAAAAAAGGAACTTATAAGCACAATTTTATATTACTGATTTTGCAATTAAACAACCCAGTTCATTTTATTTTAAAATGAGGCCATAAATACTTATTTCTTTTTTTTTGAAAGAATATGAAAATATTGCAAGATGGGATTTTTGTTTCTCTATTTGCATTCAAAGAAAGTGATCTGTTCTCTTTCAACATAAGGTTATAATAATTCTTTCGCAAAACTAGTTGCATTTGAGACATTGATTCCTGTAAGTTCCCGTCTATTTGCCTCCCCTCTTTTTCTCTATCAGCATGTAGTGTCTTTTTTTTTGTTGAACTGATGTCTCATATTTTTTTATGCTATCAGATAGAAATTAAACCAAATCCACATCCAGAAAGACCTGACCGCCTTCGCGCAATTGCTGCTAGTCTTGCTGCTGCAGGTGCACACTATCATTAACTATGACATTTGTTCTCTCATTTAATATTTGGTTAGTTTAGTAGCATGGTTCTGTTTTGTACACTCAGAAAAGGCTACTGCAAAAAAAAAAAAAAACTCTTGCACAAATATTTAATCTAGATATTTATGATAGCCTGTTCTTGCAGCTGTATTGTCCAACGTAATCCAAAAATATAGATGATATCTAATCTTGTAGACAACACGGACATTATTGTTGACTCGTTGTACTGTAGCACGTACAGATAACATGATTATCATGTCAACCATATAAAGTGGTTTGATGAACCAACCTTTGTATGCTACTGCTTATCAAGTAAATACTAACCCATATTTCCAATATTTCAGGAATCTTTCCCTCAAAATGTGCTTTGATACCTCCTCGAGAAATCACGAAGGAGGAACTCATAACGGTAAGTTAGAGACTGACAGGTTGTTTTACAGGTTAATTAGCTTTGCTGCCATGTGTTCCCTTTAGCATAGATTATTCATTTCATAGTCTTCTTGATAATCCTAATATATTCAAATTATGGTAACTTTAGGTCCATACTTCAGATCACGTTGAAAGTGTAGAGCAGACAAAGAACATGTTTTACAGGTACTGTTTGTTTAGTTCATACTTAGAAGTATCATTGTATTTACAGTATTTTAATTTTGTATTTTACTGTTTGTTTCGAATATAAGCAATGCATGCTCAGCTTGTCTTGCCATTTTTGTGTTCTAGCTTTCCTTGAAAGGTTTTCATTGTTATAACATCACTGTGGGATCAATTTGTAGCTACTTCACTTCGGATACTTATGCAAATGGACACTCAGCATGTGCTGCCAAACTTGCAGCAGGCCTATGTGCTGATCTTGCTAGTTTGATAGTGTCTGGGCGTGTCCACAATGCCTTTGCACTGGTACTGTGCCGATGATCTTGTATCTTCATTTTTTTTTTCATCTCCTTTTTGCACAGTGCACCACGATGCACTTCGAAGTTATGTATTAATCTACTTTTTATGTCTGTTTTACATGATGCTGACCATACCTACTGGAGGACAGGTGAGACCTCCTGGGCATCATGCAGGGGTGAAACAAGCCATGGGCTTTTGTCTTCACAACAATGCAGCAGTGGCTGCATTAGCTGCGCAAAGAGCAGGTGCCAAGAAAGTCTTAATAGTTGACTGGGTAATGCTAGTTACATGTTTGCATTTGAATTACATCATTATATTTTGTTGGCATCTATGAATAAAAAAAACTTGTACTATATCTATTTTAATGTCAGTAGAAACAAATGGATGTTAACCAATCTCATCAGTAGTATTCTCAACTGTTATTGCAGGATGTGCACCATGGCAATGGCACACAAGAGATATTTGAAGGAAACAGATCAGTGAGTTCTCATCTATCTTTTTTTATGTTTTTAATTGCTTTGCGGTTTTACCTTTTTAAATGGCAGAAAAGGGAAAGGATGATAGGCCAACTGATCTTATCTGAGTCATATCTAGAGTAATATTGTTCATTTTACAGACCAACTATCCTCTCTCCATGCACTGTTCTTATGTCCGCCATTCTGTATTTCTGTATACTATATTTCCATTTGCATGTGATTGCTACTATAATGAGCTTGCTGGTTTCCAAATTTGCAGTTCTTATATGGGAAGTTTTATTTTATTTTTTTGCTTCTTAAGGTCTTGTACATATCATTACATCGCCATGAGGACGGAAGCTTCTACCCTGGAACTGGAGCAGCACATGAGGTGGCTATCTTTAACGTGTTTGAAGTGTTAGAATATTTTTTTCCCCAACAGGACAGTTAAATGAAATTATGACCTGAGCTAAATATGGTATAAGGATACATATGTAATTCAATGTAACCGATATCTGATATAGATAGATGTTTTCACTTATCAGCAGTACATGGGTCTTATAAAGTTAACCACTTTATCAGAATCCAAATTTTCCTCTGTTTGTAAGTGAAATGCTGCCCTGACAAAATTCGAGCAAATGTAACAGCTTGTTTACAATAGGGCATTAGGACCCGAGTCTAAATACTATGTAGCACATTTGCTTTGGGCATTATTTAGAATGATGAATATATAGCATGCATTTAAAGTTCATTTCTTGTACTGTACATCTGTACTGCATCCAATTGGACCCAACCAGGGAAAAAAACCGGTAACTGGCGGTAACTGGATTTGCCGGTGGGGACCGGGTGAACAGTATCCGGCCAAAAATTTTCAGATTGGAATTTAGATTTTTTGACCGCGTAATGCACTTCCTAGGTTGGTGTAGGCCTTTTTTTGTACTAGATTACGTATTGTATGAGCTAAATATGCTTGAATTATTGCTCCAGCCGGTTTGCACTTCATATGAGCTAAATATAAACTAAATATGCTAGATTACTTATTGTATGAGCTAAATATACTAAATTACGTATTGTATGAGCTAAATATGCTAGATTACGTATTGTTTTAGCTAAATATGCACTTCATTAAATATTTTCTAATTAATATTTGCATTAAACACTTTCTAAAAATCCCGACCAGTTTTTCCGGTTTTCAGGCGGTTACCTGTCCGGGAACCGGTTTTCAAACTCGCCAATTCAAAATTCAGTTTTTGAAACATGGCCGATTTTTTTCCGGGATTTCCGGTAACCGGCCGGTTACCGGTACCACCCACCGGCAGGGATTTCCTCCGTTACCGGGTTTTCTATCCTTGGACCCAACTATCTCTGGCTAACCAAATTTGGGATGTTTGTGGTGTCTCTTTTGACAAGTGACATGACTCCTTTGCATCAAAGCTGTGGAAGCTTGTAGTTCAAAATCATTTATTTTATATTTGTGATTCTTTCATGGATCTACAGGTGGGAGTTCTGGATGGTCAAGGATTCTCGGTCAATATACCTTGGAGCCGTGGTGGAGTTGGAGACAATGACTACATCTTTGCTTTTCAGCATGTGGTGCTTCCGATAGGTAATGATTGAAAGGGTGACATTGAGACATGTGCTAGTCTCCTTAAGTTGCTAATAACAGTAATTTCTCAACCTAGCCTTGCTTATCTGTAATGTGTAGAAGTCAAGAGCAGCCCGTTCTATTCTCATTTCTTTGTAATTCTTATGTGCTTTTGTCTTCTGTGAGACTTCGCAATTTAGATCCTTATTATAAAGGACATAGAACAAATATATTCACCACATCGGAAGTTTGGAACAAAGACTTGGTTGTTTGATATGGCAGGGTATTATTTTTCTTGGTGGGGGAAAACATGTCTGCCTACAATACTTGATTTATTTCACGTTCATGCCTTCATGGACACCTTTTTATGTAATATTACCCCATTGCTTTCTTTAATATTGCTGTTTAAGTTTGCATTGCATGTTCTCATTTTAGTGAATTTTCTTGTACAAGTGCAGCTGCAGAATTTGCACCAGACATCACCATTATATCTGCAGGGTTTGATGCAGCGAGGGGTGATCCTTTGGGTCGTTGTGATGTAAGATTTCCCCTAATTTTAGTTGCTCAATTCTAAAATGTAGCTTTTATTTTCCCCTTTTGTGTATGCATTATTTTAAACAACTGCGATGATTCTGGGATACATTTCTACCTCCTTACTGTCGAAATGCATGTTAAGACTTTAGACTCATGCAGAGGACTTTCTCGGTTTCTCCTGTAGTCCTGTTTAGAACTTAGGCTAACCTTTTTATATTCACATTGTATAGGAAAATTATGTATTGTTTGGGCTTCCTCACTTGTAGAAGCTAGGTTTTTTTGGGACTGCATTGAAGCACCAAACTTTGTCAATAGGTTCCAGTCCCATATACCGTTGTTGCTCCTTTAGGGATGAGCTCTTTGGTATGGATGCGAGATGCATCACTGTTCAGTTTGTTTTGTCATATTTGGTGGTAAGTACTACTGTACTAGAGGTTAGTCAAATAAGAAAATGATAACTTTGCTAAAGTTCTCAAAAGGTAGACTGCAAACTAAATTTTCCATGCAACCCTTGACTTAGATATTATTCATGCTGTTTGCTACTCGATTCCTGTAAACTTTTAGATGCTTCTTATTTTTTCTGATCGATATGCCAATGCACGCCAACTCATGTCAATCCATGGCAGTTTTGTTTTAACTTCCTTCATCATTGATAGGTCACTCCTGCTGGATACTCTAGGATGACGTCCATGTTAACTTCTTGCTCAGAGGGAAGATTGCTGGTTATACTTGAGGGAGGGTAGGTACCCAATTCTTTTCTTAATTTAAGAAGATAAAATAGAAATTCAAAAAGTAGGCAATGGCTAGAACTTTGAAATTTAAAAAGGATGTTATGCTGTGCAACTTCTACGCTGTAAGCTGGACACTAAAGTCATCATCGTGGTCATGGTCTTTAGCTCATTGGCGTTGTATATGGCATGCAAAATTTCTCTTATCACCAGAATGTATATTTTTGTTCCATCTAATGGTAGTGCGCAGATGTACATTTGTTGCTGGATCAAGATCCACGGGAGATAATTGCCTGAATGTTGCAAGTATTAGCATCGGGCTGTCATTTGGACACCACTATGCATAACATCCTTCTTAGAGTTCAAATTTGTAGGCAATGATTTTTTTAATGATTTTTTTTCATTTTATTTTGTTCAAATATGTAAATTCAGTGTAGGTATTTATTTGTGAAGCCCCATCAACACTTATTTATTGTTTTCATTCTTGTCCTATCTTCGATATGCAGGTACAATCTTCGGTCTATATCCTCATCGGCTACTGAAGTTGTTAAGGTTTGTATTTTTCGCAATAAGATCTGATTCTTGTTAGAATGGGATGTAGAAATATCACAATTAGTTCTAGCTATGTTTAAGTGGAATCAGCTGGTTTAGCATCATCTAGTATCCATCAACAAAGCAAAACTTTTATGTGCCTATGAAGATCAAAAGTTCAAGGTTCGCATTTTAGCAATGGATCAGTACTTCAGTTATTGTTTGCTTTTAGTGTTAGGCAGATAAGGATGCTAAGATGGAAATGGGGGTTTGTGCAGTTATTTTGTTACATATACGCTAAACCGTGCAAATTGCGCAGTTATTTTGTTACATATACGCTAAACCGTGCAAATAACTGCATTGTGGATTGTGGTCGTAGATAATTCAGGGTTTTGACATTGTTATCCTTTGCTTATTTTAGAATGCAGATATAAAAAACAGACAGCTGTTGAATTGTTACAGCTGAGAGATCATTTATGATTACGAAGTTATCACAAAGTTCTCCCATCCTGATGATATTTTGACACATGCAGGTCCTACTTGGGGAAAATCCAAGTTATGATACAGTTCGAGCTGCACCATCAAAGGAGGGCATGCAGACTGTTTTAGAAGTCCTGGAGATCCAGCAACAATATTGGCCAGTTTTAGTTCCATCCTATGCATCACTTCAGGCACATCAGGGGTTGGTTGTTTCCAAATATAGTGAGTGACGAAAATGCAACCAACATCGCCACTAATTAAATTAGATAAACATCATGAAATGTATTAAGAGTTTAAGACATTGATGAGTACTTAGTAGCGTAGCTATTTTTTGTGGAGACAAGGGTTGGGACTTGGGAGTAACCAGAACCAAACAAGCGCCCCAATGATGGTTGTGTTGATTTTCAGCCAGTTACTTTCCACATGGTTTGGAAATGGTGCTATTTTTCTGGTTACTTCACGTAAGCAGTGCTAGTATTCAACAAACTAGCCAGATTAGGGGCTGTAGGTTTTACACCTGAATTAGGGCTTCTTGAGCTAATTGACCTTTTGCTTCTGTTCTGTTCATGTTAGATTTATCCTTTTACATTGACCTGCCATTTTCACAGTATTTTCTGGAAAGTAGAAAACAAAAGGAAATTGTTGCTTATCATGTTCACGTTAAACCAGCCAAAATAGCTACTTACGTCCTGCTTCAGCAGGCTCGTGGATAGTTGTGAGTTCCCTAACTTTGCGATGGTGTTCTGCACAGTAGCAAGCTGGTTGCTGTTGCTAGAGACTTGTCGTGGTAATAGGGTGTTAGCCTTCTCTTTTTTCCAAACAGTAACTAATGGTAAATAAAAAGAAGTTATTAGTGAACTCTTGTTAAGCCAGCTAGGTACTTTACCAATGTAGACTTGCTGGTTACCAATTGCGCCAATATTTAGAGCTGTGCTGCAGCTTTCTATGCTGACATTGTATAAGTAATGATGTGAATGTGTGATATGATTGGGAGGAATAAAAGGGATTTTTTTCCAGCATGCATTAAATTGCAAAATCCCCTGTGCTAATTTGGATTCTGACATAGACAATTGAAGCAACAAAGCATGCAAGCATGCATTTCAAAATTTCAATACATTATTGATCTGACTTGCAAACTATCCAACTGAAGCAAGGCTAAGAAACAATTTTGAACCGTATTTGCTTTCTTAAGTTGCTGCTTAATGTTGATCTAGATAACTGGATGTTTGATCTTCTTGATCTGATTTGTACTTTCAGATTAGTTTATTTCTGCATATGTCATAAAATCTATTTGAGCATTAATGTTTCATGTATGCTTGTTTTTCCTGTAAAGCATGATTACAATTTTTTTCTTTCATATATTCTCTTTTCGGGAATGTATAGGTAACAAGGGAAATGAGCTGAAGAGGAGGCATTTAGGAGGACCAGTCTGGTGGAAATGGGGAAGTAAAAGGCTTCTGTACGAAGTACTATTCGAGGGCCGCCGTCTGAAAAAGATCAAGGCGAGAGGAAAAGGAAAATTGACTGATAAAGCAGAACCCTAGACGTGTAGTTATGCTGAAGCGGTGAAGCCTGACTGTTGATCTTCTCGACATGAATAGTGTAGTGGGCTGACTGGGGTTCCAAAAGCAGATTAGCTTGCATATCCTGAGCAAAATTTTGACTGAACAATTAAACGGTAGTCGTTGATTTTAGGTGAAGTTTGACAGCAATCCTGTTTTGTCGACATGTATCAGCTTGCTAGCAATACATTAAAGTTAACATCCACCGTCCACCGAATGATCCTGATGTTAGCTTTTGTTATTTTTTCTAAAAAAATAGCAATCTAGATTTTAACCCTTGCATTATCAGACTAGCCTGATTGGATTATGCTTTTCCATTGAGTCACTGGAATTCCATGATGAATGTAACCTCAAGGGAAGAGCTGGCATAATTTCTAGATAGCTGTACAGATGTTGAGCTCTTATCATTGCAATTAGACATTGCTGCTTTTGGTGATTGTAAGGTTCATTTATACTCTGCCACGGTTCATTGTCCGACTTTATCCAATGATATAGGATTTTCATGTACTCGATGAGTACTGTTTTCATGGAAATGGATCCCCTACTGTAGAGGAGCTGCTGCATTGCATGCATGTTACCACAGTAACTTATTGCACTCAATCGTATCTTTACTTTTTGATCTGCACCGTTGATGACTCCTCGCACCTACCATCCATCACTGCTCAAACTGACTCCTGTCTTTAGGTCTTCGCTAGCTCATCTGGTCTCCAAAGAAGAATGGCATATCAGGTGTACATGGAGCAAAGCGAGGACATATGGTCACAGGTGTTCCTGGCCCTCCATCGTGCAAGGAACGACGCAGCACAGGCGGCCGGGTGTGAGCCAGCGTTTTTGCGCCCCTCCCCCTACCTGAAAGAGCTTTGCGTTTTCCACCCTCGCCTGATCCCCAAATCCCTCAGCACCTTGTTCACCAAATCCTCTCGTCCTCCACCTAAATCGCAAGAGGTGAGCGTGGCGACGCCGCTTCTCCAGCCCTTGAGCCTCCCCTTGCGGTTCGTGCGCCTCCACCTCGCTCCCACCAGGGCTCCCCTCCCTCGCGCGTTGCTTCACCATGGAGAAGAAGGAGGGCTGCTCTGAGTGGTCGTCGACAGCGACAACGCCTAGCGGTGGGCTCCCTCTCGTGCCATGCTTGAAGTGCCAGGCAAAGATGATCTGGGCCATGTCCGGGAGCTCGAAGAATCGAGGAAAAGAGTACTACAAATGGCCTAGGAACGACAGGGTAAGAAACTCCCTTTTCTGTTGAATTTGATGTTCAAATTTGGTTTTTGGTACTACCGGGCGGTTTATGCATTCTGATGGTGAAACTTTTGCTCATGTTGGTCCAAAGATGTATTGGGGGGGGGGGGTTGCGACATATTCATGTGAAAAGACCAATATATGTGCCATTTGAGTGGGATGCACCAAGTGGAACATCAGAGAAGAGATGATTGTCATGTCAAGTTGAGTAATGGAAATGAAGTGGTTTTCACAGTCGACCACCGTGTATTGGACAAGATCAAGACCTCATTGGACCAAATGAACAAGTCAGTCAGGTAATGCACTGTTGGAGATGAAAAGTTAAAAATGGTTGTAGTTGCATTTTTATTCATACTGTTAGGAATTTGCATTGGCAAGATTGTCAACTGAGTTTCTAATTTTGTTATCTTTCAAGTCTTTTGTAATATAATATCTAGTTGTGAAATGGTGTATCAATTGTTGTCTGAAGTATGATTTCTGAAATCAGAATATTGTGTACATTCTAAAATGTTTTTGGATCTAAAATCTGAAATGTTGTCTGGATGTATGGATTCACAAATGGAGGTATGGTGTCTCAATTGTGTCGATGTCTCAATTGTGTCAATTATGATTTCTAAAATCAGAATATTGTGTACATTGTGAAATGTCTTTGGATCTAAAATTTGAAATGTTGTCTGGATGTATGGATTCTGGATGTACACATTCTGAAATGTTGTGTATGTAGACAGTTCAGAAATGTTATGTATGTGGACAGTTCAGAAATGCTGTGTGGATTCTGGATGTATACATTCTGAAATGTGTATGTGGACAATTCATAAATGTGTATGTGGACAGTTCAGAAATGCTGTCTGCATTCTGGATTCACAAATTCTGAAATGTTGCCTTTGACTCCCTTTTACTCCAGCATATCATATAATACTTAAAAATATGTGTTTGCAATAAACAGAAACTAAAGGAAGAATATCAATAAATGTTTTTTTTCATTTGGGACTGGTAAATATGGAGTAACCTCTAGAACTGGCACTTACGAGGAGATGTCCCCAGCCATACATCATGCCAAAACAGACCAAAGGAAGAAAAGCAATAAAACAATTCACTTGCTTCTTATTTGGGACTGCTTGAAACACGAGGATCTTGGCAAATATGGAGTAACCTGTTTAACAACTCTCTCTCATTTCAGACCACATCAGACACATCAATCACATTCAAACTGTAGACATTTTAGATAGAATTATGTACATAATGATCACTCCAGTTCAGACTATAATTCACTCTAGCCATGCACAAATACAGAATTCAAACTACAATTCAGAATACAGAATTCAAACTACAATTCACTTTCAGGAAGCATTTTAGACAGAATTCAGAGATGACAGGGGGCTTCAGTACAGCAGATTCTGGTAGCATTTTAGATAGATAGCACTTCAGTACAGCTTCTGTCATGACTCCACAATTCACTTCAGTTACCACAAGTCCTGCCCACTGAAAACACACATTTTGAGTTAGTATGTAATATGAGGAACCACGAGTGAAGTGAAAGAAATCAAAATGCTACATTACATCATTATTTTGCTTGTTTCCTTAAAGGGCAGTTGTGGCTGTCATGGGTGCTGATCTCATTGCAAGTCCTGCACATGCGAGCTACCTTTCCCTTCAACTTCTTCTGTTTGCTCTCCCCAGGATGATTCCTCTTGCATTTGCCTCTAGTGAGAATGTCGGTTGGCGACAATACATCGATGTCATGAGGGATACCACACCCAAGATATGCTTCGACCTTCTGCACTCTACTTTGTTGTTGGGCAAGAATTTCCTGGTTTATGTCATGCATAAATTTTTTTAGTTTCCCTCTCGCATTCTGCATGTACGGTAGTGAAGGTGTAGCTCGATGTATCAATTCTTCTAAGTCCTTGCGCATCTCCGAAGCTAACTTTTTAATTTCTTCCTATGTGGGATCTTTTGGTTTTTTCTCAAGAACATTGCCATTCTCACCGAACACAACCTCTCGCTTGCAATTTGCAGTCCACCTTTTCAATACGTAATGACTTGGAAGCTCATTTAGCAATGCACCTCGTAATACGAGAATAATGTGACGGTAAGGAATTCCATGAGTGCCGAACAACATACAAGAGCAGTGGGCAATCATGGTGTTAGTGTCACAAGTGATTTTTCTGACCTTCTTACCATCCTCATAGACCGCTGTTACTTTAAGGTCACATACTTGCGCCGTGCTCTCAACAACATAGTTGTCCCTGGCCACAATAACCTCCTTCTGAAATTTTGCAAACACCATATAGGTGAATACTTCACTGCCATGCTACTCTAATGCCCATGGTGTCTTCAATTGAGGCTTAGTGTGAAAGGTGGCATGTTCTTCTCTTAGCTCCTTTTGCCTTTGTTCGTCCACTGCAGTGTCGAACCGAATCTAGAACTCAACCAAATCATGTTTGTAACCAATAAAGCGATTGAAAAAAAGAATTGATGCTTTCAGACCTTGAAGTTGTTCTAATAATTCCCGCCAAGGGTACGTCCATAAAGTAGACTAGTACCCAAGAGGCCTAAATCCTATACCGTCCAACGAGCCACTCATTATCTTCCAAACCGAACTCAGAAAAAATAACTGCCCACTGAGACTCAAATTCTTCTAGAGTTTCTGAGGGATGTACACATGAATTGACACGACTGTAAAACATTTGGTTATCCCTCAAATCTGGCCTTATCTTAGTTGGAAGTTTGTTCAATATGTGCCATATACATAACCTATGCGTGCTGGTTGGAAAGACATGCTCAATTGCCTTCTCCATGGCCACATCTTCGTTATTATAAGTCTAGGGGCAACACTTCCCATACATCTTAAGAAAGTACGAAACAACCATTTGAACGTTTCAATCGTCTGATTGAGCAGCAATGCAGCCCCAAATAGAACACATCCCCTATGGTTATTCACTACTATGAATGGTGCAAATATCATGTCATATTGGTTTGTATCATATGTCATATCAAATGAGAGCAACTCACCAAAATGAACGTAATTCTTCCCAGAGGTTGCAGCCCAAAACACATGCACCAATCTACCCTTCTCGTCAATAACATAGACAAAATAAAATACAGCATTATTCTCGTTCTTTCTAGCTAGATTATCAAGAAACATCTGAGCATCTAATGACTTTATACTCCCTCTCAAAGTATGATGATAATTTTGTAAGTCCCTCCCTGTGCATCCTACATTCTGAAATTCACACTGACTTACATGAAGATATCTAAATGCCTCAAAAGTCCCAATGCTAGCCTAATGGCATGCGAACAGTGCAGTCTCAGCCTTCTCAGTTACTTGTCTATTAGAACATATCAAGTGCTACTTACTAGGTGAGACAAAACCATGGTTATGCACTTCTACAAATGTCTCTAATTTGAACTTGTTGTCCTTAGTCAGTTTAATACCAAACATGGCCTCACAACCGCACCTACTCAATTTAGAATCATATGTCCTCGTAACTTTGACCTCCACCTTGTCCTTACCTCTTTCTTCCTTCCAGCCACGTCTGGCACAATAGTATCGTCTCCATTGCAACACCCCATTCGTAGTCGTTTGCTGTCCAATACGAACGAAGAAGCCCGCAATATGCGCATATGCTTTGTAAAACTCTAGGGCTGCATCCTCATCTTCAAAAATCATCCCCTTTGGACGGTATCAAATTGTTAGTAACTATCGGTGTGGATGAGGATCCCTGCAGCGGTAAGGATGATTTATCACTAGAACGATATTAATCCTAAAGGTAACAAATTGTGCGCACACTCACGCAGAATGGGATGCTAGTCGCCTTCTGAGGGGTTTGACAAGTAGATAGCGCAATGAGCAAGTGTGCATCGGCCATTTCGGGACTAAGCAAAGCTAGTGGCCGCACATAGCTACTCACATCTTCCATTTCGTCCATGTGACTGCACATCAAAACAAAGATAATTGCTGATGATTCATTTAGTAAAGCAGACACATCAAATCCAAGGGCATCAGATTCCTAGTGCATTTTGTATTTTCTAATGCAGAGACATCAAAACATTCCTAGTGCATTTTGTAATTGCCCATTACTGATGCTTGCTTACAGACAAATCAAAACAATGAGCGCTCAAAACAAAGGAAAGCTTACACAGGGGGGCTCCTGTGTGCGAACGCGGGCACCGGGGTGACGGCAAGGGGGTTGACTCAGGGGCGAGGGTGAGAGCGCTATGAAGTGGCAGCGACACTCTGCAGTGGTGAACCCTAGCGAGGTGCTCGCTCGCGGGTGGGAATGCGCAGCTAATCAGGCGGGAGAGGGAATTGCAAAATCGGCTACCGCACGCGCTCGGTCACCCGTGGCCTTGCGCTTGCTGCTGCGCACCGTCGATTGTGCGATGGAGCGCCCAGATTGATTTTGTCCATATGTGCACAAAATAGTCTATGTGCACCTGATATGCCGCCCAAAGAAGTATTGATAAGTAGGTGCCTAGTGGTTGCAACTCCTTTCACTAGACATTGTTATGTAGCTGGAAATTGGGACCATGACCACAACCAAACACACGAAAGTTGCATCCCACGGGCCTGGTTGAGACATATACAGACACCAAACACACCCTTAAGGAGGTAGGCACCCGGACGAATCCTAGGCCTATTTGGTTTGTCACCCCAGGTAGCCACGCCAAAATTTTAGTATTACCCTAAAAATTTGATTAGTGTTGGTTCGATACCAACATTTGGTGTTACCCTAAAAAATTTGGTATTACCTGAACTTCCCAACCAATTCCCTGCCAAAACGCGGGCGGCAAATTCGGCCACCTAAAATTGGTTTGGCAGGAATCAACAATCAAAGACACATGGCAGCACCTGGTTGGCCTTCCTTAGCGGCATTAATTGCATGTCAAGTTTGATTAAGGCCTTAAAATGATCATATTTCCTAAACTGAGTATTCGATTTGTCATCCATTTGAACTGTTGTGTTTCTTATCATTTTATCAATAAAACAAGACCTATGTTGCCATATTTTGGGGCAAAAAAATAGATGTTATGTGGAATCCACGTGTCATACTCACAATTTTGATAAATTTTGGCATGGCTACAATCCAAACACATCAATTTTGGTATTGCCCGTGAATTGGTATGGCTATGATTCAAACACTATTTTTTTGCCCAAGTTTTGGCATTGCCTAGGTTTTGGCATTGCCAAAATTTTAGTATGGCTACCTGGGATTGTAAACCAAACAGGCCCTAGATGCGCGAGGGGACCACACCACCACCAACTGGCCACGGGTCTGTTACTGAGCTTCTTGTTTTTCTACCTTGTTTGCTTTTATTGTATTTATACCGAACGAGCACATTAACTGTGCATCTCTCACAAGTGTCGAGTCACTAAATGGATCTCATCAATCCCCGCTAGGCACGAACGAGCTGTGGCATTTCTAGGAGCTATCTTGGTCCTTTGGTTCATCTGCTGGAGACTGAGCCAGTTTTTCAAGTGACAAGAGCGATGATAGGCAAGAGATGCATATAGAGCTGTCCAAATGGGCCATGTCGTCTGGGCTGGCCCAAAGCATGAGACTGTTGGTCTAGCTAGAGCACAACATGGTCCAACACTATTACTGGGCAGGGCCAGCATGGCCCGACCGGGCGTGCCAAGCTTGGGTCGGCACCCCGGTCCAGCGGCCCGCCCCGACACGCATAGTGTCGTGCCCAACCCGCACGGAGGAGGAGGAGGTCCAGGAGGCGGCCGACGCGGGGTGTAGAGGCGACTGGGGGCAGGCACGAAGGAGGAGGAGGCGGGCAGCCGGCTGTGTCGGGCCTTTATTGGGCTTGTGCTGTGCCCTGTCGGGGGACTAGTGGAATGAAACCATATCTCATTGGTTCTTTAGGGAAGAACTCATTCTAGTACCGCTATCGCTTAGGCCCATTTGGCTACTACTAGATGCATACTCTGCAAGGGCATCCTAACTTTTGCTTCTAGCGATAGTGTGCGAGTCAAATTCATGTGACCATGATGTATGCGTATGACAGTTGCGACTTGATTTGAATAATGTGGTTTGTGTCCGTTGGTTATGTGCTTAATTAATCTTATTTAGTTTAGCACATTTAACCTTATATGTAATGAATGTTTCACCTATAGATGAGTTTGCATCACATGTATGATGTATCCCCTTTATCTTCCACCACAATGATAACTAGGATGATAAGTGCACTATGCTGCGCCCGTAGAGTGGATTGAGGGACCTCAACGCGATTTTGGAAATTACAGGGGCTTTATGCAAAAACGTAGTGAGACCTCGACGTGGCGTGGAGGACCTTGACGTGATTTAAAAAACAACATGGGGCTTTTCGCAAAAAACTGACGTGGAGGACCTCGACGTGATTTCAGAAACACCAAGAGGGTTTTTCGCAAAAATACCTAACACAGAGGACCTAGACGTGATTTTGAAAACAATATGGGGCTTTTCGCAAAAAAAACCCGACGTGGAGGACCTCGACGTGATTTTGGAAACATTGGGGGCTTTTCGCAAAAAAAACTATCACAGAGGACCTGAACATAATTTCAAAAACATCCAGGGCCTTTTCGCAAAAAAGGCAGTGTGGAGCTCCCAGGGGCCGGTGATTCCTTCGCCTATTAGAAAGAGTATATTCATCGATCATCCTTTGTTTTATCGCTCTCATAGAGACTGCCACCTCCTTGTAGCTTGCGTGTGAACTTACGGTGTATCAGGTATCGATACTTTTTATGATTTGTATCGTCATGTTATAAGAAAAATTAGCAATTGATGACCATATTATTGTCCAAAACAACGAATATTTGAGGCCTGACGAAGCATTGGTGCATTACTTAAGAGTTTTTGGCTCATTTGGCTATTTGGCATCGAAATAGCAAAAATAACCTCTTCGCCTCTCCTAGAGAGAAAAGGCAAAAATGGCACCGTAGCGCGGGCGCCGTGGTAGGCTGGGATCCGTGCAGTGGCGATGTGGCACTAGGAGCCTCTTCTCCTTCTGCCTAGTTCCCCAAAAACAACGTTTGACTTGCATGTGTTAAGCATATAGCTAGTGTTCCTTCTGGGCCAAGATCAAACTCAGATTTTGACTATGATTAGGCCCCCTCAACTACTAAAATAAAAAGCAGTCAATTCAAATAAAATCAATGACTATTCATAAAATGAATGATGGATGCGGGTAAAGTACCCATTGCGCTCCAAAAGGGAGGCTTGCTACTCTACAGTGAAGCTCGTACCGCAAAACTAGAACATTTCTTTGATTGCGCGGGCGCCGTGGTAGGCTGGGATCCGTGCAGTGGCGATGTGGCACTAGGAGCCTCTTCTCCTTCTGCCTAGTTCCCCAAAAACAACGTTTGACTTGCATGTGTTAAGCATATAGCTAGTGTTCCTTCTGGGCCAAGATCAAACTCAGATTTTGACTATGATTAGGCCCCCTCAACTACTAAAATAAAAAGCAGTCAATTCAAATAAAATCAATGACTATTCATAAAATGAATAAAGTACCCATTGCGCTCCAAAAGGGAGGCTTGCTACTCTACAGTGAAGCTCGTACCGCAAAACTAGAACATTTCTTTGATTGATAGGTCAAATAGGAAGCAGGCAAGCAAACCAAGTTATAGGTGAGACACATGTCGTCTTTCGACACGTTTGTGATACTATTTTTATCAATTCGATCACGAAAAATCTACCTTTACTATTTCGTTGCACAATAATACCGATTAAACCGATAACTCCGTTACTCAACTACTACACAACACTGCGATCCCATTCCCCACTGTTTTGGACTGCTAGGGCAAGAGCATCAACCCCTTTCTCTTCCATAAACCCCACCGCACGCGAGCTCCTATTCGCCCAACCCCGACTCCTCTTCTTCCTCTCGGTAAGCTTTGCTTGGGGTTCAACTCCTCCCCCTAAATCCTAAGCAATCTCTCCGACTGGATCACTCGCAAATTCCCTTCGTTTCTAACCCTTACCAATCGATTCTACAGGGTTTATTGGTATCTGCACACGAGGATTGGGTGGTGGCGGCGTTTGATGCTGTTGCTGTGAGGCGGGGATCGAAGGCGAGCCCAATGCCGACGATGACGCCCAAGGCGCTGATCCACCAGAAGTACGGCGCCAAGGCGTGTTACAGGGTCGAGGAGGTGCCGGAGGCCGTCGACGGCGGCTGCCCCGGCCTCGCCATGCCGCAGCAGACCAGGAGCGTCTACCGCTGCTCGCTCGACCTCCCGGGCCTCACCGTCGTCACCCCCGGCACCTTCGTCAGGAAGAAGGACGCCGAGCAGTCTGCCGCGCAGATTGCCCTCGACAAGGTAATGGTGGTCTTGTGGTTGGTGGCACGCAGTTTACATCATTCACATGTTTCATGCTTAATTCCAAAGTTCTCAACCACAGAACCATGGACACTTGTGGTGGTATCTAACCTGTAAGGTTGCAATTCTCCCTACTGTAGTTTTGCCTAGAAAAAGAGGGATTGCAAAATGACACAAGGACAATGTGTAGTTAATTGAATCGTTGATCAGTGGCATGAAGCGGGTTTGGGCAGCAAAAGCATCTGGTATTTTAGAAATTAAAATTCTGATTTTATGGTTAATTTGTAGAATCTATCCTTGGTTGCAAACACAGTTGTGCTGCCCATCTTATGTTACCCTTTCTACTGATATTTTCCTTCGATTCATGTTCTGATAAACCAAAATCAGGAACTTTAGTGAGCAAGCTGCACCATTACCTATGTATAGCTAAGCTAGCTATTTGGCATGTATCTCATATTATCATGACGTGAAATGTTCTTCATGCTATGGACATATGGTGATCACCATTAGTTTTTCTATTGTAGCTTGGTATTCAGCCGACAGCAAATATTCCCAGTACACCTGAAGAAGCTTGGGATGAACTTATTTCTCGCATTTCTGGTTTTTTCACAGATGAGGTCAGTATTTTCACCTGATTTTGGTATTGTGTCGTTATAGTTCAGTACTAAAGGTATATACACTGCAAGGCCATGGCAATGGTGTTACTATTTTATAGGAACGCTATGCTCTCCTGTCATCTGAGGATTGCACTAGGGTCCTTGTTAGATGGCTAGGTTGTCTCTGTTGTAGCAGCATTGTGAATCTTTCCTTAAGACTTACAGAGTTAAGAATGAGAACCCTACAGTACTGGAATTGACAGCTTATGGCTATCTGCGGTGTTCCAATCTACCTTTTCTAACATGGCCATACTTCTATACTTTCTTTCAGAACTTCCTCTCATCTTCTCATCCTCTTGTCGGCCACTTGAGCGTGACACTCAGAAGAACTGGGGACCTGTTTGGGATGATTCCTATGTCGGCTATTGCTTCATGCGATGTGAAGGTCAACACATTGTGTAAAATTATTGACCCTAAGGCAGAGTTTGATCCTCTCTTGGTTTTGTCATTAATCTATAATGCTGCCAAACAATCTCCTGGTGTCTCCGTCAGTAACAGCAACTTCTGGATTCAGAGTCAAAGGCCCTATTCTTCTGAGGCTGTTGACTTGGCACTTAAGCATTGGTCTGGTATATCAGACCCCATAGAAGTAGAAGCAATTCTTGTTCCTTGTGTGTTGGAGGATGAACCTAAGACAGTAACTCTTAATTTATCACATAATGAGCATTACATGGGTGATATAGCATCAAAACTTTTGGCAAGTGATTCGTCCCATGTCGTTGTCTCAAGGTACGTAAAATAGAACTAATCGGTGAAATCCTAACTTCTGAGACTTTCCATATTCTGGTTGTGCACGAATGACAAACTTAAAGCATTTCTCTTACTGCAGAACAGTTGGCAAAGCATCTTCTGAGATAAGGTTATATTTCCCCACTCCAAATGTACAATTCATTTCTGATTTATCAAAAAAATTGCGTGCTTGTCGTGGAGATGGCAACATGAACTGCCTAGTAAATAAGCGAGCTTCCTACATTTCTGGTCAAACAATTTATGGAGATGCAATTTTGGCAAATGTTGGATACACAAGGAGAGATTCAGAACTTCACGCTGAAGATGTCAATATATGCACCTATTACAGGTACGGACTTGTTGATTATTTCACTTATATGTCAATGCACTATGTTCTAAATAAGTGATACACAATGAATCTTTTTTCCATCGTAATCATCATCTAGTTGTAGATGTTGGTCTCTTGTTCTGTTTTTTCATATCTGGACTGCTTTCCTCTACTGTTTAGACCAACCTTTTTCTTCTCACCTTAGTTTGTAGTTCTTTTCAGTGACATTTAGTTTCTGGTTCTTTTTAGTAATATGCTTTTGGTTACTCAGGATTCTTCTGGGCAAGTTACCTGATGGAAATTATAAGATGTCTAGGGACTCGATTCTTGTAGCAAAGCTTCCATCTGTGTATTCTCGTTCTAGTTGGAAAGGCCCCCCTCCACGAGATCTCCTTTGTTCATTCTGTCGCTTTCAGAGGCTATCAGAGCCCCAGTTCGCTGTCAGTAGGGTAAGCGCCTCCCGTAATGTGTTAGGATCAGCTGCGAGCTCTGAGGAAACGGGAGTACCGAAGAAGACTGAAGGAAATCAGTACACAAATGATGTTAGGATTGACAAGGGAAATCCAGATATTTTCAAGTGTGAGGTGAAAATATATTCAAGGAAGCAGGAACTTTTACTAGAGTATTCTACAGCTGATACTTGGAGCAAGGAATCTGATGCTATTCAGAATTCTGCATTGAAGGTCTTGATTTGGTTCAATAATTATTTTGAGCAACTGAAAACACACACGGAGAAGCTATCTCTTTCTGAGAGCACTGATGGCTTCAAGATACATCCAAATAATTTTTTGCAAGAATTTGTGATGTGCTCATCTGTTTATGGTAAGACTGGAGGCAATGATTCAAGAACATGCTGTGCAGTTGGACCATTTTCTATGGATACATCAAAGCAGCAGCTTGAAAACAGTGCAATCTTAACAAACATCGATGGTCCAGATTCTGGTGTTTTCCCTTCCAACGGATCATTGGCTTGCATAAGCTATACTGCTTCCCTGGTGATGAAGGATAATGAAAAGAGATTTCTGCTAGAAAGCAACAATGAGTTTGAGTTTGAGATAGGGGCAGGCGCTGTTAGGAATCAGCTTGAATCGTGTGTAACTCAGCTCTCAGTTAATCAAACCGCATCGTTTGTATCTGAACTGCCTCCTAGGGATTTGATCCTGGCTGCAGCTAGTGAATCTTCATATGACCTTTCCAAGATATCTAGAGGTAAGCTGCCCATCTTCACACGTCAACCTGATAATTTGCTATAACTGTTTGAATTGGGCCACAGCATCATGCCCGTATTTACATCCTTGCAGACAGCTGCTTCTTGGAGTTCTCTGTAAAGGTGTTGCAGGTAACCGAACCACTAGAAGATAGAATGGAGAAAGCCTTGTTTAATCCTCCGTTATCTAAACAAAGAGTTGAATTTTCTGTTCGACACATCAATGAGCTGAATGCTAACACACTGGTAAATTTTCCAGCCATCCTCTAATTCCGTATCTACAAAATGTATTTTCTTCATTTTCAAAGGTGCATTTTCAGGTTGATTTTGGCTGCGGATCTGGTAGTCTTCTTGATTCATTGCTAGAGCATTCAACAACCCTTGAAAAGGTTGTCGGTGTTGATATTTCTCGGAAGGGCCTCACACGAGCAGCAAAGGTACAGAACATATTGTAATAGTTGTTGATATTCGATGTACCCTCTGAACCATCCTTTTGCCCTTTCCGATGATTTATAATTGAAATTGTTTCATCTCTCTGAAATTGCAGAGTCTTCATCAGAAATTGGGCAAGAAATCCTCTATACAAACGAGTGTTCCAACAGTTGTGCTCTATGATGGATCAATAACAGATTTTGACTCTCGCTTATATGGGTTTGACATTGGCACTTGTCTTGAGGTATAGCTGAGTACTCCTTCTGAACTGTTTGACACCTTCTCATTTAGTTTTAGCACATAAGGTATTTGTTCTAAATGTGGCACTTGGATTGGATCTAGAATTACTATACGCATAAGGTGTTAGTTCCTGATGTGTCTGTAAAACAATGTTCCTGGAGGATGCATGTCTGCATTTAACTACATTGAGGATGTAATTAACCTATTAGACAACAATGTCTTAACATGATTGTTCTTACAGCTATGAACTTGGTAGCTTTATACATGACCCTGTGAAATGCTGGCGCTATCCTTTCTTTAGTGCATTTCTGAAATGTGTATACATCATTCAACTAACTTAAATAAAATGCAGGTTATTGAGCACATGGAGGAGGACCAAGCAAGTTTATTTGGCAACGTCGTCTTGAGTTCATTTCGTCCGACGGTTCTCATTGTTTCGACACCTAACTACGAATACAACCCTATTCTCCAGAGGTCGGCTATGCCCAACAAGGAAGATGAGCCGGAAGAAAACGCTGGTCCTTGCAAGTTCCGTAACCATGACCACAAGTTTGAGTGGACAAGATCCCAATTCGAGTGCTGGGCTACTGACCTCGCAGCGAACCATAACTACAGCGTGGAGTTCAGTGGCGTTGGCGGCTCGGGTGAGGAACCAGGCTATGCTTCCCAGATTGCTGTTTTCAGAAGAATGACGCGAGGTCAAGAAGAGACGTTTGAGAACAAAGATGATCTGCATCAACCTTACGAGCTTCTCTGGGAGTGGCCTAACTCATCGATAGTACCGTCTCACTGAGTACTCGTAGGACATACACCAACTCTTCACCGTGTTTGTAACTAGGCGAAGAGACTGGTTGGCGCTAACTTGTCGGTAGGAAAACTCCACCCACCCAGATTGTGTCGCTGGATATTGGTGGGGTAATAAACAAGTACCACAGCGTGGAACTAAACACTTGTGATAACTCTGAAACCATTCCTCGCGATGGTTTAATCCCTGTAAATCAGAAAAAATATTATGCACGAAATGACTATTTGCCATCTAAAAAAAGAATTTGGCTATTTGGTGCTGCTTGTCATTTAGAGAGTAGTCATAGTATATAAGACTAGACGTACTAGTCTGAATTGATGCACATGAATTGGGAGATGGAAAGTAAGAAATTTGTTGGAACGAGGCTTGATCTCTATTCCTCAAGTAGCTAACGAAGCTAGGTGATCTTGTCTGCTTCTTGGTCTTTCAGACAATCAAGGAGAAATCAAGGAAAACACGATAGGCAGAAAGAGACCAGCGATTAGAATGATCGCTAGCTCAGGTTGCATCAGAGTATGTATGAAGCTACAAAGAACTAGAGCGAGGAAAGAAAAGGCGACGAGTGATGGTCCCGCGAAGATATCGCAGAACACAGAGAAGGTGACTGTAGTGAAGCTGAGTGAGAGCAGAGACGAACTGACTCAGGATGCGAACTAGGTGATAGATGTCAGGGCGAGTGATCCCAAGGTAGACAAGGCTCTCGACAAGATGACGATAGCGAGTGAGATCCTCAAGAGGCTCACTATCGGTAGGCTGAAGGTGAACACCAAGCTCCATAGGAGTATCCATCACACGTTGATCAGTGAGACAAGCTTGAGCAAGGATATCCTGAATGTAATGCTCCTAGGAGAGATAGTAGCCCTCGGGCGTGAAGTGATCTCAATCCCAAGGAAGTAACGAAGAGGATCCAAATCATACATCAAGAACTACTCACTACGATGCCCTTCACAAAGGCAGTATACTGAGAGTTATCTTCAGTAATGATCATATCATCCACATATAGAAGGAGGAGCGTCCGACCCTGATGAGAGGTGTATACAAAGAGGGCATGGTCGTGATCATTGGCGGAGAAGCCGACAGCAGTGATAACAGAGGAGAAACGGTCAAACTAAACACGAGGGGCTTGTTTGAGCCCATAAAGAGAGCGACAAAAGCGACAAAACATACCGTCAGGGACATAATACCCAAGGGGGGGCTACATATAGACCTCCTCATGCAGCTCACCGTTGAGAAATGCATTCTTAATGTCCAACTGGGAGATGGATCACTGTCAAACAGAGGCCACAACAAGGAGAGTGCAAACAGTGGTCATGTGAGCAACAGGAGCAAAGATCTCATCGTAGTCATGACCATACTCCTGCTGAAAACCATGCGCCACAAGACGAGCCTTATAACGCTTAAGGGAACCATCCGAGCAGGTCTTTATCTTGTACACCAACTTGCACGTGATGGGCGTGACACGCGCAGGGAGGGGCACAAGATCAGTACGCTTCAAAGCAGTAATCTCCTCAGATACCGCGAGTTACCACTCAAGGTGAGCAGCATCCTCATGGTAGGTCATAGGCTCAGAAGGAGTAGTGGCTGTAAAACCGTAGCGCTCAGGCGGCCTGACATTGTGACGATCACGAAGATTGTATCTGGGAGGAGAACGCGGAGCGGGACCCAGCAAGGACAGAGAAAAAGAGCTAGGAATAGGGCCCAACAAAGACAAAAGCTCAATTGGAGAAGGAATAGGCTGAGAACAACGAGATTAGTGTAGAGGAAAGGGTGGAATATCAACAAAAGAGCGGGAAAGAAACTCCGACGGAGGTGGAACAGGTGCAGCCGGAGGAGAGGGAGGCGAAGAAGGTAGAGGATGAAGCGAAACAGTAGTGGCAGGCAGAGAGTCAGGAAAAGTCAGAAAGGATATCGACTCAACAAGAGAATCCGAGCTGACTGTGGGGGGGAATGAGGGTAGTAAGGTCGAGACTCGTCGAAAGTGATATCCCGAGAGATTCTCATCCTACGAGCAACAAGGTCGTAGCAATGATAACCCTTATACTCAAGACTGTAGACAAGGAAAACACACTCAACTAATTGAGCAGTCAGCTTGGTGCGCTCACGAGGTGGAAGAAGGATGAAACAAACACAACTGAAACTACGAAGGTGACTGTACTCTAGGGTTTGACCATAGAGACGCTCGACAGGAGTAGAACCCTAACGAGCAGTGAATGCTGCATGTTGATGAGAAAAGCAGCAGTGAAAACAGCCTCAACCTAGAAGTGAGGGGGAACATAAGAGGCAAACATGAGAGCATGAGTGGTCTCAAGCAAGTGACGATGCTTACGCTCAAAGACATCATTCTGAGCATGAGCACCAGGATAAGAGTACTGGGGAAGAGTACCCTGCTCAGCGAGAAAACAACATAAAGCAACAGATAAATACTCACTAGTAGAGTCGGCACGAAACACACAAATGGCCGAATCAAACTGAGTACGAACCATGGTGGCGAACATCTGGTAAATAGAGAGAACCTAACTATGAGAGGACATGAAGTAGATCCAAGTATGATGAGAATAATCATCAATAAAGATCACATAGTATCGATGACCCCCTTTTGAAACGAAGGGAGCTGGACCCCAAACATCAGAGTGAACAAGATCAAAAGAACGAGTATAAATAGAATCACTAGAGGGATAGGGGATTTGTAGCTGCTTGCCAAGCTTGCAACTCATATAATGTAAAGAGGTATCCCCAGAAACAGACCCAAGAACACCATGACCTACTAGTGAAGATAGACTTGATCCGCAGAGATGACCGAGACGATGATGCCACTGAGCGAAGGAGGCAGTGGAGGACACAGCAAGGCCAAAGGTAGTGGTAGTGGCTGACTGTCTGGTGGAGACAGTGGAAGAAAGATAGAGCTAGTCGAGCTCTTAAGACACTGCGAATCACGGTGCTGAGGGCCAGTACCAAGCAGAGTGCCTGTACGGCGGTCCCGAATACAACAAGAGTCAGACTCAAGAACAACACGACAGTCGTGATCAGTGAACTGACTAGCCGACATAAGCTGCATAGTAAGCTGAGGAACATGAGAGACTGTAGGAACATGAAAAAAAAAGAAGTGGACAGGGTGCCTCGGCCTGCAACATGAAGAGAGGTATCACCTGCAGTCTGAACAGTGGAAGAAAAAAACTGTGGGATACGCAGAAATGAGGTGGGTAGAATCTGGTGTCATGTGAAAGGAAGCACCAAATTCTAAGATCCAAGGAGACAAGATACCTAACAAGGGAGGAGGAAGATGCGTGGAAGACTGCTAAAAAGGAAGAGCCAGACGAGCAGAACCCGAGGAGTCTGAGGACAAGCCAACACTGAGGCGTTGGAGCAGTGAGAGGAGCTGCTGTGTGGCAATACCGGAGAAGCCCTGGCGAGAGGTGCCAGCTCCTAAGTGGGAGGAACCTCCATAATCCTTCAGGGGATGTCTACCCCGGCGACCCTGGTCCCTCCTCCGCTTGTAATAGTCCTGATACCTGTGGTTGTCCCACTGGCAGTAGGTGCAGTGGAGACCCGCAGTAGAGGCAGCAACCACTGGTGTGTTGGGAGGGATCATGATCGGTGCTGAAGAAACAGGGTAGGTGCTGAAGAAGACAAGACAACCTACATGTAAGCTGTGCCATGGTGACGAGTCTCCTCAACATGCAAACCCATGCTGTCATGTGTGGCAGTTTAGGAGGAGGTGCAGCCGGCCCTAGTGGCAGTTTAGGAATCCTCAAATTAGGAAGTTGTAATTAGGGAAGTTTACTATAGGAAAGTCT
This sequence comes from Ampelocalamus luodianensis, assembly GCA_036346255.1. Classification (NCBI taxonomy): domain Eukaryota; kingdom Viridiplantae; phylum Streptophyta; class Magnoliopsida; order Poales; family Poaceae; genus Ampelocalamus; species Ampelocalamus luodianensis. The sequence goes on along the minus strand of CM070629.1, from coordinate 17,869,409 downwards.
CATTAGGAAAGTTTGCATTAGGAAAGATAATACCTTCCAAGTTAGTCTTTATTGCATTAGGAAGAATAATACCTTCCAAGTCAGTTTGTATCCCTTTATATACGCAGCATATGCATCAATGAAAATCAGCAAAGGATTGGGTTATTCCCAATCTCCTTTGTGCCAAATCCCGTCGCGTCTACTGTTCATCCGAGCACTGTTCCTCTGGACACTGTTCACCTGAGCACTGTTGCCTACGACCACAGCTGCCCCCTACGACCATGACTGCTCCATACGACCACGGTTCTTCTGCGCCGATTTCCATTGCCTCCCGACGCAATCCGCATCCGCTCGAGTTAATCCTTCCCTTCCGCCTCTGCTCCCAATGCTCATCTCTTGAGACATGCAGGCCTCCACCAAGCTCGACCGCGGGTGGCGAGTCAGGAGCTAAGCACACACAGTCTCGAACTCAGGCCGGAGACGCGTCAGGAAGTCGTAGAGATGACGAGTCTCCTGGTGAGCATGGAGCCGCACACAACAGGGACAGGTCCGACAGATGTCTGGCCCCAGAGAGTCAAGCTGACGCCACACCTCAGACATCTTCTAGTAGAAGTCATCAACAGTGGCATCGAGCTGCTGAAGAGAATATGCCTGGTGCACAACTGAGAGGTACATAGCATCACTCGTCAGCTGGTAGTGAGCTCGGAGGCGCTCCCACATAAGTTATGTCGTCGGTAGCTCCGCCAAATCTATGGAGATGGCCACGGGCATGCTACCCACCAGGATGGCGGTGGCACGAGCCTTGGCATCCTACCATCGCTCGTAATCATGCAGCTCAGATTGGTAGAGCTCTAGGGCCTCCTCCAGTGCAACATTGGTGGTTTTGTGAGTCGTCTGATCTGCACCATCAGGAAGAGTTGGCAGAATTGGCGTCGTAGGGCGAGGTGGATAGGGGTGCTCGCCGGTGAGATGACCCCAGAGGCACTGACTGTTGAGGTGAATCCTCAGGTGTACAACCCACTCCCGGAAGTTTGTCCCATCGGAACAAACCGAAGGGAGGGGGGTAGCGAAGGAGCTACCGGTGGAAGCCATTCGGAGCAGAGAGGTGGTGTGGATGTCGAGGTCCGTGTCGAGAGGCCGATCGGAGCCGTGACAACCGCATGATCAGTCGAGCTCGTATGGTATAGCTCGGTGCAGCCAGAGCTGGCTAGGCGGCGTCTTGGTGGTGGTGGTGCCGGTGGCAGGAGGCGCAGCAGCTCAGGCCGAACGGCGCTCGGGGCGGGAGTCATAGAAAATCGGACCAGCGACGCTTAGGGAGGAGATGCAGCAGCTCGAGCCAACGGTGCTCAGGGCAGAGGCGACCAAAACCAAGCGGGAGCGACCGGATCTGCCATACCCGAAGCTCAGACAATAAATTATTCATCTATATCATTTCACTCACACTCAACGTCATTGCTCTGTACTATGCCTCTGCAGTAGACCAAGCCACAACCTCGTACGTCTTGCTCCTCCATGACAGAAGGTTACCTCCCACAAAGATGCAATAACCAGAGGTAGACCTCCTGCCATCCACGTTGCTCGCTCAATCAGTATCGCAATACCCTTCCACATTCAGGTGTTAATTATTCCTGAACCAAAGGCCTTTCCCAGAGCTACTTTTCAAATACCGCAAGATTCAATAGACAACATCCTTGTGTTCTATTCTGAGATCATGCATATATCAACTCACCACACTCACTACATATGAAATACCAGGTCTTATATGGCACAAACAAATGATATGTCACATTCGTTACCAAGCATACATGTTTCTATCAACAGATCAAGAACATACTTTCTTTGGGAGAGAACTATACACTTCGAAGAACGGACAATCTCAATCCCAATAAAGTTTTGAAGAGTTCCAAAATCTTTCACCTCAAATGCATCTCCTAGTCTTTTCTTCAAGGACTTGATTTCCTTGGTATCATCTCCAGTGATCACAATATCATCAATATAAACAGTCAATATGGTGATATGTGATCCTCTATGCCTATAAAACACAGTATGATCTCCATTGCACTGAGAATAACCCATACTACAAATTGCACGTCTAAATATATCAATTCATGCCCTTAGAGACTGCTTCAGACCTGTAAAGATTTCTTGAGTTTACACACCTCTCCATCAGTCTGTTTGTTCTTAAAGCATGGAGGAATCTCCATGTATACATCGTCTTGCAAATCATCATGTAGAAAAGTATCTTCACATCCAACTGATATAGGGGATATCCAAAGTTAGTTAAACAGGAGATCAATATTCTTACCGTGCTCATCTTCGCCACCGATGCAAAGGTCTCATCATAATCTATCTCATATATTTGACTATAACTTTTTGCAACCAACTGTGGCTTGTATCTCTCTATCTTGCCATCAGGAGTTTGCTTAATCGTAAACATCCATTTGCATCCTACTACCATCGTTCATGCTGGAAGTGAAACAAAATCCCAAGCCTTGTTCTTCTGAAATACACTAAGCTTCTCTTTCATGACATCCTTCCGAACATGTACTATTTGAAGAGATGCAATGAATATTTTGTGTACAGGTGAGATATGGGAATATGAGATGAATTTTACAATGTCATGCTTAAAACCATACTAGACTTGAGGCTTTCTGACATTATCTCTAGTTTTCCTACATTGCGCAAGTGGTGACTCTAGATGAGAGTGATTAGATGGAACATTATCACTCGCCCCAAGGAGAGACAAGGAACTTGATGGAGAGAGACCCGATGAGGAATTTGAGACTAGATCAACTAAAAAGCCCGGCTGTTTAGGTTGTGGCTGTTCTGGTTGTTCCTCTGCTGGTGCTTTCGGTTGCTCCTCTATTGGTGCTCGTAGCTTCGTCAGCTCAGGTGTTGACTGCTTGTCCCCTTGTTTCCCAAAGCGCCTTCATTGATAAACCTTTAATTATTTTGGGGCTATCACATTTCGCATATTCCATTAAGCTCGGGCAGGGAATTGTCCCCACAATGACTTCTTCTTGTTGATTATCACTCTCCTTGTTCGCTCCCTCTTGACTATCACCCTCGGTGATAGGAGAGGACTCCTCCAAAAACTAAGCAATAGTACCTTCACTTGTGTAGTACGGTTCAAACTCCCAGAATATCATATCCTTACTCATGAAGGACCTTCTCTTAACTGGTTCCAGCATCTATAGCCCTTCTAACTTGATGAATAGCCTATAGTGATACACTTCATTGCCCGAGGATCCAGCTTGCCAACCGCTGGTCGGTGATCCCGTACAAAACACACACAACCAAACACCTTGGGAGACACCTTGAATTTCTACTGACCCAAAAGAAGTTCAGCTAGAGATTTCATCCCAAGTATTCGGGACGACATGCTATTGATGATATACACTGCCGTCATCACTGCCTCGCTCCACGATCCCTTTAGCACATTCATATGAAACATGAGTGAATGTGCTACCTCTAACAAATATCGATTCTTCCTTGCAGCCACTCCATTATGAGGTGGGGTTCCTGGGCAATTAGTTGGATGAAGTATCCCCTCTTCTGAGAGATACGTTGCAAACTCTTTATTAACGTACTCAGTTTTATTTTTTGTTCAAAGAATCCGAACCTTTGCATCGAACTGAGTAGCTACCAGCCTATGGAAGTCCTGAAAACACTGAAGGACCTCGCTCTTGTGCTTTATCTCATAAGTCAAAGTCATACGAGTATAACAATCAATAAATGTGACAACCCACTTAAAACCATTCACAAAAGTAACTGAGCATGGACCTCAAACATCATAATGTATTAATATAAAATGTTCATATATAACCCCGAAGACTAATCCTACTATATGTAGGCCATGGATGCTTTTCAAACTCACAAGCATCACACACAAGTTTAATCTTGTCTACTTTATTGAACGAATCAGGGTACATCCGACTTAAACTCTCAAACAATGGATATCTCAAGTGACGATGATGTAACAAAATTTCTTCCTCAATTCCTCCTGCAGCCACAACCAATGCCGTATCAACCTAATAATGTACCACATCCCATTATGTCTTATTCCAGTCACAATCCTCTTCCCAGTTCTCTTCTCCTGGAATAAACACGAATCATCATCAAATAAGACATTGCATTTGAATTGATCAATAATAGAACTAACTAAAAGAAGGTTGATTGGAAAGAAGAGAACATGCAGAAAGGAGGATAACACAATGGATTGTGTGCACTCTACATATCCTACACCCTAGATAAGCTGGGAGGTTTCTTCAGCTATTTGGACAGTTTTAGAATGAGTATATGAAGTGTAAGATGCAAATACACTAAGTAAACCTGTGACATGCTTCGATGTCCCTGAATCTATGATCCAATCAACGTGAGAGTGTTTATATGTGGATACAAGTATATGTGCCTGAGTACCTTCGCCTATGTGCGCGTAGTTAGCCAAGTTACCAAAGGAGGTGGTAGTTGTTGTAGTGAAACCATGAGGAGTCTCCAATGTCTTTCTCTGCTGCAACTTCTTCCACTGCATAGCTTGTTCGCATGTCAGAGTAACAAACGTGCTCTCCTCTGTCAGAGCCATATTGGCCCTGGGGCCAACTCAATCCCTTTCTCGACCTCCATAATCTGCACTTCCACCTTCACGTCCACCACGACCTCCACCTTCGCCTGCATACCATGGAGAAGGACAAACACAGCTAGATGTCCTCTCACCCCATAGTTGTAGCACTCCCTATCATCGGGTATGGCATATGCAGACCTAACAGGGTTGTTGTCCCCTATTATTCGTAGTCGAATCTCCTCTTATACCATAGCCAAAATAGCCTCCTCAAAAGTATGCAAGTTTACCAAGTGAAACATAGTAGCTCTCCTACTGTCAAACTTTGGGTTCTCAACAAGTGTGTAACCCGTCTGCGTTGTAGCCACACCCTATCAGCCTCAACATCACCAACATATGTTAACTGCAGTAGATCATAGTGATCTAAATATGTCCATATCTACTGCAGTTCACTAGCATACTCCAGACGATCTTCTCCTCCTATTTTAGGGCCTTCACTTTGCCCTCAACCTCCACTATCATCATCATATTTTCTGCCTCGGAGTACATGTTGATCAACGTCGGTGCACTCTGCATCATCTCCATCATCCGAGCTATGGATAGAGACATCGAAGTTAGCAACCAAGCTACCACCACAGAGTTGGTGGCATTCCACACTCTCTAATCTATGCTCGTCTTGTTTACAAGCTCAACACAAGTCTCCTGCAGATAGTGCTCTACCCCATTCGCCCTCAGAATTAGCTGAGCGCTTCTAAACCAACTCAGGTAATTCTTGCTCCTTTCCAACTTTACATCATTCGGCATTATCTCCATCTTCAATTCAAATGACCTTGCACCAGCCCTTGGACCAATCATACCTATTGCTAAGAGGTCATTTAGTAGGCCCCTCAGGTCACCTTTGTTACCAGTGGAGAAGTAGTCTCAACAACAACTTTCCTTTTCTCCTCCACCACCTTCATCACGACTTCTTCTTGCTCCTTCCTCGCAGTCTTAATCTCCTCGGGAGTCATCTTTTCAAACAACTGGAGCAATGACGATCACTACTAAGATATACCATGCGTATCTCCGACAATCACAGTAATTATTCACGCATCAACGTTCTGCCGAACATCGATGACTGCCTTCACGGTTAATCATGCAGAGTCGTAACATCAATTCAGATCGCCTTCTTTTGATATTTTTTTCCAAACAGAGAACCCTTTTTTTTTGTCTCCCTTCTTCTCTCGCCTCTTTTCTTCACCTACCACACAGCTGCTTCTTGCTTCGGCCAGATCAGAGGCGATTCCTTTCTTCCTCTCTTTCTTCATCGGCCAGATCCAGATCGGATCGAGGGTGACCAATGGACGGCGACCTGCTCCCGTGTGCAGCACCGTGGCGTGACTGCAGTCCTTCTGCCGCGGTTGTTAAAGACAACAACCAGGAACAATGGCGGTGGTGAATGACGACGATGACAGTGGTGGTGGATAGCAGCGTCGAGTGGCTAGGGTTAGGGATGAGATCAGGTACGCTTTAATACAATGTAGAAATTAAGAAAAATAATTGTGTGTTGTTCCATAAAACCCCTAAACGCTTTATTTATAGTGTAAAGATTTATAATCCGACGCTAACCCAACTTATTAGACCAACCATACTGTGGTCTTTATTCGTCAGAGATCCGTCACAGCACGTCGTGATCAGAGATGGGTTTGCAGGGAAGCGGACAGGAGCGGCGCAGGCTGCTCCACGGCCACCGGCGCTTCTCGCGGGGCACCTGTGCTGTGCACGCTGACGACGCCGTGGCTCGCCATGCTGCCTTGTCTGGCAGCGGCTGGGTTCTCCGTCGCCATCACGCCAGCAGGGGACGTCGTTGGCTTCCGCTTGAGCTTCGCCGCATTTCTGGCCAGGCCAAGGCAGGCCGCCAAGACCAGGAGCCGTCGTGCCATGCCGGCCGGCGACGTTGATTGGGGTGGCTGCTCCTGCTCTGCTCACCAAGTCTCAACTCCAAGCTGGCTAGGCAAGACGCAAGTCGAGGTGATGATGCGGGTGGCTATATAAAGGACGGGGAGTGGCCGGCGGGAAGACGCCATCGTTCGAGCACGCCTCGTTGTCGGACACGGAGAATTCGAATCGCAGGCTGACTCGCCAGCACGCACGATCGAGCCATGAGCCATCCGAGCCGGCGTTGCGTCGCACGCATCCCTCACCGCCTCAGCCTGCGAGAGGCAGCTCGTCCGCGCTCGAGCAAATGCCGCCGCCACCTCCCTCATCCTCATCCTCATCCTCAGGCGGCCGGCTCCACCGCGCACGCCTCGCACCCGCCGTCGCACTCCAGTGCCGCGGGAGAGAGAGAGGAGACAAGCCGAGAACCTACAGATTTGCGATGAAGGCGCCGACAGAGGATAGACAGTACGTGGTCGACGCCGCGCGCAAGGTGCTCGACGAAATGCGCCTAGGGTGGACGTTCCTGGTAATTACGCTCGGCGCGGAGGGGAGGGCCACCTCGATGGCTACCGTTGGATCAAAGTTGAGCGGCTGGATATGTGTCTATTATGCTCGGTACTTTTTGATATTGGAGGTACGGGACCACCAGTAAGAGGCACATTGAGGTTGCTATGTCATACCCGGACGTTCCCGGTGGCTACGTGACTCCATTCATCAAATACAAACACATCAATGGTTCAAATTAGACGAACAAAGATACACATATTTCTTAGTTTTTGAATCGAATCCTTTCCTAACCATTTGAAAGTTTTTCAATTGGAAGTTATCGAATCGAAAGTCTTTTAACACGTAGAGTGCGTCCGTGAGGAGGGCTTGAAACGGACGACCGTGAATTATTACATTGTCCTCAATAAATAAAAGATAACACCGAGGTATCGATTTATTACATTGTCACTCTAGCGAATCACGGTGACAAATACGACAACCGACCTATATCATTTGGTGTCTACCATATTAGCGGGGAGGGCATGTTGGTGTCCGTGGGATGTTTGGGTCATTGGTCTCACACGATGAACCTGGCCCTGCCAGTTGCTTCAGATATAGGTGCTGGAGAAACTGTACGATATGATGTTCGCCGGAGGTGGCCTCGCCGGTCCATTCGCCGCCTCCCAGCCGCCGCGCCGAGCCTGACACGGCCAACGACACAAGCACTGCCGTCGTCAGTGGCAAAACTACCTTCCTCGCCATGGCCATATATATGATGGACTTAATGCTCTCTAATACTAGATGCTCTCTAATACTAGTACTAGTAGTAGTCTTGTTTCTACGTACTTCTGCTTCTAACCAGCTTCTTCAACCTGCTGTAATGTAGCGAAGCTACCTACCTACGAGCTTTCTGCACAACAAAATATCAAGCGATCTGCACCAAGATCTCCTTTTGCATTATTATCAATGAGATCAGCAATCTGACGGAAGTCACTAAACGTTTTGTACGTAGCTATCCCAGTCAGAGTTTTCTGTTCAAATCAAAGTCTGCCATTCAGTCAGTCATTCAAAGAGACAGAGACTCCATTAGAAAGGACTTAAGAACCCATGATGTTCGTGCTCCCAAACAACAAGTAGAACCCTTAGATCTTCCATCGGCGATATTGTGGCCATCGGATGGATGCAAGCATTCAAGTTGATCAAGACAATAATTAACTTGCATTCGTCAAATCAATTCACATCACTGGATCGAATCAGACGTACAGCAATGCCTAGCCACCAACATATCGAGAACCAGAATCACCAACAAAAGCCAAAAGGCTATATAGCTACCACTTTATTCGAATGTAGGCGATTGCAATTTGATCGGAATTCAGCAACAGAAGAAATCAATATAAAAGATAATCGCATGCATTGTACGTCACGTACAATCGATCTGTTGATGTATGGGTAACTGGGTAATATATAGCTCTGGTATTTGGTATGTTGCCTATCTTATATTCAGTGATGTGGGCACGGGTTGTTTGGGCTATTGGTCACGCACGAGGGCCCTGCTGACAGTTGCTGCAGGTACAGGTGTTGGGGAAACTGCATAATAGGATGGTCGCCGGAGGTGGCCTCGCCGGCCCACTCGTCGCCTCCCAGCGGCCGCGCCGAGCCCGACACGGCCAGCAGCAACAGGACTGACATCATCAGCGGCAAAACGAAGTTTCGCATCAGCATCGCCATGTGCGTACGAGCTGCTAGCTCCTGCTTTCTAGCTCAGGTGGCTCTCTCAGAGCTGCTCCTGATGAGTCACCGGAGTCACCTGTCTGCTCTGCGTGTCTTGGCTCCCACAAGTCACAAGAGATAGCTTAATTAATCTAGTGTTAATCAGTAGTAGATGTCTAGCTTTCTAGCTTGTAAGAGCTTTCTGCACAACACAATATATAGCGTCCCCGTAAGTATATAAAGGAATCCTGGGACTGTTTGGTTGATGATCAAAATGGGCTAAGATAAATTTTTGGCGTAGCTAAAATCTAGGCAAAACTAAATATTAGCAAAAAGAACGTTGTTTGAATTGCAGACAAATCAAATTTTGGCGTTACTAAAATTTTAGTGAGCGATTTCCTCGCCCTCGGATTGTCTACATGTGACATTAGATTTCATTAACGTTACCAAATTTTTGGCTTGTTTGGTTTAAGGACCAAAATTGCGCATAAAAACTAAGCTAAAATTTGGTGTTACCAAAATCGGGACGACCAAATAGGCCGCCCGGATTTTGCAGAGTTCAGCACCAAAAACGAACTAGATAACCAATATGAACAAAATCTTACCAGAAACTTGATATCAAAACAAACGGAGACTAAATTTTGTCAACGTTATCAAAATTTAATTTGGTATACTTTGGTCCCAAAATTTTAGAAGTAGAATAAACAACAGCCAATTTTCGTCGATATTACCGATATTTGATTTGGTTTACAGATGTAACAAACCAAACAGCCCCTTTCGTGCGAAAATTCCTTGCCCATGCATGCATTCGTGTTAGTTGTATGACTCGACAGTGTGCGTTGAACTGACAGGTCGAGCTGCGGTGCTTCCACGCGTGTTCTAGTTCTGCGGTCTCGAGATGGGAAAAACGCAGTGGCAAAGATCCACGACCGCATCGTGCGTGCCACTAGGACCTGCCGATCGACCTGCCCTGGTGTGCGCGCGCATGCATGGCGTCAGCAACTGGGCCCCACAAGGCCATATGGGAGTAGTTTGCTTTTGTTCGGTACCAAGTTAGGACTTCTCGCTGGAGTCAAAGTCTACCCTAAAAGGCTGAAAATCTATCAGTATCGCTCGAGTCAAAGTCTATCCTAAAAGGCTGAAAATCTAACAGTATTTTCTTTTTGTCAGGAAAATCTAGCAATACTTCGTGCCTCGTGCGAGAGATCAGTTCATCCTTTTCATTTTCATGCAACTTACCCAACCTTTTTTTAGAAATTAAACTGGTTTATATGAATCTCTTATGCTCTGAACGTACCCTAGTAAGCAGAGGCATAGCTAGCTAGAGTGTTCGGTATGCACGGATACCCTTATATTTTTAAAAATTATGTATATACCCTTGTTAGCTATAGGTTCCATTGAATTTAGACTTTCTTGCAATTTGATAATACTTAAAGGAGTTATATGCAATTTGTATTTTATGTCAGCTGCTCAGATTTTGTAAACAGTCTAACACTTTTCTCAAGGAAGTCTTAACACCTTTTTAGGAACGTAGAACTGAACACAAAAATTTCCTTGGAACCGAACAAGTTAGGATTTCTCGCTCCAGACAAAGTCTACCCTAAAAGTCTAAAAATCTAACAGCATTTCCTTTTTGTTAGGAAAATCTAGCAGTATTTCGTGCCTCGTGCAAGAGATCGGTTCATCCTTTTTATTTTCATGCAACTTATGTCCCGCTTAGAACGTGGGAATTTCCTTGGAACCGAACAAGTTAGGACTTTTCGCTCGAGTCAAAGTCTACCCTAAAAGGCTGAAAATCTAACAGTATTTCCTTTTTGTTAGGAAAATCTAGCACTATTTCGTGCCTCGTGCAAGAGATCAGTTCATCCTTTTCATTTTCATACAACTTATGTCCTGCTCGTGGGAATTTCCTTGAACAACAAGTTAGGACTTTTCGTCCCTACCCTAAAAGGCTGAAAATCTAACAGTATTTCCTTTTTGTTAGGAAAATCTAGCACTATTTCGTGCCTCCTGCAAGAGATCAGTTCATCCTTTTCATTTTCATACAACTTATGTCCCGCTTAGAACGCGGGAATTTCTCAACTTTTTTTTCTAGGAATTAAACTGGTTTATATGAATCTCCTACGCTCTGAACGGACCCTGGTAAGCACAGGCGGAGCCAGCTAGGGTGTCCAGTATGCACGGCACCCCCATATTTTTTTTGAAAATTATATATATACCCTTGCTAGCTATAAGTTCTATTGAATTTAGATTTTCTTGCAATTTGATAATACTTGAAGGAGTTATATGCAATTTGTATTTTATATTCTCTGCTCAGATTTTGTAAACGGTCTAACACTTTTTGAAGGAAGTCTAACACTTTTTTAGGGCACGTAGAACCGAACACAAAAACTTCTTAGAACTGAACAAGTTAGGATTTCTCTCTCGAGTCAAAGTCTACCCTAAAAGTCTAAAAATCTAACAGTATTTCCTTCTTTCCAAGGAAAATCTAGCGGTACTTCGTGCATCGTGCAAGTGATCAGTTCATCATTTTCATTAGTGGTCAGGAACTTTCCGACACAAATGAACACTAACAATCAAACAAAAAAAATTACCTGGAAAAATAATAGCATCGTTGCACGACCTAAATATTATGTGCTATTTGATCCATGAGAAAAGATCGACCTGGTAAACATCGTGGGGATTTCGTGGTAAACATTTCGATTCATATAAGAATCTCTGATAATTCGTGCGATTCATATAAGAATCTCAGATAATTCGTGCGATCCAAACAAGGGTTAAATTGGAAATGGTGCATCCTTTCGACCTAAAGGGAAGCAACACCCGACACTGCAACACGGAGAGGAAGCTCGACCGAAGCTATATATGGGTCTTCTTCCTTGAAATTTCACGGGTTATATTTTTGGTAGGCAAGGTATTTTTTTTTCGTCCCAAAAATATCTTTGGTCAGTTTAACAATAGCTTCGTGCATGTCTCTGTTTTTTTTCCCCTTTGCCTACTTATGAGGTCATCAACCTGATGAAAGTCTTGAAAAGTTTGTACGTAGTCAGAGTTCTCTGTAAGCCAAAGTCTGTCAGTCAGTCAACACATTGACATAATCGCATTCAGATACAGAGACCCATACCATTATGCTCTGCTCCCAAGCCCTACACGGCTACAGCAAGGACCCTTGGATCTTCCATTGGTAGGATTCTGGCCGTTGGATGCAAACATTCCAGTGGCCAGGTATTCTATGGCCGGCCAAGCACAGTGGCCACGCACACACGAAACAAACAAGTACACCGTGCACTCGCGCGTACAGTTACTTCCATAGTTCCGCTCATCGAATGCATGCATGCATTCACAGTTTCACATCACTGGATCGAATCAGACGGACAAAAATTTAGCGATGGTTACTTTAGCAACATATGGAGAACCAAAGTTACGCACACCAATCAACAAAAGGCTACCACTTTGTTTAGACGATTGCAATCAGACGAAATTGACAGGGAATAAATCAGTGCGAGAGATTTATTGTTTGGAAATATACCACTTTTGTGATTATTTTAATTCCTAAAATAATAATAGAGGGAAAGCAGCATATATATACTAGACATATTTACAGTTAAAAACAACGACATGATCATCAACTCAAATACACATATCTCATATATGACTAATTTTTAGGAAGCCTACAACAAAAACACTACTAACAAAAGTAGAAACCATCCTTATTACATGACTAATTTCTAGGAAGCAGGGCCTAGCTATGTCAAGAGATGTCACTGCAACTTAGAATAGCTCCGACGAAAGTCACGGTAGAGTCAGATGCGAAGAAGACGACACGCAGCAGATGACGAAAAAAGTCGTGAGCAGTCACGCGAACGCTTCTCAAAAACCTAATTCGCCTCAACCCTACAGGATCACGAGGGATGTTGGCTTCAGAGACACTGCTTTCCCCGCACGGTGCATACTAGCACAGGGATGGAGTAGCTTATGTAGTGTAGCACAAAGGAATTCAAGGGAAAAGTACAGAGGTTGATCTCTCCGTTCAGTATGAATGAAGACATATCTCCCTCATATAGAATCCAGCGGCACGGAAGGAAATTGCCGCAATCACTCCGCGAGAAGTTTTGCACTATTATAGAAAAAGGTCTTCACAGATGGTTCAAAAACGTCATCACAGACGGTTTCGTGAGTCGTCTGAATCTATGGGTCAGTGATGATGAGGTCATCACAGATGGTTTTCAAACCGTCTGTGATATATACTGTCACAGACGGATATTAACTCGGAACCGTCTGTGACAGTTAACTATCACAGACGGTTTGTAGATGAAACCGTTTGTGATTATGGACATATCACAGACGGTTTGTAGATGAAACCGTCTGTGATGATGGATATATCACAGACGGTTTTTAGATAAAACTATCTGAAATAGTTACCTATCACAGACGGTTTGTAGATGAAACCGTCTGTAATGACTTTTCTCTATAAAGTCTCCAAGCAGTGACTGTTTGTGCCTTTAAAACCGGTATTTTATATATATATATTGTCCGTAGTCCCTTCGCCACTTTCGGGCGATCGTCCACACAGCATGAGGAGGATGAGACAACAACCACAGGCAACTTCATGTAGCGTATGCAATTTAAAGAAGCATGGTTGCCAAGAGAGTGTCAGGACATCCAATTACCTGGATATCGACGACATCCAGCTAATTGGATGTCCTGACGCTCTCGTGGCAGCCATGTTTCTTAAACTTGCATTAGCTCGATGAAGTTGCCCATGGCTGCTATCTCATCCTTCTCATGCTACGTGGATGACCCTCTGAAAATTGTTGAGGGACTACGAACAATATATATAATATATATATGATGCGGTTTTAAAAGCACAAGCAACCACTGCTTAGAGACTTTATAGAGAAGATATCAGGAATGAAATGGTAGGACGTACCTGGCAAAGGTGGACCGCACAAGATTAACCCTACTCATGCCCTTTCCTCTATTTTTTTTCTTGTTCAAAACTAGTAACCCTCGCGCGCCTTGATGCGCCGAATTGTAGGCTGAGACTATTAATTAGGGCTCTAAGGAATCGCTGGTGATAGAAGACATGAAGATTAGTTAAAATATCAAGTTTCCATATGTAATCAAATAGATTCGGAAACTTCAAAGAGATGCTACCAATTAAACAATAAATGCATAGCAGTCATAAGTTACAAAAGAGATGTTTCATGGTTGACCAGAACTGGCGTAGGATCAAAAGAGAAGATATACACCATCATCCCTATCCCATTGCCGTTTGCCTCTGACGGTCGATAACAAAATAAGCAGGTGAAAGAGAAAAAAAAAATGGAAGGCATCTCAAAAAGAGCTGCAGCTGAGCTCACTACCAAAACAAACGAAAGAACCTGCAACATCGGTGGGGGACTTTTGGCATGGATATTGTCCACACAGAAAATCTTCGTAATATTACTTAACCAAATTCAGGTTCCGACTGTAAGAAAATTCAGGTTGTCCACAGGTTTGCATCCTGATGGATACCTTTTCGGCCTGTCCTAATCAATTTATAGTTTGACCTAAAAATCATGTCTACCATACATGGTCAGGAAATTATTCATCTTGTCCGGTTCAAATTCGCTTTACTGCTAACCTCCAAAGTTTCAATTAAACATTGATATTTGTTGAAAATCAGTGACGGCAGATTAGAAACTACCTTTGTGTCAAAATCCCAAAATATTGGGACATGGGACCCTTCTATTATTGGGAAATCAGATCCCCTTGAACGAACGAAAATATTGGGACTTGTCCCAGCTCTCCCAGGTCCCAATTAGTAAGAACTAAGTGACATGTCCAAAAGTTGAAAAGAGATGAGGATCCTCCCATGGTTTAGACCTGGAGGTCGGTGGTGACGAACGAGGCCAGGTTCAGCCACGAGCGCCGTCCAGCATCAGCTCGTCGTTGATATGGTACGCTGCCTCCCTCGGGATCGACCTCTCTGACATCCGGAACCTGCAGCCAGAAAACACCCGCCGAATCAGCAACACTCGCCCGATCGGGCGAACCGGATGAATCGCGGGTGGACGGTGGAGCCGCGGCTGGTTGATCGTCACGGCGACGCGAAGGTGTAGTGCACGGGGTCGTCCCAGCTGGAGCTCGCGTGCGAGAGCACCATGGCCACTGTTGCTCCTCTCTGAAACAATCTTTTCCGTATGGATCTACAACCAAGATCCAGATCCAGAAATAAGAACTCTACAGTAATAGGGGAAGAAACACCGAAACAAGAAGAAGACGGCGCAGACGGTAGGTTGTAGGGAGGCAACGAAGAAGAAGAAAGGCATGGAAGATAGCGGGGCGAGCTCAATTTGGCGGGGGAGATGGCGGGGCGTGCTCGATTCGGCTGCGACGAGGTCAAATTGGCGGCCAGGGGAGGCGCGATGCGGGAGCCCAAAGTCCGGAACCCTAGCGCGCGATGGAGAGTAAGGGCACAAACCCTAGCGCGTGGGTTGTTATTAATAAAGGAATATCATAGACGGTTCCATAAAAGAACCGTCCATGATATGTACAATATCACAGACGGTTCTTTAAAAGAACCGTCTGTGGTAGCAACGTTCAGACCTGGTGTTTGGGCAGCCTGATCGATATCTAACGGCCCATAATCGTTGTGCATTCCGATGGTCCGTACGTTTACGCTTGATCTAGACGGTTGATTTAAAATCGGACGGCTGGGCGCGTGAGTACGTTCGGAGTGCCGAACGTGCGGCCCGTGTGGATCGTGTGATCTATATCAAACGGTCCTGAATGCTTCTAGTTGATCTAAGTCTAATTAGGGTTGACTGAGATTTAAAACTTAACTGCCACTTTGACCTAGGTCTTTTAAATAGAAATAAATTTCCTAAAATCTTAAAATAATTCATAGGGCTTCCTGGGAAGGTCTAGTGCTCATAAAAATTCTTAAACCTTACTTTTCATGATTTAATTGGTATAGTTTATATTCATACCTAGAATAGGTCATTATATTAAGTTTAAATTTTCTGCAGGTGAAATATAGTTGTCTTGCCACTTCATCGCCTCCTCACGCTCCAGCGCCACGTGCCTCCCCACGGCGCGCTTCTTGGACGCCTTGTACATGGCCTGGCAACTAAAATTCAAAACAACTGGATCTTAATGCAAGAATTAATTACTCCATAAGAGAAAAATTAAAAGGACAAATTAAGGTTGTTGTCGCTAGTCAAATTGGATCATAGTTCAGAACTGGATATTGACACAAAATGAAATCACGTGCGTGGCTCGTAGACTGCAGAGGTCAGCCATGGGCTGAGGAGAGCTTGCAGCCACGAGGCAGACGATGTGGACGACGACATCGTCAGGAAGAAGGATGTTGATCGCCGACCTCCTCGCCAGCTTGGCAGTCATGCTCCGCGTGCTCACCATGGAATATTGATCAATACCACGCATGCTCACCATGGCAAACGATGATCATTCTTATAAAATGTCGAAGAGACGCATAGTACGTAACGTCGACGCGCAAGACGCATCGCCATCGCCCGTTGGCGCAGGAGATGAAGAGACGCATCGCGCGGGAGCCGAAATGTTTAATTATCACAGACGGTTGTGACGAGGATCTGATAATCCTCATTTTATTATTCCATAATCATGTAATATGACGTCACATGGTATACCCCTTAATGTTATAGGGGAGGAGTAAGTTAGGTGGTCGTAAGCTCTTCTACGACCAACCCCCTAGTCGTAAGTATTTCTACGACTATGGTGTAATCGTAAGTCCTGCTACGATTACGTCCGGTCGTAAGTCTTTCTATGACCAGTACCCAGTCGTAAGCTTTTTCTACGACTACCCCCTAGTCGTAAGTCCTGCTACGACCAGCCCTGCTACGACTTCCTCACAATTGACTGGGTCCACTCGTCAAAAGACCCATTTACTAGTGAGGATCTGAGCAGTCAAATTACGTAGTTATACCTGAAATAATTACAGATGATTCTCCACTATCTCTGATTGGTAACCGTTGGACAACGTGGGGAGGTTACTACTCCAATAATTACTCTCATTATTACGCAATAATGAGCGCCTAATTCGCCTAGAACGACAACCGCCCCAACAGCATAGTATAAATAGGTATATCTTGGAGATAATGGGAGAGGCTTTTGAGAGACAGTCAGTAGCAGTATTAGCGCAAGCATTTTCACTGATTGTAATCAGAATACCCAATACATTACACAGGAGTAGGGTTGTTATTCTCATTGGAGAAGGCCCGAACCTGTATAAAGATTCCTGTGTCTCCCTTGTCTGCGTGATCAATTGTGGAGACCCTCCGAATCAAATAATCTTTACGTAAGATCAGTTCTAAAACACCGACAGTTGGTGCCGACTGTGGGGATCTTCTGGTAATTCCTTGTCAACAGTTCTTTCTTTTTTCTTTGATGCTACCATGGCAGGAGAATGGAACGAGGAGAATTGGTTCGACTTGGTCGATTACGCAGACATCGACATGGATGCCGGTTTTGACTACAAGCCGAGTATCGAATCATCTGACGGTATTGCCGCCTCTGGAGATCTTCTATCAGATCTCAGAGATTGCATCACCGACGAAGTTCAGGAGGGATCCGTATCCCCAACAACAGTACGCCCAGCTGAGGAACCAGCTTCCTCAGGGGGCAAGGGTCAACACGACCATCAACAGGGCTGCCCCAGGACAGATTCGCAACACGACGAGAGTCTTTCCTCCAAGTGTTCGAGTCCCCCTAAGGCAGTACGACTTGGCAAGGCAGGTTATGGAAGCCATCATTCCAGAGCTCCATCGACATCTGATGGTCCTCTTTCTCCGGATAATTCCGCAGAGAAGAGGATCGAACACGCTGTTCCTCCAAGTCCAACCATCCCGCCGCACGAAGCACCTGCAGACAGAGACGGTTATAACCCGAAGTTCCCCTACCTGGAGGGGTTTACTCCAAGTCGCCAGATGGTGTCACTCGACTACTCCTCAAGCGATGAGGCCTCGAGCGCAAGTGGAGGTCATCCACGGGAGGTCTTCGTTATTCCCCCTGATAAGAATCATTCTCCCAGAGGAAGGACTAACGATGCTCCCCGACGACCACACTCTACACCCCCTCGTGGCAATGGCAAGGACACCACCGCTGGTGAACGAGATGAACACTTTAATGAACGTACGGAACATTCTCAACATTCTCGTACTCCATTAAAACCAACTCAGGGGTATGAAATAGGCCATTTTGAGACAACCCGATGAAGAAAAATAGCAGCTCAGAAAAATCTCCCTAAGCGTGCTTATTTTCAGTCAGAAGAAGCTCAAGAGCTCTAGCACATCAACGACTTGCTGGAAAACCCAACCCAAGAGCTCGCTCGAGCGCCGGAGTACGATCGCTTCGCAGAAGATATCGCACAAAGGCTTCGCAGCACGATGGCAAAACTCGAGCGTCCTCGTCAACAACAACCAGGGAGTCGTAGCAGTACGACTCCATCTTCTGCCAGCCGTTCGGATAACTCGTCGCACGGGAAACGACATGACTCTCGCTCATGTCATTCTCCTAGTCCGAGGAGGACTCATTGGACGTCTAGAGACCAATCAGCTCCCAGGTGAGGTAATCTCTCACCACTTTAGGAGCGCAATGTACGGCGGAGAGCGGAATACGAGGAGTATTTCCCTCGTAAAGCTGGGGCCTATCGTAGGTCCAGCACACCCGTGGCTGGGTATCGTCGAGTACGATCACCCGACGATATTAACCCTTCTTTTTTACAAAGAAGGAGACAAGAAGTCATCTCAGGATGTCGGGCGTTTTCACCCGACCTTCGAGCAGTTCGCTGGTCGCCTCGTTTTCGACCAGCGAACATGGAGAAGTTCGATGGAACCCAAAATCCTATCGAATTCCTCCAGATCTATACTATAGCTATCCGAGCAGCAGGAGGAGGAAAGCATGTCATGGCAAATTACCTTCCGACTGTACTCGAAAGATCGGCTCGATCATGGCTTTTAAACCAGCCATTCGAATCGATCTACTCGTGGCAGCACCTCTGCGATCTTTTGCTGGCGAACTTCCAGGGCACTTACAACCGCCCTGGAAAGGAGGATAACCTGCACCGGATAAGGCAGAATGACCACGAAACTTTACGCCAATTCATCAGGCGCTTCAGTCAGGTTCGAAATTCTATTCCGAAAGTTTTTGACTCATCCGTGATCAGGGTTTTCAAGCAGGGAGTCCGCAGTAGAAGAATAACGGAGGACATCTCTTTACATCCTCCTGCCACCGTTGCCGAACTCTTCGAGATGGCCGATAGATATGCGACTGCTGCTGAGGCAGTCGAGTGGAACAACACTATCGATCGTGAAGATAATAACCCTCAGGAGGTAGGCGAAAGTGGTAAGAAAAAGGAAAAAATGGTAGGAAGTCCAAGAACAAGGCCAAGAGACACAAATCTCCTGCAGCCGGTTCTAAGGAGGTCCTGAAGCGACAAAGAGCCACGCAACCCCAAGCATAATCCCGATCGAGGTAAAGGTAAGCGCCAGGATCGGAAGAACGACAAACCCAGGTGGTGTCCTTTTCACACAAAAAAGGGCATGACCTTCGTAACTGCCGAGTTTTTCTACGAAAACTCGAAGACTATTACTCTGGCAAGGGGCCACTTCCTACGCTTGAACAGGTAGGCCAAACAAGTGGATGAAAGGAGTCGGATGACGAGGAGGAGATACCATTCCAGGATCCACAACACACCATCAATCACATCTATGGAGGATCATCGGCATATGAGTCACGGAGACAGCTGAAGGCTGTAGAGCGCAAGGTAAACCCAATCGACTCACCTCTCGTCAATAAATTACCGAAGTGGTCAAAAGTCACTATTACTTTCGAGAAAGGTGACTGTCTGATCCCATCGACTAGACCAGGCCGGTTCCCGATCGTGGACGAACCCACCATCAACAATTGTCGAGTAAATCGAGTTTTAGTTGATGGTGGAAGCTCGCTAAACATACTGTTTACGAGTACCCTGGACGAGATGCAGGTACCCAGGACAAGGTAAGGTCGGTACGATATTCATTTCATGGAATCGTACCGGGGTCTTCGGCCAAACCGATTGGCCAAGTTTATCTTTCTTTAACGTTTGGCTCCCCAAGCAATTTCAGGACAGAGAAGGTTTCCTTTGATGTGGTCGATTTCGATACGGTATATAATACCATACTCGGACGACCAACTTTGGTAATATTCTTAATAGCTACTCATTATGGGTATCAATGTCTTAAGATGTCAGGTCCCAAAGGAGTAATCACAATATATTGTGACAAGAAGATGACGCACTCCTACGACCGTCGTTCCCTCGAAATGGTTGGACAACTACCAACTCGAGACGAAAGTCAGCCTTCGACTAGCAAGTCGAAGCCTAAAGCTGCACCTAAGCCGAATGACCAGGTCGAAGAGGTTCCTCTGGACACGGGGGAACCCTCGAAGACTGTTCGCATTGGGGATTCTTCCAACCCCAAATAGAAAGACGCCCTCATCGCTTTCCTCCGGGCAAACGCAGATGTCTTCGCGTGGCAAGCATCCGACATGCCCGGAGTCCCCAGGGAATTGATCGAGCACAGGCTAGCCTTACGGCCTGATAAAGTACCCGTAAAACAGAAGTTACGGAGATTTGCCCCTGATCGACGAGATACTATTAGGTCAGAATTGGACAAGTTGCTTAAAGCAGACTTCATAAGAGAAGTTAACCACCCGGAGTGGTTGGCCAACCCTGTAATGATTAGAAAGTCGAACGGCAAATGGCGTATGTGCGTAGACTTTACTGATCTTAATAAAGCTTGTCCAAAAGATGATTTCTCTTTACCTCATATCGATCAGCTGGTTGACTCTACTACAGGATGTGAGATGTTGAGTTTTCTATATGCATACTCTGGTTACCACCAGATCAGTATGTGTCGAGAAGATGAGGAGAAGACCGCATTTATTACACCGTTTGGAATATTTTGCTATGTCAAAATGCCATTCGGCTTAAAAAATACCGGGGCTTCCTTTCAGCGTTTGATGCAAACGACTTTTGCTCCTCAACTAGGCCGAAACTTGAAAGCCTACGTTGATGATCTAGTCATAAAAAGCAGCAAACGGCTCAATCATATCATAGACTTACAAGAGACTTTCGACAACCTCAGAAAACACCACTTGAAGCTTAATCCCGAGAAGTGTGTGTTTAGGGTCTCTTCAGGAAAATTACTTGGATTCCTAGTCTCTGCACGAGGAATCGAAGCAAATCCTGAAAAGATAAAAGCCATCACTCAGATGCGCTCCCCGACCACGAAAAAAGAAGTCCAGAAACTTACAGGATGCATGGCGGCATTAAGTCGTTTCATCGCACGTCTGGGAGAGAAAGGACTGCCTTTCTTCAAACTTCTAAGGAAACATGAGGGCTTCGAGTGGTTGGAAGAGGCTAACCTAGTCTTTGAGGAAGTCAAGAGGTATCTTACGAGTGCTCCTGTTCTGGTTTCCCCGAAACTAGGAGAGACGCTCTTAATTTATCTAGCTGCCATGCCACAGGCAGTGAGCGCAGTACTGGTCGTAGAACGTGAGAACGTACAACGACCAGTTTACTACGTTAGCGAAGTTTTACACGGACCTAAGGAGCGTTACCCTCAGGTTCAAAAACTTTTATATGCCCTCCTCATGTCTTCGAGGAAACTGTGGTATTATTTTCAGGCGCACAAACTAGCTGTGCCGTCTGAGTTTCCCTTGGGAGCGATCCTCCAAAATAGGGAAACAACGGGACGCATGGCAAAATGGTCATTCGAGCTTGGGGAGTTCGACATCCATTTCGTGTCCCGAACGACCATTAAATCCCAGATCTTGGCAGACTTTGTCGCCGAATGGACAAATCCTAAACCCGTTCAGGATCCCCAGTACAATTCCCACGACCAGTGGACAATGTACTTTGACGGGTCACTTACGATAAGTGGCTCGGGGGCTGGGGTGGTCCTGGAATCTCCTATCGGAGAGATCTTAAAGTATGTCATATAATTAAACTTTCATGCCACTAATAACGTGGCAGAGTACGAAGGTTTGCTAGCTGGCATACGAGCCGCAAAAGCGCCCTCAATTCGGCGACTACTCGTGAGAGGAGACTCTCAACTAGTTGTGAATCAAGTTGGAAAAGAGTACCAGTGCTCTAATCCAACCATGTCCCGGTATTTATCAGAAGTTCGAAAGTTAGAAAAGCACTTTTTGGGCTTCGAGGTACAATTTATCGCTCGAAAGGATAATTTCCTCGCATACCAACTGGCTCGTCTGGCTTCCTCCCGATCCTCAGTACCGAAAGGGGTTTTTCTGGAGCAACTTCAGAAGCCGTCTCTAGTTGAAGAACTAGAGACGCCTCCTATAGAAATAGCCTCTCTAGAGTACGAAGATACCTGGATGACTCCCATCTACAAGTATCTTCAGATGGGCTCCGTACCCGACGATGATCTCGAAGCAGATCAACTATCCCGAAAGGCCAAAATGTATACTTTGGTCGAAGGTGTCCTTTATAAAAGAGGAATTCAAGGGGTACTCATGCGATGTATTTTGCAGAGCGAAGGATTAAAACTCCTTCACGATATACACGGAGGCATCTGTGGAACTCATACTTCTTATAGAACTCTGGTCGGTAAAGCCTTTCGACAAGGTTTTTATTGGCCAACGGCCCTCTACGCTGCTAAGAAGTTGGTCAAAAAGTGTGTACAATGTCAGTTCCATAGCAGGCAAATACACCAACTGGCTTAGACATTGCAAACAATTTCTCTGTCTTGGCCTTTTGCGACCTGGGGTCTTGATATCCTAAGACCGTTACCCAGAGCTCTAGGTGGATTCGAATTCCTTTTTGTGGCTATTGACACGTTCACAAAATGGATAAAAGCCGAACCTGTAACTGGGATATGGATAACAACGGAATCAGCAAAACGGTTCATGATGAGATGCGTGATAACTCGATTTGGAGTACTAAGTCGAATCATCACAGACAATGACAAACAATTTTTGAGTGCAAAATTTTAGGAATTTTGCGACGAGTTGGGAACTCGTTTGTGTTACGCTTCTGTTGCCCACCCCCAAAGCAACGGGGCGATCGAAAGAGCGAATGGCCAGATAAGGAAGGGAATCAAGACCCGAGTCTTCGATCAGCTTGTCAAGCGCTCGGAGGCTTGGGTACAAGAATTACCTTCAGTATTATGGGAAATTCGTACGACAGCTAGCCGAGCTACAGGAGAAACACCTTTCTTTCTAGTCTTTGGTGCAGAAGCCATGCTTCCGCCAGAACTAAAGATCAGGTCAGCACGAGTCGAAAAGTTTAACGACTCCATTCAAGAACAACTTCGAGTAGACGACATTAACCTGCTCAAGGAAAAAAGGGACTATGCCTTAATTCGATCAACAGTCTACCAACAAGCCCTGCGCAGATACTAGGATCGTAAGATCGAACCTCGCAGCCTTGCTGTAGGTAACTTGGTATTGAGGCTTATCCAATCCCAGTCTAATCGGAACAAACTTTCCCCCAAGTGGGAAGGTCCTCACACTATGGTCGAAGTTACGCGTCCAGGATCGGTACGACTTGCAATGGAGGATGGCCGCGTTCTCTCAAACTCTTGGAACATTGACCAGTTACGCAAATTCTATGTGTAACAAGATTCTACGACAATAAAGTATCAGGTTCTTCCTATCTTTTTTTTCTCTCTTTGAATTTTGCTTTATTTTCGACCATTATTCATATGCTCATTTCCCCTTTACACTGGTTGGAGAAAGGACATCAAAACTAGTCGAAGTCTCTCCTCTTTGCATGTGGTCCTGCCCACTGGAAGGAGCTTCCTAGTGTCGCTTTGTTCTTAACTGTTGCTACCAGTACAAAGCTTTTTGGGCTCAGAAATATGATCGATTTTTTTTTAGCAAATTCATGTCACCTTAGTTTATTTATTCATTTTGAAAAATACTCTAAGAAGAGTGCACTTTTGAGATTTGTTTGACCATTTCTGGTAAACTTGATTGGTTTTAACTGGTCGGAGGCAGAAACACACCTAGTCGAAGCCTCTCCTTTCTGCACGTGGTCCTACCCACTAGAAAGAACTTCCTAGCATCGTTCCGTTTCCTACTCTTGCTACCAGGATGAACTTATCAGGTAAATCGAAAACAATCGAATAAATTTCTAAGGTATTCTAGATGTTTGTTTCACTCAAGTTGTCGTTATCGATTTGATTAATCTAGTTGAAGATGGTAACATCACCTAGTTGAAACCTTTTTTCTCTGCGTGTGGTCCTGCCCACTAGAGGGAACTTCCTAGCGTCGATCCGTTTTCCATTCTTTTGACTAGAGCAAGATAATCGATTCTCGAGAACTATCAGTCGAACAAACATCTCTGTTTTCAGAAACCCTTTCTTTACTATTTTCTTAGTTTATTACAATAAACTAAGTAAATAGTCGGGGGCTAGGATAAAGTTATAAACATGACTTTATTTCTTAGTCTTAGTTTTTTCCGAGTTGTCATCTTACGAGTTACTAACTACTCTACAAAATGATTCGCAGGGAAAAAGAAGGAGAAAGGAGGAATCACTCATATCTGGTCTGATCATTTCTTCATTTTTTATTATCTTACGAGTTACTAACTACTCTATGAGATAATTTGCAGGAAAGAAGAAAGGATCATATATTTATACATCACCAAAAAAGACTTGTCTTTATGAGTTCCTATTACAGACTACTCTAATAAAGGAGATTCTATCTGCATATCCTCCGCGACCTTCTCGCCGACCGACTGCATCTCCTCGATTAGCTGTTCTGCTTCAGATTCGGTGCAGTTGAAGTCGGCTTCAACAGAATGTGGATTAAGGTTAGGGTCACGGGCCTTGAGCGTTGCTAAAACAAAGCTCACAGCTCCTTTGACCGCTTCCCTTATCGAGTCATTCTTGTTGGTCTTCAGAGTAGACATCAACTCTTACAGCGTACCGACTTGCTCCCCAATGGCACTCGTATGAGCGGCCATCATGTCATCGTGGGGAGTAACCTTCCTGGCACGAAGCCCATCGAGTACATTGTTCAGAAGCGAAATGTTGTCTTGAAGATTGATCTTCATCGACTTTATCTCCTCCTGGGTACAAGTCGAAGCCTCGTGGAGTTGTTTTATTTCAGTTAATCGCTCTGAATGGAGTAAGGATTAATTAGATAAAACAATTCTACGAGAAGACAAAACAATTTGGCAGCAGGTAAAAGATTTACTTACCCGCTAATTGAGAACCTAGCTTCTCAATTTCTTGGTCTTTCTCCTTCGCGATGCGGGAGATCTCGCGGACAACCGAGGACTTCTCCTGGACCTCGACCCGAAGAGCCCCCACCTCGGCCTGAAGGACCTTATTTTCGACTTCTTTTTCTGCAAAGGAATGAGAGGTTAAGAAGGCGGAGATCAAGATCAAAAGCAGTCGTAACTCCACGTACTGTTTACTTTTTCCTGCAATCTCTGAGTTGCAGAGTTAGCCTCCTGAAGCTTCTTCAGAAGGTCAGTGGCCTTATCCTTTAGCTTTTTCGTCTCGGCTTTCTCGAAGTCGAGTGCATCAGCTAAAGTCTTTTCGTCACTCTTAAACCTGAAAGGTTAAAGGAAGACATGTATACACAGATGAGCGGTCGTAAGTATTTCTACGACTGATGGATGATCGTAAATTTTTCTACGATTACCCCCTGGTCGTAAGTTCTTCTACGATTAGTACCAAGTCGTAAGTTTTCTACGACAATCTTCTACGAGTACTGAGTAAGTAATCTGTTTATAAAACGATTACGAGAATCGGTTACTCACCACCTCTCTGCTTGCGCGCAGAGCACCGCTTTCTCTTGTCGTAGTTTGACAAGTTGCCGATTGTACTCGCAAATCATGACAACTTGTTCTACGGCTCTCTGCAGGGGAGAAAAACAATAAGAGATAGGGATAAAACCATACATAAGTATCAATGAATACTTACATTCATGTTTGACTAAGCAAACATGGATATTATTCGCGACGGATCCATCAGCCCATCCATCTCCTCGACTCGTTTCCACCAAACCTCCTCGAGACGTTCATTGTCGAAGACATCCCCGCAATTGGGAATGCTGCTGGGGTGAGAAACTCGATCGCGAGATTGGTAGGGAGAAGATCCTACGATAGAAGCTGGGCCAAAGAAATCAGAGCAAAAGTTAAAATACTCTTCTTCCTCTGATTCGGTGATAGGAGCACCGCCTGGAGGACTAGAAGGAACGTCTTCAACTGCCTCCTTACCGGCACGGTGGTCGGAACTCTCACCACCGCCGACTCCCGGTGTCTCCCTCGTGGCCTCTCCTGCCTCTGCTGCCGTCCCTACGACAACCTCGGTGGTCGTAGCGACTTCTGCGGCAACGACTTCCTCCGCCGCAGGAACAATACTTGGAGCCTCAGCCACTGCCGCAGTCACATCTTCGCCGGGCTTCTCCGTAGAAGCATCCTTGGGGCTGAAGGCGTTAGGCTAAGACCGCAAAACAAAAAGTAAGTTAACTTGTGAAAAACAAAGGGTGAATGCTGTTCTTACACTTTTGTTTCTCACATACCTCTGCGTGCTGGATCTAACCCAGAATTTGGGAACAACTTTCCTAACGGAAGGTTTCTTTGACTTCTTCTCAACCATTGTGGGTTGAGATTCGATCAAAGGAACGGGAGTCTCCTCTTCTCGACTCCCCGAGTGGCCGAGATCCGTCTCGACCACCTTAAGACCACTGCTCTCCTCGGCCTCATGTCCTACAAGAGCAGCAGTTTCCTTCACAAAATATATGAAGCTTTTTCAGTTCTCCTTTTCTAGCTGCCTTGTGAAGCCACGAGAAGCAGAAACTGCGAAGGTTTTGTTGTCATAATAGAATGATACCTTAACCTTGGGGGCTTTGCGCTTGAGGGCAAAAGCGGCTTCTTCTGCTTTCTTCTTCGCTGCAGCCAAGTCTGCAGCAAATTTAGCAAAAGGAGCGGGAGGAGCTGAACTCGAGCCACCCTTGTCGCCGACCTTTACAATGCGACGCTTCTTGGCTGGAGGGGATTTTGCCGGCTCCACTTGCGCAGTCGCCCCAATGACCACCAAATTGACTTCCTCGTCGTCTTGGCGGTCTTCTACGCCTACTTTCTATTGAAGAACAGAAAAATAACGTGGTCGTAAGTTCTTCTACGATCACTAACTGGTTGTAAGCTCTTCTACGATCAGCTCACAAGTCGTAAGAATTTCTACGACTATGATATAATCGTAAGGTTTGCTATGATTACGTCCGGTCGTAAGTCTTTCTACGACCAGTACCCAGTCGTAAGCTTTTCTACGATGAACCCTTTAGTCGTAAATCGTTTTACGACAATAAGTGCCTAAAGACGAAGTCGTTTTTCGATTACCTTTAGGCGCTCCACCTTCTCTTCTGCGGTCAAAACCGCAATAATTTGTGGAGCTGCTATGCTCGACGGACTCTTCTCACAGATGAGCCTGACGCGAGCGTCAATCTCCCCCTGTGGAAGATCTGTACACACAAACAACACGATTAGCAAACTAAATCGGGATTAACCAAGGACAAAGCCAAAAAAGTAAGTTTTGTACTTACTATCCTTGTAATCCCTGGTTGGGTCTTCCTTCCCTGAGTACCTCCACATAGGAGGAACCCGTTTCTCCAAAGGACTAATGCGGCGCGTGATGAAGTCCTTCACCACGTGACATCCGGTAAGCCCCCCCTCCGACTTCAAGTCTTTGATGGTTTAAATGAAGGGGGCTATCCGGTCGAGATTACTGGGAGTCGAATCTCAGGAAGGGGACCTCTCGGCGGCTTTCCCGACAAACGAGAGGCTGTCTTCCTTGGTAACCTCCCAGTAAAACCACTTCTTCTTCCACCCCGGCCATGACGACCGGGTGAACATCTGAATATACTCCTTCGACTTACCATCGTGGAGCTTCAGACCGCAACTCCTGGCAATTCCGGCCTGCCGAGCCATTCCGTAGTAGTACTGGAAAAGCTCGAGGTCCGCCGAAATCCCCAGGTAAGCCTCACACAAATACACAAGCACGCTCAGCATTATGATGGAATTAGGACCAATGCTCATTAATTCCACCCCCAAAGTGCTCAAGCGCGAGTGTGAGGAAGGGGTGGGCAGGTAATCGGAGGTCACACTCACAGTACGCCTGAAAAACCAGAATTTGATCTTCCTCCCCTGACGACCAATGTTCTCCGTTCGCCGCAATCCACTTCACAAGTAGTCCCTCGGGGATCTCTCGGCGGCGACCAGAGCAGTCATCTTCGCATCGTCCATTTCCAATTTAGCCCACTCGGAGAAGACCCTAGCCATCTTTTCTAAAGAAGGGAAGAGTTGGATTTGGGAAAACTCCAAGAAAGCGCACAGTATCACTAGCGGTGGAAGAGATGAGAAAGCAACGAACAGTCGGGGTGAATTAGAGAAAAGGTAAGAACCCTAAGTCCATCCCTGTAGTCCGTTTTATAGCCGTACACCTGAAACGAAACGCCATGGAAGCCCAACGGTTTCCACCGCTTCGGGAATTGCTCTAACGGATAGGTCTTTAATCCGCCCGTTCGAAAATACCGAAACTCTTTTCACACCTCAAGTGAAATTATCTTCTTGACCTTCGGATCAAAAGAAATGCCGATAGGAAAAGATTTACTTCCGATCATAAGGCCACGATTACTCCAAAGTCGTAAGATTTTCTACGACTACTTTGTAATCTTGAGATTTCCTACAAATTACATCGACCAAGCATATTTCTGGTCGAGAGAAACACATGTTGAAGAGTTTTTCCTTCAACATTTTTCCTACAACCTCCTAGTGGTCACAAGATCATCTATGACTCCTCAACCAAGTAAGTTATTTTCACTTGAAGCTGGGGGGCTAGATGACGAAGATCTGATAATTCTTATTTTATTATTCCATAATCATGTAATATGACGTCACATGGTATACCCCATAATGTTATAGGTGGGAGTAAGTTAGGTGGTCGTAAGCTCTTCTACAACCACCCCCTAGTCGTAAATATTTCTACGACTATGGTGTAATCGTAAGTCCTGCTACGATTACGTCCGGTCGTAAGTCTTTCTACGACCAGTACTCAGTCGTAAGCTTTTTCTACGGCTACCCCCTAGTCGTAAGTCCTGCTCATTTACCAGCCACCATTTACTTCCTCACAATTAACTGGGTCCACTCGTCAGAAGACCCATTTACTAGTGAGGATCTGAGCAGTCAAATTACGTAGTTATACCTGAAATAACTACAGATGATTCTCCACTATCTCTGATTGGTAACCGTTGGACAACGTAGGGAGGTTACTACTCCGGTAATTACTCTCATTATTACGCAATAATGAGCGCCTAATTGGCCTGGAACGAAAACCGCCCTAACATCATAGTATAAATAGGTATCTCTTGGAGATAATGGGAGAGGCTTTTGAGAGACAGTCAGTAGCAGTATTAGCGCAAGCCTTTTCACTGATTGTAATCATGATACCCAATACATTACATAGGAGTAGGGTTCTTATTCTCATTGGAGAAGGCCTGAACCTGTATAAAGATTCCCGTGTCTCCCTTGTCTGCGTGATCAATTGTGGAGACCCCCCGAATCAAATAATCTTTACGTAAGATCGGTTCTAAAACACCGGCATGTTGTTTGTTGAAAACCGTCTGTGATAGTTCTAAATATCACAGACGGTTATTTTTACGAACCGTCTGTGATACTTCACAGACGGTTTTCATAATAAACCATCTGTGATATTACCTCTTCAAAAATGGTTTTTAGCGCGAAAAGTAACACAGACGGTCGTGGCACAAAAATCGTATGTGATTGTTTTTAATACAAAGGGTTTAGATGAACCGTCTGTGATATATATATATATATATATATATATATATATATATATATATATATATATATATATATATATATATATATATATATATATGCCAAATAGCGTGGCCAGTCGCTTCTTACAAAGATTAAAAAAAGTAAAAACCTAAATAAACAAAGTTTTCTAGTGGCGGAGGTAGGATGTTATCTCCGTCTTCAAAACTTCGTAGGCGGCGGCGTTGGCATCGGACGGTTCGTGACCATCAGCCCGAAATGCGTCCACCCGCTGACGCACTCGTTCGAGTATCTCCCGAAGACCCTCAGACTGTTGAATCAAGAAGAATTGAGCCCATAGTCTCTCTTCCCTTGCTTGAGGGGTCTCGGCATGGTCGACTCAGTCGCCTGCCGCCTCGATTAAGCAGTCCAAGTGACGGTGAGCCTCCTAGAGACGTGCAACGTCGTTGTGGAGGACCACGTCGATGATGTGGTAAACTCGCCGGAAGTGGGAGATCACTCGGAAGACAAAGCGGAGAAGGATGTCAAGACGGCGGAAGGTGGCCGCCACCTGCTCTGACAAATCCTCGGACAGAGGAGGGAGAACACTGTTGAAACAGTGTCCTTCCGCCGCATCCGCCAATGTACGGCCGGCGAGGTGCTCGTACAGTGTGGCCAGGTACACCATCAATGTCGGCGACAAGGAAACAGAGGAGGGAGCCATATATATTTCTTCTTTAGAAGTACATACAATAGAGTTATATGTGGGGATGATGATTATCTTCGATGGTGGATGATCCTTTTTATATAAAAAAAGTAATAAATTCGATGTGTGAGACGAAAAGACGCATCGGGGAGCCCAAGCAGCATTAAAGCGATGAAGAAACTCATCGAGCGACGAACAACTCACGAGTGAAGCGATATTATCACAGACGATTTTTAATATGAACCGTCTGTGAAGTCTACAATTATCACAGACGGTTCGTGTTTAGAACCGTCTGTCATATTTCACAGACGATTTTTAATATGAACCGTCTGTGATATTATCTCTTCACAGACAGTTTTTAGCGCAGCCAGTAACACAGACGGTCTCTAAACCAAAACCAGTATTAGCCTTTTTGCAGTAGTGTTGGAAACCGCATTGAACACAATTAACACATGACATAAAAGCCCGTTCGGCTCCCAATTCGCATACATGTAGATGCCATGTGAGTATGCATGATTTTGATGTGCAAAAAGAATCAACAGTCCGACACCCAACCGAACACGAAATCGTTGGACCATTCACACGGGCAAGCGATAGTGCGCATCAAGGTAGTTAGGATCGCAATCCAACTCTTAGAGTCTTACGATTCTACGAACCTACGACAGCCCGTCGATCCAAGTCTTACGTCGATCCTACTCGTAGAGTCTTAGAGCAAAAAAAAATTGCAATTTTTTTAGAGGCTAGACTTTACTGATATTTTATTTGAGAGCAAAATTTGTTGATATTAATTTTTTAGAATGAAACTATAAATAAACAAGGAGCATGCAAAATATTATATCAGTGTGGTAATGCTGTTCTCCTGTAGTTCAGAACTATATCACCCATCATGTTAGAACCATTATGTTTTTCTGTTGTGTGATAAGAAGTGTTTTGCCCCTTTTTTGTAATAAGTATGTGGTAAACCTTATAAGAATCATACAAACTTATAGTATAGATGGTAAATATGTGTATTTTTACAAATCCGTAGAATCGCCGATTCTACGATTCGATACTACGATTCGATCCCACCAGAGGCAAATCGATCCGACTCGGGATCTCGACTCTGACTACCTTGGTGCGCATGCGTGTTCTTCTTTTGCTCGCTTCAACTAGGTAAGACCAACCCTACCTTATTAGTTGATCTCCTTCCACCTAGACTATCATGCAATATGATATTAAATTTTTCACCTCCCATCTAGACTAGCAATAATGAACATTTGGGATTTCCCTAGAATTTATGAAGAGTATTATTTGAACCAAGCCCGTAGACTCCAACATTTATCACATTGTTCGTTATTCTAGCGAATCACGTAATGAAATATCGCAACGTACCGACCTAAAGCACTCGTCCATGATCTACATTCCTGTGCGTATTTGGCGGCTGCCACTTTGGGACGCGGTGGGCATGGTTTGTTTGAGCTCTAGGTCTCGCACGAGGCCTCAGCTTGCAGTTGCTGCAGATATAGGCGTCGGAGAAACTAGGATGGTCACGGGAGGTGGTCTCGCCGGCCCTATTGTCGCCTCCCATCTGCCGCGCCAAACCTGACACGACCAACAGCATAAGCACCGCCCTCGTCAGTGGCGAAACAAACTTCTTCGTCTTAGACACATGTGCAGAGACGGAGCACGGGCTTGGCCAACCTGGGCTGTGCCTCTAGCATTTCAGAAGAAAAAACTTAACAGCATGTTTGCAGTCCACAATCGGTCCAATTTGGTTAGGTCTGGTCCATCTAAATGGCTCATTATTGCTATCTGCTACTAGTTACGATATTACTCAGTGAGACAACGACTTCAATCTTGTGGCGGCGAAGCACGAAAGTAGTAGACGAAGCGACGAGGTGCTGGCTGCTGGTTCGTCGGGGGTTTGCCGCTGCCGGGCCCGGCGGTGATGACAGATGCGATGCGCAACTGACAACCGGAGAACCAAGTCTGTGCGCTGTGCAGGGCGTGTAGGCAGTAGTGAGCAATGCGCTTCTGAATTTGATTTGATCTTTGGTCCCTCTTGAGATTTTGCTCAAGCTCCGTCATTGCATATGTGTATGTGTGTATATGATTGAGCTGCTGGTCTGCTATAAGCCAATATAACCTGCTGTTAGCTAGCTGCTATCTGCAACCTTTCTTTTTGCACATCAAAATACTGAGTGATCTGCAAGACTATATATTTAGAGAAATTTTACGGTATATTCTACCGGTAGTATATGGTGGTAGTATAAATCAAATTTGATTATTGATTTGTTAAGGGCACAATAGACTTTTATTTGCATTTATAATTTTTCGTGAGGGTATTATGGACATTTTCAACTAGGGTTTAAAATATTAATTTTGTGACATGTGATCCTCCACATGAACAATTACAATTCTATCATTCTTGGAATTCTACTCATCATACTACCGGATGTAGTATAACTAAATCTTAACTGATCTGAATCATTGGATAAAAAGAATAGACGGACTGTACCTATATTTATATAGGAAGCTTATATATTTGCGAAATTCCTTTGATGCTTATTGCGTAGCGTGCGTGGCTCGGCAGTGTTCATGGTACAGTCAGAGACATGTTTTTTTCGTTCTTTCTTTCTGAAGTAATGGTACAGACATGTTTGGCACAAAGGTAACCGAATGCCTCGTAGGTCGGAAACTTTCCGACACGTACTTCTGCGGCACGAGCAGAGCAACGTTGAACACATGCGTCACTGCCACTGTTCAGATGGCCAGCCAAAAGCGAAGCGACGATTGAAGCTGTTCGGTCCAAATTAGCTGCTGATTGGATCCTTTCGATTCTCCGTACGTACCGCAGCCTAACATCCAAGAAAATGGTGCACGTTTGATCAATCAAGAAATTTAACGGCAAGCAACGAACAACGTGGGCTGCCAACACAACAAAAAAAAAAAAAAAAATCTCGGACAAAAATTTTACGGCACGTTCTACCAGTAGTATCCCAATGTGAAATATCTTTTTACCTGTTAGTGTTGTTAGTGTTGATACGTGGTATGCGTGACGAGTTACTTAGTCGGCTTTGTTGATGCATATAGCAATCTGGATCTCACATTCAATTAGTTGATCACATAGATTCGTTTTTTAGATAATGGAAGAGGCAAAACCTCTCCTGGCCTCTGCATCAAAGGATGCACACAGCCCAAATTATTATAAATAACTAAAATCCAAAGTATCTAACAAATTAAAGTGACTTGAAATGAAACAACACAATCAAACTAAAAGACGACTGAACTTTAAATTCAATCATTACAAATTCTGTGACTATACCGCCACCCATGATTGCTGAAGATTTGCTTCACCACACATTCCAGCCTAGCACTTCCGCTCAACAACAACTCCTTCTGGGTTGGTTTCTGCAGATTTGTCCATGCTCTCATCCAGTGTCCACTCAATAAGATAACCTGCATGGGATTATTGATAGCCTTTTTTTTTTTATCAAAAGCTGCATCATTCCGATGTAGCCAAATAAACCAACATAAGGCATTAGCTCCAACAAGGAGTTGTGTTTTTAACATATTTGGAATATCAGTTAACCAATTCCCAAACAAGTTGGCTATATTCACCGGAGGAGATAAATTAAATGCACATTGAACAGTCCACCAAACAAGACGTACAAAAGGACAGTTAATAAAAAGATGTTGGATTGTTTCATCTGCAATACAAAAACAACATTTTTTGTTTCCCCTCCAATTTCTTTTGAGCAGATTATCTTTAGTTAATACTACTCCTCTTTTGAGATACCAAAGGAATATTTTCACTTTTAAAGGAATTTTAAGTAACCAAAAAGAGCGCTTATTGGGGACACGATAATTTCCAATAAGTACTGCATAGAAACTCTGAACTGAAAAAAGCCCGGATTTATTTAATATCCATCGAAAAATATCATTTTGAGAAATTAAATGAACATTAATAATTCTCAACAGTAACTCATTCCAAGCATGTAACTTAGGTCCAATAATAGGTCTATAAAAAGAAATATTTAGAGGAGTCGAACTCAAAATATTTGCTATTGTATCATCATTTTTCCTCACCACATTATAGAGGATTGGATATTGTCTTTTTAGCGGCGAGTCTCCTAACTAAATATCTTCCCAGAACCTAGTTTGCATCCCATTTTTAACCTGGAATAAACCAAAACGAAATAAAAGATCTTTAATTTTCATTAGACCTGACCAAAAATGTGAAGACACAAGCTTATTAACCACCTGCGAAAGACTCTTCTCATTCAAATGTTTCTTTGTTAACATAGTTTGCCAAACCCCTTCTTCATTAAGCAACTTAAAAAGGCATTTTCCTAGCAAACTTTTATTTTTTTATGTCTAAATTCTGAATTCCTAGACCACCCTCCTCTTTAGGAGTACACATTAAACTCCATTTAGCAAGTCCATACTTTTTTTTATGATCGTCACTTTGCCAGTAGAATCTAGATCTATAAAAATCCAGCCTTTTGAGAACCTCTTTAGGAATCTCAAAAAAGGTCAACAGAAACATAGGTAGGCTGCTTAGTACTGAGTTAATAAGTACTACTCGACCACCTACAGACAAATTTTTTCCTTTCCAACTGCTTAACTTCTTTTCAACTCTATCTTGAACACTTTTTCAATCCCTATTTCTTATTTTTCTATAATAAATTGGAATCCCTAAGTATCTAAAAGGAAAGACACCCACTTCACAACCAAATAAATGTGTATACTGAGTTTCAACATCTTTGGCTTTGTCAAAACAAAAGATTTCTCTCTTGTGAAAATTAATCTTTAACCCTGATAATTGTTCAAAGACACATAAAAGAAGTTTGAGATTTTTTTCTTGCTCTAAGTCATGATTCAAAAAAAGGATAGTATCGTCAGCATATTGTAATATTGACAACCCATCATCAATCAAATGAGGAACTACTCCCGAAATGAGTCCCTCTTCTTTAGCTCTTGAAATAAACAAGGTAAGCATATCCACAACAATATTAAAAAGAATAGGGGACATCGGGTCCCCTTGCCGAAGACATTTATGAGTTTGGAAAAAAGAGCCTAAATCATCATTAACTTTTATTGCAACACTCCCTCCTTTAACAAAACTCTCCACCCAAGAACACCACTTAGTCGAAAAGCCTTTCATCCTCAAAGTCTGGAATAAAACAGTCATTTTACTTTATCATAAGCTTTTTCAAAATCAAGCTTAAGTACTATCACATCCAACTTTGCTTTGTGCAGTTCATGGACAGTTTCATGAAGGATAATAACTCCATCTAGAACATATCTCCCTTGCATAAAAGCTGTTTGCGATGGTCTAACAACCTTATGCGTTATTTTAAAATTAACATTAAGAAGACAAATAGGTCGATATTGTTGTATTTGTTTAGCATCGACTTTTTTAGGAAGCAGCGTAATAATCCCAAAATTCAAGCTAAAAAGGTGCAAGAAGCAACTATGTAAATCATGAAACATGGCCATCATATCATGTTTAATAACTTTCCAAAACACCTAATAAAACTCCGCTGGAAAACCATCAGGCCCAGGTGCTTTCTTATGCTCCATTTGAAAAATTGCTTCTTCCACCTCCTTCTCGGAGAAAGGCATGGCAAGAAGGTTGTTTTCAGAATCTGAGATTTGAGGTATATCATTTGTAAAACCATCAATCATGGAAATATGATTAATTTCGGATGGTCCAAAAAGATCTTTGTAATTGGTGATATACGTTTTTAATTGTACATCACCTCTAATTATCCCCTCATCCTGGTCGAACTGAAAAATTCTTTGCTTTCTATGTTTACCATTCGCAATCAAATGATAGAAACGCGTATTCCTATCTCCCTCCAAAAGGAATTTCACTTTAGATCTTTGATACCACTTAATTTCTTCTTCTCTTACAAGTTGTGCCTCCCAAACCTCGTTATTTCTTTGGCCGACGTAATGTCCTCCCGTTGACTTGGCACTTGCCTCCACTCCATCACTTTGTATCTCTCGTGGGGCTTAAAAGTACACCTAGAATAGAATATGCGGCTCGGTTGTACACTTGTGCTTAAGTCAAAGCCCGAATACTAGAAGAATGGAAAACTACTACCAAAAGAACAATAATTCTGAAGAGCCTAGACAAGGAGAAAAAAAAACACGTAAAGAGACAAGCAGGGCGTCAGCGAACAGAAGTACAAAACGGTACTAATCAATCAATATCTTCTCTTCATACAATTGTACTTTTTCTCTACGGTTGCCATCCACTCGAATAAATCTCTATACGACGAGATAATTTCAACAAGGGACCTTTAACCCCTATCAAAAGAAAGAACATTTGTTTACAATTACAAATTTATAACCGAATAAACCTATAGAATGCGCTACTATATGGCTGCGCCGCGCCATAATTAATTAGCTTCGTGGCCAGTTTCTGCATCTTTTCAGCATCCGCCGTTTGGGTTCCAGGTCGTGCAGGAGTGACCTGGCCCTTGCAGCTGTTGCAGATATAGCTGCCGGAGAAACCCGATGACGGAGTCGCCGGCGGTGGCTTCTCCCGCCCATTCCTCGCTCGCCAATGGCCGCGCCGCGCCGAGCACCAACGAGAACACCATGACCATCACGATCACCGGCAGAACGAACCTTGCCATCACGGAGGCCATGAACTTAAATGTGATCTCTGTGTTTTTCTCTCTGCTCTTGCTGAGTCGCTGCTGTCACTTAGGAACTAGCTATGAACAAACGCTTTGACATGCTAATAGCGGTATTGAACAAGCCTATATATAGAGAGAGCCATGAATAGAGGAAGAGGCAGCCATTGCGGAAGTTGCCTGCTCCTTACGTGGGCGACTTGGCGCGTGTATTTGAAATTAATTTGACGAATAGTAACCCAGTAGTGCGAACTTTACACCGAAATGCAGGACTCGAAGCTCCTGAAATCTCAACATAACAACTGATGGATGTTTTTGTGTGATGTAAGAAGCATGTAACTTTCAATGGCAGGCTGGCCTTGGCCGTCGTAATGTGAAATGTGTACTACCGCGTTTCGACCCGGCATGTAGACCAAGATTCGCGGTCGGTTAAGTCAAGAAAATCTTATAATTTGACCCAATTTGTAGTGTTACTGAACAGGAAGAAGGAATGTAAGGTAGTAGAAATGAAGTGTGTGGTGTGCTTGCGTTGCTGTAAGCAAGACCTTGCGAGTATCTTGTCTGACTTCGAATACCAATGGACGTATCTGGTCAAAGATCATGTAATGTATCTGCTTTATTTCACAACTGGGTTGTTTGGTCAAAAACTTGGATTTCTTGTGGAGTACGACATTGCACTCTTCTACTGTTGTTCGTTGGTCAGAGTTTCGTGTTCAATTTTTTTTTATTCAAGTCAGAGTCCTGGCAAATTTCCAAGAAAATGCCCCAATATTGTTCTTTCCCTGCGTTCCAAGTGAAGAATAATCAAGCTTTATTTTCCTAATTCTCGGGGGAAATCTTCCATTTCCCTAGCTCGATATATGGCCAGCCTGCTAAAAAAACTGTTGTTTTTCCAAGGATATGTGAAACATTGCAACGGTTTCCTTGAAAGAATGGGTTTCATCCTTTTGTTCAGATAAAGGCAATATTTCCTCGAATTCCAGAGCTCGATATTTGACAAGGGCCACGAGGTTATCTATGCTAACCCCTGTCTCGGTTAGACGATTTATCTCTGCAATGTTTTTTTTTCTATATTTTTTAAAGTTGATTTGATACCTCAACTGACGGGGTAAGCATGTTAGTGCCAAACTAGAGCTTTGGTGGTTAGCATTGATTCCTACAATTCCATTGCACGAGATTAGACATTTTCTCGCTTAAAAATTGCATGGTTACGATCATGGTGTTCATTTCCAGCGCTTGGAAATTGGACTTAGGATCTCTGAAATTCCAGCACGAGATTTGACCTACTGGTCGCTACTCCAAACTGAAGCAGGCTAGGTGAGTCATTTGTAATTCCATGCCCGACGTCAAGAGCCATGTATATTTCTGCATTACGAGTACCACACGGTTAGGCAACTTGACTCGATGACTAGTTGGTACGTAGGAGCATTTGCAGAGTCAAGATTCAAGATTATACTCTGCTGTAAGGATCACAAAAGTCAGTAGGAAAAGATTGCAATTAACGTCTAGCGAATGTGTGTGTCCTTGTTATACTCGACTGGGATCATTCCAAATTTCATGGACAACCACTTCTGGTAAAAAAAAATAGTGAATTTTCAGTTTAGAATTTGTTCTAGTGAATTTAAATTTTAAAGAAGTAGTTTGGGTTTTCCTGACTTGGCTAAGTAGTATATTTTTTTCTCGAAGTAGCTTGACTTCAGTAGTAGCTAGTGGCAGTAGTAGTACAAATATACATATACATCTGGCAGGGAGAAGTATTCAACTTCAACAAAAAAAAAATAGTATCACTACTATCAACACCTAATGCTAAAAAAAAAATTCATGATTGATTGCTTAGTTCTTTCACCAGAACCAGAATAAACTATTAGGACACTCGTGAGATTCAAGTAGTCCAGCGCAAATTGCACCCACGTTACAGCGCTAGTGCGTTTTCTGCATAATAGGGAGATATACACCGAGGCCGTCAAATTTTTCTCGACACGAGACCGAGATCGAGCCTGCATCAAGATTTTTTTGCGTCGTCTTCTGATAGCAAACATGAGAATGAGCAATTCAGTAGTTCTCTTCTTGAGCTAATGATCTCCTATACTGAGTTTGGGATGATTACGAACTAATGATCTCCTATCATAGGCAATTGTACAATCAACTTTTACATTCTCATTCATCGTACAGTATACTAGGAAAAAGCTCTGTGGCCATTGATCGCATGAATTAGGGGAAATGGTACAATCCGATTATTTTGTTTTGGTATAAAATGTGCCATTGTATATAACATGGAGGAAGAGTTTGGGTTCAGTGGATATGTGGTTTACTTCTTTTGGAACCAGGAGCCACAACAGT
Organism: Ampelocalamus luodianensis; assembly: GCA_036346255.1. Taxonomy (NCBI): domain Eukaryota; kingdom Viridiplantae; phylum Streptophyta; class Magnoliopsida; order Poales; family Poaceae; genus Ampelocalamus; species Ampelocalamus luodianensis. The sequence goes on along the minus strand of CM070629.1, from coordinate 17,830,266 downwards.
TACTGGTGTCAACTTACTATGATTTTGCCAATTAGCTGGATGATCTCCAAGTACCTATGTTGTTATTGCTTATTTGTTAGTGTAGTTACTTCTCTGTGTGGAAATGCATAATATTTAACCTGCTGATAATCTAATCTCTTTGTTTTAAGTATTGCACTATTTTAATGTTCGTCCATAAGTTTTATTGTTTATTATGAAACTGATTGCCTTCATTTATTTGACTTTCAAGTTCTTTTCATTTCAACATCTTGATCAGGATTTCTTATGTTTGCCTTATTTGTAATCGTCTTCTCTGCAGCACCAACCATTATTATTGCGCATGAATTCTATGATGCCTTACCAATCCATCAATTTCAGGTTGGTTACATTAGTAATTCTACTTAAGAGTTATGGCGCTTACTGATTGAGTAATGTGCAGTCATGTTGTTAACCTTAAGGAAATGTGTAATGCTTACTTTGTAGCAGGTTTCGCTTTGTTCTATCTCCACAGCCTACAGCCTCTTTAATTTACCTCTCCAATCGTTGTCAATGGGCTAGTTCTGAGGAACTTGAGAAGGTTGAGCATATTGAAGTCTGCCCGAAAGCAATGGAGATCACCGAGCAGATTGCAGAGAGAATTAGCGCGGATGGCGGAGGTGATCTTATCATTGACTATGGCAAAAATGGAATAATCTCCGATAGCCTTCAGGTTTGGACTTTAAAATTTGTTTCACTAAACCTGAGATGAACTCAAGATGCTGACTATCTGGTGTGTACAAAGCTCCGGCCAATCCTAGTCTTGTGGCTCTGATTAAATAGGACAAACAGGGCGGGTAAATGGCCATACGTGCCACCATGGCACGGCATGGCACGGCAGGCGCTGGAATCCGGGCGAGGGGGACCGGCAGGGCGTGGCTGCCGGGCGCCAGGGACGCGGCACGGAATTGTCCGGACACCAGGGCAGCGGTAGCGGCGACGTGGCTAGACCAGAAGCACCTGGCCCTCCCAAGAATGGCGCAGATGGAATCCAGGCACGGGAGGCACGGATGTGGACACGTGTCGGACACTGACACGTTCGTTGTGACAGTTTTGGTATTACAGCGTATAGACGGTTATTTTGGTTAATAAAGACGCCAGCAGTGTCATTTAGGCCAGAAACTCCTGCATCGTCACCGGTGTGTCTTTGACAGTGCAGTGGGAACGTGCTATAAGACAAGGTCAGTGGTCACATAATGAGGCTAATTTTGTTTATTTACATTCAGACAACAATCTCTCTTTGAGGACATTTATGCAATGATTACTCGATGGAAAAATTCAGTTTATTTTTCAAATGAAGTGTCTATTGCTTGCACCTGAAACGTGTGCTGAGACAGTAAAACAAGCCGCACATGACATCTCTGGATATTATAAAATTGAGGGGTGTGTTCTTGGTGATCTATCCACTATGTCATGATTCTATAGCTGTCTTCCCCTCGAATGTCTTAAAGTTTAGCAAACTGCTAAGCAGATGAAACACGAAATTGAGGTGTGTTCTTGATGATCTGTTCAGATTGCAGTTTCAGATCCAGAAAGTTGACTATGCGTTCAAGAATGAACTACTGTACTACATGCAATGATGCCAACGACTAAAACGGGATTACAACTATACAATCCTTCATTAGTCACAAATCGTGACTCGTAGACTCCATAAAGAGGCTGAGGAAGGATCACATTGATTTAATTGGTGAAGTTCTGATATAAGCTGATTTGCTTAACCAACTGTACTGGAAGTTTTTGTTTATTTGTTCAGGCATCTGCAAAATTGTAATGGCACTGGTGGTTCAGGTTAGTAGGTTAGTAGGGGCTGAGGGCCTTGTAGCCGGAGCCCTTCGGCCTGTGGGCTGAACTGTTTACTTCGTTTTAGACTGGTGGTGAGAATTCCTCAGTAGTCGTTTTGAGTAGACCGGAGACTCGAGCAAAACCTTCGTTTAGCCGTTGACAAGCCCAGTCACTCCGGGGTATTCACGTTGGGCGTCGTCCTAACCCAACACATCTAGTAATTCTATAACGGGTCGTCTGGCTGTGGCTGGCCTGCCTGGCCTTGCGCATTTTCATGGGAAATCAACAGTCGGGCTGGGCAATATCAAACCCAACCCTTTTCTATTCGACCTGAGAACGTTGCCCTCGTGAACATATCCCATTGCTCGATGGTAAATTTTTTTTAAAAAAAAATATTGTTGTTGTGTCGACTGTAGTCATTTTTTCTTCTTCTGGTTCCTAAGTTGTGAAATCTTAATCTAAAAGATATCTGTAGCTGGTGGAATGCCGCTGCTCTCCGCGTTTGGCGGCCGTCCCCGGCCAGACGCACGCCCCCGTGTGGCCTCGCGATTTCCTGGCTGTGCTCGGCTTCACGCGCTCGGCTGTCTGATCGAGCCGGATCGAGGGGGCGCCTGCCTCCATGGATCTTAATATCCTACTAAAGTTCAGTGCAAAATAAAGCATAAGACAGTGCCACATTGCCATTTTTTCTCTTTTACTTTCGATTTCTCGATTTCAGATCCAATTGACACAAGTATACCTAAGCTAGACACTCGAATACTCTAGAGCCATGTAACTCGCACCTTACATAAACATTCGTGTGCTCTAATCTTCTATTGAGATATTAAGGTGCATAGTAAAAGTTGAGGGCAAAATGAAGCACAAGAAAGCGTCACATCACCTCTTCTTCTTTCTCTTTCAATTCAAATTCAACTAACACAATTTGTGCCTAAGCTAGACACTCATTCACTTCACTCTAGACCCCTCTATTAAGGTGCACCAAAACTAAGTATCCACACACTCTAGCACACTCTATTGAGGTATTTAATGATATTAAAATAGATCAACACATATATAAACATAACAAAATGTTGATATATCTAAGGGTACAATTAATGTATAGACGAAAGCATTTTTGTCCTTATTGTCATTCTTAGATGAAGGGGAACTGATCGAAAAGTCAAATATCTATTATATCCACACTAACTTGCTCACTTCTATTTTCTATTACTTATATCTCTATCATTAGACTTTCCACCCATTTTCATTTTAAAACTTGATTTATCAATAAACATTTTAGAATTTAAATTAGCATAAGTAGATGACGCTACATATGACATTTATTCGAAATTCTTTTCTAGATGACAAGTTTTCAGTATCTTACTATTTTTCAAACATACCTCAACCTAAAAGGAATAATTCAGAATCTGCCCTACTGAATAGATGGATTTCAGATTTTGCCCCCCCTATGTGTCTATAACATATGGGCCATGGACCCACATGTCATAGACACATAGGGGGTAAAATCTGAAATCGATCTATCTCATGAGGGAAAATTCTGAAATCCCCCAACCTAAAATTCACTGCCTAAACATTCCATTCAATGAATGACTATTCAAATTTTTAAATACTAAATTAAGAAAAGATGAATATAATTTCTATGACGATTGCGACTTTCAGTGCAATATGTGGAATATCACAGTCAATTTTGTTACATATGTCAATCTATGTACATATGTTATTGTTCCTAAATCACTTCAAATTGTGAAATACGTGGTATATTACTGTCAATTTGTTGAATCTATTACCGTTGCTCTTCATAGGCAATTTGTTCAATGTTTTGTTGCTACTTTGTTAATATCATTGTGTTCCTTAATATATAACGCTTTCTTGGTTTGTTTTGCTATATTTTCTAACTACATGAACTCGAAAGTTATGTCCAGTCCGCTGACTTCCCTAATCAGTGTTTTTTGTTAACTATGCTAATGTGATTGTGGAATGCATTTATGTTGAGATTGTTGTCAAGAGGTAAACCTTATTGGTGGTGGTGCAAATCAACAAAGATAATCACCTGTTGTGTAAACAGTTGATGGACGAGGATAAAACATATGTGCACCGCTTAAGGGAGAAATGTGTTTGATGTAAATGAGATGATTTGCCGATGGGTTGCTATGTCTTTGTCAAAGCCCCCTAGCTTTCGGTAGACTATACGCATAATACTTAGTGATGCTGAGTAAATAGCGTAGACAATATGATATTTATATTTTGTTACTTGTGGTAACTTAATAATGTCAATTTTGATTAAGATCATTTGTAACTTGTTGGTTTGGATAATTATTATTCTGTAGCCCTGTGGTTTAAGTGGTTTCTAGACTTTTTTTTGTAGAATATGGTACTATTTTTATTACCTTAAATTTACTTACATGACCATTCAATATCATGCATTTTATGGAAAACTAAATGACCATAGTTTGTGAAATTTGATTAGTGTTAGAGCAACAATTGAAAACATAATATTATTCGATTTGTTTGGGAAAAGTCCATTTTACACATGGGTTTGTTTTTAATATTCATGTACGATGTGAGATAATATGGTGTACCATTTTTCATAGTGTCGGGTGATTTATCTATGTTTCCATGAATGAAAAGGAAACAATGAGAGCATCGACTGAATGATCCCCACTGTGTCTTGATAGTGTAGTGAGAACTTGCTACGAAAACTCACATATTGAGGTTAATTTTGTTTATTTACATTCACACAACAATATCCCTTTTTGGGAAATTTATGTAATGATTATAAGTAAAAAAAATTCTATTTATTTTCATTGCTCTCACATGTCTTACAATTTAGCTAACTGGTAAGTAGATAAAACACAAAAGGATGTTAAATCTATTCAGACTGCAGTCACTAATAAAAAAATTGACTATGAGTTTTTTTTTTGTGTGACTAATTTGACTATGATTTCATGAATGTACTATTGTACTGCAAGCAATGATGTCAATAACTAAAATGGACATTAAAAGTTTACAGTCCTTCATTAATCAGAAATCATAACGGCGACCGAATGATAACATTTAATTGGTGAAAGTTCTAATATAAGTTGATTAGCTTTAGCAACTGTATTGGAAGTTTTGTTTATAGGAGCAACTAGCGCTCGGACGTACGATGGGAAGCTTCCCATCGTACGCTCCGGTGCAACGTCCGTAGACAATATGTGCAACAATTTCAATCTATGTGTGCAACAAAATGCAAAAATAATAAATACAATGGTAAGGAAAAAAATTAAGAAAAATATCATATTCACACCGAAATTGCATGAAACCATTAGTATAGAACCTAGATGTGCTTTTAAAAACTAGTTCAAATTTCCAAACAAACAAATTTCGATGTTATAACATTGTAACATTTGAAAATAACAGTGGAAACATCCGAAAATAATTGTTGCAACATTTTTAGAACAATGATGCAACAATCAAATAGTAAAAGAACTGCAACAAAAAGTTTACTCTTATGCAACAAATCAAAAACATCATTGCAACAAAAAAATGCCTCTTGCCGCAACATTTGATGCAACAATAAAAAACGCTCCATGCAACATTTCGAGTTAACTGTTGCAACAAATTTAGCAAACACCTGCAACAAAATGTACCCGGATGAAGCTGGTGTGGTGCCCGGAGATGACGTTGGCCAATGAGCGCATCAAGGGACCCCCACACCTGGTGCAGCAGCCACGGGCACGACCTGGCGGGCTTGGCTTGGCGTAGTGCGTGCCCCCCACTACATGCACCTTGGTCTTGCCGAACTGGTCCTAGTACTGCAAGAACGTGCTCCAGTCCTTCCGCTTCAACGACTTGTACCTGCTTAACTACGCCAGTAACTCCCTTGCCGTTCGAGATCAAGAACTAGGTAGAGAGTACGTGGATGAGTGTAGCATCCCAATTTTCTGAGTTTTAAAAATCTTTTGAACAGTTAGTATGGAGAAAATTCACCATTTGATTTTATTTGAATTTAATTCAAAAGCTTAACTTGGACTTTTAGTATCAAAATAATTTAATATGAATAATTCCAATAGGAACTATTGTCAAAACTATTTTATTTGAATTCTATGAGCTTGGATATGTTTTCTAAATTTTTATAGAATTTTTCGAGTTCATTTGCTATTTTCTATTGCTTGTTTGAATTTCTAGTATTTTCTAAAATAAAAAATATATTTAAAATCTCAGAAAACCTCCTTGGGCCTAAACCAAATCTCTCCGGCCCATTCTCTCTGCCTCATGACCCAGCCCGCTCGGCCTACCACTCCGCGCCAGCCCTCCCGCCCACGCGTGTCGCACCCGCCACTAACGCGTGGGCCTGCGTTTGTGTCTCCCTACCCGGTGGGCCGTGCGTGTCGTCGTCCTCCTCGCATCTTCTTCTCCGCACGAGCCATCGTGTTCTACCACCATCGATGGAGCTCGAAGCTTCGTCCGACAAGTTGGAATCTCCAACTAAAGTCCTTCTGGAAAACGCGTAGAAATCTATCTCCTACTCTCCTGTATCCTTATCTGCAATGAATTGAACCCGAGACGGACTCTATCTCCAAATTCAAACGAGTTCGAATTTATCCCGATTTGGGGATTTCTCATCCGAGCTTGCCCTCTGGGTATAAATAGGCCCCCTAGGTTCGCAGTCGTTCCCTTGTTCTGAATCCCCAGTCAATTTCATCTCTAGAGCTTCATCACCGCTGCTACTCGAGTTGTAGGGTTTCGGTGCCGTGGAGTTTCCTCTCAAATTCCGCCATCGCCAGTAGCGCTACACCTCTATGGACCGCACCATCGTCACCACCATCGCCAGGGCTTCCACGAGCACCTCTTCGCATCGTCCGGGCGCCACTAGAGCTCAACGCCAACAACAACCGATCTTCGTCCTCCGCTCCGATGGCAATTCCAGTCAACCCCGACGACCTCTCATGCCCAAACCAGTGCCAGTAGGTGCGCAATAGCCTTACCTTTCCATTGCACGCATCCGCCATCGGTGTCACGCCACCGTTTGCCGTTGCTGGACGAGTCCGAGCCTCGCCGTCGAGGTTGTTAGCGTGGCAGGCCACGTCGGCATCCACATCAGTGCATGCGTCTACGTGTCGCATACATGAGCAGCCACCTCACCTCCAGTGTCGACGTTGCATTGGCATGTCAGCTGAGTCAATGCCGCGTCAGCGCATACACGTGGTAGTCCACCCAAGTTCCAGATCCAAGTCCTGTAGACTTAGTCCACATACACCGTGTCTCTGACTTGTGGATCCCACATGTCAGATTTTCTTTTTATTTCTTTTATTTCTGAAATTCTGACGGTTGACGTCAGCATGCGCAATAATCCAATTTTTCTGTTGAAGAATAATTCAAAAATTCTGATAAATCCTAATTAGAGTATTTTCTTTAGGTTTGAACTTCCAAAGCCCATATCTTCTTCATCCGAACTAAGATTGAGCCTATTCAAATTTCTAAATTCATCTAAATTCGAGGTATATTTATATGAGATTTTTATTTAATTTTTTGGAGTTGGTTTTCTTCTCTGTTTTATTTATTTTTGTTTATTTATTTCGTTTGCGAGTAGACTTCGATACTTTGGGGAACTTTGAAGGAGTGCCTCAAGATCAAGATTAGTACCTAGATCTATTCTAAGGCAAGTCATACCTTTGATCATATTGAATCCCAGTTTTCAAATCTACTTTGATTCAAAGTATTGCATTTATTTTAAGTATTTATTTAAAAGCTTTTGGGTTTAGTTTTTAATCCAAATTGCTGTATCCACCTTGCTTATTGATATGTCATAACCTTTTGTCACCCTAGATTGGTTCATTATTTAGTTGGTATTATCATAGCATCAATGTGGGTTGGTTAGATACGATTAGTTTGCTTAGTCATGCCACGAGTCATCATCGGATGTGAGTTGCAATTATAAACCTGACTAAGTGATTATGGAACTGTGTGTACTATGTACTATTACTCGTTGATGGCATGTGTTGCACTTAACCAACATGGTGGGAAAGGATTTAGACTAAGGCAAGTGGTGGATACTGTGTGACTTGGTGGAACTGTGTGAATGGGAAATATCAATCTGTGTGGCATAGTTAGAAATTGAAAGTCTTGTCTTGGTCAATTAAGGACTTAACTTTGTGCGTCATTGAACTGATCCTTACTGTATAACCACATGCCTGATGGGACAGACCTAACTTAGTAAGTTACGGAGTCTTAATATTGATTACTTAGGTTGTAGGTTTGGAGCTCAGTGATGGGTGGAGGTGTGAACTACCAGGTAGTCGCATTGCAGGATGGTTCGCCGCTTCCCTGTCCAACGGTGTGTGTCGTACCAAAGTACTGTGTTTAGGTTGGTATGGCAGTAAAGCACACTGGGAGTGTCAATATTAAGATGAAGTTTCGGAAAGGTTTTGTTGTGATTAGCTCTGATCCAGTTGATTGCATCTTGTAGGTAAAGTGTACAACCTCTGCAGAGTGTTAATCAATCTATTTGAATAGCCACGTTCGCGATCATGGACATGCTAGGGGATTTCACATGAGGGGTAGATTTTCATAAAATAATTGGGAAGGGACAGCTGTGTGAATTTATTCATGGAACTATGTGAAATAATTTGATTAGGCTTTGTGTCCTTTGTGAAAATAAATGTTAAAGTTATTATTGTTTATTTATTTTGAATTATGCTTTCAATCTATTATTGTATTCAATTGCAGATGTTGTATTTCTGCAAAAGAACCACAGAAGCCATTTCTTTGGAATAAGTCTGCATCTATACATTGCATTCTGTGGTATGTCTTGCGAGTACGGTTGTGTATTCATACTTGCTAAATCAACTCAACAGAAGTGGAGGAGTCATCGTCTGCTTTTGAGGAGGAGTTCGTCGAATGTGCTGATCGTTAGGGTCATGATCCCAGTCGGTTGCCTGTGGTGAATTGATGGGATTTTTCGCTAGAGTTTATTTTGTTCTGCTACTGATTTCTTTATTGCTAGCTCTGCGTGTCTTAATAAAGGTAAACTCGACTATAAGATCGAAACTATTATTTTTTATTCAAATTAGTCATTTATGCTATTAATTGCTTGTGTGGATCGATATTCATCTATATTGTCACTGTGTGCACTAGCGTGATCCTGGACTAATGCATTATACATAGAAGGTTCAGAATTGCATTTTTGGGTCCCGACAATGAGAGAGAGGAAGGGGGAGGGGGAGATGGAAGGAGGAGAAGGAGCGTAGGGAGGGGAAGGGGGAGATGGATAAAGGAGGAGGGGGGAGGAGGAGTGTCGTTCCATCGTCGGGCTATTGTGCTGGATGTGGGGGAGGGGAGAAATTGGTTGAGAAAGAAATGGGGATTGGGTGAGAGAGACGTTGATACTTGTGGATAGGAATGCTTGGAGACAAAGTGTCTGATGCCATCAGACATCAGTAGGCTAGCGTTATCCTTTGTTTACTTGTTCAATCATTTACAAAATTGTAATGGCACTGGTGGTTCAAGTTTAGGGCTCATTGTGGCCCTAGTTATCATACCTGGACTGGCCTGCCAATTGGACCAAAAAAAACCAGACCCAGAAGCTACGTCGTGCCGGACACGTTCACAACACCGGAGATGCAATTGCCCTGGCTTAATTCGGCTAACCCGGCCGGTTTTTCACTAACCCGGTTGACCCGTCCAGTTTGGATTAATCCAGTCGAGTTTTGTTGATAAGTCGCATAGACATAAATACCCTCAAATTAAAGCACTTTTCAATACAAAACCAAAGCACATGTTAGTATTTTGGGGGCTGCTACGGGTTTTAGATTGAAATACCAGGTGGAATTGGCAGCCACATCAAAAAAATTCCCTCTTTGTCACTCTCTCCCACTTGTTCTCTATCACCTCCACCAGATCTAGATTGGGACGTCGGTCGGCCTGCAGCTACTCCTTTCCAGCGGCGACGGCAACTACGTGGAGTGGGGGCAGCTGCTTGGGAGTGGCGGCAACTACAATATTGCTGCCAATAACTACTCGATGGCAACAGCAAGGCAACAGGTGGCTATGTAGTTTCCTACCATAGCACACATGGTATATTGTTATTAGGCTATTTTCTAAATCAGATATTGATGTAAGAAGACTAGTAGTACTACCGAAGGACATATGCTATTTGTAATGTCCTATTTAAACTTTAGATAACTAAATGAATTAAAAGAAAATAAAATAGAATTTGTAGTAGAATTTCTTAATTTAGGGGATGTTTGGGGAGGTTTGTGGGCCATTTGTGGGCCGCTGACCCATACCCAAGAGGGGGAAACCGACCATTGGCCCAAGCCCATTAGGGGGTCGGCTTTAAGAGGGCAAGAAGAGGGGGCAGGAAACCCTAGCCGCCACTCCCAGCACCTCTGCCCCGCTGCCGCCACCCCTGGTGCGCGCCCTGCTACTGTCGGCGCCTCTCCCTACTGCCTTCCTCCCTGCCATGCCTTTGCCGTGGGGATAGTGCTACTGCTACTGTGGTTGTCCAGCAAAGAGGAGAAGAGCCAGGAAGGAGCAGCAAGGAGCCAGGAGAAACAAAAGGAAAAGGAGAAAAAGGAAGGAAGGGAAATAAGGGAAGAAAGGAGGAAGAGATCAAAGATTGGTGACCAGTGATGTTTTTCTTGTGGGTAACGTCTGGTAATCCCTAGATTTATCATAGATTATTCTCTGTTTAATTAGTAGATTATTTGGTCCAAGGGAAGGGTGGATTTATGTAAGCCCTAGTTCGTTGAGTTTTAACACAGAACTTGCGAGGGCAATTAGATGTGCTTAAGGTCGGATTCATAGTTTCATCTAATTAGAACAGTTGTAGAGAATTTCATTATCTTTCCATGAAGGTCAAGAACACTAAATTTGGAGTTGAGCGAAAAGTTACAGCTTCGGGAAGGTCGTTGTCCAAAAAACGGACGTCGTTGGCAGCTGTTATGAAGATGGTCTATTTACGCCTAGTAAATGAAATAATTTAATTTTAGGGATAACTTGAATAAGCTAGAGAATTTTGAGTAGATTCTAGAACCGGTATCGTTCATTACTTTTTAAGTTTTTTTTTTTAAAAAAAGATATGAAATTGTGAAGTGGTTTGTCCTGATAGATTCTGGAATAGTCTTTGGGGATGGAAACGGGGGGAGTAAACGGTGGATTCAGAAGTTTGTTATAACTAGGAAATTGTAGACAATGTTGTTGGGGATTCCAGAAAGTATATGTTTCACTAGATTTAGGGATCGGATGAGGGAGTTAGAGCCTTTTTACTAGTGGGATAGCGGGTAGTGTGTCTGATAGAATCGAGTTAATTGTATCATTTTTGCGTAGACATGCGAGGGGTGATTAGCATAATATTTTGGTGCTGTGGAGATGTGTTTTTTAATATGTTTTGAATTGTTTGTTTATAGAGTGTGACCTCTAGTACCTTACCACTGTCTCGCTATCCGACTCCGAGGGGATAAAGAGGTAAGTGCATGGTAGAACAATGATAAATGGTTTGATTATTGTATTCCTTATTGTTCATTATCATTATGTTGTCTATTCTATTATTTTGTTTAATTACAAGTCTTGTGAATTGTTATGGTATCAATTTTGATGATGGAAGTCATGAATTGTGGTTAATGGAATAATTGATGAACTTAAGTTGAATTGTGCATCATTGCATAAAAGAAACTGTGATCATATATCTACCTCGTTGGTAGACACTCCACAGGAGCGGAGAGGTCCTCGATCCTTTGAGGATAGACTTGATGAAAGGGTAAACACTGTCGCTGATATTCACTCATGCTATACCGGTGTAAGCGATGAAATGAGCATGTGGACATGTAGTGTAAGTTGCATCGCATTAATGGAAGAATGGTTGTGATATTCGAGTATGAGCACAAAGAGAATTAAATAGATGACGATATTGATTATGGTTGATAAATCATTGTTCATTGTTTTATTATTGTGCTTACTGGGTTGTGGACTAACTCTTGCTCTACTGTTGTTTTAGGTGACCGTTGACGGCATCTCATATGGGAAGGGATAGATCACTTAGAACAACTGCATACACCTCAAATACTTGATGTCATGAGAAAACTTTATTATAGTGTGGTGGTTTATCCTTTAGGACATTATAGACATTGAATAATTCTAGATGATTGGTTAGAACTTGTTTATTCATTCAATAGACTATGTTTGGTTAGTTTTGCTTATGTCTTGGATTATTATTCTACTTTGCTATCTAAAGATTAAATAACTATGCTTGTCGTGTCATTATTTCTGTTTTATTGTGACCCATAGACGGGTTTTGTTTTTAAACCGCTTAATGGAATTTATTGTAAATTGTTGTTAAAATTAATAGTAAGTGTAGTTTAATAGTATTTCGGGCTTAGTGTTAGGCCGGGGTGTTACACTATTAGTCTATATATAAAAGCAAAAGACTTGCTAATGTAGGGATTCATCAAATACTCCAGCGGCTACCTATGCAACACTAGCTAATACTGGAAAACCACCTTTTGGTAGGGTGGTGGAGTTGTGGGTATACTATTGCACCCACCAGTGTTCAAATCTTGATGCTTATATTTATGCACACGCGAGTGCGCTTTCAGTATGATTTTTCTATTGTCACGGATTTATCCCTGATTTCCGTCTTTCTAGACGTATGTTAAGGGGGCGCACTTGCATGTGTCTATGTGTGGTGTGCATGCGTTGTGATCTATATGCATGTGCGTCTTCCTTGTAATCGAAAAAAACACCAACTAATACCAGGAGCGAAGCATAGTGACGATCAACGTGGGCCGTCGCCCTCCCCCCGCTTATGCAGCCTGTGCCTACCCTTTGGAGCACACCCCCCCCCCCCTGTTTTGCTGAAGCTCCATCTGTGACTAATACTACAGACTTAATTTCATCTTTTATCCATGAGTCTACTTCCTTTAGTATTATTGGCTATTTGTCATTTATCATTTAGATTATTATTGTATTATTATTGCTATTTTTGTAGTGTTGATCTTTTCTCCTACATTTTGGTCCGCACTGACCCCGAGACCTCGGCTGGGTGGATGGTCAGTCCGGGTCCGATAACTGTGCTTTTAGCCTTGTAGGTGTGTGGGGGTTTGGAGAAGGGATCCCTATGACCTGTGCCTGTACTGTTCCGGACGAGTTTTTGACTCGGTTTGAGTAGATTGGGCTGGAGCAAAACTTTGCTTAGCCGTTGAAAATCCCAAGCACTCCGGGGTAGTCACGTTGGGCATCATCCTAACCCAAAGCATCCAGTTATTCAATAATGGGCCGTCTGGCTGTGGTCGGCCAGCCTTACGTATTTTCACAGAAAATCAACAATCTGGCAGGGCAGTGTCAGGCCGAACCCTTTTCTTTTGGACCTGAGAACATCGAATCGGGCTAGGCTAAGCGAGCCTCGTCAGGATACGCCTACTTTACGCCGGACATCTTTTTTAGAGTACTCCGGTCTCCGGATGTTATTTGGAGGAGAAGCAAGATGCGTTTACCGACTGGGCCGAAGTGATTCGTCCTACTCTTGTCGAACAAGTTGCAGCTCCTGTCGAGTGCCGAGTTGAGGATTTGATTTCGCCTAAAAAGAAACGAAAGTTGAGGATTTGCAAATGTCATGACCTCTTACAGATGGAGTAGAGAAAAACCATGCTATGTCATGTCACATCTCCAACCAATTAAATTGGATTAATTTGTATTTCACTAACATGCATTATCAAATTCAAAACTTTTCCATAATATATTGTACTTGGAAAATCTAATTTGGAGTGAACTTACACATCAAAATTCACATTTCAATTCAAATCAGTGATAAAAAGTTGTGATCATCATCTGGAATCAATTTATTTAAAAACTACATTAATTATCATGAATTAATATAATTTTTCCCAAATTTTTGGGACTAGTTTGAACCTAATTAAAATTCAAACAACATTCATAGACATACAACATGTTTGAATTTAAAAATCACAAACTATATTATGAACAGTAGGTTTTTATAATTTTTATGGGAACTATATACTCCCAGGAACCCCCACAAATTATTTCATAATTTTTGAAAATTTATTTCTATTTATAAAGCTCGGTCAAAGTAGAGAGAAATGAATTAGATTGCAGTCAAACCCTAGCCCAAACCCTAGACACTGTTCATTGGACTCGAGTCCGACTCGGCGACCGGGCTCGACCCAACACCCTAGATGCACCGAGTCATGCAACCCTTGGATCGGAGATCAGCGGCCCAGATCTCATCACCCGGTCGACCTGTCCGAACCCCCTTCTTGATCTTAGCCGTCCGTTTTAATCAAACGGCCGAGCCACACCGCATCTCCTCTCCCTCCTGTGCCGCTGACGCACCGGGCCCGCACGTCAGGGCCATCTTCTTCCTCTCGCTGACTCGCGCGCAGGGCGCGAGCTCCACGCGCCCGACATGCTCTGCCGCGCCTCCGTCACCTCCGTGAGCCACCGCCCGTGACAGCCACTCCTAGAGCTCCGCTTTCTAACACCGCCTTCTTTCCCGTCAATCCCCGGGTTTAAACCCCACCCCTGCTCCTCCTTTTGCCTCACTTCTCCTCGCACCCGAGAGGAGGAGGACGCTTGTGCATGCTCCATTCTCGGGTAAGCTCAAAGCCATGGCGTCCCCTAGTCTTGCTATTGCATACCGTGTCCATTTTTCCTTATTCCAGTGTTTGTCATCGCTTGTAGAATCCGGGGCGACGAAGTGTCCACTGCCGCTCCAGAGCGCGCACCTGAGGCCGCCTCCGGGCAAACATAGCCTCCAGTAAGCTCCTTACTTTCTCTTGTGCGTCATCCTGGGTCATGTGGTATAAGCCTCATTTCCCCTCAACTAATTCCCCAATTCTTGACAGGAGATTTCGCAATTTGGAACTTCCCTCTTTTCGGCCGCAGTTGTTGTTCATCTGTCATTTGTCGTAATCGGTAAGCCACCCTCCAATAGCTTGTGATGACACCATCCTGAGGACTTCTCTTAGCTTCTTCAACACTCCTTTGGCTTTGGTTTTTGTCCAGGGAGTTCTCTCCGCGCGGAACCCTAGCGCCGCCGTCACCATTACCGGTGTCGCCTCGAACCGAGCTTCTCTGGCCTTTTTCTCCCCTCTGGTAAGCATCAGCGACCACCCTTGAAGCTTAAGCATGTTTTTCTTTACTTCAACACTCGACCGAACGCTGCCTGCACTTAAGCCGTATGGTCACCTCCGCTCGCCGGCGGTGCACCGCCGTTTTCGGCCGTCCCAGCTCCGATTGAAGTCACCCCTAGGATCGCACGGCTATTAGTCACCCATTCATGGCCTTGTCCGGCGCCGGCGTGGACCACAGCGCCGGCAAGCCACCGGGAAAGCCCACGGAAGCGTCCGGTTCTGTTGTCGTACAATCCATCCGAAAACAGTAGCGATTAGGTTAATCTAATTGTTGTTTAGTTGAGTAAAAGTTGTTTAAAGGAGTTAATATCTCTATGACTTGTGGGCCCGTATAAACGGTTAAGTGGAAGTGTAGATTGTTGGTACGTTTCTGCTAAGGAAACACGTATTATTAGGCTGCTTAGAATAGTTTTACGTCCCCTTGTGTAGGAGACGTATTCCAAGGAGTACGCTTTCAGCTTGGTTTCGGTCGAGACCAAGTCATTGTTGACTGGGTCAATACTTTGACCCCGGGTCCCACTGGTCAGCCGCGTTAGCTAGCTGCGGGTGCGTGAGAAAAATACTGAGTTCTTTTAGAAAATCTGGAAAAAGAATTACATATACACTGAAAAATATGTATAACTTCTAAAATCCATATCTAATTCAAATCAACTCCAAATTGAATGAAACCTCTTCTGGTAATTTTTATTGTTAATGTACTTTATGTTAAAATTTGTTTCAAACTTGTCTCTGTAGCAGAGAGTATTAATTGGAGATTAATCCATTAAAACCATTATTTGTACAATAGAAAAATGACTGATAACTTCAAAAATGCATAAGTAATTATTGGGAGCTCCAAAAACAGTGAGACCACTTTTGATAATTTTCATTTTCAGTGAACTTAATTCTAAAAATGGTCTCCACATTACCTCTGTCACAGAAACTATTTTTGGGAGAATACACTCCTTAACTCCATTATTTGTATACTATAAAAGGCTGATAACTTTGAAAATCAATAACTAAATCATAAAAACTCCAAATGGGACAAACTCAACTATTCTGAACTTGTGTTAATATTACCTATTTACCTATGTAATCCTTTACCCCACCACTGTTCTACAAAATTTCACTTCATAATTAAATTACATAATGACGGCTTATTGAAATCTGAAATTCAAACCATTATAACTTTCATATATTAAATCAAAATGAAATAATTCTTTCGCCAAAAATCATTTAAAATCATGATCTAACTACTGTAGAAAAATCATGCATTTTTTAGCATTTTTGTTTTTGAGTTGTGTTCTCGGTATTTATTTGATGTTATAATTATATAGATCCTGTGAGGACCCCCGAAATCGGATCCGTATCAAGCTAAGTAATTACGCCGTAAACGCAATACTTAACGTGAGACGCACACGATTCCGAGTGACCCGGATATGTGTCACATGCTAGCTCCCAAGGATCAGTGGCTAACATGCACATATCCTAGTACACAACATTGCAATCACTTCCATACACAATGTACAAGAATACAAGAATCAAATACAACATCATTTAAATAGAACCTTGTAGTGCAAGGTTGCAAAAGAGGGCCGATCGGCCAAATCTAATTAACACAAATAAATTGCAACGGAAGGTAACTTAAAAACAAAAAGGGAATAACCGAGTTGGTATGCCCACAATCCCACAAGCAACCAACTGGAGTTAAAGCCGTTCCACCCGTCGGTCTCACCTGAATAAATAGACACTGTTAGAGTACAAAGTTGTACTCGCGAGACTTTCAAAAGAAATAAGGATGCATGTAAGTATCAAAGGAAGGCTACTACACTAGTCAATTTTAGCATAAAGCAAGTTTTGCATATAGATAAACAATAAAGATTCTAACTAGCCATTTGTAAAACATTTAGAAGACATTTTATAGCAGTAAGTAATGATCATCAATGGTATAATCTCCAATTATAAACAACACACGAACATCCCATTCGTGGCAACATAAGATCTAAACAAACTAGCATAAAGATATAACATTTTCGACCATAACCCAAACTTAAGTTTCTCAAAAAAAGCTAACTGTGCCTGCTTTCCCACAAGTGTTGTCCATAACCTAGGACGAGGCTATTCGAATAGATTTAGTTGCCCTGCAGAGTTGTACAGCTTTACCCACACGATATGCACTCCTCATAATGTCGGTCAATGCACTCTTCCGTAGGAGTGTGACTGAGGTAGCATAACGAGGCCGTTACAATGCCATGTCCTAACTATCAAACCACCCGAGGAACAGCATCCCATAGCAGACTAAGCGTCTCGCACCACAGGTGAACCTCGTTGTGTAAGTAAGTCCCTATCCAACAAGAGACCCTTAAGGGCAATCAAGAGAACAACAAACATGCCCCCACGAGATTGACAAGAGAACAATTAAATACATAACAATAACAATTGTCAACCTCATTGTGTTTTGATAGCTAACACACAACAAATTATTAAGCCAAGCCTTCGCCATTAACCCGGCGTGTGGTTGCACGTAGGACTTGGTTCATCACACCACAGACCGGTCCTTAAACACTCAGACGGGGCTACACAATTCCATAACAACAACAACAACAACAACAAGATTTCATGATCACCCTACACCCGTCCAAGTTAAGAACATAAAACCCATGCCCAACAAGTTCACAAACCACTGATGCGAAGATCTGGGTATATTCCTCAAATCCAACATAATCCAATCCATAAAATCCTCAAGGTTCATTAAGATTTAATTCAATCCATCGGCCGATGGACTAGCTCCATCAACCGTTTTCGGCTACTACTACTAGCATGGCTAAGCATCGTTCTACAAACTAGCAAACAACCCATATAACATATAACCTTAGTCATTCAAGGTAAAAGGGTAATCAACATTCAAAGGAGGGCTAATGCAGCAATTAGGAGATTAACTACCTCTACCCATAAACATATATTCCAAAATAGCATGCAATTGCGATAATAAAAACTCACACAAAACATTTAAAAATCACTGGGAGCAATATGATCAAGAGGAGGGTGCTCGCACCTTTGCTGTATCACTTGTCCATTCTCAGGTTATACTCATAATACACTCACGAATATAGTGTTATCGTCGAAAAACCTAAAGAAAGACGATATTGCAATAAACATCAAATAAAGCCAGAAAAATCAACATGCTCAAAAATGTATAAAATTTATACAGTAGGTAGGTCATGTTTTTATATGAATTATGGTGAAAGGTTCATCCCATTTGGATTTAGTGTGTGAAAGTTAAGGCGGTTTGAATTTGATTTTAATACGCCTTCAATCACGTAATTTAATTATGAGATGAAAATTTGTAGAGCGGTGGTGAGTACATGGATTACATAGATAAATAGGCAATATTATTTCAAGTTCAAAACAGTTGAGTTTGCCTAATTGGAGTTTTCATGATTTAGTTATTAATTTCTAAAGTTATCGACATTTTATAGAGTAAAAATAATTCATTTTGGGATCACTCTCCGCAAAATATAGCTTCTGTAACAGAGGTGAGTTTGAAACCATTTTTAGAAATAAGTTCACTTAAAATGAAAATTAACCAAAGTGATTTCACTGTTTTTGGAGTTCCCAATATTTACTTATGCATTTATAAAGATTTCAGCATTTTTCTAATGTAAGAAAAATAGTGTTAAAGGATCAATATCCAAAAATAATGTTCTCTGCCACAGAGACAAACTTGGAACCATTTTTAATATCAATTTAACTTATTATGAAAAATATCAGAAGTGATTTCATCTATTTTGGAGTTAACATGAATTAGTTATGGATTTTACAAGTTTACAAGTATTTTTCAGTGTAACAGCAAATGTATTCCGAATTTTCTTAAGTATTAAATACTTTTTCTACCGAGGTGAGCCTAGCCCAAGTCACTGACAAGCGGGACCGGGGTCAAAGGTTTGACCCGGTCAACAAGGGCTCGGTCTCGGCCGAAACCAAGCCGAAGGCGTATTTCTGACAGTACGTCTTCTACTATACGAACGTGTAAACTCATTCTAAACCTACTAAGAATACGCTTTGCCTTAGCGAAAACATATAACAAGGTTTACACAACTACTTAACCTAACTTTTGGGCCCACAGTCATAGAGATATCAACTTCTTTAAACAACTATTACCCAAATAAAACAACGGTTAGATTAAACTAATTGCGTTACTAAGTTTCGGTCGGTAATCCGACAACAGAGCCACTCGCGGCCGTGACAATGCCGAGCCCGCCGGCGGCGAGGGGAGGCCGGAGAGAGCAGGGTCTAAGGCAAAATGGGAAGAGAAAAGGAAGGGCTACCTTCCGGTGGTGTCGTTGCCGGTAGCGGAGCACGGTGGCGCGTCGGCGGTGGCGTTGAGCGGAGGAGGTAGCTCGGGTGCCAAAGTCGTTCGGCGAAGAAAGCTCCCCGAGACAATCTGGTACTGCATGCGATACGGACTCACGGGCTTGTAACTTCTCCAGCTTGGCGCGGGGACCCAGGGTTATCTTCTCCGGCAATGGCAAGATCCAGTCAGGGCGGCGGCACAACATGCACGGCGACAGCATGCGGTAAGGCGAAGAGCTTCAACAAGAGGCAGTGCAACATGCTCAGGGGACCTCCAGGAAACTCACCGAGTGCTTGGTAGAGGTGGGGAGTGACTGGGGTGCTCTGGCGTCGTGAGCCGGCGGTGGCGCGTTGGAGGTCACAGAGGCGGGATGTCCCGAGGAGAAAGAAAGGAAAGAGAGGTGTGAACAGCACGAGAGGATCCTCTATATTGTTCCAAAGGGGAAATGAAGGGAACTCACTGCACGGCGTTAGGGAAGAAGAGGGTTCCCACGGCCGTGAAGGGAAACTCAAATCTGGTGAGCTTTGTGGATCATTGATGGAATAAGTTGAGGGGAAAGCAATGTGGAGTTAAGGGACACAATATGACGCGCAAGAGTTGGAGAGTATCTCACCGGAGATGAAGACGGCCAAAAAGGGGGGGTATTTGCGGGCGTGCTCTGGAAGCTCCTGTGGCACTGCCTTGTTCCAGTAGCTACAAGCCAAAGTAGGAGCCGACATTAGCAGAAATGGACACGACGAGGATAGAGGGAGAGGATGGCGTGATGCGGCGACACTTACCGGGATGGAGGAGAGCTCAAAGCCACCTTCTCTCCCACGGCAGGGAAGAGAAGTGGGGGGAAAAAGAGGGCTCAGAGGCGCTTTTGTGCGAGATTGAAGACGGAGAAGGGAGCAGCGTGAACGAGCGGAGCTCAGGGATAGGCCATGGAGGGCGGTGCGTGAACGGCGTTGACAGCATGCAGCAGAGCTTCTGCGCGCGTGGAGGGGAGCTTCTGCGCCGCGCCTGCCCGAGGGAGGAAGAAGATCCCGACAGGCGGGCCCGGGTTGTCAGCGGCTGCGACGGGAGTGAGGGGGTGCGGTGTGGCTCGGCCGTTCGATTAAAACGGACGGCTAGGATCAAAGGGGCGTTCGGACTGGTCAATCAAGCGCCAAGATCTGGACCACCGATCTAGGATCAAACGGCTCACAACGACGGTGCAGTTAGGCGGTCAGGTGGAGCCGAGTGGCGCGTCGGGCTCGGTCGGTGACTGGTTTGGGTCCGGTCGGTTGGGTTAGAAGTGAGTCCAAGCTACGATGTTGGGTTTGAGTTTAAAGCATTTGACGAGCGGCGGCTTTGACCAAGGCTTTAAAAATATAAATAAAATTCTAAAAATTCTGAAATAATTAAGGGGTGTTCCTGGGATGACCTAGTATTTATAAAAATTATTTAACCCTACTGTTCATAATACATTTTGTAATAAATAAATTCAAACTTAGGGTAGGTTATTGATTCGTGTTTGAATTTTCTAGGGGTTGAATTAGGTTCCCAAAATTTGGTAAAAATTATATTTATTCATGATAATTATTCTATTATTTGAATAAATTGTTTCCAGATGATGATCAAATGTTTTTGTTCCTGTTTTCATTTGGAGTTTGAATTCGAAGTGTAGGTTTGATCTTTGATTTAAATTTTCCAATTGCAATAATTTATGCAAATGTCTCCAAAATGTCATGCATGCTGATAATATGCATACTAAATCTCATTAATCAAAATGGGGATGTTACAGATCCCGAGCATATTGATATCGACACTTACGCTACGGAGAGTGAGCAGCTACTGTACCAGCAAGGCAAGCATCATTTGAACTTTCTTTTGCATCATATTTGATCCCAGTTTTGGTTAAGATAGTGCAATAATAATTGCCTGCATGCTATTTTGATTATGTCAATATTTTTGTGATGTGTAGTTTAGTTATGTCCTATGCTTGAGGTTAACCTTGAATTATGCCAACTCCTATATGCTTAAGATAGGATGTGTGAACTATGGGTGATAGAATTGCTTAGCCATGCAAGTCTAGACACGGTAGTTCGATCGTCGGGAATAACCCGATGGTTTTGGGATACACACAACTCTTACTTATTGTTTTTACTTCAGATCTTTGTAGCTGTTTTATGAGTAAAACTTTGTCATTTTTAAAAGAGATTTGGTCCGGACAAGTGTTGGTTAGTGATGGTGTCTTTGTGCACGAGAATTGGGTATGTGGAAGGACTTGTCTGGACAATTGAGGACCGAACTTTAGTAACATCGTTAATTCAAGTACACTCGTGCTGCCACACGCGGGTTGGGAGCCGTATGGTTAAGTAGGGGGAGGGTTTTATTGTGTTAAGTCCTTGGTGGTGTAAGGAACATAGCGACCGTGAAATCCTATATTCTTTGAGGAGCCGATGTAATCCTTTATAGTGTGCAAGGGAGCACCAATTCTTTTGTTTTGATTGCGTCGGTATTTCCAATATAACTTGTGAGCCCCCTAGCAAGTGCTATCAGACGTTTGTACTAGGCAAGGAACCATCTCACAAGGGAGACTTAGCCCAATAGGGTCAGTCTTCTTTGAAAATGATCAGTATCTTGATTTACAGCGGCATACCATAGGAAGTGTGCTATTTGAGAGGCCTCTGGAGGCTTACGGGCTAATCAAGTCGTGTGGGTAAAGTAGTACACCCCTGCAGGGTATCAATCTATTCGAATAGCCGTGTCCACGGTTATGGACAACCGCTTGAGTTCGGGAGTTACTATTGTTAGACTTTCAATTAAAATTGTGGGTAAACTTGGTATTCGTCATGAACGGGTTGTTCATGTGTTTAGTACATCAAAGTGGGCTGCCACTTTGGTCTTTGTATGATTCAATTGTTTATTACTGAAATGCTTTACTACATGTTTTACTTCTACTTCAAATCTGATTTTAAATGGGCACATGAAAAACTAGTATGTGTAGGATATTAATTGTTGCGTCTCTTTCGCAAAACTAAACCAATATGAGCCATCCTTTGAACGACCCTTATGCATAACTATTTCTATTTGTGTAAGACTTGTGAGTACACTTGTACTCAGCCAGATGTTTGCTGGCCTTTTCAGGTGAGGAAGGTTATGATTATGATGATCTCGCTAGTGTTGACTTGGGCGACACTAATGAGTAGTGTGCTACCATTTAACCCCCAGTCGGTTGCCGATGGGTGATGGGCATACCACTGCTGGTCTTTTGCTTTATCTATTTAATTCCGCTGCTACTTGATACTCTGTTTTAAATTTGGCCGGTCGGCCGTTTGTAATAAACTGTAGACCTTAACTATTATGCAGTATGTCTTTTATTCCTTGTTGTTTGCGTTGTATGGATGTAATCAACGTTGGGTGAGGGTATGAGTATATTGGTCATTGATCTTGGGAGCCAATATATGTCATACTCGTTGTTGATGAATTCCCATTTAACTTACCAAGGGTAGTGCTTCGAATCGAGAGAGAATCGACAATCATGTAACGCTCGCAAGGGAGCAGCGCGCATGATCGTTGAGGCTCCAGTATTCGGCTAAGCCTCTCACTTGGATAGAGTTAAATTGGAATTCATTTACCGGAAACCCGTAATTATGTCCCTAAGACCTTGTCTAATCTCGGTCTTATAGAGATAATTACCGAGGTCCCCACATGTCACTCCCCACATGTCACGTGAAATTTCACCTCCCAGATTAAAACGTGGAACAAAACTGCTGCACCAAGGACCTTTTCCAAGAGGACGATCCATCAAGTTTAGCGCGACAGATTGGAACTCCGTCGCCGGAGGTCCAGGGTTGCAGATACTCACAGCCCACCCAAGTCAACACCCTGGCCCGTCAAGCGAGCGCCGTGCCTAGTCGCCGCACCGAGCAGGCGTTGATCCGCTCTTCTGCTCAGTACGACCCAGTCGCCTCACGTATCCTCCTCCTCCGCGGTTTAAATACATCTCACTGCCCGTCCTCCAAATCACAGCAAGCTCAGCAGCAGCAGCCATACCAACAACGTTAACACAGCCGGGGGGATCTTCTAGTCCTAGGTGCCTTTCGAGAAAGAGGGGAGGCAGCAGAAGCCGGCGGAGTTGCCCGTGATCGGCCTTTGACAAGCTTGGCGAGAATGCTGGGTTGCTTCGGCGGGAACAGGGGCGGCACTGCCGCGCCGGCGCACCCGCGCTACGTGCCCAAGAGGGGGCGGGTGCTCAGGGGCGTGCTGGGGGCGTTCTTGTGCAGCTTCCGCGCCGCCAAGACCGGGCCTTTGCCGCGGTGAGGTTCGCCGGCCGGTGAAGCTCGTGCCGGAGGCCTGGGCGCTGACGGTGTTGGTCCACATATTGGAGGAGACGAGGAGTCCATGTACCAATCTAGCTTAGCTCTAGCACTTTCTTCTTCCTACATGGAGATTTCCCTTTTGCTGCGTGGTTGTACTTTGCCCTCCTGGCAAGTCGTGATCTTCTTGCATTCCTCAGGGCCTTGGTGCATTCTGAAGTCACTTTCAGGTGCTTAGCTCTACAGCACGTGGTGCATGAAAAGAGGGGAGCAATGAACCGTGACTACAATAGATTTTAGATTTGCCAATGTTGCATCTCTGAATAATCTCCTTGAAGTAATTGGAAAACAGGAAGCAGAGAAAGAGTCAGAGAGAGTTGTTGCTTTCGTCTTCTTTATAATCGAAAGGTGCTCTTTTGAAATAGAAAGGTCTGCACAGAACAAAATAAATGACGACGAAAGTCAGAAGTCAAGGTCAGCTTTTAGACTTGACTTTTCAGACTTGTTTAGATCTTTCTCTCTGTTGCGATGGTTGTTGGTCGGATCTGAAGTCGTCTTGGCTGCAGTGGCTTAATCAGATTGGTTCATAAAATTTTGAACATTTGGTAATAACCATACTGCCATACTGGACAACTCTCTTCGCATCGTTTGAAGAAGCTTGATTGCTTCTGAACCCCACATCTTCTCTTCTGAACATTGACTGGAGTCCTAAGCTCAACCTTACCGTACTGTGCGCAGAAAATAAATTTATGAATTCATGTTCTGCCAATGCATCCATCGGCATGTAGTGCGACTATCCTTGTTCAGTTGTGATTGTGTACACTGAAGTTGATACAACTGGACATGTTTCATTTTGCACAGAAAATCATATTGCGAATAGTCAGTTTCCAATTGGACTTTGATTGATCTGTCTGAAGGACAGAACATGTGATTACATTTTTCTTGTGATTTTAGAAATGTTACACATATTTCAACTCCATCAGTTACAGGCTTCTCTGAATTGTCTCAAGAAAAGGGGTGATAATTGATTCTACAGCAGGTTAATGACTATTTACCCAAGGAAATTATAGGCAGACAATGTTGCATAAAGAGATTTTGGTAGTACAAGTAGAGAAAGATGTCAATTTGTCATAATTAGATCAGTTTGAGGCTTCCATTGAGTCTCTGAAAGTAGACTGAAGGCCTTAAGAGTAGTTAAGGAGGAAGTTTCATTTGTGGCAGAACAATCTAGTTGGGGAAGGCAATCAAGTGAGGCAAGAATAGTGCTGAACCATGCTCCTGTATTCTAAGCTGGTAAGGCAGTGCGCATTGATCGAATCTTCGTGGCAATAGCTGTCCTAGTGGTTTCTGAATGTTCCAAGTGAAGAGCAAATAGATAAAAAATTACATCTGAATCCAAATTGCTATTTTTCTACCACTTTCTTATTATTTTTGTCAGACCATCAATTTTGGTACCTGCTGATTTGCCTTCTGGATTAGTACAGAAGCAGTAAGGTGTTCAACTTCGATCACGTGCAAGTTTAGAAGAAATACTATGGTGTTGCTTCGTGTAACTCAGATTGCAGCAAGGCGCGGGTATAACAACGCTTTATGAAGCAATCCGTTGTTATGACTGTTAATCTGCGTCAAACCGTCAACTAATTCTTTAACTAGAATAAGCAGAACATATCATCCAGTCTGTATTTCCTCCTCCTGCCTGCTCAAAAATCTAGACAGGTTGATGGCTTGTACAGAGGAATGGTAGATGTTGATCAAATGGTTTGTCATTACGGTTCACTCGTTAGTTCTTAGTCTCACCTTATGGTTTGTTTTTTGTTTCTTCGTAGTTATTGCTAGCATGTCAGAGTCTCACAGAAGCATGAGATGAGCAGTTTGGCATAATTGTGGGCGCTTGCAGCACAACAGTGGCATTGTATCAAGATTATCAGATGTGGAAGTGCAGAGAATTGACTGGAGCCTTTTGAATTCTTGAGGAGTATTGCTATGCTGCTTTGCTGGACCCATTTGACACTGTTAAGGATGTAAGGGTATTAGTGGTATTTCCCATTGTACTAAGGTTTAGACTTGTGTCTCTTTGTACCCTATATATATTGCCCGTTGAGCCTCTGAATACATACACACAATATTCATAACATGGGAAGTGTGCTGCTATTTGAGCCAATTTGGTGCAGGCACTTGGGCACTCTTCTTTGGGCTTTTGCTCCCGCATATGTGCTGTTGTCGATGGAGATTGAGTCTGTTGATGCTGCTAGTGTGAGGACCCGGGTATTTAACTAGTAATACTTAACCTCCATATGGTTCTAGCATTATTAATCAAATATCCAAAGCCTCGATGGACATGTGCTTCCCAGAATTGCAGCACATGCTCATCATCACAAAATTATACATCATTTCCATACAACATTAATACTAAGTTCAACAACGACATACATAAAGTAAAGTTATTACAAAAGAGCCGACCGGCCAAATGACACAATATACAAGAATACAACGGAAGCAAAAACGCCATAAGATGGTTAAGAACAAAAGTCGACCGGTTAGCCAACACAACCCACAAGGCAACCGACCGGGCCGCCAAGCTAGTCGCCCCGCAAGCTACCACAACACAACTCACAAAAGTGAGACCCATCGAGCTCACCTTCTTCCTCTGCAATAATTTACATTTAAGCAAGAACAATGAGTACACAAGGTACTCGCAAGACTGACGTGTGGAATAGCAGACCTGTTCATAAACTACATGCAGACTTATTTAAGTGGAGGCTGTATGTCTCATTTTGCACAAAGCCAACTTTATTTACAATAATGTAATACATTTAAAAGCAAGTTTACAAATCTGTTTTATTGCTAAAATAACAGCGAAATAATGATAATACAAGTAACCACCTGGAAGTGACTAACCCAATAGCCACCACAACATAGCACGAATCCCCGATTCGTACCACCCGTCAAGTTTTAATTAAAAGGTTGTAGTCTAGTTCTCACGGGGCGTATCCGAGTGTGTCCATAACCTAGGACGAGGTTATTCGAATAGTTTTAACCTGCAGGGTGTACCAATGTACCCACACTTGCATCGCCTTTAAGCCACAAAGCACACTTCCAAGGTATGCCAAGCCTGACTAAGTCCTACGAGACGTTTTCCAATATTATGTATTAACCACGAGCCGCTCGTATGGATTGGAATCCATACGCTACATTGCAAGCGAAAGACAACCACCATCACGGGGAGCCTTTCGGACAACGCAATGCTCCCAAAGACCATCCCTCCTGCGACTCCTGCGACCGAAGCCAATACACGCCAAAGTACTAAGTCAAGAGAGGTCCCAAACCCTCTAGTGTGGTTAGCACGCAAAATGCTCGATCTGATGGCGCAAGTAACTCGGTCCTTAATGACCTAGGCACCATTCCAGTCACACCCATAAGCACACCAACATACCATTGTGCCCAAGTCTAAATCATTTTGTTTTCAGTTTTTAATTTTCACAAGTAAACATGGCACAAGGCTGAAATCATAAGTGATAATAAGTTTTATGTGATCAAGGTTATCGACAAGTCGATAACCGCCCATTTCTACCGGAAGCTAAGCATGGCTAAGCAATTAATCCGCAAAACTACTAAGTGACAAGAGCTCATCCACGAACTCTAAATCACAGTAATAACCTAGGCTCATGGTAGTAAAGGATAATCATTTGCCTAAGGAAATGCATCTACTAGGTCAACTAACGACAATAGTTTAACACAAACTAGCAATGCATACATAGAATTTGCAAACAACATAAATACTTAAAAATACAGGGATTAACATGATCAAACTGCTTGCCTTGCTGGAGTTGTTCTTGCTGCAGAGGAGGATCCTCAGGCTAATTATAATCTTTGGAACCTAACGCGAAAATGCAATAAAACCAATAAGAACGAAGAACACCAAATGAACTCAACAGCAAAGGACAACCAAAACCCATGAAATTTACACAGCAGCTAGATCTTGATTTTAGACAATTTTAGGAACAAGAATTTCTTCATTTGGACTTAGCATGAAAAAGTTATGCCTAAATCAATTTTGCTCAGCCTGAAAATTCCAGTTTTAATTCCTATCTATTACTGTTCATGACATAAATTTCCAGAATGATCTAAGGTCTAAATTTTTTATGGTGGGTAGGTAATAGTATCCTAACAACAGCAAAACTGAGTTTGCACAATTTGGAGTTGAAATGAATTAGTTATGATTTTTCTAAGTTGTAAAACTAGGGTATCATTTATTTCAGAATTAAGGACTACACTAAAACCTATGCCATGCTAAAGTACTTCAACAGATGAACCTACAGAACTTTGGTTTGATCCATTTGGAGTTACAGAGAAAAAGATATGAATTTTTGAACTTTAAAACGATTAAAAAAACAATTAAAAGCTTTCAGAACTTATTCAAGAAAACTAACTCAAACTAGGGAGGTCGTGGGTCGTTGAGATTGGATCCAACGGCGACGACCAGTGCATGCACAGCGCACACAGAGGAGGTCCTCGTGCCTACAGGTGGTCGGGACCGACAGATCAAGATCGGGCGATCCAGAGCTCTAAGGGAGGTCCTAAAGCTTTAAATCCAAGGAAGGAGGTCGGGGCGGTCAGGATCTCTCGGGGGAGGTCCCAACGGTCTAGATCTCCAGAGGGAGGTCCTAAGGCTAAATCTACGGAGGGAGGTCTGGACGGCCAAGATCTCTCGGGGAGGTCATGGATGGCCAAGATCCCTACCGACGGATCTAAAGCGCTGAGGAGGTCTAGGCCGTTAGATGGAGATCCAATGGTCCAGAGCTACGAGGAGGTCCTCAAGCAGAGGATCTAATCGGAGGAGGTCGGGACGGTCAAGATCTACCAGGGGAGGTCCTGAACGATCCAGATTTAATCGAGGGAGGTCCGAGCGATAAGGTTTAACAGAGAGAGGTCTGGACGGTTAAGATTTCCACGGGGAGGTCTACAACGGTTCAGATCTGCTCTAAAGAGGTCCTTAGCTCCTCCGAACAAAGGACCAGTGGGAGGTCTTTTGCAAAGAGGACCCCGATGGAGGTCCTGGGTGGTCTTTGCAAAGTGACCGAGGTGGTCTTTTTGCAAAGAGGACCTCGGTGGAGGTCCAGGGGTGGTCTTTTTGCAAAGACACGAAGGTGATCTTATCGGTTAAGATTGGGCCTAGGGAGGTCTTAACGGTTAGGATCAACACTAGGGGGAGGTCCGGGGTTTTCTTTATAAAAGACCAGGGGTGGTCTTTTACAAAGAGGACCCTAAGGGTGGGGTCTTTAGGGGTGGTCTTTACAAAAAGACCACGAGGAGGTCTTTTGCACACGGGAAAGACCTAAACGGCAAGGATTTAACCGGGGTGGTCCTGGACGGCTAGGATCAACACCAAGGGGAGGTCCTAGCACTTAAGGTTTTCGCAGGCAAAGATCTAACGGTCTAGAGTTAACCGCAGAGGTCTTTAACAACCGAGATTGATCCAAGGAGGTCCTGTGACTTAGCGTTTTTACTGACAAAGGCTCTACGGTCCAGATCTAATCTCGAAGAGGTCCTGGACGGCTGAGATTACAGTGGGAGGAGATCTAACGACAAAAGGGCTTTAACAGAACAGATCCAGCGGTCCACTGTAGATCTGGGGAGGTCTTTTACGACTAGGATCGAGCCTAAGAGGTCCTAGGACTAAGGATTTTTGTCGGAAACAGCTCTACGGCTCAGATCTAGCCCGGGTGGTCCTAGACGGCTAGGATCCGCGCGGGGAGGTCCTGAGGACAAGCCAAACTAGCGAGGAGGTCCTGAAGGGTTTAGATCTAGGCAGAGGAGGTTTTAACAATCGGGATTCGCCAAGGAGGTCTGGAGGGTTGTCGGGGACTTAGCGCGCGACACACGGGAGTTACTCCGACAAAGAATTAATGGCTAATGATTGCTACGATGGTGTCCGAATATGACACGACAAACGCCGAGCACCTAACGAGCTCACCGCGGCGATGGGGAGCCGCCGGCGGAACCAAGGACATGGTGAGTTCCAAATAACATCAAGAACCTAAGGGCGTGCTCGGCGGCGGCGACGGCTCGGAACGCCATGAGCCGAGAGAGAGGAAGAAGTCCAATACGGTAAGACTACAAAAATCTACACGAGCTCTAGAAAGCAGTAATTAGCTAAGAAATGGGAACCTGAGGGCAGAGAGGGGACCGGGGTGGTCGGAGGAGCTTGGAGAAGGTCGACGAAGTCCGGCGATGAAGTGCTTGCTGGCGATGGAGAAGAAGATGATCCCGACCACGAAAAGCAGCTCCCCAACTTGTCCACCCCTGCAATGGTGAACCGAGCTAAGTTAGAGCAAGCCCTAGGTGATCAAGATGACAGAGAAAAAGGCCAGAATGTTGCTAGGACCACTGGAGCTCGGAGGCCTTCAAGGAGCTCCAAAGCCTAGCAATGGAGGTCTTTTGGGTGATGTTCTAGGGTGCTTGAGTTTGAGGACCAGCTCACACTGAGGGAGTTCAAGCATAACTAAGAGCGGAGAACGAAGAGGAGAAAGGAAGCCTCAGGCTATTCATAGCCTGGGAGCTCAGTAATGGTGTGGGCAAGATCTATTGTGACCAAGAACTATGCCACTGCCATGACCACGCTCGGTAGGTAGGGGGCAGAGCAGGGTGGAGACTTTGGAGGTTAAAGCTGACTGGCATTAAATGCTTGGCAGCAAAAAGAGCCGTTGACAAGAAGCAAAAGGTGACATCTCACTGCTCTGGTGCTGATACACACGCAAGGGCGTGAAAAACATGACAACCAGACATAGGGAGCTTGGGTGGAAGAGAGATAGAGCCGAAGGAGGTCCTGGACGTCCCAGATTTGCCGAAGCGGGGAAGGTTTTAACGGCTAGGAGGTCCGAGCGCACGGGGAGGTCTGGGGCGTTGGATTCCAATCCGACGGCCCAGCACACGCCCGCACGAGACCGAGCCCGAGGAGGTCTTCACAGCTAACCCGACCTAGCCCGATAGGCTGAGCCTGACTCGGGTCTGAGTCAGACTCAGATCTAGGGTTCCAGAAATTAAACTTCAATAGGAGCTGATCTTTGGAGACTTAACTAGAGTAGCAATTCAACTTCAAAAATCATGAGATTTTTGTAGAAGCTTGCTGGATGAGCTATTTACCTTGAATAAAATTTGTAGAGGTTTTGGTGTTGTGGATTTTCCTCCAAAAATCTTAACAAGGTGCTGGTCCCCAGTTTGACCCGAATTTGGTCGGGTTTGACTGCCCTCCAAATATTCAAACAATTTTCAAAAATTGTGAAACTTTTCAGAGGAGTCACACAATAACCCAAGAACTTGGAGAAGGATTTCCAGGAGAGGATCATAAGGTCTGACATGAAAGGTTTTTAGAGGAACACAAATTGGGGCAAAATGGCTTGTGACTTTGTATTTCCATAACTTCTTTACAGCAGTGGTACAAGTCATACAGGAAATACAAGATGTAAGAAAAGTTTTTAATTTCTACTCATTTTCTTACATTTGAAACACAAGTCCAAAATTGGGATGTTACAGCTAGTGCTGCTAGTTTTGCTAGTATCTGCTGCTAGTTATCCTTAGGTTTTTATTTATTTGTGTTGTTTCTTCCGTTGCGTCCATCCAAGTCCGTATCATTCAATCTTTGAGTTCGTCTATGCCATACGAGTCCACAAATTTATTGTCAGTCATAGAAGTATAGGAATTCTTTTTGCATGACAGCAGTCGCTGTTCTTTTCTTCGAACCGTTGCAGATCTGCCGTCCAAACTTTTAAGGCTGCCGCGCTTCTTCCCCACTGCATCTCTAGTGTACTTCTTGTGCCTTGCGCCGCGCTTCTTCTGCACTGCGTCTCCGTCGTGCTTCTTGTGCATTGCGTCGTGCTTCTTTTGCATTTGCATATCCGCTTGCGCTCGCACTGCGCCGTCTGCTTGCGCTTCTCGTACACTGCGTCTGTTGCGCTTCCTGTGCACTGCGTCTCTGTTGCACTTCCTCTGTACTGCGTCGCCGCCGTCTTGGGCTTCGATCTGCGTTGCCATGCTTCTATCTATTTCTATTCGACTTGATTTGACAGTTTTCTCTTTTTGTCGGTTTCATCATCTTATTCGTCATATTACCGTGGTCAACTTTGCTCCTGCACATTGTGCTTTATGAGCTGTCACAGGACCTTGGATGGGAGGAGATCTTTTATCGATATATTTTTCAAGAGCTGCATGCTACGACGACATTATCAAGACTCGGACTTTAGATTTTCTATACTTTAGTGTTAACCCTTTCAAAATGCAATGCTGTTGCATACGCCTTGTATTTGAGGGGGGTGTTAAGGATATAAGGGTATTAGTGGTATTTCTCATTGTATTTGGGTTTAGACTTGTGTCTCTTTGTATCCTATATATATTGCCCATTAGACCTCTGAATACATACACACAATATTCATAACAGGCACAACCAAGTAGTCAATGCAGGGACCACGACGACATAATTGACATGGAGATGGACGTTTGTGGTGAAGTTTCGAGAGACACCTGTTTTCCTTGTATTCTTTCCTATTTCTTTGATGTTTCCTTGATGCATGTAATCAGGTACTTATTTATTTGTTCACTTATTTATTTGTTCTGTATGATTGATGGAAATTACTAGATATAAATATAATCCCCTGTTCAAAAAAAATTACTATATATAAGCTACCGATTACTGTCTCTGTATTGGCAGAAGCATGGTATTTTTGCAACAGCTTTTGTTGATTGATTGCAGATGTGTATAAAAATAATATGATTGATCTTGAGTACTCGAAATTTCTTCATATGTGGTTACTCTTAGTCTGTTGAATAGTTTGAACTTTGAAATTATATTCTGAAATTGTTTACATAACAGATATATGGCTAATGCTCGGTTCGAGCTTCATGAGAATTCACTGTCCATTTCAATGACAACTCAAAGTTCCTTTCTAGTAATTCAATTTGATTTGGTTCATTGGTTATTGATGTTATGAATAGCGCTTGTATTCATCATGAGGTCAATAGGCCAATATATATACAAGTACAGGTGTGACATATATGCAGATAACCCCTTATACAATGGGGAAAATACACAGCTAATGATATATATCTAACACCCCCTTAAACTTATTGTGGACCAACAACACGAAGTTTGGAGAGATAGAAGTTGTGTTGGACTCTGGTCTGTGCCTAGGGATGGCAATGGGGCCCATTCCCCATTCTCCGACGGGGAATTCACCCATTAGAGGACAGGAATGGGGCTATTTCTTCCCCCATGGGGATACTAATATGCAAATACAATTTCCCATCGGGTGAAGCGGGGATAGGGACATACCCCTACTCATGATTTGAGAGTTATATTGGAGATGTCCTGTGATAGAAATTACAAAGCAAGTGTAATGGGATATGTGAGCAATATGGTGGTTTCACTTAGGATCATTAGTGTTCCAGAGAATGGGATCAAGATTGATGTTGAATCATGATTTATACTATGAGAATGGATTAATGGATGTTTGTCTTCACTTGTGCATTGTTAAAATTAAAAAGTAAGTCGGTGTCCTTATTGGAAATCAAACCAAACCTGGGAATTTATGGTGGTTTAGGAGAATTCATCGAAGTAAGTGATTTCGAAGGTTAACTTATAAATTGTGGAACAATAGTTTGGAGTGTGTTTGCCTTAGACTAAATATGATTGATGGATTTTAATTAGAGGTTACCGAACCAAAAATGTCGAGATGGAAGTGGTATTGGTTGAAGATCGAATCATTTGGTCTTTGGAAAGAAAATTGGATTTTAACAAAGCGACTAAGTTTTTCTGCCCCTATCCTTTCCTATCCGAATCTCGGGGACGAGATTTTTTTTCTAAGGGGGGGGGGAGATTTGTAACATCCCGATTTTCAGAATCAGGATGTTAATATTTAATTTGGCAATGTATTAAATTTTTGGCTAAGTTCTAAAAATTTTCTAGTGTTAATCAAAATGCGGCTTTAAAAAAAAATTAAAGTTAAATTGTATTGTTTCTTGTTTTCGCATACGTTTCAAAAATCATGATGCATGCATTAGTATCGTCGTTTTATTTTCTGACTCGACCGACCGCAGGCTAAATGCCTGCGATCCAAAAACTCAAAATCAAGCCATGCATGTCATACCACCACAATCATCATCGCACGACCAACCTATTTCTGTAATCCATTTACGCATGCATGGCAGTTTGAGCAAATTCGCAAATAGACGAAAAGAAGTAGCAGATGAAATGCCTGCATGCTGATTTTTTGCCCCAACTTCTCTCTTCGCAATCACAACCAAAAATCAAGAATCCAACAATGCATGTCATACTCTTGCGATCGTGGTATCGAGAGCTTTCCATTTTGGTGGTTAGTTCACACATGCAAGGTTGTTGGAGCGAGCCGGAGAAAAGAGGAAGAACTATACTGCTATTCTTCTTCCGAGCAAACAGGAACTTCAAAGATTTTTAGAGAGCATCACACTCTGGATAAATTCCTGAAAATTTTACCTAAGCATCAACATTATGTTATAAACCTTCCATAAAAATTTCGTGATTTTTGGAGCTAGGAAACTATGTCTAAAAATTACCGAACTCCCTGCTGCTATTTGATTTTCCCCTGAACCGAACACTGTTCATCCGAAAAATTATTACCAGCCGAACAGCTTCTCCCCTTCCTTTTTCCTGTCCCCAACAGAGCACTACACAACCACACACTAACATCTTTCATTTCTTTATTTATCTCTCAATGCCATAGCCCCATCCCATGCCAATCTTTCTTCTTTTCTTTACAGCTCACTGCCATTTTCTCTTCCCAAGACCCCAATAGCAGTAGACAGGCTCTTTGCCATTCGGTTTTCCTCCAAAACCGAACCACTCAAAGACATGCATGACCATTGTTTGATGCCCAGCCGAGAGCCTCATTGCCATTCTCTGCTCATGCCATTTTCTATTCCCCAACACACAACAGACCACAGCCATTCATTTCCTTCTTCCCCACTGCCTGTCTTCTTCCCAGAGCAGAACACAACACATGAACTCCTTTTCTACAACTTCTCTCCTTCCAAACTCCACCAAGCATCATAAATCTTTCAATGCATGTTATATCATAGCGATCCTCATCTCGAGAGCGATCCATTTTGCCGATTTGTTCTCGCATGCAAGAACTTTTGAGTGAATTTGAGATGAGGAAGGGAGAGGATCAGTAGGCGCTGGGAGGAGCCAGAAGATGCTGTCGGGTGGAGAGAATAAAGTGAGGAAAATAAAGAGGGAAATAAAAGAATGGTGAAGGAAAGAAGAAGCCGCTGAGGGTGTTCGGTGGAGAAAAGAGCAAACAAAGAAGAAAGAAAGAGGGAGCCATGCGGTCGGAGAAAAGAGAAAAAGGCAGTGGCCGAGCCGAGGCAACGCTAGAGGAGCGGGGCAGCAGCCCGACGTGGCACTGTCCAGCGGCGCGGCCAGCATGCGTGGCGTGACGTCGGCTCGGGGCGACCGAGGCGAGGCCCGTTGCGCGGCTTGGCCTTACGCGCTGCTGACGGCTGCTTGGTGATGCGGCTACAAGGCCGAGCTAAGCATGCGAGTGGAGAGGCGGCGCAGGGCAGCGAGGCCAAGCCGAATGTGCATGCAGCCGGTGCATGCACGGACACGGTGCAGCAGCTCCGTGCAGCCTCGGACGGCGCGACATGGTCCGGAGTTGCTCGGGGACACGGCGTCGAGGCGCCATGGATGTGAGGGCGAGGTGTTGCCCACTATCTTTATGCGGCACGACACAGCGATGCGACGCCGGGGTGGAGGAACCGACCGAGAACGCGACGTATGCATGCGACAGCCATGCATGCAGTGGCGCCGTGGCCCGAGTGAGGCGAGGCGGTATGGCACGTCGCGCTTGAGCGTGGCATCAGCAAGGCAGCTCCGTGGGCATGGCTGAGAGCGACGGCGACGATGCGGAGCATGACGCGGACGCGGACGCGGACGAGCTTGGCGACGACTACGGCGGACGTGGACCGGGAGCCGAGAAGACGACGTCCAGCGATTTTAGGCACGCCTAGTGCCGTGGTAAAATATTTCGCGTTAAATTGTGCTATCGCATTACAATATTAGTTGTGCATGTTGCATATTAGTCATAAGCATATCATCTATTTATACATATTTATTTGTAAACATTATTTGGTAGGTTAAGACAGGTGTAACTCACCAGTTAGGACTTATTTGTGCGTAGGCGGAATTATGTGATAAAATATTGTGGATGCGAATGATTAGATTGCTGTAGCGAAATTGTGTATTGTTTCTCCATGAATGTCGGATTAAGTATATTATTGGATTGTTAATCGGATAATATTATTTTGAGAGACATCGAAAATTTGTGGTAATCTTTGGAGGATAAATTAATTTTAGGTTTCTTCTCACATTGGATTAGTAATTTTTGGAGTTAGGACGCATAAGGATTTTACGATCTATTACTTGATGGATAGCTTTTGTGATGATATGTATTGAGATATGGAGATTGAATCGGGGGATTTGTTTAATCATGAGCAAATGGATCGGATGATGTTAGCATCAGTGTGTGAGTTGTACATGCTAGAATTGGAAGAAGGTAGGAATGGATTATTTGATTGCGGATAAATATTTGGATTGCCATGTAATTAGTAGGTAAGTCCCATGTGCTGAGTCGATGCAATTTTACTCTCTTTTAGATTAGTAGCTAAATGATTATTAGTCGATCGTAGAGACGTATATGT
The DNA here is from genome assembly GCA_036346255.1 of Ampelocalamus luodianensis. Lineage (NCBI taxonomy): Eukaryota > Viridiplantae > Streptophyta > Magnoliopsida > Poales > Poaceae > Ampelocalamus > Ampelocalamus luodianensis. The sequence goes on along the minus strand of CM070629.1, from coordinate 17,793,997 downwards.
GATTGGATTGGTAGATGTAGTACACAACTAAGTTCTGTGGTATGGATATGAGTAGATTAATTATTGAGACATTAGGTGTTGGATGTGTTACTAAAATGGTTAAGCTCATTAGGTGTCGGTTGGTCAAATAAACATCAATCGGTGGAAATTTTGGTATATGCGAGGGTGATTTGCCGAGGAGAGACTAGTAGAGCTAGATAGTTAGTATTAGCTTAAATAGTATATCGGAGAACGATTGATGGATTTAATCATGGTCATATGCTCACGAGTCGGTGGGTTTTGTGTAATTATCAGATGGGTTGTTTATTTGGAAGATCGTGAGTTCGGGCATCACTCGATGGATTGACTACCTTGGTAATATCTTAGTGGAGGTTAGTACGGTATTTAGATCAAGATATGAGAATATGATTTGAGAATGTTATACATGTGATTGGATTCAACACCGGAGAATCGGTTAAGTATATGAGTATGAGAAGGTTAGATTTGTTGGTAGATGTTTTCCTTAGGAAATAAATAGAAAAGAAAAGAAAATACATAGACCCCACTTGTCATGGCAGAGGCTAGGTCATCCTACCTATAAAAATTATTTAATGCAGTAGCAAAATCAGAAAAGAATTATTTTTACACGAAAAAGTCTTTTAACTTCAATAATTCATAACTAATTCATATGAACTCCAAATGGGATGAATCCAATTGGGTTGTCCATAAAATATTATTCTATATCTAATCATTTAGTTTTTATCTCCACTAGAATTCTGTAAATTTTCACAACAAAATTAAATTCGGGTGAACAGTAAACAGAACCACCATTTTTCAGCATTTTCTAGAAATCTGATTTTCAAACTACTATAACTCTCTCATATAAACTCCAAATAGAATAATTTTTGTACCTAAATTCATCTAAAATCATAATCTAGCTACTGTATAAATTTCATGTATTTTGGACCAATTTGAGTTTTTGGCTATTTCTCAGTGTTTATTCGATATTGCCTTTCTTTAGATTCCGACTTGCCGGAAGTATGAGAGTAAGTAACCGAGAGTGAGAAAGTGAACTACCAGCAAGGCAAGCATCCTTTGAACTTTCTTTTTTGCATCATATTTGATCCCAGTTTGGTTAGGATAGATGCAATGATAATTGCTTGCATGCTATTTTGATATTGTCGCTATTTTTGTGATGAATAGTTAGACACATCCTATATTCTTGTCATTGTGGCTATCCATGAATTATTCCAGTACTGAAATATTTATGATAGGATGTGTGAAATACTGTTGTTCGAGTTTGCTTAGCCATGCAAGTCTAGAAACGGTAGTTGATTGTCGGGAATAACCCGACAATTATGGGATAAACACAACTCTCATTATATACTTTTGTTTCAGATCTCGTATCTGTTTTATAAGTTAAATTTTGTCATTTTAAATGAGCTTTTGGTCTGGACAAGTGTTGGTTAGTGATGGTGCCTTCGTGCACGAGATTGGGTATGTGGTTTGACTTGTCTGGACAATTAAGGACCGAACTTTGGGTACCTGCTGTTCAAGCAACACTCGTGCTATCACACGCGGTATATGGGTGCCGTATGGTTAAGTAGGGGAGGGTTTTATTGTGTTGAGTCCCACGGTGGTGAAATTGTAAGGACATAGGACCAAGAAATCCTATGTTTCCTTTTGGGCCGATAGGATGGGGGCGTTAACGTCTTGTGTTTCCTAGGAGATAGGATGGAGGCGTTAACGTCTTGTGTTTCCTAGGAGCCATGGGTTGAGGGACTTAGCCCAATGGGATCTTCTTGCTAAAAACGACCATATCTTGATTTACCCGGCCGGCATACCATAGGAAGTATGCTATATTCGGAGGTATCTGGAGGCTTACAGGCTAATCAAGTCGTGTGGGTAAAGTAGTACACCCCTGCAGGGTATAAATCTATTCGAATAGCCGTGTCCACGGTTATGGACGACCGCTTGAAATTTGTGGCTGCTTATTGTTAGACTTGGAATTAAAATTGTGGGTAAACTTGGTATTGTCATGAACGAGATGTTCATGCTTGTTGTTGTAGCAAAGTGGACCGCCACTTTGTTTTTGGCATGATTCATTTATTATTGAATTCATCACTTGTTCACATACTTTACTTCTACTTCAAATCTGATTTTGAAATGGCACTTGAAAAACTAGTATGTGTAGGTTGTTCAAGATTAAGTCGTTTTATAAAAATTAAGCCAATATGAGCCTTCCTTGAATGACCTTATGCATAACTATTTTTATTTGTGTAAGACTTATGAGTACTCTTTGTACTCAACCGGATGTTTGTTGGCTTTACAGGTGAGGAGGATAATGAGACCGACGAGCTTGTCGGTGTCGATTTAGGGACACCGACGAGTAGTATGCTATCTTTAGCTCCCGGTTGGTTGCCGATGGGTTGTGTGGCATACCACCGTTGGTCTTTGGTTTATCTACTTATTTCCGCTGCTACTTAATGCTTTCCTTTAAATTTGGCCGGTCGGCCACTTGTATTAGTTGTAAACTTGGAACTATGTTGTATGTCTTTTGAACTATTTATGTATGAATGTTGTATGGATGTGAGCAACGTTGTATGAGAGTATGACTATATTGGTCGCTGATCTTGGGAGCCAATATAAGTTGTACTCGCTGTTCATGGCTTCCTATTTAACTCACTAAGTGTAGCGTTTGACTTGTTGGAGAACCGACAATCATGTAGTGCTCGCAGAGGAGCGGCGCGCATGATCGTCGGGGCTCTAGTTTGAGTTAAGCCTCTCATTTAGATGGAGTTAAGTTGGAATCCATTTACCGGAGATCCAGAGTTGTGTCCTTAAGACCAGGCTTAGTCTCGGTCTTACGGAGATAACTCCAGGGTCCCCACAGCTAATAGCCCATGTACTGTCAAACAAAAGAGTAGTGGGTGCTGAAATAGAAACACCAAAATCCTCAAGTAACCACCGTAGTCAAGTAACCTCCGCTGTCAACAAAGTCATAGCTCGCAACTCAGCCTCAACACTCGAACGAGAAACGACTGTCTGCTTCTTAGTCTTCCAAGTAATGAGAGAATCACTAAGAAAAACACAATAAGCAAAGAGAGACCGGCGATCAGAGTAGTCACTAGTCCAGGTGGCATCAGAACATGCCTGGAGCTATAACGAGCTGAAGCGAGGGAAAAATAGACGACGAGTGATGGTTCCACGAAGATATTGTAGAACACGAAGAAGATGACTATAGTGGAGTTGAGTGGGAGCAGAAACAAACTGACTCAAGATATGCATAGGGTATGAAATGCCAGGACGAGTGAAACCTAGATAAACAAGATTCCCAATAAGGTGACGATAGCGAGTAGAATCAGCAAGAGGCTCACCATCAGTGGGGCGAAGATGAACATTAAGCTCCACAGGAGTCTCAGCGGTGTGCTGATCAGTAAGAGAAGCACGATCAAGAAGATCCTTAATATACTTTTCTTGGGACAGATAGAAGCCCTTAGGTATAGAAATAACCTCAATCCCAAGAAAGTAGAGAAGAGGACCCATATCAGACATGGAGAACTGCTCATTACGACACTCCTTCACAAAAGCGATGTACTGAGAATCATCGCCAGTAATGATTATGTCATCAACATATAAAAGGAGAAGCGTTCAACCACGAGGGGAAGTGTGAATAAAGAAAGTAGAATCATGAGCACTAGCAGAGAAACCAGCGGCAGTGACAACAGAAGAGAAACGATCAAACCTGGCACGAGGAGCTTGCTTAAGGCCATAAAGAGATCGACGAAGGTGACAAACCATACCCTCATGAACAGAATACCCCAACGGTGGCTGCATATAAACCTCTTCACGCAGCTCACCATTGAAAAAGGCATTCTTGACATCAAGCTGAGAGATGGACCATGCTCAAACAGACGCTACAACAAGAAGAGTGTGAACGGTGGTTATGTGAGCCACATGAGCAAATGTCTCATCATAATCACGACTATGCTCCTGCTGAAAACCACGTGCCACGAAACAAGCCTTATAACTCTCAAGAGAACCACCAGAGCAGGTCTTAACCTCGTAGACCCACTTACACGTGATAGGAGTAACACGCACGGGAAGAGGAACAAGGTCCCACGTGCTAGTACACTCAAGGGCAGCAATCTTCTCTGCCATCGCATGCTGTCACTCTTGATGACAAGTAGCATCACGATAAGAAGTCGGTTCGGCAAGAGCCACTACACAAAAATGCGTAGGGGGGCGAATAGACTGGCGATCACAAAGAGCATATCGAGGAAAGGCCGAAGATGATGAACCATCAGAAGAAGATGACACATCAGAAGAATCCTCAACTCGCAGACAACGAGTGTAGTAGAGAGGATAAGAAGGACGAAGGCCGGGGTGAGCCTCTGGAGAGGGTGGCAGTGGCGAAGGACATGGTGAATGAGGCACCGAAGAGGCCAAAGGCTGTGATGGAGGTGTGGTGACTATGGGGGTGGCAGGAAAAGTCATAAAAGAAAGTGGCTCAACAAGAGATGCTGGAGTGGTGGAAGGAGAAGGACGAGGGTAGAAAGGACGAGACTCATCAAAAGAAGAAGGATGAATATTAGTCAGAAAAGTGGCAGTAGAAACAGCCTCAGCCCAGAAGTGTGGTGGGATAGCAGAAGCAAGCATAAGAGCACGGGCTGTCTCAAGAAGATAACGATGCTTTCGTTTAGTCACACTGTTTTGGGCATGAGCACCAGGGCAAGAAAACTGAGAGAGTGTGCCCTGCTCAGCAAGAAAACCACGAAGGACTCCTGACAAGTATTCTCCAGCAGAATCAGCACGAAAAACACGAATAGGAGAGTCAAACTGAGTACGGATTATGGTAGCAAAGGTCCTGTACATAGAGAGAACCTCACTACGAGATGACATAAAATATATCCATGTGTGTCTAGAAAAAACATCAATAAATATTATATAATATCGATGACCGCCTTTTGAAATGAAAGGAGCTAGACCCCGTACATCAGAATGAACAAGATCAAAAGGACGTTGTGACACTAACTCACTAGAAGGATAGGGGAGTTGAAGCTGTTTACTAAGTTTACAACCTTGATAATTTAGAGAAGCATCACCAGACACAGACCCTAAGAGACTACGACGAATTAAAGAAGATAGACGCGACCCGCAAAGATGTCCCAAACGATGATGCCACTGATCAAAAGACGTTGTGGAGGATGCAGTAGAAGCGGCGACGACGGTGGAGGCGACAAGACTGGCAGGGGCAGCGGAAGGAAGATGAAGCCAGTCAAGCTCCCAGAGACACTGTGAGTCACAGTGGCGAGGGCCAGTACTAACCGGAGTCCCCGTGCGTCGATCCTAAACGCAACAAGAATCAAAATCGAGAATAACACGACAACCATGATCAGTGAGCTGACTGGCAGATATGAGCTGCATGGTTAGTTTGGGAACATAAGAAACAAGAGAAGCATGAAAAAAGGAATTTGAAAGAGTACCTCGTCCTGCAACTGAGAGAGAGGTACCATCGGCTGTCTAGATAGCGATAGGATCAGCTAAAAGACCAATGGAAGTGAGACTGTTGGAATTAGGTGTCATATGAGAAGAAACACCAGAGTCAAGAATCCAAGGTGATATACTTGAGGAAGAAGGAGTAGAAGGTGGTCTCTCATTAGAAGACTATGCAGCAGAACCAAATGGTACAAATGCAGCCATGCGACGCAGTAGTGTGAGAAACTCCTGAGAACCAGAAGCACTAGAGCTCCTCTAAGAAGAGGAACCGCCAGTGCCCTTTGGAGGATGGCCACCATGACGTAACTCCTTCTTCTTGAAGCAGAACTGTGCCTGATGTCCATTCTTGTTGTAATAGGTGCAGTGTACCCTACCAACAGCAGCTATCACTGGTGAAGGCACCACTGGTGAAGGAGGAGCTGGAGACGTAGTGGGTGTAGAAACTGGAGGAGCCGCCAGAATCGAAGGAAACAACGGTGATGGCGGCAGACCCACAACACGAAGGCGAATCTCCTCATCAGGAAAAGCGGCAAGGGCCTCCAACAAAGTCACATGAGGGTGGCGTGCTAGCAATTGAGCCCGAGTCTGCTCATACTCAGCCTGGAGACGGGTCAAGAAGTCATAGATACGACGAAGCTCCAGGTGAGATTGCTAACGCTGACAGCACTAACACATGTGGCAAATATCTGGTCCTAAAGAGTCAATCTGACACCATACCGCAGACAATTGGGCATAGAACTCATCCACAGTGACATCTCCCTGCTACAGCGACTGCTCCTAATGCACAACAAAAAGATACAACGAATCACCAGACGGCTCGTAACGGTTGCACAGATGTGTCCACATCAACTGTGCTGAATCCAAACCAACCACATATCCAGTGAATTGCACCTGCATGCTAGCAACCAAAATAGTAGAGGCACGAGCATCCTCATCAATCCATGTATTGTAGGCAGCATACTGAGTCTGAAAAGTCTTTATGGCTCCTCAAAAACCTCAGATGCCTTTTTATGAGTGTCTTCGAAAGCATCCTTCGGGAGTACAGGCTCAGTAGGCGGAGCAAGGCGAGGCGGACAAGGCAACTCACCAGTAAGAATCTCCCAAAGATGCTGACCACGCATGTGGAGGCGCATATGCTGAAACTAGTTCCGATAATTGAGACCATCGAAGATCACCGAGCAGCGAGGAACGGAAATAGTGCCTATTGGTAGACGGGCTGGACGACGCGATGACGAAGGCAACGAAGTCTAACAGGCGGCACTGGACGGCTCGGCGGTTAGAACGACGTACTGATATTTCTTTTCTTTTTTTCTTTCTTTTCTTTTTTTTTCTTTCACCGGGCCGGCTCAAAAAGGAGCCCAAGGTCCACTCAGCCTTAGAAAACACATGCGCATGGGGGAACTAGGGTTCCCCCAGCAGCGGCGACGGAGCGGGCGGCGGCGGCAGTTCGGCGTCCCGAGGCGGCGCGAGCTTAGTCGTCGGGCGGGCGCAATGAATCCGTGGCGGCCCCGGCGGCGCGATCTCAGTTGACAGCGGAGCGAGGCCTCCGGCGACAGCGAGAAAAGCAGCCCCGGTGACGGCGATAAAAGCGGAAGTGACGGGCGGCTCCGGCGACGGGCAAAGAAGACCAGCGAAGATGAGGAGACGCTCCGGATCGGGAAGAAGCCTAGGACGAGGCGACGCCTGCATCGATGAAGACGAGGCGACACCAGGCGATGCCTATAAACGCCGAATTGGGATATCCCGAGCGAAGAATGAGGCGCGGCCATGGCGGCGGCTCCCCGAAACGTCGTTGACGGCTCCCTGAGCGGCGGCGGATCAGCTCCAATTGGGGCGACGCCGATGGGTGACGAGGCGGCAGCTCTCGGAGCGGCTGAAGTCCAACGCAAGGAGGATGAGGCAGCGGTGGTTGAGGCGACACCGACACAAAGCGCGACGAGGACGGCGACAAGCGACAGGCAAAGTCAATGTAAAATTCATCCATGATACTGAACCAAAAAAGAGAAGGAACCAACCCTGCAGTACTCATATGCACTGAAAGTACAGTTTGTTTGTTTTGGTTCTCGATGTGAGGGATGAATTCGATATAAAAAATTTGCAGGTTTGCATAACTTTATGTGTACTACATCCACAAATATTTTTGGCATTTTTTAAACAATGCGTCTTGCCCTTTTTGTAAATGGGGACACCGGACCCTGGGCACCAAAATCACATTCTTTTAATAAAAAGTTATCATACCATGGAAGAGCATCCATGGCTTGGTTACATTGGAGTCTAGGATCTTGGTGCTGTGAATACATGTTAACTGTCAAATTTCTAACAGCAATATGGAATTCTACTGTTCCAACTCTAGAGGATCTCTAAGACCTTCCTCCTATCCGAGCATGGAAGGCAGCTCGAGGCAAACTGTCGGCCTTGCTTAATTGCCTCCCAATTGAATCGATGACATCTGCGAGGTTCACCGTCGTCGTACTTGGGGTTGACTGTCATGCGCTCTAATCTGATAGCATTACACAGGATGTGCCTGGCAAGCTCAATTTGGTCCCTCAGGCCAGCAAACCCTGATATGTACACCCTTCTCAAGTGCTCATGAGGACACGACGGAAGGCTCCGCATCTCCGCCATATCGTCGTACTGCGATCTCTTGCCGCTCCGCATCTGAAATAATAGATTGAAAATCCAGGTTAGATCATACATATTTGGCGCCTGGAAGGCAGAAGAATATGAGTAACTAGTGAAGAAAACACTGTTGCTTACATACATGAAGCACAAAGAGCTCCAAGAACGGCGCAGCTTCCAGGAACAGGGCAAGCTGGAAGATGTCTTTCCACTCCCTCTGGCTCTCCCTCTCCATCATCTCGTCACCCGCGTCCAGACTCAATCGCAGGTTCCTCAAGTGCATGAACTTGTTGGGGAAAGGCATAGCCTGATCGATGGATAAAATGACACGCGCATTAGTACATTACACTTGTTTAATCACTATGAAATCAACTCAGCTCGACTGAAAAGTGAAAACAGCGTAGTTTTGCCGAGTTGTTGCATGGAACAGCTTATCATGAACAAGTGGAACCTGACTGACCTTGAAGAACCCACGGGCGTACACGGAGAGGCTCCTGAGGCAAGGCGCCCGGCTCGGCAGGTCTGTCTGGACGTAGTCGAACACGTCGTGGTAGCACCACGTGTACATGACGTCGAGCTCCTCCAGCGCTGCGAGCTGCGGCTCGTCGAGGAGGATGCGCGTCTTCATCAAGCCGGCGGCGAATCGGAACGACACGAGGCGTGGAGCGCGCAGTTCGATCCGGACGATTGCAATGCAGTCGTCGGCGGCGAAGTGCCGCAGGCGGGGCAGCGGCGGCTGGCTGCCGCCGGTGACGGTCAGGCCGCACAGGAGCTGGCAGTCCTCGAAGCGCAGCCACTCGAGCGTGTCGCCGCACGCGGAGAGCAGGCAGTGCACGGTGGCCTCGTCGACGTCCGAGAAAGCCAGCTCGAGCCTCTTGAGGCTCGGGAGGCATGGCGGCGAACCCGCCGGGGCTAGAGCGATCTGCTTCATGGAGACACTGAAAAGGTGGAGAGACTGCAGGTGGCGGGCGCCGCCGTGCTGCGCTCCGAGGAGGTGGCAGGGGAAGGCGTACATGTACGGGTGACGACAGAAGTTATGCCCCGGCCACCGGAGGTCGAGGGCGAGGTGGCGCACCCTCTTGGCGACGGCGATGTCGAGCCAGCGGTCGAGGTGGCCGGCGTGCTCGTTGGTCAGGAGGAACTTCACTCGCAGCTCCGTCACCGCGGCTTGCCGTCGGAGCATAATGGAATGAACGCGCCGGACGAACAAATCTCTGTTCTTATGGGCGCTTATGCTGGAGCCTAGGACGCCGGCGCAATCGAAGGCGAGCTTCGGGTGGTACGTCCAAACGCTTCTCCATTTCTTGGACAGTACACTCGTCCGTACAGCCTCTTTCAACTCCAGCTGTTCTGTTATACGGCAGAAGATCTCCTGTGTGGATGGAAAGGGTTAGTAGGCATCGACAAGATCAACGTAAAGAGATAATACACGAAAATGATAGATTGATAAGGGTTTGCACCTCGTGAAGGTCGTGAACATGGAGCTGCGATCTTCGTTTTCTCTTTTTACTTCCTACCATCATCATATTTCCGACAAGATGTACGGGCGTACGGCTGATAGCTTTGGCTTTGAGCCTTTGACCATTTCAGCCCTAACGACAGTAGGAGAGGGACGCACTTTGTGTGATTTGTGTCCCGAGAGGCGCCGATTGATCAGTATAAAAACGGAGGGATCGAGTCCGAGAGCAGTTCTGAACGGAAATCGAATTCGTCTCGGTTTCTAATTGGGGGTAGACGTGTGCTGTGTCCTCGCGATTCGTATCCGAGTAGAAATCTGGGCCAACTTTTTTTTTAGAGAGAGAGAGAGAAAAAACTCTGGGCCAACTAATAGGGACAATAGATCCAAATTCGCATCTGTTATCTACAGAAATAATCTAGGTGCTGTTTGGTTCAAGGATGTTAACGTAATCTAGTGGGTCAGTCAGTTCTTCCTCTAAAAACCCTAGCCATCACCGAACAAGCCCCCTCTCCTCCTCTCGCCGCCGCCGTCGCGCCGCCGCCGCCGGCGGCGCGGCGGGCTTTTCTCCTCGGTGGTGGTACCTGATCTGCATCGCGCTTCCGACGCCCGACGTCTGTCTGCCGATTTCCAACAGTATGGACTTTCGTCGGGGTTGGATCTGGGGCCCTTTGCTGGTTGGATCTGGCGATGACGACGTGATTCGTATCCCTTCTTAGAGGTGTCACTACGGAGACTGGTCCATCATCACATCTTTGCTACGCAGCTGTTGTTCGCATGTGAACGATCTCCTGGTTGGTCCCATAGGCGGGGCTAGGTGGTGTTTTTTTAGGCTAGCCTTTGCATGACAATTTGCTTGCCATTGTTGGCTTTTGGCCTTTTTTGTTTTAAGCTTTTAACTGATGGTGGTGTAATGGCTATGTGCATCCCTAGTTGGTATAGAGGTTGAGAGTTGTACTTTCATTATCTAAAAAAACGTGTTGGGAACAAAATTACTGAAAATTTAGTGGTGTAATGGAACATAAACCTGACTTTTCGGCACATTTGGCACCACACCGAAGATGAGCTCACGTGGGAACGACAAGATTGTCTTAGAGCCGAGTTTCTCTATTTCTTTACCGAGCTCACCGAATCTCGGAGACAAGATTGTTTGTAAGGGGTAGCTCTGCAACATCATACAAATCTCAATTTTGAGAAAATATAATGAAAATAAATGGGAAAAATAATTTTTAGCTTGTTTCTGTATGGAAAAAATAGCATGATTTTTGAACTTTTGCATAAATCAAATAGTGAATTTACATGCAAATAACAATTTGGGGAGAATTTTTTAGAAAGACCAAAAATAGATAAAATCCTTAAATAATTACACAAGAAAATATACGGTGTCAGGAGTCTCCACAAAAAATTATAAATTTTGGACTCAGTTTGCTAAGTACAAAAATTCAGAAAACATTCAACCAATTTGAAAACTTCAAAAGCCATTTTTGAAATTCCCACTCGCCATTGGGCCGTAACTGTTGTAGCCCATTTTCCTTGCGCTCGCCCCTCATTTGTGACCAGTGCTAGTTTCGCACCTCAACTTCTCCCGTCGCCTCCGCCTGGCTCGCCCATGCTATCCACCCACTGATGGCGCCCTTTTGCCGCGCAGATGGAGAGACCAGAGAACCTCATGAGTTTCTCGTGCGACTGTCATTTTCTGACCATTCTTCTCATGCTAACTTAGCCATACGTAAGCCAGCCACCATGTCATCATCTTCCTCAGCTCACCTCTATTCCATTTTCGCTCAAACCCGAGTTTATTGCTCCTTGGTTTTGTGGGAACATGTGCGTCGTTCTCGACGCCGATGAGAACGCTTCCTCAGCTCCACTGCTCTGGTGAGCTTCCTCACCCACGACAAGCGTGTCACTTTCATTCTTGAGCTTCACTCATTCCTCCTCTCTACTTAATGTAACTTCTAGAGTCCCCTAGCACGACCACGATCGCCTTCCTCCTCAACTTCGGCACACACCAGATCTTGCCACCTCATTCCCATCGCTATGGGGAGTTTGAGCTCAACCCGAGCATGTCACAACGTGTTCCATACCTCATTGATGCCTTTCCTTCACTTAATACAGGCAAACTCGTTGTGAATTTGAGCTTTGCCGCTATCCTTCTCTCTTACGGCCGCTACCGCCATTTTCATTCTCCTTCGAAGCCCAGAGTCTCAGTCCGATTCCTTGCACTTACACCATCTCTAGGGAGTTAGTGAGCTAACACGACACTCATTGTAGCCTCTCCATTGCTGTGGTGAGCTATCGTCGTGAACCTCATCTGCGTCGTCGCTGCTCGTCGTTGACAAGCTGCTTTAGGCCTTCGTCAGCCCCATCTTCACCCTCGTGATCGTGGTGAGCCTCTGGTCCTAATGCACGCATCATTTTGCCAAGGGCGAGTCCCTAGTGCTCATTTAAGCCACCCATGGCACCGCCACGGTTGCATGCTGCCAACTCACCTCTGGTGACCCTAGGTCCCCGTGCTCGATCCATTAGCATAGTCTGGGCTCACTAAGTCTAGAGCGCCACTCCTTTAGCCCGAAGGATGCCTCCTATGCGAAGTACATCGTGGACTCGAGGCATTCCGCTGCTCCTCACCGCCATAATGCCGTCTCCGACCATCTCTATCGCCGCCGCCACACCCATTGCTTCGTCTCGCTTCCCTCTTTCCATCCTGCCACTCAATGTCGCCGCTCGTTGTGTCGTTCGCTGCCGCGAAGCGCCATGCCCTTCGGTCCAAGTGGTTAAGGATTAATTAGTGCTAAATGACGGAGTTTAAACACACTAAGTCTATGATATGTGGGACCAGCCAAAAACATAGTCAGAAATCTAATTCAAATCATAATTAGAGTATGTGTCACTAACATGTTGGACCACACACTATACTTGATTTTAAAACATGTTTAGAATTGAAGAGGCTGACATGTGGACCCCAGCTGTTAGTGGATTCAATCAAATCAGAATTTAATCCTTTAGTTAAATAGTTAATAAGTGTATGACATGTGGGACCACATCTATTTTATAAGTAAAATCAAGAAAATAAAAGTATGAGTCACTAACAAGTAGGCCTCTCTTGTAAGTTAATAAAATTCGGGAAAAATGAGAAAGGCACTTTAGCTCAGAGGAAAATATGTTTTCTCCATTGGAACGTGTAAACCTCAGAGGAACTCAGAGGAAAATACAATTTCTCAGTTAGAAAGCGTAAACCTCAGATAATACGCTTTCAACGTCACTCTTTTATTAATTTCTGGAATTTTCAAATCAAAGCAAATTAAAACATTAATAACTTTTGCATACAAACTCCAAATTGGATGCTTTTTTATAAATTCATCTAAAATCATGCTATATCTGAATATGAAAAATATTTGGATTTTTTATTGTTGAAATTATTTTTCTATATTTAATTTGTTATCGACTCTTTTTGAATAGACGTCGATACCTCGAACGAAATCTACAACACTCCTCCATCCTGATACTCTGAGATACCATAGCAAGGCAAGCACCCCCTTTGACCATGTTGATCCTACTATTTTAATTATTATACTTATTTTTGTAAAATATATTATTCATGCGTGTATGTTTGCTTAAAATTGCTATATTTGGGGATAATTGTAGTTATATTCCTATTCAATATATGATCCTTCTTGAAATATTGGTATCCTTACTGTTGTAGCCAATAGGTTTTGATTTAGGCAATAGATGATATCGATTTGGGTATTTCGAGTGCAAATATCGCACAAATGCTTAGCCGGGATCTACATTTATTAAAATTTGAAAATGGATGAAATGTTGAATATGAATTTGGGAGATTTTTAAATGATGGTCCAGAGGAGTTTACCTCTGTTATTTTGTTTAAAAATAAAAATTAAAAACTTAGTTTGTGATGCGGGAGAGTTATATTATATTCTAAGAAGTGTGGGAGGTGTATCTCACAAGTAGATAAGAGGAGATCCTGGCTTGGATCATTAAGGACCAAACGCCAGCAAGTCCTATCTAAGACTAAGCGTACAACTATATGTGTTGGTATGGGACGACCTTAACTAATTAAGTCATTAAAAACTAGCCTTGCATGTTAGTAGGCCGTAGTAGTGCGAGTATGACCGGGTAGGCATGTTCGAAGTGGCTCCCTTCACCATGGTGTCGGGGACAAAGCTTGCCGACACAACACTGAATGCCTCACTGTAACATCCTAATTTTCTGAGTCCTAAAAATCTTTTAAATAGTTAGTAGGGAGAAAGTTCACCATTTGGTTTTTATTTGAAGTTAACTCAAAAGCTTAATATGGACTTTTAGTATCAAAACAATTTAATATAAATAGTCCAAACATGAATAATAGTCAAAACTATTTTATTTGGATTCTAGGTACTTGGATATATTTTCTAGAATTTTTCCGAGTTCATTTGCTATATTCTAAATTGCCTTTTGGATTTTCTAGTTTTTGTAAAATAGAAAACCTATTAATAATTTCAGAAATCCAAATGGGCTGGATTCCTTTTGGTTCGGCCCATTTTCCCTTCAGTTCGGCCCAATCCACCTAGCCTTTCTCTCCGCGTGGCCCAACACCTGTGCGCGCGTCCGCTCGGCCGCTAATGGGTGGGGCCCGCCTGTCGGATCTCCTTCTACCTCGTGTCGTCGTCTCCACGTGGACTTCACGTTCGTCTGCCATTGCTGGTCTTCGAGCTTCGTCCAACAACTGGATCTTTCCAACTAAACTCCTTTTAGAAAACGCATAGGATCTTATCTCTTATTGCCCCGCATCCAAATTCGGCTGAATCTCTTGTCGAATCGGCCTCTATCTCCTAAAACCCTGGACTCGATTTCGTGTTCATCTCGGACTCGATTTGGGGATTCCTTATCCTGTGCCACCCGAGCCCCTATAAATAGTCCCCGAGGATCACCTCTGCGCCCTCATCCCGAAACCCTAAGCCGCCGCCCTCCAAGAACCCGAGAGCTGCCGCATTTGCAGATCTAAGGTTTTCTCACTGCCACCATTTTCTTCAAATCCAGTCGTCGTTGTTGTTGCTCTGTGATCGTGGTCTGCCCTGCCGGGACCACCATCACAGTAGCTTCCTCCAGAACCCTTCCGCGTCATCAGAGCGCGCCAGAGCCTTCGTCCGACAACACTGGACTCTTCTCCGTCGCATCAACCTCACTACCGATCGTCTCCATCCACCTCGACCACACGAAGGTATACCCAGAGGTTCGCAATAGTCGTAGCTATCAACCAGTATCACTCACCACCAGCCGCCGGCGTAGCACCACTGTTCACCATTGCCGGTCTAACCCGAGCCGTCTCCATCGGTTGTCGTTCGACTACTGTTCATCTGAGTACTGTTCGTTTGAGTGCTGTTTGGTTGGGTGCTACTCGTCACTTCCGACTACTGTAGTCATAGATTGTTTCCTACTACTGTAGTCATGGACCGCTTTCGACTGCCGTGGTCGTAGCCACTGTCGATTACGTGTGGTCGTAGCCGCTGTCGATTACGTGTGGTTGTAGCCACTGCTAAAGTTTTGCTGTGGTCGAAGATTGTTGTGGTCGTAGATCTCGACTAAGTGGTCGTAGCCGATTCAAATCCAAACTTTTGAGAACCATATCTTTTGCAT
Organism: Ampelocalamus luodianensis; assembly: GCA_036346255.1. Lineage (NCBI taxonomy): Eukaryota > Viridiplantae > Streptophyta > Magnoliopsida > Poales > Poaceae > Ampelocalamus > Ampelocalamus luodianensis. Next base: position 17,778,810 of record CM070629.1, on the reverse strand, counting down.
CCAAACTCCGTTTGAGCCCATTCAAATTTATAAATCTATATAAATTCGAGATATATTTATTTGAGATTTTTATTTAATTTTCAAAGTTTGGTTCGCCTCTGTTATTTATTTGTTTTATTTATTTTCTTTGTTTGCGAGTAGACGTCGATACGTCGGGAACTTTTGGAGAAGAAGGAGTGCCACAAGATCAAGACCAGTACCTAGATCTATTCCAAGGTAAGTCATACCTTTGATCATATTGAATCCCAGTTTTCAAAACTATATTGTTTCAAATTAGTGCATTTACTTTAAGTAATTATTTAAATGCTTTTGGGTGTAGTTATCAATCCAATTTGTTATATCCACCTTGTTTATTGTTATGTCATGATCTTTTGTCACCCTAGATTGGTTCATTATTTAGTTGGCATTATTATAGCACCAACGTGGGTTGGTTAGATACAATTAGATTGCTTAGTCATGCTACGAGTCTTCATCTCATGTGAGTTGCAATTATAAACCTAACTACGTGATCATGGAACTAAGTGACAAAACTGTGTGTACTATGTGCTATTACTCGTTGATGGCATATGTTGCACTTAACAAACCAGGTGGGAAAAAGATTTGGACCGAGACATGTGGAACTGTGTGCTTTGGTGGAACTGTGTGAATGATAATAATAATCCATGTGGCATAGTTAGAAATTGGAAGTCTTGTCTTGGTTAATTAAGGACTTAACTTTGTGCGTCATTGAACCTAGCCTTACTGTACAACCACATGCTTGATGAGACGAGCATAACTTAGTAAGTTACGGAGTCTTGACATTGATTACTCAGGTTGTAGGTTAGGAACTCAGTGATGGGTGGAGGTGTGAACTACCAGGTAGTCGCATCGCGAGACGGTTCGCCACTTCCCTGTCCAACGGTGTGTGTGGTGCTAAACCTCTGTGTTTGGGTTGGTATTACGGGAAATCACACTGGGAGTGTCAATGTTTGAGATGAAGTTTCAGAAAAGTTTTGTTATGATTAGTGCTAGCTACACTGGTCGTATCGTGTGGGTAAAGTGTACAACCTCTGCAGAGTGCTAATCAATCTATTCGAATAGTCGTGCCCGCGGTAATGGACATGCTCGGGGATTTCACACGAGGGGTAGATTTTCATAAAACCTTGGGAAGGGACAGCTGTGTGATATGAGTCATAGGGCTGTGTGAATTAAATTGATCAGCTTTGTGTCCTTTGTGAAAACAACTGTTAAATTATTATTGTCTATTTGTTTTAAGTTGATTTCAACCTATTACTTGTATTCAATTGCAAACATTGCTTTTATGCAAAAGAACTACAGAAGTCATTTCCTTTGGAATAAGCCTACATCTAAATTGCATTCTATAGTATGTCTTGTGAGTACGGTTGTGTACTCATGCTTGCTGCAAACAAATCTACAGAAGAGGAGGAGTCATCGCCTGCTTTCGAGGAGGAGTTCGTTGAAGGTGTTGATCGTTAGGGTCGTGATCCCAGTCGGTTGCCTGTGGTGAATTGATGGGATTTCGCTGGAGTTTATTTTGTTCCGCTGCTGATTTCTTTATTGTTAGCCTTGCGTGGCTTAATAAGTGTAAACTCGACCATAAGGTCAAAACTATTATTTGTTATTCAAACTACTCGATTATACTGTTAATCGCTTGTGTGGATCGATATTCATCTATGTTGCCACTGTGTGCACTAGCGTGATCCTGGACTAGTGCAGAAGACACTGAGGGTCCAGAATTGTATTTTTGGGTCTCGACACTCACTGAGATGAGGGTATACCTGGGTGAAGTGAGGGTGTTCATTTGCATATTGTAATGTTGTGTGCGATGGTATCGACGGATACCGGACAAACTAGATAATTCGTATGTTGTTGGTAAAGTTATACTCCTCTACAGAGTGCAAATCTATTTAAATAGCAGTGCTCACAGTCATTAGCGTGCTTAGTGCAGTCTTAATGGGTATAGACTTGTTTTTTTTTTTTTGCAAAAATAGCTCTTGTTAGAAAAATGTGGGAATGGTTTTTGTTGTTGATATTTGAGAGTAGTGCCATATCTATGGCTGAAAGTAAGATGTTGATCGCAACCAAAGAGGGTTGTGATTCATTATTTATCAAGTATTTACTTGTTGTTCTTTATCTACTTAACTGCTCTTTAAATTCCCGTTATAAAATACTACGTATTGTTGTTGCAAATAAAATTTGCTTAATGATGAAAACAACTTGTAGCATAGAGTCTCCTCCCTTGTTAACCATACATATATATAAATTTTGTGATACACTACCAGTTTGTTAAGTATGCAATGTACTCAATCTTATTTAAATTGTTGCTCATAGTTTGATGATGAGCCTATGCTAGACAACACGTTCTTTGCACCCGGTATCGGAGGGTTCAGTGGCGGGTCTTGCTAGGACTTGTTTCTTGTCGGTTGCCTGAGGATTTAGATGGGCATACCGCTGGACTTTTGGACTTTATATATATTATGTTTCCGCTATTTAATTCACTACTTCTGATACTTATTATTTTATTTGGTCGGTCGTGTATTATACACTTGTGGTGTAATCGTTTAAGTTAAGTCCCGTATTTGTTTCATATTGTATATATATTGTGTATGGATCTGTATACCAATATTGTGGATGTGTGTACTAGCTACTGATCATGGGACCAGTATAGTACACACATGAGGGCTTCGGGTATTCCACGTCCAGGGTCCAACATTCGCGGTCGGCCTTTGCGTGGCAATAAAACCCGGCGTTGCGCTCTCATTCCTCCACACCAAAACAATTTTGCTCTGTGTAGAGAGGATCGAGTGAGCGAGAGTAGCGTGATCGTCTGAAATGAGTTCTGATTTCGCTGCCGATTATAGTGTGTTTAGCGATCGCTTTAGTAGAGTTAGTTTGACATCAAGTGAAGATCTTCGAGAGGAGGTAATTTTTCTCGTATGCAGTATGTTTTATTAACTGTGTAATTAGTGCTAAATTAATTAGGCATGATTAATTACTCATAGTTAGTTAGTCGTAATTATTTAGTCATAATTAATTAGTCATAGCTAATTAGTCATAATTTTTTTAATTGTAACTAAAATAGTCCTAATTAATTAGTCATGATGGACTAGTTAAATTAACTAGTCGTAATTAATTACTCATAGTTAGTTAGTCGTAATTAAAATAGTCGTAATTAATTAGTCGTAGTTAGTTAGTCCAAATTAATTAGACATAATTAATTAGTCATAATTAATTACTCGTAGTGAGCTTGTCCTAATTACTTAGTCATAGTTAGTTAGTCCAAATTTAATTAGTCATAGTTAGTTAGTCATAATTAATTTAGTCGTAATTAACTCACTGTAGTTTTTTTACTATGCACTTATTACTCCGAAGTCATTATTTTGTTTAGGTTAGGTAGTGTAGTTATTTGGGGGGGCTATGGAAATGTAGACTACATGGTGCCACAGGTTTATTACATTGTGTACAGTAAATTGGGCCGTTATGGCTGTAGGTAATTTGGAATATACAAGACTTGTGTTTTAGGGTGATGGTCTCATGAGGTAATGTGGAACATGCAAGATTTGATCATATTACAGTTTTTCATGCACCATATAGGTCAAGGGGTGTGGAGTCTCTCCAAAAGCACCTTCTATTACTTCCAACCTTTAACCTAGCTTTCTAGTGGTATAGGCATATGGCATGTAATTTTCTTCAACTTCACCACGCAAAACAGCAGAAGTCAAAAAGGACACTTCATTTTAGCTTTAGCTTCACCGCCGTAGGTGGCTTTGACTACTCTAGGGGCATGATCAAAGAATGGAAAAATGTCAGAGCTAAGAGCAAGCTTGGGGCTATCCTTAGCCTCGGAACCAAACCTTGGAGGAGGTGAGTCTAGGGACAATTTTCATGGGGTCGGAGCAAGTAGAGGGGTTGGGTCCAAGTAAATAAGCAATCCAAATATACCCACCTGTTAACTTTGAAGCTAGCGGTTGAGCATGGAGAGAGAGCAGTTGGGAAGAGAGAGGTGGAGGGGGTGTTGGTGTGAGGGATTTTTTTAATCCAGAATGGGACCTACTAAACATGTGCTAAACCATTGAAGGAGAATTCGAAAACTTAGCTTCTGCCTACGTGGCAGTGATGTGTATATTTTATACTCCTCCCATATTGCACATGCTCTAATAAGCAAGGTAAAATCCAACCATTTCGGAGGGGCTTCAACTTTTCCTAGGTACAAGCCAAAACAGGAGCCCTCTCCGCTCAAGAACAAAGGTTCCATTATACCAAAATGAAGCCTACCTTGGCACTAGGGGTGGATATCGAGCCAAGTAGTCGTTTTACCAAGCTTTTCACGAAATTGACACAATTCAATTTAATATCATTTTATTTATAGTTTGGAAGTATTTTTAGAACCGAGCTAACGAGCCGAGCTAGAGTGAAATCCAATTTCATTCAAAATTAACTTATTTCAATGTTTAACTAAATAACGAGTCTAATTGAAACAATTTTGAACCGAGCCAACGAGCCCCACTAACGAGCTTTTTTTCCACCCCTACTTGGCACGCTATCTTCTCCTATGTGTTTCCTCTCAAGGCAACAATGACTGATGAGACAAATAGCTAGCGAGGAGTAAAAGTAGCAATAGCAAATGCAAACTTCTTCTCTCCATGGCTATAAAATCCCATCCTCTCCTTATTTCTTCACCATACAACTCAAGCAACAATTTTCCTACTCTATCTAGCCTCTATCGTTCATTCTCTCGATATGTTTAGCAAGAAGAAGAAAAAGACAACAGGGGGGCCAAGGCGCAAGCAAGCACGCCACTTTAGCCCCTGGCTCTCCTCCCAGGTAGGACGATGCTCACAATGATCTTCGTCAACTCTCTCTGGGCATGGGAGACTAGGCATGGATGACCATCATATGGATGGTACAAAGGGCTACGAGGACACCACCTTCTCGCCCCTGGTCCCAGAGTCACACGACGGGATCAGAGGATCATTATCAACCCTACCATCCACCGGCATGACCAAGAGGATCAACATTGTAGACGGGCAAAGGCAGATAATTGTAGTATGTAATTGTTGCAAACATGAATTGATTGCAAGGTCGGGTAGAGGGACATGACATCTAAACCGGCACTACAGAGTGTGCCTGCAAAAGCTGGGACAAACCTAAGAAGGAGGTGTGCAGACGCAGCTGAAGTTTTTGGCCAATGGCACTATAAGTAGAAGAACCACGAGATGTGATATTATAGCGATCTACAAAAGAGAGCTAGCTGCATTGAAAGTAAAATTCCTAAAAGTTAACTTTTCTTTTACTTTAACTTTTGATATTTGGACTTTCTCTCACCAAATAACTTGCTACCTTAGTGTTGTTGCCCATTACTTAGATGAACAATACAACATAAACAAGAGAGTCATAGGGTTTAGGTTAATGGATGACGCACACACCGGAGAGGACATCGTCGAACGCATACTTGAGGTAATTTAGGATTTTAAAATAGATAATGAGGTTCTTTCTGTCACTCTTGATAATGCTTCGGCGAATACGATGGCCACGCAGTTTCTCACCCTCAACTGCAGTCGTATATACGTGGATATGTTCTCCGCCAGCGATGCATATGTCACATTATCAACCTCATTGTCCAAGATGGTATGGAGGTAATTGGTGGATATCTGAACATTATCCGCGACACTATTTGTTTCATCTCAAGTAACCCCCAAGTGGCTGCTAGGTTCGCAGAGTATTGTAGGGCTAACAATATTACAACAAGAAATTTTGATCTTGGCATGAAGGTGAGGTAGAACTCAATATACATCATGATAAATAAGTTAAAAGGGTATAAAAATATTATAACTATCTTTGTCAATGCTAATGCTCAAAAGGATTATTTCATACTTACCGATTCAGATTGGGCCATTGTTAATCGTTTTCAAGATTTTTTATACTCTTTCTACGAAACAACTAACAAGTTATCCGGTGTTTACTACCCTACCTCATGCTTAGTGATCGATTATATTTGGCCAATTACGTAGTCATTTGCTACATATAGACATGATGCACTTTTAGGCCCTATTGTTGCACCGATAGAGGTAAAATTTCTCAAATATTTTGGTTCTATATCACATCTCTATTATTTTCCTACCATTTTTTATCCATGCAAGAAGTTGGACGGATTGACAACAGCTATGGAGGGAATATGTGTAGCATCCCACAAAATTCTGAACATTTGAAACTGCTTAAAAATATAGGATTTAAAAAAAACTTTTGTTTTGCTTCGGCAATGTTCGAATTTCAGGGTTGTTATTTGAAACCTCGACCTCAAAAATATGGTCTGGGCCGAAAGCCACCTGGCCCAGCCTGACTTCTACTTTTCCTTCTGGCCCAGCTGCCTGCCTCCTCCTGTGTCCTGCGTCACGACACCCTCGGTTGCACCACTGGCACTACGTCGACCTGCCCCTATGCCCATCACAACTCCCACGCCCATGTTGTTGCCTGCTCCTACGCGCCAGCTGCATCACGCACCAGCACGTGCGTTATGCCGCTGCCTTGTGCACTGCATCGCACTCACCGCCGCCACTGGGGCCATGATGCCTAGCAGCACCCACGCTGCTAGTTGTCATCAGCCCCAGCTCCTCCTTTTCCCCTAGGGCCCACGTGCTTGCCCCTCTCTTCCTCCCTCCTCCCTTTGTTTTTCCCTGGCACCTCCACACGCCGCTCGCCTACCCCGTCGCCTTTGCCCGTCAATGCTAGCACACCAATGCCCTAGCGCCATGCCATGCCACTGGAGCCATGTCACTTCGTCACCATGTGTAAGGACTCGGTATTAACACCCCCAAATCCTCTATGCAAAACTGAACTAGTCTCATGATCCGTGGCTAGCTCACACAGTAAACAAATATGGTATCAACCACTATCACGAAACTTTATTAATAAACAACAGAGTTAATTACAAGAAATGCTTATGAGCCAACAACAAAGAACACAACGGAAGGCGAAGCAAGGAGCAGTAGTGCCTAGCTAATCTACCACAGGCAATCGATTGGGGTAGCGGCCTAGTCATCGAGGTCTTCAGCAGTTGCACAGTCCTTCTCCTCTGAACAATATTTTATTAAGCAAGAGTGAGCACAAACAACCATGCCCCGCAAGTTACACGCAATAACAGAATTATAATGCATGCTGGGGTATATCAAAGGAAGGCATATATGGTTGAATTTTGCATAAAGCAATGTTTCTTTCCAAATACTTGTATTAAGTTCCAAAGTAGATATTCCATAACAAAAATTCATTTTCTAAATTCTCAAGTTTTATAGTCAGATAACATTCATCAACGAGTGGTGAAGGATACCCTCCTATCACAAGGCTACCCACCCAAATTTTTCGATTGGATAGAAATCCAAAACCATTTGATGAAGTCTTTTGAAAACAAAAACCAAAATCTAACTGAGAGTGGCTTTTCTAGCATGTTAATGACCGTGGACAAGGCTATTCGAATAGTTATACACTTTGCAGAGTTGTACAGCTTTACCCACATGGCACGACTTCTCTAGTTTGTTTGGCATTCGCCGATACCACCGCTCACTACCTTAGGTAAGCAGTCTAGAGCACGTGACAAGGCCTTTACAAAGCGTCATTCCACCGCAGTCCCGCCTCGCTAAGGTTTCGCCTCCTTTGGATAGAGATCCACCAGATTTAGGCACCCTCTTGCGCTAAGTGGGAATACATAAAAGTAGGTTGTAAAGACATCCACACAACCGGATGACACAACCACGGTGAAACGTTGCCAATTAGTTAGCTAGGTCCTACCCACTCAGGACATGTGGTAGTACGATGCGGCTTAGCAAGATGCGGCTCGAAGACCGGTCTTTAATGGACTTGGGACACTTCCGATAGAACCTTGAGCCTCAATAATAGAAATGAATTGATCCCGTGCATAAATATGCACCCATCCAAACATCCATTTCGCCTAAGTCCAAACAAATTTTCATTTTATTTTAGTTTTTCAAAGCATTTGTAAGCTTCCATGACAAACTAATGTCATGGATACCATTTTAGACAACATTTGATCTTTCGGTTGTAAATTCCCCAAATCAAGATTTTTGGGTCCAAGCTTTGACTAAGCATAGTTTTCCAACATGTTCTAGTCATACTAACATATTAACCAGAGTTTTATCTAGGGTGACAAGGTGTGAGGGATTCAATGTCTAAGAATTGCCAAGTGTGAGATCGGTATTTCAACCATCCGACAATCCAAAAGTCACGACCAGGACCTCGACTAGATCCACGACCAGATCCACAACTGGATCCACGACTAGATTCCACGACCAGATCCACGACTAGATTCCACGACTGGATCCACGACTAGATTCCATGACCAGATCTACGACTAGATCCACTACTAGATTACACGACCAGATCTACGACTAGATCGGCGACCAGATTCCATGACTAGATCCACAACCAGATCCACGACTAGATTCCATGACTGGATTCCACAACTAGATCCACGACTAGATCCACGACCAGATTCATGACTAGATTCCACGACTGGATCCATGACTAGATCCACGGCAAGATCCACGACCAGATCCACGACTAGATTCCACGACCAGATCTATGACTAGATTCCATGACTGGATCCACGGCCAGATCCATGCCTAGATTCCATGACTGGATCCACAACCAGATCCATGACTAGATCCATCTCTAAAATCCGATATCAACAATCCGATCTTCGTAATGATCTATTCTACTAATCCAGCAAAATATACTTGTGTAAATCAACAAAGATATACTTCTAAAATCCAACATCCATCAATCGGGTATTGCTATAATCCAACGATATTCTTAATAATCAAACTTCCAATAGGAATGCATTCTTACAATTCAATCCTTTCAATTTCTAACCCCTAAATACATCACAATCGGAACGATTCCCCAAACTGCCTAACTTAACAACAAATGGCTATACAAGTGGAATTGGGAATAACTATAAAGCTTAAAACAAGAATTTAAATTTCTTGAAAATAGATTTTAAAATAGATTTTAAGTAATTTAAAATATTGGGATTCGATATGATTAAAGGTGTAACTTGCCTTGCTTAATTTAGTTGTTGTTCTTAAGCGGCATCGAAATCCGACTTTACAAAGTCGTTGAACACTACACGTGAAAACAAGCTAAATTCATATAAAATCCAAATAAAATTCAAATGAATACCAAATTAAAAAAAAAATTGGTTCTGAGAGGAAGATATTGAACTAAGATGAATTAGAAATTTGAGACACTTGAGTCAGAGCTCGAATGAAGGAGAACAGGCTCTCGGATGTTTGAAAATACAGGGTCGGAAGGAGGTTCGACTGGTAGGAAGGATGTTTGGCTACTGGTGGTCGAAAGGACTACCTGGTCGGGAGGAGATTCGACTACAGGTGGTTGGAAGAACTACCTAGTCAGGAGGAGGTTTACCTACCTGGTTGAAAGAGGTTTGACTGGTTGGAAGGAGGTTGACTACCTGGTCAAAAGAGGTTCGACTGGTAGGAAGGAGGTTGACTACCTGGTCGAAAGAGGTTTGACTGGTAGGAAAGACAGAGAAGGATTCGACTGCTCGACGGGGTCGAGAGAAGGAAGAAGGATTCGACTACTCGACGCGGTCGACAGAAGAAAGAAGGATTCAATTGCTCGACGTGGTCAACGGAAGGAGAAGGATTCGACTACTTGATGGGGTCAAAAGAAGAAGAAGAGCAGTCGAAAGAAGAAAAAGGATTCGACTACTCGACGTTGTCGAAAGACAAAAGAAGGACTTGACTGCTCGACGCGGTCGAAAGAAGGAAGAAGGACTCAACTACTCGACGGGGTCGAAAGAAGAAGAAGAGCGGCCGTAAGAAGAAAAGGATTCGACTGCTCGACGCTATCAAAAGAAGGAAGAAGGACTCGACTGCTCGACGCGGTCGAAAGAAGGCTCGATGCGATCGATGGAAGGAAGAAGGACTCGACTGCTCGACGCGGTCGAAGGAAGGAAGGGCTCGAATGCTCGACACAGTCGAAAGAAAGAAGAACAGGGCATGGAGAAATTCACCAGGACTTAAAGAGAGGCCAAAGGAGGTCGACGGACTGCGAACGACGGTGAGGAGGTGGAAGACGGTGTGGCGCTCTGGTGAACTCTTTGGCAGTGAGGAAACTCGCATTCGAAGGTGAAGGAGGACGGCGACGAAGGGGTCAGCCGGGACTGACGGAGAAAAGGAAACGCGACGGCTCCTGCGAAACAAAACTGAAATTGAGCGAGGGGATTTCGAGCACTCATGCCAAAATGAAACCCGGCGATGCCTGGAGATGACCAATGTGCGCAAGAGCAAACGAGCTACTAGGATGTCATTAGATAAGAAAAGGAGGTCGAAGTTGTTCGGTGGATGGCTGGTGACAAAGACCGGAGGCGACGAGGAGGTGCGCACCAAGTAGTCCGCGATCTTGAGAAGCTAACGATAGAGACCATGTTAGCGGGGAAGCTTGACGGTGGCGCCAGAGGCGGTCGGAGATGGCACGGACGAAGCTCAAAGAACGGCGAAACCAGGGAGAGAGGAAGAGTTGAGGAAAAAGCAAGAGGAGGGCGAGGGCTCCCTGGTGCTCCATTTATGGAGAAAGGAGGGGGTCCGGGCGACAATATAGAGCGGCAAGAGTAGGTGTGGGAGGGGATGGGGGCAGGTGGGGAGGAGACAAGAGGGGGACACGGGCGCGACGGAGGCAACGACATTAAATGTGCACATTGTTGAGGAGAAAAAGGGAGGAAAGAAAAGTTAAGTAGGGGATGACAGGTGGGGCTAGTCTAAACTGAGAGGGTGATCTAAATCAAAAGGGTTGTGCGGATCGGTGCACGAAGAAAGGAACATGCCGACGGATACTTGGAACAAACAGAGAAATGAAAATAGGTTTTTAGAAAATATTAAATAAAGTCCAAAAATTCTAGAAAAATACACGAAATTCCTTGAATTGATTTGAACTTAATAAGATTATTTAGAAATTAAAGCTGCCTTTACTTTTGTAAATAAACTATTTTTAATTTTTGGGAAAAGGGAAAACCCCCTTTTTAAAAACTAGAAAATCCAAGAAAATACTTAGCATTTTCTTTTTAGCTTTAAACCCAATAAAACCCAATAAACTCAAAAAAATTTCTTTTTGGATTTTTAAAACTTAGGAACTCAAGAAAAGCAATAAAACTCTTTTAGATTTTCAGAAAGTCAAGGAAACTCTTTTACAACTTAGAAAAAGCGATAAAATAATAACTTTACTGATTTTGAAATAGTAACAGAACTTTGGGATGTTACACCATGCCGTCGCCACCGTGCCGCTCCTCTGTTCTCCCATTGTTGTCCCTATCACACACGTCGCCCTGCCGCGCCGCTGGAGCCATGCCGCCCCATCACCTCGTTGCCTAATCACCCATGCCTCGCGCCTGGTACACACCTGCCCCCATCGCATCATTGCCACTGTGCCCTGTCACCGCACAACACTGCCTCGCGCCTTGCCTCCCTCGTTAAAGCCATGCCCCAGCTTCCCCTCCCCCATCTCTTGCTCCCATTCCATCTTGATCCCAACCGCAACAAGCTCCCCTGTTTTGGGCCACCGCACTCCACCCTACTCCCGGGACCGCCCCGACGAGCTCTGGCCACCACCATCATGGCCGCTCGAGCCTCGATTGCCCCTTTCCTTGCCTCTCCTACTCCATCTTCCTCCTCCCCTAATTCGATCCAAACTCAAGTTGCACCGCGTCCGTGCCGACTACCGCACCCATGTCGTTGTTCCCAGCAATACGACGAACTCCATCCACGGCCGACCATGTCATGTTGTGTTCCCAACTGCCCCGATCGAAACCCCTTAACCGATTTTGGGATTCCTCCACCGGAGAGTTGCGCGCCTTCCTTCTTCTCCAACTCTGGCCGAAAGCACCTCTGCCACCATCATCCCTTGTCCAGTGAGCCATCCTCAAATCCCTCCCTCCTGGAGCACCTACACACCCTCCCCTTTCTTCCCCTACCACTCACCCCAGCTCTCTCTTCCTGCAGTGCCGCCACCGCCGTGGGCTCCCGTCGTCGAACCACCTCGGTTCATCCTCGCCACCGTCCACCACCCCAGTGGGTTTCCCTCGCCTTCCTCTTGCTCAAGTGCACCCCTTCTTCTCTCATCTTCCCTTCCAGCGTCACCACCATGGGATCCATGCCGCCATTGTCGTCGGGTGCAGCCATGCTGCTGTTGTGGCCCACCTTCATCGATGCGAGGAACACCCCCGAGGTCGCCTCCCCTTGTGCACTCCATTTTGGCCAGCCTTAGCCATCGCCGCCGTCCCCATCGCTGGCGACGAGCACCACCCAAGACGCCCTGGCTCCCCTGCTCTGTGCTTTATCCCCCTCTGTCTCTCTGGCAATGACAGGTGGGCCCCTATCTCTCTGGGTCCCTCTCTTGGTGTATGAATGTATGTATGACAGTGGGCCCGTTTGACTAGGTTAATAGCGAGTTAGCACGTTACAAGTTAGTTAAATAGTGAGTGGTGAGTATCTGTAACTAGAAATTGCATGGAGTTAACTAGTAGTTAGTACCTTAGACTTTAACTTGGAATGTAGTAGTTAGTACCTTAGTTTTTAACTTGGAATGTAGGAATGGTAGTAAGTTTTGTTATAACATAACTCTCAATATTCCTGTTTATATACACACCCACGCATCCATGTTCGAATAATCAGTAAGCCCATAGCCGATAGGTAATACCTTTTCAAAGTAGTTTAGGGTAGTGCTCTACATAACAGTTGTGTCCCACATGAGCATATGCTAAGTAGGCTAAACCATAAGGTTGCACCTTGATAGGAGATAATCACATAAAGAACATCTAGGCGATCACTTAACCCTAGGGCATCAACAATGGCTAAGTTGAGGTGTAGCTCATTAAACTAGCATAGTCGATGGAACTGTGATTTGACAGGTATGCCTCACGCTTAACTAGGTTTTGCGGTCGTGTCGAAGATACCAGTGACTTGGGAAGTGACTGGTAATCATAATGACATAAGCTCACATATACTTAGGACATAGAATAAGCAAGGGAATAAAAGTATATGTATATGCATGTATGCCAAGTGGCATATGGATCATGCTAGTGGTAGTGATAAAGGTGATAGGGCTAATCGCTAAACAAGGATTAGGTAAGAGCCCTAGGTCTTGTATTGTAGTAATCTGCTTAACAAGGAGTAGTTGTTAGCAGATGTTATAGCTAAGAATCAACCTAGTATGATAGGTTTGGTTAGTATATGTCAAGCTGCGTAGGTAGTAAGACTAAGTATAGATCATCGCAAGGATGGACCCAAACTCGTAGACACACTTGATCAAGTTATAAGGCTGGAGTCTAGCCAACGCTTGGAAGTTCCAACTGAAGCTCATAGAATTTCCTTAATAGATATAAAATCATAAAAGGAATCATTAAGTGAACTAGTCCCATGTGTCGGTGAGACTTATGTCTACTCAAAGCGAACCCCACACTTATGCATAGGTCTCACCTGATATTCATAGAACTTCCTCGCTAAATAGGAAGTAATAACAAAAAAAAATCCTTAGATCAGTTAAGCGCCGCATGTGAGTACCACTGAGTTGTTCCCAAGTGGGTGATAGTAACCCAACCACCAAACAGCCTCATATAGGGTCCAGCTATCACCCATCACCATCCGCTCCTCGTGGAAACACGATCCATTATCCGAAAGCAGGTCAGAGAGTTCGACCTAACTGGGTGATCACTCCCGTCTAGGTAACTAATGAGGGATATTCCTATGAATATTCTCTCCCTTCCGTTGGAGTCCTAACTCCATGCACCAGTAGACTTCCTAAGAGCTCGATCCCTCTCGCCCTCAGTTTGGATCAAACGATTACCTAACCCTAAGTCTAACTATCAACCCAAAACCTCACCACTGGACCAAACGAATATAGTTTGGATCTATCTACTTTGGTCTGAAGTATTTTCTTCATTCCAACTATCACTAGATATACTTCATTCCGTCTGAAGTATTTCATTCATCAATTTCCTTTAGATATACTTGTCTCAAGTATTTTTTTATCAACTCTACTAAGTAGGTTTAGTTTCATTATAAATGTTTTGTTCTTTCAAGGTGCTATTAGCTATGTTTGCTTTCATTTGAAGTATTTTATTTGGTTTGACTGTCTTTGGATTTATTAGATTTCGTTTGGTTGCTTCCAGATGTTCTCGGGTTTAATCATATTCTACACGAATAGAATATGAAGCTATGATAGAACAACAGTCCAAGATAGAACAAGAACAAAACTATCTGAACATTGAGCAAGACAATTATCAGAACATTTAGTAAGGTGAGTCAACACTTTGATCATGTTGTACCTACTTTTGAAATACAATTATATTATTTTAAATTATGAAATTGTACTGCTATAATTTATACAAATATGTTGATTTGGCTCATAGTTAATACCTTAATGACAATTGTGTATAAACTTCCAATCCTTAAATTTGGACGCTATCCTTTATCACCCTAGACTAATGGTATACATACTAGTTACTAAGTTCGTACCTAAATGTCATATTTAGCCTTGCTTAGGTACATTGCTGTGCGGGCAATGATTCGCCCTGACATCATTTAAAACATGGAATTGGATTTGGGCAATCGAGGATTGGAGCATGGCTGGTATGTTGACTAGAAAAGTATTTCAAAACAAAAGAAAACCAAAAATAGATTTCGACTTGGGTGGCTGGAAAGAGTGGTGGATGCGTGAGTACGCCAAAATGGGTATGGGGAAGTACTAGCCCAAGTCAATAAAGGACTGAGTTCTTGTATGGCCTCTTATGTAAAAACAGTGCAACTACAAGTCTATAATAGGTACGAAGTGGCTAACTAATTTGTTCGCCTCATTACAATCTCACCATTGGTGGGTGTGCAGGTGGGTATGGGTAGGAGCCACTGAACTACACGGCACAGATAGAGACCTCCCGGGGACACAGCCCAAGGAGGTGATACCTAGCGATGTGGGGTTGCGTTAAGGTGGGATATTGTAAAGGCCTTATGATAATCAACTTAGTCGCACACATACAGAAGCGTGTCAATGATATTATAAGTTGATTATCGCTTGCGGTTAAAGTATGAGAACTCTGTAGAGTAAGAAAACTATCTAGATAGCTATGCCCACAGTCATGGGGCGGTGCCGAGAACTTGAATTAGCTTTTATTTTTATAAAACAATTTGTGGGTGGACTGAAAAGATGGGTTAGAACCCAGAGATTTGAGATGGCCTGGTTGAGAACCAATGAGAAGTATGAGATGTGATCCGAGAAAGAATATGAGCATTAGGTGGATGGAGCCACTCAATGGTATAGGAGGTTGGAACCTCTACTAGAATTTTTACAAGAAAACTCAACTTTGTTAAAAAAAAACTGTGTTAGTTAAAAATGCTAGGTCCCAGGATTTGCTACTACTTAATCTATTTCAATAAATGGCTTCATGCAAACAAAAGAACCACAAGCCACTCCTTTGATCAGCCTTGCATATTATATAACAGCACTCTGTGTGTTGGCTCACGACTACAGTTGTGTACTCATGCTCGCTCAATATATTTTTATTCAGTAAGCATAAAAGAAGACGACTATGTGGGCACTTGTGAGCATTTGCCAAGAGTGAAGATCAAGAAGGTCAAGAACTAGGTCATAGGCCCCAGTCGATTATCTGTGGGTATATTATGAGGGTTCCACGTGATATACTTTTATTCTGCTTCCGCTGCTATTTTTTGAAAGGTATTTGACCTGTCCGACCATTCTGCAAGTCAAAACCCATAAGGTATATTTATACTTTGTTTATAATTATGCAATAGCTTTACATATTCGTGACATGTGATTAATATTCCATGAAGGGTAAGGAATGCAATTATTTGTCATCTTAGTTGTTCAAAACCACAAGGTGGAATCCTAATGGAGAACTCAATCACTTCCTCACCCACAACTTTGCAGCCATCGATCCTACCATTTCAGACGAGAAGGTCAAGCTCCTCGAATGGTGGAGGGACAACCATCGTATATTTCTCGTGATGTGTCATTTCGCACGAGATGTCCTAGTCATTCCAGTGTTGACTATCTCTTCCGAGGTGACATTTAGCATGGTTAGGAGAATAATTGAAGGCTTTAACCGATCTCAATATCGAGTAGTCAACATGTATGCATGAATGCAGTTACTGTACTCTTTTCCTTACCAGAGGAACCCCACTCTAGGGTGTAAGGTTTTTAATGAGGAAGTAACAATGTATCTATAAAATATCAATAAAATTTTGTTTTTCTCCTTGTTGGACCGAAAAGACGACTAGAAGGGGGTGAATAGGAGCACTGTCTCTTTTTCACTTTGATCATATTCAACAAGATTTTCACTCCAATAGCTATGAGAGCTATGAAGGTCAATAAACAAGCATAGCGGAAGACTTGTATTGAATCCAATCAACTCCCCAAAGAAAATAGACCAAAAACACCAAAAACTCAAGACCGAAAGAGTTGAGCGGTCGGACCTCACACAGAGGGGCGGTCAGACTACTAGCATGAAGAACAGAGAAGTCGGCCCGAACGCAAGATCACAAATAGGTCTAACTTTTGATCTACAACTCTAGACTGCACGAAACTTGAAACAAACCTTCTCTAGGATGTCAAGAACCTATTTTAGCCAAAGTTCTGACCTTTTTCGGTTTGAGTGAAGGTTGCTTCACAACCGAGTCAAAACCAAAATGTGATCCAAAAACTTGCTCGTCGGTAAGAGATGATTAAGATGATCGTAGATGTATTCATACAAGTCACAGCAACTAAGATCCAGGCCAGAAATCAAAGGATAAAAAAAGTCCCAAAATTACAAAAGAGAGAGCAAGAACAAGAAGAGGCTCATCTTGAGAAATCTTGCTTAGATTGATTTCAGCTTGATGTTGGTTTACAGCGACTCCATCCTAGAGGACAAAAGCTCAACACTTGAGCACACAATCAATCCAACTCTCTAGAACCCTAACCTGTCCACTTTCCTAAAACCAAACTAGAGTTTCTCATGCCATGGTTGTAGAGTGCACAGACAGCACCCTCTTCTATTTATAGTGGAGGCTAGCTTCTATAGGAAGACATCTAAATAGGCACCCATTAAGTTCACACACAAACGGGTTTCACTTACGCACGTATTTGAAAGCAATCTTCATGAAACAATCCCATGTTTTGCCACGTGTAGGTTGATCAATGGCTCTTATCATGTCGGTAAGTCTCTCCCATCCGACTCCTACCGAAACCATCATGACACTTGCATCGACCCCTCTGCCACTTGATGCAACCCGTCGCACCGAACTGCTGCATCGCTTGATGTGACCTACCGCATCGAACTGCCGCGCCGCTTGATGTGACCCATCACATCGAACTACCGCGCCGCTTGATGTGACCCGTCACACCGAATTGCCGCGCCACTTGATGCAACCAGTCGCACCAAACTGTCCCGCTCGGTCATCATTGTCCATTTTGTGCCATGCTTGAGTCCAACCATCTCACATGGCATCCACGATCGTTCTGAACCTTGGTTCTCCTAACCAGGTCCCGATCCTCCTCATGGTTGACCATAGTTGACCACCAAGCCACCTGCACAAGAATAGACTAAGAAATCGATTCCGGGAACAAATTCTTCACAATTTGACCCACGTTAGTCAAAACACACATCAGCAACACATGCATCCATGACCATTGTCCACGACCACTGTCTGCGACCAATGTCCACGATCACGCAGTACTCAATGAACAGTACTCAGAGCAACAGCACTCGAAGCTACAGTACTCGATGAATAGTACTCATAGCTACAGCACTTGATGAATAGTACTCATAGCTTTCGACCACCCGTACAAAAAGCTACGACCACATCCAACTATGACCACGTGCGGTAATACCGCTCCTCAAATGCGATCATACCGATTTTACTGAACTTGCAGAAAACGAGTGATTTGATAAACCCTCAACACCGTTGCCAATTGTATTATCATCTTAAAATCATGAGCATATCTCCATGATATCCATACTCATAAATATTTAAGTTTCCATAATTTTACGTAATTACCTAATTTCATCATTCCCCTTTCTATTTCCCATTTCCCCCTCTTTTTCATTTCCCCCTCCTTTTCATTTTCCCTCCTCTCATTTCTTTTTCCCACTTCTCTCTCCTGCTTTCTTTCCCCAATTTCCCTTTTCCCATTTGCATCTACCGGTTCCTCGGTGGCGATGGGCAAGCGAGGGGCCACCGGCTAAGGTGGGCAAGCATGCGACGAGGACTGAGACAAGCAGCCAATGCAGTGGTGGCGAGCATAACCTGATGACGACCCGGCGTGCTGTGCTGGGTCTCGCCGGAGGCTCGTCGTGCAACCGTGCCGAAACCGACTCCTAGCACTCTGTCACACCTCCATGCTCCAGTCGATCCATGGTGGTGGACACAGAGAGAGTCAACGCTGATCAAAGGAAGACGAAGACTAATGCCCAACTGTCGGAGAGGGGCAAAGCTGCCAGTGGGACTGAGCATATGTGAGTTGTCCACGCGCTCAGCATAGGTGTGTGTGTGGAATGGGTGTTGGTGTCGAAGGGCCCACCCAGCAATGTAAATTATGGGGTGTTTAAAGTATGTACTGTGGTGGACGTGATAATTTTGGAAGAAAAGGATTGGCTACTTTCCCATCTCGGTTCTCTCTCGTCTCATCTCTATTCTTCATGATTGCCTCTACGTGATTTAGGCCAGTGTAATGCCTCCGATAGTGGGTGATTCTCATTAGCTATGAATGGGACGTTACAATTTGGTATCGGAGCTACCGATTCTGCCAAGAAATTTTATTTTGCTTGATTTGTAAAATCCCTGGAAAAGATTGGTGACCAAATTAGTCTCGTAATCCCAATCTCAAGTTGGATCAGCAAAGATCATCACCACGGCACTGAAGAAACCTTCACTGCAATCTCGCCAACTCATCATGGTGATTGAGGAGAACATCGGCCAGATTCAGATGACATTGAGTGAGATCCTGGCTTGTTCGATGGATAAGCAGAGAGACTCGATCGCTTGTCGACAGAGATGAAGAATCTGGGACAACAAGTGGGGATTCAACATGATAGTTTGGATGAAGTCAAATGCACTCACGTGGAGTTCTTACGCTAGTCATTTTCTCTGACACTGCCACAACCTCCACTACCACTGCGGCAACAACATCATCCACCGACGTTGAAGCTGCCCACTGATGTGGGTCATGTGACCACATTGGATCACCCTAGCGTACTCACAAATCATGGACTGCCTTTGCTTGTGCAGCCACATGAAGTTTCTTCTTCATATGGTGTGGTCACGACACCAACATCACCCACCGAACTGGGAGGATTCACCAAGCCATGGAAATAGGAGTTTCCCAAGTTTCTTGGCAAAAATCCTCGCTTATGGTTGGATCGGTGTCGCACGTACTTCGAGATGTATCGAGTTCCAGTGCTCCAGTGGGTGTCAACTGCAACGATGTACATGGATGGACACACTGCGCTTTGGTTGCAGGTGTACATGCAACATCATGTACTACTGGGATAGGATGCGTTTTGTCAGGCTATGGAGGAAGAGTTTCGGTCGGATGAGTATGATGCACAGATGAACAAGCTACTACAGCTCAAACAAACAAACACAATAGCAGAGTATCGGACATCATTTGAAGCCAGTATGTATCACCTGTTGTCTTTGGATGCAACACTCAACAAGTTTTTCATCACACAATTTGTGCTCAGCCTAAAATATGAAATACGAGGTGTGGTTCATTTACAAGCTCCCACTGGTGTCACCAGAGCAATGGTGCTATCAAGAATTCAGGAGGAGGAGTTAGAATCCAGTTGGCCACGCCACCAAACCACATCACTGCCCAGAGCAACAATTGCTTTACCGGCTACAGTACCGGGCACGACAAATGCAACAGTTTGTGCAGAGAACAAAAAACAGGGGAGCGACAAATTCTAGTGAGAACACTAATTGCATGACAACTAGCAAGCCAATGGCTTATGCTTTAAATGCGGAGATAAGTACAACAAGGAGCACATATGCAAGAAATCGATGCGGTTGTTAATGATCGAGGTTGGGGATTTCAGAGAGGTATTGTTGGATAACACCTTGCAGGTGATAGACCTAACAGAAACTCCAGCAGGGGAAGAATGTTTCAAACTTTTAGTACACGCGGTCACGAGGACAGGAAGTTGAGACCGTGCATCTCCGGGCATTGGATGGTAACCTGGTGATGCTAATATTAGTGGATTCTGGCAGCACACATAATTTTGTGGATCAGAAATTCCTCAATCGTACAAACCTCAAGACACAGTCAATTCCATTGGTTATAGTCAAAGTGGTAAATGGAGAGAAGTTATAGTGCGATCACATGGTCTCATCACTAAATTGGTGGATTCAAGGCACCACTTTTCGCACTGACATGAATTGCCACTGGGGTAACAAGACTTTGCCATTTTTGTATGAGGGAAAGCACATTTGTATTCAGGTTGTTCAGGCAAAGAGGCAATCGTCACTGACAGAGTTGTCTCCTGAACAATTGCAAAAATGGAGCACTGGCAATGAAATATGGTCAGTTATAGTGTTAGAGCAGCAGTCACTAGCAAATCATGATCACAATTCAGCCATGCCAATTGCAGTATAGTCACTACTACAACAGTGTATTGACATTTTCATGGAACCAAAGAATTTGCCACTACACCGACAGTACGATCATGCTATTACATTGGAATCGGACACACCACCGATGAATTCTCGTCTGTATCGCTATTCGCCAATGCAAAAAGATGAAATAGAATGACAAGTCACTGACATGTTGAATTCTGGGGTGATTACACTAAGTATAAGTCCATATGCCTCTCCCGTGCTGTTGGTCCAAAAGAAGGACACGACTTGGCGATTCTGCGTGGATTATCACCGCCACAACAAATGTACTGTAAAGAACAAATTTCCCCTGTCAATTATGGATGAGCTCCTAGATGAGTTAGCTGGCATGGAATTCTTCTCTAAGCTAGATCTTCACTCAGGTTACCATCAAATCCGAATGTGTGATAGCGATGAGGAGAAGACAGTGTTTAAAACACACCAAGGTTATTTCCAATTCAGAGTCATGCCATTCGGTATGACAAACGCTCCTGCGACATTTCAATGCCTGATGAACACCATTTTGTGCCTTACGTCCGCAATTTTATGATCGTGTTTCTAGATGACATATTGGTCTACAGTCGCAACTTGCAGGATCACCTCGAGCACCTGAGAACCGTACTGGAGGTATTACGTATGAATCAACTATTTGCCAAATTGTCCAAGTGTTCTTTTGCTAGAGATGGAATGGAGTATCTGGGACACAACATCTCTCAGGAAGGGGTATCCATTGACCAAGAAAAGACTAGTGCAATGGACAAATGGCCTCAACCAACCTCAATCATAGAGCTGCGTGGATTTCTTAGACTTACTGGATACCACCGAAAATTTGTTAAGAATTATGGTCTAATTGCCAGGCCATTAACTAACCTTCTGAAGAAGAAAAGCTTTGGATGGGATGAACAAGCAAATGCAACCTTCCTTAATCTAAAACAGGCAATGTTGAACACACCAGTGTTGGCTCTTCTAGATTCCAGTGTGCCATTTACAGTAGAAACGATGCTTGTGCCACGGTATTGGGCGTTTTGATGCAACAAGGCCACTCATTTGCTTATCTGAGTAAAGCTTGTCGAACCCGGGAATTGTGTTCCATACACTAGTCCAGGAATAGCTAGTGTACACAGTCAAACAAAAGTGATAACAAAATCATATCATGTATTTATTTAATATAAATCATAGTTTATTACAATTGGGCCCGAGGCCAAATAAAAGACACAACGGAAACAAAATTAATAAATAAATAGGCCACACAATTCGCCACAGGAAATCGTCTAGGGGCGTAGCCTAGTCATCCTGATCCTCACCGTATTGATAATAATCTTCACCTGAATAATTTATTCAGCGAGAGTGAGCGCAAACAACCATGCCCAGCAAGTTACACCCAATAACAGAATATAATGCATGCATGTTTAATCAAGTGAGGCTTATAGGGTTTATTTGCATAAAGTAGCATTTTTAGTTTTAAATACTCTTACTAAATTTAAGGCAAGTTTTAATCTATAACTAAAATTAGATTTTAAATTAATAGCTTTATAGTGGATATCCTCCAAAAATGAATGGTGAAGAATACCTTCCTATCACATAGCTAACCGCTCAATTTTACCACAAGGATTATCCATCCTAAAATCATTTTTATTTTAAAAACAAAACCAAATACTAACTTTGAGTGGTTTTGCTCAGCATGTCTATGACCGTGGACATGACTATTCAAATAGTTTATACTCTGTAGAGTGTGTACAATTTTACTCACAAGATACAATTTGCTTAACATGTTGTCCAATACACGCTTTCGTAGGCATGAGACTAAGTAATTATCATTAGGTTTTTACAATGTTCTACCCCAAAGTTATTATGCCCAGTAAGGTTTCACTTTCATTGTGCTAAACACCAGCTGGGAGCCCCCTCTTGCGTCAAGTGGAAATACTATCTAACCAACACCCACATAGCAACATGGCACATTTAACAGTGAGGTAACACAAATTATTAGGCCTAATATGTCCCATTCTAGATATGTGGTTGTCACATCCCCCAAGTTAATAAAAAGGATTATTGTGCATCTCATTATCATGCATCATGTTTTGAAACTTTTTCATTAAGTATTGCACTTGGAAAATCTCAAAACAAATATTAAACATACACTTTAATTTGAACTCCAAAAGAAAAAAAACTGAAACAAATGCTACTAAAGTTCCTTTGGAAATAGTTTATTCAAATACTATATTAATTATCATGAATTAATATAATTGTTCCCAAATTTTTGGGACTGGATTGAACACTAAGAAAATTCGAACACAATCTAAAGACCAACATTTTGTTTGAATTTAAATTATGCACTTTATATCATGAACAGTAGGGTTCACTAATTTTTATGGGTACTAGATTTCCCCAGGAGCCCCCATGAATTATTTCATGATTTTTGGGATTTTATATCTATTTTTAGCACCTGGTCAAAGTAGAGGAGGTAAATTAAATTCTCAGTCAAATTCTCAGACCTAACCATGCACTATTCATTGGGTTCGAGTCCAACTCGACGAGTAGGCTTGACCCAACCCTCTAGCTGCACCTCATGTAAACCCTCCGATTGGAGATCGATGGCCCAGATCGCGTGCCCTTTCCGCCCAGCCCGATCGTCCCGGTTAATCCGAGCCGTCCACTTGAGATCCAACGGTGGGCACCGCATCACTTAAACCCCGTCCGTGCGTGCGCGATGAGTCACTGCCACACTGGGCTCGCATGTCAGGGTCATCCCCTACCTCCCGCTGTGGGCTCAGAGAGCACGCGCCACGCGCCCATGTATCTCCGACGCGCTTAGAACGGCAACTCGACGTTGTCAATCCGCCGCTGCCGTTGGCCACTCCGGGGCGTTCCCTGCGTAACGCCGCCTCCATTGTCGTCACTTCCCGAGCATAATACCCCCTCGGCACCCCTCTTCTTCCCCACTTCTCCTCTGTTTGACCGAAGAGAGGGAAGCTCGTACCAGCTTCTCACTCGGGTAAGTTTCAACTGGGTGGTTCCTCTCTGCTCCGTGTTCATTACCGTCTCCATTTTACCTAATGCTAGCTCTCGGTTTCGCTTGTAGTGCTTGGACCATCTCTGTGTTTTCCTCAGCTCCAGAGCACGCACCCGAGGACCTTTCTGTGTGTTCTTCGTCTCCGGTAAGTTTTGTCCGAAACCTAGCGCGTCCTTTCGTGCCTTTAGGCTTAATATTAAAAACCCCTAACTCTATTTGGGTAATGCACGACAGGTGTTTGTGTATTTGAAGGTTGAACCTTTTCGGTCGAAGAACCAACTTTTTGCCTCCCACCTTGTTTCGGTATGGCTTATGTCGATTCTTTGCTATTGGAGCATCCTTATGGAATCTATGAGCTACCACTACCACTCATTTCTCTCCATTTTGCTCAGAGCTCACTCTTCACAATAAGCCGTGCCGCCGCCGCTGTCTTCTCCGACGCCAACAACGCTCCTGCCGTCTCCAAGCTTCTCCGGGCCTTCTCCTAGCTCAGGTAGTTTGCTTATAGCCTGTAGAACCTCAGGCACCCGCTTGAACACACTGCGGAGCTCTATTTTCCTGCATGCATTTTTGCCGTAAGAATGTCGCCGCTTAGCTCCAGCTAGCCGCAGGTGCAGGGCATCCCAGACCTCGCCACCACTACCCATAGTTGCGTAGTACTATTGTGGAGTCGTTCTAGGTCTTGGCCGGCTCTACTGTGGCACGAAGCATCGGCGAGCCGCCGGGCAAGGAGGTGCGCTGTTGTCGGAAGCCCCGATAACACTGTAGCGGGGCAGTTAAACATTAACCGCTGTCGGATTAGATTAAGCGATGATTAGAGTATAATTGTTGTCTTAGTGTCTCACTTACTGGTGGGACCACGCGCAAAACCCTGTGTGTTAGCCTCTCCGTTAAGTGGTTGTGTAATTTTAGAGTTTACGCTATCTGTTAAAGAAAACGTAAAGTATCAGTTGAAAGATCAAAAAATATATATATACATTTTCATAACTTGAAAGCGTCTTTCGAGAAATACGTTTTCGGCTGAGCTGGGTCAACGCTGACCGAGTCAAACCTAATCCCGGGATCCACTGGTCAGTGACCGCGGCTTGAGTAGCGCTCGGTGAGAAAAAGAGTAACTGCGTTATAAAATCCGAAAACGAATTATTTGTACACTATAAAACATGTATAACTTTGAAAATACATAACTAATTCATTTCAACTCCAAAATGAGTAAAGCCACTTCTGATAATTTTCATTTTTAATAAATCTTACATTAAAACTGGTTTCAAACATGTCTCTGTAACAGATAGCATTATTTTGGAAAATGAGCTATTAACTGCATTATTTTTACAAAAGAAAATCCTGATGACTTTAGAAATTCATAACTAAATCATGAAAACTCCAATTGACGCAAACTCAACTGTTTTGAACTTGTAATAATATTCTCTATTTACCTATGTAACCTTTTGTCCCACTACTATTCTACAAATTTTGACCAAGTAATTAAATTACATGAATTAAGACATATTATAAGCTGAAATTCAAACCACCATAACTTTCATATACTAAATCAAAATGAAATAATTTTTCCACCAAAATTCATCTAAAATCATGACTTAGCTACTGTAGAAAAATCATGTATTTTTAGCATCTTAATTTTTGGAGTATTTCTCGGTGTTTATATCGGTTTCTATTCTTTAGATTCCGAAGCGATTGATATTGATTCCTACGCTACTGAGAGTGAACAACTATTTTTCCAGCAAGGCAAGCATCCTTTGAACTTTCTTTTTGCATCATATTTGATCCCAGTTTTGTTAGGATAGTGCAATGATGATTGCTTGCATGCTATTTTGATATTGTCGCTATTTTTGTGATGTGTAGATTAGTTATGTCCTATTCATTGAGGTTATCCTTGAATTATTCCAGCACCACATGCTTAAGATAGGATGTGTGAATTTATATTATTCGGGTTTGCTTAGCCATGCAAGTCTAGAACCAGTAGCTGATTGGCGGGAATAACCCGACAATTATGGGATAAACACAACTTTCATTATATACTATTGTTTCAGATCTTTGTATCTGTTTTATGAGTTAAACTTTGTCATTTAAAATGAGCTTTTGGTCTGGACAAGTGTTGGTTAGTGATGGTGCTTCATGCACGAGATTTGGGAAAGTGGTGGACTTGTTTGGACAATTAAGGACCGAACTTTGGGTACCTGCGGTTCAAGCAACACTCGTGCTATCACACGCGGTATATGGGTGCCGTATGGTCAAGTAGGGGGGGTTTTGTTGTGTTAAGTCCCACGGTGGTGAAATTGTAAGGGCATAGAACCGAAAAATCCTATATTTTCCTTTTGGGCCGATAGGGCATAGAACCCATTAACGACTTATGTTTCCTAGGAGCCCTGGGTTGAGAGACTTAGCCCAATGGGATTTTCTTGCTAAAAAAACCATATCTTGATTTACTTGGCCGGCATACCATAGGAAGTATGCTATATTCGGAGGCATCTAGAGGCTTACGAGCTAATCAAGTCGTGTGGGTAAAGTAGTACACCCCTGCAGGGTATAAATCTATTCGAATAGCCGTGTCCCCGGTTATAGACGATCGCTTGAGTTTGTGGCTGCTTATTGTTAGACTTGGAAGTAAAATTGTGGGTAACTCGGTATTGTCATGAATGAGATGTCCATGCTTGTTGTTGTATCAAAGTGGACAGCCACTTTGCTATTTGTATGATTTATTTGTTATTTAATTCATTACTTGTTCACATGCTTTACTTCTACTTCAAATCTGATTTTGAAATGACACTTGAAAAACTAGTATATGTAGGTTGTACATTATTGCGTCTCTTTTGCAAAACTCAGCCAATATGAGCCATCTTTTGGAACAACCTTATGCATAACTAATTTTTATTTGTGTAAGACTTGCGAGTATTCTTTGGTACTCAGCCAGATGTTTGCTGGCTCTTACAGGTGAGGAAGATATCGAGCCCGACGAGCTTGTCAGTGTCGATTTAGGCGACACTGATGAGTAGTGCTATATTTTAACCCCAGTCGGTTGCCGATGGGTTATGGGGCATACCACTGCTGGCATTTTGGTTTACTTACTTGCTTCCACTGCTACTTTATGAACTTGTTTAATTTGGCCGGTCGGCCACTTGTATTAGTTGTAAACTTGGAACTATGATGTATGACTTTTGTACTATTTATGTATGAGCGTTGTATGGATGTGACCGACGTTGTATGAGAGTATGAATATATTGATTGCTGATCTTGGGAGCCAATATAAGACATGCTCGTTGTTCATGGCTTCCTATTTAACTCGCTAAGTGCAGTGCTTGACTTGTTGGAGAACCGACAATCATGTAGTGCTTGCAGAGGGGCGGCGCACATGATCGTCGGGGCTCTAGTTTTCAGTTAAGCCTCTCATGTAGACTGAGTTAAGTTGGAATCCATTTACCGGAGGTCCAGAGTTATGTCCTTAAGACTATGATTAGTCTCGGTCTTATGGAGATAACCCGGGGTCCCCACAGTGTTGGTACGGTGGAGCTTAGCAAGATGCGGCTCGAAGACCAGTCCTTAACTAACTAAAGCAACATTCCACAACCGTGGACTCGATCATAGAAATGAACCAATCCTATGCATCGACTTGCACCATACCAACATCCATTATGCCCAAGTCTAAACCATTTTAATTTATTTCACAAGTAAAAACATTTTCTAAATTTCCATGGTAAGACAATACCATAGACTCCATTTGAATCAAATTTGAATACTTTGGCTAAACTCCCCTAATTCAAGATTTTGATCTAGGCCTTGACTAAGCATATAATTTTTCCAAATCATTTTAACTATGGTGACCAGGGATATGACTATTTAACATCAATATTGGCTATACAAAGGAAATAGATTAACTACGAATTTAAAACATGAATTTAAAATAACTGAATAGAAATATGCATGCAATAATAACTTAAAACAGAATTAAATGATTTAAAATAATAGGATCAACATGGTCAAAGGTATAACTTGCCTTGCTCAAAGTCTTCTTCTTCAACTACATCAAATTCCCCGGATTCGTCGAAATCTATTCGTGAAAATAAGTCAAATTCAAATGAAATTTAAATTAACTCGAAATTAAGTAATTTTTGGTTTAATTGGTTAGATCTTGATTTTATATGAATTAAGAAATTTGAATCGTCGAAATCGGAGCTTGTATGAAGGAGAACGAGTCCCTGAAAGTTTAAATCTAAAGAAAATACCCTAAAAAAGAATTTCTGAAATTTCTGGTTTATTTTTCTAAAGAAAATTCAATTAATGATGCAAGCTGACGTCATCGCATGAATTTGATTTTCGGCCGGAATTGTTTTTCTACTGGAAATGCTTTTGCATCTATGACATGTGGGCCCCCTAGTCAAAGAATTGGTCCACAATTTGGTCAAAGTCCATGGGGGACTCAGTCCATGCTACAGTCCAGAAAAAAGGGGTGGTGCTAACGCCAATTGCCATGTAGGCATCCACGTGGGCACTGACTCAGCTCTAGGGCTTATATGGCGAGGACGTGGCTGCGACGTGGCTGAGCCACGTCAGCCCGGGATCGGCGGTGCTACGGCAACAACCTCGCCGACGCTATGTGCCACGGTGAGGCACGTGAGGGGTACCATCGTGATGAGTGTGACTCAGTGAACCTGATGCTCACCTTAGAAGCTAGCAGGCACGAGGTTTTGGCCGCTGGCGATGAGGTTTGGCGACGGCGTGAACTAGGGCTCCGATGAACTGGTGGTCTGGAGGTCCTCGGCTCGAGATGATGTGCACACGAGGTCGGCGATGAGGCAGCGGTGTTGAATATGCGGTCGACGTAGACAAAGGTCCTTGGACGACGCCGAAGAAGACGAAAGAAGGAGCGTCGGTGGTCGATGAAGAAACTTGAAATCCTGACGATTGAGAGGGAGAGAATGGAGGCGGTTTGGGGCGTTGGAATGAGCGGGAAAGGGTGGAGACGGGGCATGCTTAAATAGGGTCAGGGCGACACGAAATCGCCGTGATGCGCAAGAAGGTTGCGTGGTGATGTCGGCGGGTTTTTGGGGATTTAGGGCAAGAAAAGGAATGGGAAGTCTAGAGATGGGTGCGAGATTGGTTGGGGAGTCGATTGCACGCGAAATTAAGGGAATTTGATATGGATTGCACCAGATTTTGGAAGGTTTGAAGATGCGGCATTGGTGGACGGGGAAAGAACGAAAAATGAAAGCGCTGCGGGGAAGAAAGAAAGGATGACGAAGCTCACGTGGCGCGAGCAAGCCCACATGGAAGTGAGGCGAAGGGAGCGAAGGTGAGACAGGCTGAGATGGGCCAAACGGGCCACACGCGCGAGAAAAGAAGTCGGGCCGAGAGGGAGATTCGGCCCAAAGGAGATTTCTGGATTTTTAGTGATTTACTAATTTTGAATATTGAGTTAATTCATTTAGGCTTTAAAAAATAGCAAATAAAGTCCAAAAATTATAGAAAAATTCACAGAAATTCCCTGATTTATTTTGGTCTTAAATAAAATATTTTCAATTCATAATTGGTATTTAATTTTGGAAATAAATTATTTTGGCTTCAAAATAATTAGAGAAAAACTTTTAAAATTCCAGAAAAATCTAGGAAAATAATTATTTTTTATTTTTAACTAGAAATTGAAATTTGGGCTGTTACAAAGCTTTAGGCCCCCAAAATTAGAGATTGTTAATTTATGAAAAGGAATTCCTGGTTGTGATTATGGCAGCAGACAAGCGGGGATCATATCTACAGCGAGGTCCATTCTTGATCCTCACTGATCACAAAAGTTTGTGTACTTTGGAAGAACAACAGTTGGGCACTGAGTTGCAGCGTAAGGAAATGGCAAAGTTGGTAGGTTTGCGGTTCAAATTTCAGTACAAGCGGGGAGTGGACAACAGTGCAGCTGATGCTCTTTCGTGGGTCGGTCACCTCTTATAGTTGCAAGCAATTTCATTTTTGTCGCCCTCATTGGGTACAGGAGGTATTGAATTCTTATGAAATGGACCCTGATGCTCAAGCACTTCTCGCTTCACTGGCAATCATGAGTTTGGACAGTACATGATATACATTGGAACATGGACTGATCAAGTATAATGGCAGAATTTGGATTGGTACCAATTTAGCCCTACGCACGAAACTGATCAGTAATTTTCATGAAACTACAATTAGGGGTCATTTAGGCATGTTGGCAACATACCACCGCATGAAGAAGCTGTTCTATTGGCTTGGACTCAAAAGTGATGTAGAGGAATTTGTCAAACAATGCGAAATATGTCAGCAAACTAAACATGAACACACACAGCCAGTAGGTACTTTACAACCATAGCCCATTCCAGAGGGAGCTTGGCAAGATCTGACCATGGACTTTATAGAAGGGCTACCCAAATCAGAAACCTATTATGTGATTGTGGTCATTGTTGATCGTTTGACTAAGTACTCGCACTTTTTTGCCTCTAAGACATCCATTTATAGCATCTCAAGTGGCCAGGGTTTTCCTTGACAACATAGTGAAACTACATGGGATGCCGCATTCTATTGTGTCGGATCAGGACAAGGTGTTCACAAGTGCGTTCTGGTGAGAGCTATTTCAAGTGGTGGGAACTAAATTACACTACAACACAACTTATCAACCGCAGACTGATGGACAAACGAAACGCGTTAATCAGTGCTTGGAGATGTATCTGCGTTGTGCAGTTCATAATTATCCAAAGAAGTGGAGATCTTGGCTAGCAATGGCTGAATTCTTGTACAACTCCAACTTCCACTCCTCTTTGGGTTGCTCACCTTTCAAAGCTTTATATGGAGTAGAACCAAATTTTGGTGCTATGCCCAGTACCTCGGTGCAAACAACCACTGAAGCAAATGAAGTGGCTAAGGATGGACAACCTTATACTGAGATGCTCAAGACTCAACTGGCTCGAGCGATCGAGCGCAAAACTGAATGAAAATGCAGGCCGACAAACACCGTCAGGACCGACAATTTCAGGTTGGTGAACATGTGCTCCTGAAACTTCAGCCTTATGCTCAGCATTCCGTAGTCAATCGGCCGTTCCCAAAGCTGGATTTCAGGTATTTGTCCCATTTTTTGTGTTGGGACGGATAGGTGCAGTGGCATACAAACTCCAATTGCCATAAAACAACACAGTTCATCCGTCTTTCATATTTCATAGTTGAAGTTGTTTACTCCAAACTACTTGCTAGTGTCCAAAGAATTGGAAACGATCGTGGAATTAGCAGGAGGAACTCCGGAGTCGGTCAAAATTTTGGATCGAAAGTTGGTGAAGAAAGGAAGCTCCGCGATGCAACAGATCCTAGTGAAGTGGTCGACTCTGCCTACAGAATGCGCCACATGGGAAGATTACTCGGTGCTTCACAGTCGTTTTTCCTCATGCAGCGATCTGGAGTCCAGCTACGTCTTAAGGCGGTGCGAGTGTCACACCTCCATGCTCTAGTCGATCCATGGTGGTGGACATAGAGAGCGTCGACACTGATCTGAGGAGGATGAAGATGAAGGCCCAGCTGTCAGAGAGGGGCGAAGCTGCCAATGGGACCGAGCATATGTGAGCAGTCCGTGCGCTCAGCGTAGGTGTGTGTGTGGAATGGGTGTTGGTGCCGAAGAGCCCACCCAGCAGTGTAAGGCCCTATTTGGTAGAGCTCTAGGTTCTTTTTTTTAGATTTTGTTTCTGATTCTCTGATAATTCACTTCTCTGAGAATCTGGAGCTATCTCATGAAAGTGTTTGGCTAGTAGGTTGACTCCAAAAACCATACGAGAGAGGATTAGAGGTAAATAGACTATGTTACCCCTGGTTGTAATAATTTAATTGTATTTGTGTCTTACTCCTATGTATTTGTACACAAACTATAGAATCCCCCCAATTTGTTAAGACCATATGAATGTATATACGTTGTATTTGTATGCAATACCAGGTAACATTGCATTTACACTTCATGACAAATTACAACTGTTGGCAAATAACGAATTGATGCACAATCATTAATTGTGTACAAATAATGCAATGTTTAAGCGAATACTTTCGTAATGCAATGACTTCCATATGATCAATGCTGAGGTAACAATCATTCCCACCAAGAGAAACATTTTTAGCTACCCTTGTTGCAATAAACAATCAGCATATGTAAAAGCAGGGAAACCCCAACCTAGCTAACAAAAAACAGACTAAGTGATAAAACCCTATGCCCCTAAATATCATGACTTTATAATGTAATCTTTTAGAAACAAGGAACGTTTATAAGTAACAACTAGCTTCAAGGGTACAAAACAAAAGCCTTCTATAGGACATCACTCAAGAAAACATCCATAATTTCACATTAAACAGTAAACAAGAGCAGAAATTTCCCAATTCAGTTCCTACCGTACGAATCTTTAGAAAATAAAACCCAACAGCATCAGATCAATAACCAGAAAAGCCCCCCCCCAATCTTACGAGCGAGAAACTCCAAAACTACAAAAAAAAAAAAAATTTGCACCTTTCCCATCGAAACCCTATTGGAATCGCAAGGTAAATCCTAACCTTGAGACAAAGAACTAGACTGCTGCCAACCCACTGATTTGGGTGCAAAAGACTTTGATGAAAATACTTTTAAAAAAGAAACAAAATCAGGGGAGACAACGGGCGTCACCGAGGCTGATGATCTGGGTGAGCACTTAGCGGATCTGCATTGAGTGGATCGACTCCACCGTGTCACCGACGAACCCCATCTCGCTTGCCCCTCGGCTGCGAACTCTCGATCGGGGAGAGAGGAAAACAAAGCATGCGATGTCGCTAGAGAGGGGAATCAAGAGCCAAACATAAGAGGAATGAAGGGGTACGCGAGAGTGAGGCCACTCAGGATTGGGATGGGATGAGGCGTTGAGGGGTATATTAGTGGCAAAATGCAGGTAAATAAGTGTAGCTTCCAAGGGCAAACATGTTTCATGTGGGTTGGCTTCCTACGAGAATCCAGGGGAAGGTCGCTCCTCTTTGCTGGTTTATTTTTGAGACAACTCATCGCGAGAAGAAGAATCAGGTCGTTTTGAGAAGCTGGGTTTTTGGTACTTGTAAGATTGAGGAGGCCGATTAGAGGTGGTGAATAGGTGTTTTTTTTTTGAAAAAAAAGGCTAAAACCTTTTCTAATGCGGAAGCTAATAACAATTCAGTTTTGCACAATTAAAGTCTAAATCAACTAGTCTTTACTAAGTGCACCAACAATATAAGACTATTGATAATTAAAGCAATCATACAAATACAAATAAGCAATTTAATTATAGGAATATAAATTGCAATAATGTAAAGCACAAGAGAACAAACCACAATGTCACAACGATGTTTTTACCGTGGTGTTCGGAGACTTGCCAGTCTCCCATAATCCACGTTAAGGTAAGCCCAACCACGTTGGACCGACTCCACAAATTAAGCCAACACCTCCGAGATAAGTCCAACCACTTAGTCCGGTTCCAAAACGAACCAACACCTTGATCCACTCGGGGTTGCTCTTCCTCTACTCCGGAGATGGCGAGCACCAAGCCACTCACAACCGCCGGGCCTTCTCACAAACTTTTCTGAGAAGATCACCGGACTATGATGCCTCTACGCCGTCCAGGTGTCGGCAAACACCAAGAGTAATAAGCCAAAGACTCTCACTTGAACGAATCAAGTGTCTAACCTCAATGGATACACAATCTACTACCTAATGCAACACATGCACTAGGATTTACCTTTCAAAACTCACTAAGTGCAACACATGCATAAAAGAGTATAAAGGGCTTGCTCTTAGCTCAAGAGAATAGAATGGGGCTCAACAACTTCAACAGCCTCACTCACAACCGACCAAGGTGGGTATTTATAGTCCGCACACAAAAACTAGTTGTTGGGGGAAAGTTCTGAGAAAAAACAGCACGGGCGATAGTACCACCGTTCATCGACCGGTACTACCGTACCCAGCTCAACGGTCAGAATCAGCAGCAAAAAGCGCTCTGAACTAGCCATTGCAAAAGCGGCGCGATACTACCGCCAACGAATACGCAGTAGTTCCATTCTTCGATAATTCCGCTCAAAGAGCCCTTGTACTACTGTACTGTCAAGAGAGCAAACACGCTCAAATGGTCTCTTTGTAAATACGTACCGCACAAAGATTCGAAACTTCCGGTGTGCGGTAGTTCCGCTCAAGGACCGCGGTCATACCGCTCCACATAGGGGCAAGCTAATCCAGAAAAACACCTTCTCTGGAGAAAACATACCGCTCGACAAAATCGGTACTACCACCATGACCATGCGGTAGTACCGCTGATCACATGCGGTCATACCGCTCGGTCCTCGAACAGGTCTACGACTAGGTCTACGTCCACTGTTCTCGAACAGGTCTACAACCACTGTTCTACGACCAGTGTCCACGACCACGCAGGTCTACGACCAATGTCCACGACCACACAAGTCTACGACCATTGTTCACGAACAGGTCTACGACCACTGCTCTACGACCAGTGTCCACGACCACGCAGGTCTACGATCACTGTTCACGGACAGGTCTACGATCACTATTCTACGGCCAGTGTCCAGGACCATGCAGGTCTACGACCACTGTTCACAACAGGTTTATGACCACTGTTCTACGACCAATGTCCACGACCACGCAGGTCTACGACCACTCAGGTCTTCAACCACTGTCTACGACCACTCAGGTCTTCGACCACTGTCTACGATCAGTGTCTTCGACCACTGTTTACGACCAGTGTTTTCGACCACTATTCATGACCAGTGTCTACGACCACTATCTACGAATAGGTCTACGACTAGGTCCGGTCAAACCGCTCAGCAGCCTGCGGTCATACCGCCAGAGACTGAAAACTAGGTAATTTGCATTCCGCTTCAACTCAATTTGTAAAATACATTTGCCAATTGATACGCGATGCAAACAAGGGATAAATGTGAGATTCTCAACAGGCTGCAAAACACATTTGCCAACTTTTAGAATCACATCACAAGGAAAAGGGTACATGGACCAAAATCATTTACAAAACACATTGACAAACTCAAGTCGCATGCTACAAGGATTAAACATAAGCCTCAACTATTTGCAAAATATATTCGCAAATATTAGCAACATGCTAACGAGAGCTAGAGCAAGCACAACGAGCTATCAACACATGATAAACTCAAGCTACTAGTCAAGACCCCTCTTAATAGTACGACAACCTATACTAGCAATCTGGTCTTTCAACCAAATACCAAGACCGGTAAAAGACTAGAAACACATCCTTAGCCCTAACTAGTCATACATTTGCCTTGAACATCTTCTTGAAGCTTGATGACGCACATCTTCACTTCAAGTCCGGATTTTTGACTTGAATATCATCTACACATGATGACATCTTTCATTTGCCATCCATCAGCACATGATGAGCCTTCTCTTGACTTGATGATCAACTTGTGATCATCTCCTCTTCTCAAACATTATCAACACATGATGATTTTCTTTTATTCGAGATCTTGATGTGCATCAACATATGATGCATCCTTTACTCCAAGCTCTTGACTTGATGACGATTAACTCATGATGTCATCTAAAGTCTTTATTACCCTGGAATATAACCTATTTATTCAACTCATGGAAAAAGTTAGTCCCACAATATGATTGTCATTAATTATCACAACATACCATTAACTCATAATGGTGGGATAAGATACTTCAACCTTTCATTCTTTGGTAATTGATGATAACCATCATAATTGCAAATAATTGAATGTAAAGAATGAGTATATATGAACTACCTAATTTTTATATACTCAGGGATATGTTTCAAAGTAAAGATCGTTAATATATGTGGATGAAGAAATATGGATCAATACTAATGAAACCACAAAACATAGAGTGAACTCCCCATAAATGTGTGCATACACGAATGTGTAAAGAAAACATATGCACATATTTAAGTTAGACTTTTTGGTAGAATTCAACTTATATTTTGGATCTGAGGAATGTAACAAGATAGGAATATGATGTCGAATGCACACCTATTTGATTTTCACCTTCATATTCGATTGAGACTAAACAACAGGTATAACACTAGAAGTGTTAGTCTCTCAAATAGATTTATCATTAATAACCAAAATACTTTATCAACTCATAATGACGGGTCTAGATTATTCAGTACTTCTCCACAATATCCAAACGAGAAGCTAGGAGTATGAGCTGTACCAAACAGAACCTAAGTTATGGGGTGTTTAAAGTATGTACTGCGGTGGACGTGATGATTATGGAAGAAAAGAAGTAGCTACTTTCCCATCTCGGTTCTCTCTCTCGTCTCATCTCTGTCCTTCATGATTGCCTCTATGTGATTTAGGCCAATTTAATGCCTCCGATCGTGGGTGATTCTCATTAGAGCATCTACAATGATTTGTTTCTTAGCTTGTTACTAAGAGGAGAGAGAATACTCAATCTAATAAATATAAATAAACTTTTCAATGGATTATTTCTTGAGTTTCCATCTAAGACTTTAATTATTACAAGTATGCTTAGATAGTGGGATCCACAAAATGAGTTTTTAAGTAACAAATAAGTCTCCAACAGAATATTTTATTGTTTCTTGTGTTTTAGTATCAACAACTTGTTTGTTTTTTCATCTAGTAACAAATTCACCTTCTCTCTTCATCATCTTTTCTCTACATCACCTAAATTGATATGTTATCTCTTAGTAACAAATTGATATGCTTGAGATTGTAGACGTTGTTAGCTACAATCGGAGGTTACCCAAACTGTCCACGCACGCACTTGCGCACGTACGCAGCAGGCACCACGCGACGGATCGAGTCCATAAAATCCCGGCTGTCCAATCCACAGGAATGCCCGGATCCTAGCCGTCCGTCCATGAGACCCCGGAACTTTCCACGATCCCAACAGTTAAAACCTTCGCTCCCCTCTCTCTCTTTCTCTCTCCTCCACCTCCCCACCACCTCGCGATCTCCACCTTCCCCAACCCCCGCAACCCACTCCCAGCTGGGACCCACATCGCCGCCGGCGACCCCCGGCGACCCATCCCCCGCCGCGCCACCGCGTACTACCGGCCATGACGACCTCGCCGCCCGCAGAGGTAAGCGCACGCGGGGGGCCGAGCCCCCCTCAGCCTCCGCTCCCCTTGCCTCCTCGCGCGGGCCCTGGCCTCCGAATCGGGCCGCGATGCGGGCGGCATCGCGGGCTCCGGATGGCGCGGGCTCCGTTGCCCTAGGTCTTTGGGTTGGTTCCTGGGTCGGGGTTCTCGTGTGGTGTATGGGGCTGGGCGTGCCCGCGTGGGCGTACGGTATTCTAGGGTTTGGGGTTTTGGTCGCTTTCGTGGGGTTTGGTGGGATGGATCTGATATGTTCCCCTCTCGTGATTTTTGCGCAGCAGCCGCAGCAACAGCAGGAGGAAGAGGAGGTGCTCGTGCCGCACCAGGAGCTGCCCAACGGAGCGCAGCCAATGGAAGGTTCGATTTGGTCATCTCGCCTCGCGATTAGTTCATATGCTTGTGTGTCACGGCTTATTAGTTAGTCTTATTGCTGTTGTATTTGAAGTTATCATGGTTATGTGTAGTTTTTTTTTCTATTAGATAACTTACACATCAGTGCTTCTTTCAGCTAGAAAATTATTGCTTTACTTGCAACATACTTTCCTTGCCTTTGATAGGGTTATAGGTAATTTGGTATGTATATGTTGTGTTGAGGTTCCTCGGGGAGTTTAGTTGTGTTAACACTATGATAGTCTGCGCACGTGTTATATTTTTATGTCAATGTGGTTCTATAATAATTGAGGGTTTCCTGTAGTTGTGTTTTTGTGTGCAATCACGACTGAAAACTTCTCTGATTGCTTTGTTGAGTAACTCGAGTTGCATTTTCTGTCACTTTATGCAGTAGGTTAGTGAGTGCATTCGATAGTGCCCTTTGTTTGTGCTTTGAACTAAACAGTTTTGGGCCTTTATGCAGCATCTAGTTAAAACTGCTCCGTTTTTTATTGTTGCTTTTGTTGTGTGATTAAGCATGTGAGGTTAGGGGTATTCATGTTGACTCTGTATTGTCACTCCAGTTGTGCCTGCTGAGCCAGCTGCTACTGTGGAAAACCAGCAGATAGAGGATCCACCGATCTCTAGATTTACTTGGACCATTGAGAACCTATCAAGAGTGAGCACGAAGAAGCTCTACTCCGAAATTTTTGTGGTCGGAGGCTACAAATGGTAAGTGCCTACTTCTTTTCTCCTCTGAATTAGCATATTTGGTTAACTCTGCGCTTATTCAAGGAGTTTTGGTTCGGTGTTTGATGGTTCCCTTTCTGTTTTGCAGGCGAATTTTGATTTTCCCAAGGGGAAATAATGTTGAATTCTTGTCGATGTATTTGGATGTGGCCGATTCAGCAGTCTTGCCCTATGGGTGGGCTAGATATGCACAGTTCAGCCTCTCTGTGGTTAATCAAATTCACAATAAGTTTACAATAAGAAAAGGTGCATATTTTATTATGCCCTTCTTTGTTTAATCTATTAGCTGACAAAAAATGGACCTGATATCTAATCTATAGCTATAATGGTCTCATTGAATTGAAAGGTGACTGAATTGAAATTCTTGCAGAAACACAACATCAATTCTCTGCTCGAGAAAGTGATTGGGGTTTCACTTCATTTATGCCTTTGAGTGAACTCTACAACCCCAGTAGAGGTTATCTTGTAAATGATACTTGTATAGTGGAAGCGGAGGTTGCTGTGTGTAAGGTTGTTGATTATTGGAGTTATGACTCTAAAAAGGAAACTGGTTATGTTGGTCTTAAAAATCAAGGTGCCACTTGCTATATGAATTCTCTTCTTCAGACTCTCTATCACATTCCGTATTTCAGAAAGGTACTAACTACAAATTCACAGATCATTTGCATTTTGTTTAAGCCTATTTGAATGGTGCTAACTATATATATTGTTTGCCAGGCTGTTTATCATATGCCCACTACTGAGAATGATATGCCCTCAGGAAGCATTCCATTAGCTCTTCAAAGTCTCTTTTATAAGTTGCAGTATAATGACAGCAGCGTCTCTACAAAGGAGCTCACAAAGTCTTTTGGGTGGGACATGCATGATTCATTTATGCAACATGATGTCCAAGAACTAAATAGAGTTCTTTCTGAGAAGTTGGAAGATAAGATGAAGGTTTGACATCTGTAAGGTCTTTCCTTTAATATCCTCCGGTGTTGTTTATTGGATCGTGTAGCTCTGACTGAATTATGATTGTACAATGTTGATTCAAGGGAACTGTTGTGGAGGGCACAATACAACAATTATTTGAAGGGCATCACATGAACTATATCGAGTGTATCAATGTGCATTTCAAATCAACAAGAAAGGAATCCTTTTATGGCAAGTGATGGTGTTATTGACACATGGATAACAAATTTTAAACCTGTCCCCTTGTTTGATCTAATTGTGGTATATTCCAATGCAGATCTGCAGCTTGATGTCAAAGGTTGTCAGGATGTCTATGCTTCATTTGATAAGTATGTCGAGGTGGAGCGCCTGGAAGGTGATAACAAGTATCATGCAGAAGAACATGGCCTGCAGGTTAGTTTTCTGGAGCTTGTGGTAGCTCAACACATTTTACCGATGGATCACATGAACCCTTTCACAATATCTCTCTCTTTCTCTCGTGCGCGCATGTGCACACCTATGTGCCATGTTACACTTAACCCTGAAATAATTACGCTAGGGCCAGTGAAAAACCGTAGACCAAACCTAGCTAAGTTTGCCTTTGGTTTAATTAGCAACGAAATTAGAATCTTAATTAAATTGTTGAGCTAAGAACAGACATGGTCTCAAAGCAACTCAGGGAACACTGCTCAGCTTAATAGCACAAATCATTCAAATTCTATTAAATTATGGTCAGACATTAAACGACAGGATGCGTCTCAGGCATAACATGGAAGATTTGAAATGCAATATTGCCACTATTGGTAAATAGTCTCTAGGGAATTTTCAGATTCAAAACAATAATGTGAGTATTGGTTAGAAGTTATTTATTAGATTTCTTGGGTAATACGACCAGTGCTGTTAAAAGTAGGTCTTGTTGAGTTGAGGTGGGTTACCATGTTACACCCTCTCTGAATTTGGAATCCTTGAACTAAAT
Source organism: Ampelocalamus luodianensis (assembly GCA_036346255.1). NCBI lineage: Eukaryota > Viridiplantae > Streptophyta > Magnoliopsida > Poales > Poaceae > Ampelocalamus > Ampelocalamus luodianensis. Next base: position 17,738,985 of record CM070629.1, on the reverse strand, counting down.
CCAAAAAAGTCCCCTCACACTGCACCCACCGCACAACCGCACCCAAAGTTGATTTGGACCAGACTAGTCCAACCGTGGAGATAAAATAAGTTGCGGTAACCAGTTATGGCTCATGACATGTGTATATATCTGACAATACATGGGCTTCTTAATCAGGTATCCTTTGTTTTTTCAGGATGCAAAGAAAGGTGTTCTTTTCATTGACTTCCCTCCTGTTCTGCAACTTCAGCTAAAGCGTTTTGAATATGATTTCATGCGTGACACAATGGTGAAGGTTTGTATCGGTACCATCCACTAAGAAGTTTTCATTCTTCCTCCATTATCACATTTTTTGGTATTACAAAGATGACAGTTCTGTGGTAGAGGAAAAAGTTGCCCTGATAGGTTTTGTACATTTTGGAAACCTTTCAATAGATGACCATTAGGATACTAGCATTTTTAGCTTTAAAGGATGCCTGGCTTCACTTCAATGTACACCAAAATGTAGCATTACATTTTTGCTTGTGTGCACATGGGCATTGAATATATCTCTTGTGTTCTGGTCTAGTCTCTTTGGTTCTAAAATTCTTTTGGTATCTATTGCAATCCATTGGACTAAAAACTATTTGTTCGGAAGTTATTATGGATGGTAATTTTTTATTCCAAGATACTGGATATGGTTATGTTCAACTGTGACATTGATTGGGCCAAACATAGGCAGCCTTAGAAATCCCTATTTCCGTGAATGCAATACACTATTATCTGGATGATATTGTTGACGTTCTTTAATAACACTGATATCTTCTAGAGTTCTAGGATATTGGATAAAATTGTGTTCATTGATGTTGACTGAGAACTTTGTGAACAAAATACTAACAGATGCATTGGGCTAATACATTTAAGTGTTCACATTAGCCAAATGTTGGAATAATGTCTAACAAGTCTCTTTAATTCGATGCTTTTTTGTGTTTTTTAATATATTTGTATTGCAGTTATGATATACTTGTTATATATGTATATAGCTTAGGGTGTTACTTTGCATATTGACTCACCATGTACATGATATATTGGTCTTTATGGCCAATTGGAATAGATCAAGTGTTCATTCCAACATGGTATAGGAGCAGAGGAGTTTTTTTGGATCTATTTCTGGTGACACCTCTTTACCTTGTATGTGTTGCAAGCTTAGCAAGCAGTTATAGCTCCCCTATCCCTCTAGTGATTCTATCTTGGCTAGTCCTTTTGATCTTGTTCACTCCGACGTTTGGGGTCCTGCTCCCTTCGTTTTGAAAGGGCGTCATCGATATTATGCGATCTTTATTGATGATTATTCTCGTCATACTTGGATCTACTTCATGTTCTCTCGTAGTCAGGTTCTCTCTATTTACCAAAGGTTTGCCAGTTGCCACCATGGTTCGCACTCAGTTTGATTTGGCCATTCGTGTTTTTTGTGCTGATTTTGCTGGCGAGTACCTATCTGTTGCTTTGCGTCGTTTTCTCGTTGAGCTGGGTACTCTTCCCCAATACTCTTGTCCTGGTGCTCACGCTCAGAACAGTCTCCGAGCATAAGCATCATCACTTGCTTGAGACAGCTCGCGCTCTCATGCTTGCCTCTTCTGTTCCATCTCACTTCTGGGTTGAGGCTGGGCGTCTCTACCAGTGTTCACCTAGGCGCTAGGCGGAAGGCGGGCAGAGGGTGGCCGCCTAGCGCCTAGCCCGCCTAGGCGGTTGAACAGAGCAGTTGCGAGCAGTCTGCAGAGAAGAAGAAAATAGAAAGAAAAATGAAAAGAGAAACCTGGTTTCCAACCCAACCGAGTCCAGCGGGCTCTCAAGCGGCCCAACAGGCCAACACCAAGTTCGCTCGCTCGCGGCCGCAACTCTCTCGTGGCTGCAGTGACTCAACCGCAACGCTGCCCTTATCCTCTCTCAGCCACGCAGCTCTCTCCCTCACTCGCAACTCTCTCGCGGCTCTCTCGCCTCCGCCGCTCGCTTTCCCTCTCACCTTTGCCACATAGATCCGCTGCCTCCAGCAGCCTCACATGCCGTTGGCGCCGTGGAGCCGGGGAGGAGGCGGCGCGCGGAGGGGATTCGCGGAGAAGGAGCCTCGCGATGGGGAACCGCGAGGAGGACTGGAGGAGGCGCCGAGGAGGGGGCGGCGCGCAACAACAGTAGAGCAAGAGTAGGGCGCAAGGCACAAGGTGAGAGCTCACTGACCTTTCTTTAGTTCCTCCTCGTGCACCTCCAGCCCACCTCGGCCGCCAGAGCCGCTCGCCTCGCGCGCGCTCGTGTCCGCTTGGACCGCTCGCGACGGCTAGGCACACGGCCCGCCTAGGGCGCCGATTGGCAGTGAATCGCGGCGGGGGACCTTCGCCCAGCGCCTAGGCGCCTGCCTAGGGGAACACTGGTCTCTACAGGTGGGCTCTCGAGTACAGTCACCTTCGTTGTTTCGTCTGTGCTTGCTTCGTCCTTCTTCCACCTCGTGAGTGCACTAAGCTGACTGCTTAGTTCGTTGAGTATGTTTTTCTTGACTATAGTCTTGAGCATAAGAGTAGGCCTGCTAATGGGATGAAACCCAACCCAAACCCACCCCAACCCACTTCAATGTAGTATATCAGCCCAACCCAGACCAACCCACTCTTCCACCTCCAAAACCCAGCCCAACCCAACCCATATGCAACTCCAACCCAACCCAACCCAACCCAAACCAATTCCTCAATATGGGTTCAACCCATTTCTCACCCATTTCCAACCCATCCCATCCATCCAGCCCAAGTTGTTGTATCAGGTTCATGCCGTCCCAATCCAGTTGCTCCCGCCGCAGGATCCGGTCCAGCCTCTCGCTACCCTGCCGCGACACGATGTATCAGGTTCATGCCGTCCCTCACCACCGTCACCAGGCAGCACTCGGCGATCGCATAGTAGGCGACCTACTCGTAGAACTGCAACGACCGGTCGATGAGGACGATGGGCTCATACTCCGACATGCCATACTTGCGGTTGATCCTCTCCACGGTGGAGTAGGTCTCCAGCTGCACTTCCTGCACGTCCTTGCCGCGCCCCCTCGCCGAGTTGGCGATCTGCACTAGCACCACCTTGCCCCGCCACTTGGGGTGCTGGTCCAAAGACCGCCCATGGCCAAGCAGTTGAGGCCGATCCTTGAAGATGACAGAGACCCACTAAACTTCGTAGAAGAAGTTCGAGTTCGAAGCTTTTCATATGCGCTACAGTATTTCTTCAGAAGAAGTTCAGTGAAAACCAACAGAGCTAAATATGCTAAGGACATTCAGAATAGACTACATGCGGAACCAAACAGAAAACTGAAGACTAAGCAAAGTGCAGAATGCGAAGCCTAAGCAAAGTGCAAAATGACATTAAACTAATAGAAGATGTCCATGTTGTCCACGCCGAGCAGCACGGTCTTGCCCCTGAACCTTCAGCTGCCGGCGACGAGGACAGTGACCCTGGTCTCGGTCTCTAGGAGGCTCATGACTTGCCTAAGCTGGTCCATGTGGATGCCGACGGGAAGGATCTTGATGTTGACGGTGCGGTCGTTGTACTCGATGGCGATGTATCCTCTTGGACTCGTGGCGAGGTCGAGGATGCGCCGCACAAGGAGAGAAGTGGCACGCGTAGTCAAAGCGTGGAAGCCGACGAGGTCGGCGCTGAGCGGCCCGAGTAGCTCGTCTCTGACGGCAGCGTTGTAGATCTCTCGAGGAGGAAGGGGCTGGAGGAAGAAGCCGAGCCCGACGCAGCTTGAAGCGGCGGAGGTAGGTGGGGAGCGAGATGAGGCGGTAGTCATGGACCCATGGAGCGAACCCTGTTGCAACACCCATGGGTTCAACCCGTTCTCAACCCGAATTTCTCAACCCACCCCACCCCAACCCAACCCTTACTATGAGGAAACCCAACCCGACCCAACCCATTAGATCTTCCAACTCGTTGTTACCCATCCAAAGCCAACCCAATCAAGAACCCAACCCGTTTGAACCCAACCCATTATCACCCCTACATAAGAGTTATCGCTGCTACAACCCTGTTGCTTGCCGAATGAGGATCTCTCGGGACATCACCTTCGATGAGTCCTGGCCTTACTATCCTCGTCCCTCTACTGTCAGCTCAGATTATCTTGTTGAGTCGATCTCCTTTTTGACTTCTCCTGACACTCAGATTTTCACTTCTGTTTCGCTTCCCTCTCCTCCGGCTCCACCTGTTCCCTCTCCTCCGGAGTTTCCTTCCATCTCCTTTGTTAAGATTCCATCTTTTCTCCTACACTACTTTCACCGTCCTTGGCTTACTCCAATTGAGCCTCTGTCTTTGCTGGGTCCTGTTCTTAGTTCTTCTCTGTCCTTGCTGGGTCTTACTCCATCTTCTCCTCCAAGATACGATCTTCGTGATCGGCGCAACGACTTCGCAGTCACTAGTCTTTCTGAGCCTATAACCTACCGTGAGGCTGCTGCTCACCCTGAGTGGCAGCTCACGATGTTTGAGGAGATTGCTGTTTTGGAGCGTACTAGCATTTGGGATCTTGTGCCCTTACTTGCACACCACTCATAACACGTGCAATTGGGTGTACAAGATCAAGACCCGCTCGGATGATTCCCTTGAACATTACAAGGCTCGTCTTGTGGCGTGCGATTTTCAACAAGAGTATGGTCGTGACTACGATAAGACCTTCGCTCCTGTCGTCTACATGGCCACTATTCGCACACTCCTTGCTGTGGCCTCTGTTCGACAATGGCCTCTCACTCAGCTGGACGTCAAGTATGCCTTTCTCAATGGCGAGTTGCGTGAGGAGGTCTACATGTAACCGCCCCCTGGGTATTCTGTCCCTGATGATATGGTTTGTCGCCTTCGCCTCTCTCTCTTTGGGTTACAAGCCCCTCGTGTTTGGTTTGACCGATTCTCCTCTGTTGTCACTACTGCCGGTTTCTCCGCCAGTGATCACGATCCTGCCCTCTTTGTACACACCTCTCCTTGCGGTTGGACGTTCCTCCTTCTCTATGTGGATGATATGATTATTACTGAAGATGACTCTCAATATATTGCCTTTGTGAAGGAGCGTCTGAATGAGCAGTTCTTGATGTTTGATTTGGGTCCTCTTCGTTACTTCCTTGGGATTGAGATCACTTCTATGCCTGAGGGCTACTACCTCTTCCGGAAGAAGTACACATTCAGGATATCATTGCTCGCCCTTGTCTCACTGATCAGCGCATGGTGAATACTCCTATGGAGCTTGGTGTTCAGCTGCGGCTTACTGATGGTGAGCCTCTTGAGGACCCCCACTAGCTACCACCATCTTGTCGGGAGCCTCGTCTATCTTGGGACCACTCGACCTGACATTTCTCACCCAGTTCACATCTTGAGTCAGTTTGTCTCTGCTCCCACTCAGCTCCACTATAGTCACCTCTGTGTTCTGCGATATCTTTGTGGTACCAACGCTTATCGCATTTTCTTTCCTCGCTCCAATTCTATGCAACTTTAGGCGTACTCTGATGCGACTTGGGCTAGCGATCATTTTGATCGCCGATCTCGTTCTTGATGAATAAGTCTCTGTACTGTGGTCTTTGTGGGGTGGGCACATGGTTCTTGTGCAGCATCTTGGACTAGCTTTAGGAGTGGTTGTACAACATCTTAGCATCTTAGAGGACAGCATCTAGGACAGCATCTTAGCATCTTAGACTAGCATCTTGGCATATGCTTGGCTGTTTAGCCAGCCTATAAATATGTATCCCCAACCCCTCAGGTGGGTATGGCATTGTGTGAGAAATAAACCAAGAAAAATTTGCCCCATCTCCAAGTGTCATCCTCTCCATGAGAGTAAGGATCTTGCTATCACCAAGAGCAAGAGTCCAGCGTGTAACAAGTGGTATCAGAGCCAAGAGGTCTTGAGTTCAAGACCCGGCTGGCGCAATTAAAAAAATAATTGCAGCCCATTTCTATTCCACGTCTTAGGCCTGAGGAAGCCTACATGTGAGGGGGAGTGTTGAAGTATAAGTGAATTGCCGTCTTTCCTCATCGCCTAAGCTTTTGGGTGAACTGTTGGTGCATGCAACTCAATATGGTATCGAGCTATACTATCCTCGTAGCTCGAGCATCTCCTCGCTCATCTCCTTCTCCGCCGCAGTTACTTCTCACGGTAGTAGCAGCAGCAGCCTCGGTATCCCACGCCACTCTCTCTCGGAGACGGCAAGCAGCTGCTCGTCGGCGCCCTCTCCACCCAACACTTCAGCGCGCCATGTCCGCAGGCGCCTCGGCCTTCGGCCGCCGAGCACTCGCGTCGCAGACGGCCGAGCCGCGCGGCAGAGCAGCCAAGAGCGAAGCGGCGGCAGAGACGCAGCGGCGGCGGGCGCCGAGGCGGTAGCATGAGCGGGCAGCGGCCTGCGAGGTGAAGCGGCGCGGCGGCAGATGCGGCGCGTGCGCAATAAATGAGGTCGAGGTTCATATGGCAGCATAAAGCAGCCCATCTCGCTGATGATACGGCGACGCGGACTTTGAGGCCTGGAGAGGAGGCAAGCATGAGGCGAAGTGCAGATGGGCGCCGCAAGACGCCCACGACGCGCGGCGGCAGCGGCAGCGGACGCGGCGATGCTCTGGAGGAGGCACGCGACGGCGGCGTGCACAGACGGTCGACGCGAGAGCGCGGCCTTTCACAGCGACGCGCTTTCTCCTGCTCGGCATCGGTCACTACGAGTACCAGTATCGTCGGGACGCCGGCCGGCGGCGGGTGGCCTACCTCACCAAGACCAACTACGCCGAGCGGCCGCGCGATGAGGTAAAGCTCGGTGCGGATATGCGGGATGCACCCGACGGCGACGTCGACTACAACCAGATCGACGGCGCCGGATGCTCTCGCCGCAGCCCCGCCTGCGAGATGCGCTTCGCCATAAACAAGCGATCGCCAAAGAGGCTTGGGACGCCATCGCCGCGACGACGGCAGCCGACCGCGCCGCAAGTCCACACCGCAGCACTTCGACGAGTGGGAGAACTCGCCTTCAAGCGGTGAGGACGTTGATGACTTTGCTCTCCGCCTCAACACCTGCTGCGTAAGATGGTGCGCCGGGCGACGACACCTACAAAAGCGAGAGAGTCGCCGAGAAGCTCTTTTCTTTGCGCCCACGAGAAGTACAAGCGGATGGCTCGCCGATCCGGGGCTCTGCGCTGACCTCTCACGATGACGATCGAGGAGGCGCGGTCGCCTCAAGGTCGCTGATGGCGATGAGCCACGCGTCTCTCGACCCGTCACCATTGGCGGAAGCTCCTCCTCACTCGGGAGCGGTGGTCACCGGCCAAGGTGACAGAAGAAGGGAGCCTTCTTCCACGACGAAGCGCGCACGCGTGTAGCGCGCGCAAGCGCAAGCAAAGACGCCGAGCATGGCGCGAGGACGGTCGAGGGTCATGACCGCGGGCGCCAGCATGCGGCGCGGCGGCAAGCCAAAGCCGCAGACGAGACGACTCTTGCCACAATCGCGCAAGCTTGATCATTGGGCCAAGGATTGTCGATACCACGACGCGCCAAGCCCACGCCGCGCAGCGAGGAGGAGGAGCGATCGGCTCGTTCATTGCTCACGCGAGCATCGAACTACCTCGGCGGCAGACGGCCAGAACGCCTCTCCTCCACCTTGCGAGCCAAAGCACACGCCTCCTGGCGATACGCCCCGCAACAACAAGACCGACGGGTGGTGCTCGACACCGCCGCCACCCACCACATGACCGGGCGGCGGAGTTCTTCTCCGAGCTTGACTCAGCGCTCGAGGATCCGCTGTTTGGGACGCCCGCGTGGAAATCAAGGCGCCGGCCCGTCATCTTCTCCACCGTGTCCGCGAGCACAAGTCGCCACCGGCGCCTACTACATCCCGCATCTGCGAGACTCCATCATCGACTTGGGACGGTGGACGAGAACGGCCGCGTGTCGAGATCGAGCACGGTGCCGCGGATTTGGGATCTTCGCCACCGCTTCTTCTGCCAAGGTAACCAGAGGCGCAAATCGACTCTACATCCTTCACGCAGTGGCACAACCCTCTGTCTCGCCGCTCGTCGGGACGACGAGGCGTGGCGATGGCACGAGCGTTTGGGCACCTTCACTTCGAGGCCCCGGCGGCTCGGTGCTGAGATGGTGCGAGGCCCGCCGTGCCTTGACCATGTAGAGCGATTCTGCGGCGTCTGCGTGTTGACGGCGCAGGCGACTCTTTCCCGCAGGCGAAGTTTCGAGCCAAGGAGAGGCTCGAGCTCGCAGCACGAGACTTGTGTGGCGGTGACACCGCCACACCGAGACGACGCTACTTCCCGCCGCTCGTCGACGACCTCCCGCTACATGTGGTGATGGTCCTCGGCAGCAGCGGAGAGGCCGCGACGCCATCAGCGCGACGCAGTCGCCGCGGAGGCGCAGAGCGCGCGCGCAGCAGTCGCGCGTCTGCGCAGCATGCACAACGACGGCGACCACGGCGGCCGACGCGTCGTCTTTGCACCGATGAGGGCATTGGCGCCACTACTCCGCTACCGTCAAACGCAGCAGTTGAGCAGCGTCGCCGAGCGGCGCAACCCGCACGGTTGTGGGATGGCTCGCCCTCTCGCAGCGAGGATGCCGCTATCTTCCGGGAGCGGTGGTGACGACCGTCTACATCCTCAACCGCCGCTTACCAAGGCGCTCGGCAGGACGCCGTGACGAGGCTTGGCATGGGCGCAAGCCGGCGGTCTCCACTTGCGGGTTTTCGCTCCTCGCGTTCGCCAAGGAGCTTGGCCACATCGGCAAGCTCGACGGCGTGAGCACCGAGTGTTCATCGGCCACGCGAGGCTCGGCGGCCTACCGCATCCTCGACCGCCACACAACGCGCCAGCATCTCGCGTGACGTTGTGTTCGACGGCGGCGGGCCGACGTGGGACAAGGCGGTGGACGGCGGTTCGACTCACTCGTGGACTTCGTTGTCGACCACGCCCTCTTCGAGAGCCGTGAGCTAGCGGCTGCCTTCACCGAGCTCGCCCACTCGACACCTTGCTCGCCACCGCCCGGCGAGTGCTCCACCACCGGCCGCACGCCACGCCCACTCTTCACCACCGCCACTCCACGCTCTTCCGCACCGGCCACCACTTTCCCGCACCGCGCGCCACACCACCGGATCGCCCCAACGGCCGGTCCACGACGAGCAACAAGACGGTGGAGTTCGCTACTCGCGTCCCACGACGAGGATCGCGCCGACGCTACCACGACGGCGAGCCTCTTCGCTACCGTATTATGGACAACATCTCGCGAATCGCTCCCTCGGGCCGGCGCAAAGACGACCGAGGCGAGCCGCACTTGGCGTCGGCGACGACGGCGAGCCCCGCCTTCGCTGAGGCGGAGGAGACGCGCGCGTGGCGTGTCGCGATGAAGCGAGATGTGGACGCCGCCGAGCGAACCGACGTGGAGTCGGGCGATCTTCTGCGGTCACCGCGCGATCACCCTTGCTGGTGTTCGCCGAGCGGGATGGCCGACGCCATCGCAAGCACAAGGCTCGCTTGGTGGCACGAGGCTTCATGCGCAGGAGGGGTCGACTGACGACGCCGCGCACCGCCGTCGCGCGCATGGAGTCCGCTCGCCTTCTCCTCGCACTTGCGGCCCGGGAAGGTTGGCGCGCCCATCACATGGACGCCAAGTCCGCCTTCCTCAACCGCGACTTGAAGGAGGAGGTCTCACGTCGGCACCACGGATTCGCCATCCCCGCAAGGAGGCAAGGTTCTCCGCTGCGCAAGCCCCCTACGGCCATGCGGCAGCACCACGAGCTCGAACGCTAAGCCGACTCCACCACGCAAATGGGGTTCAGCAGGCGCACACGCAGGCCGCAGCTCACCGCGGGGCAAGGGCGCAACGCTCACGCGGGCGCGTCGCCGACGACTTAGTGATCACCGCTCCAGGAGGCGGGTCGAGGCGTTCAGCGAGATGAAGACCGCTTTCGGATGAGCGACTTGGGGCTTCTCTTCTACCGGGATCGAGGTCCACCAGACGGCTCCAGATCTCCTTCGCGGACCGCCACGCCAAGCGCATCGCCGAGTGGCGGGCTCACCGATCGCAACCCACCCACACTCCATGGAGGAAAGGTCGGCTAAGCCACGACAAAGACCGCGGAGGAGGCGGACGCGACACGATGCGGCAGCATCGTGGCGCCTTCGCTACCTCGCCCACACGCGTCCGGTTTGGCGTTCGCCGTCGGCCACGCCGGTCGGTTCATGCAATACCAACGACGAGCATCGCAGTCGCGGAAGAGGATTCTCCGCTACGTTGCGGGCACCTCCGACTACGGCTTGCACTACCCGAGGTGTCCGCCACGCAGACTTCATCGGTACAGGCGACAATGACCACGCAGCGACATCGACACCAAAGAAGAGCACAAGCGGATTCTCTTCTTCCTCGGCAAGTGCCTCGTTAGCCGGCGATCGATCAAGCGAGCGTGGCCCCGCCCACCGTGAGGCCGAGTACATAGCGGCTTCCACCGCTTCGACTCAGGCGCTCTGGCTCGCTCGATTGCTTGGTGATCTCCTCGGCAGAGACATCGGCGGTGGCGCCAGGGGTGGACAGCAAGTCCGCTCTGGCTTTGGCAAAGAACCCCGTTTTCCATGAACGGAGCAAGCACATCCGGGTGAAGTACCACTTCATCCGAGGCTGTTTGGATGAAGGCAGCATCAAGGCGAGCTACATCAACACCACGGATCGCCTGCGGACACGCTTCACCAAGCCTCTTGGGAGGTCAAGTTCCTCGAGCTCGCTCCGAGATCGGGATGGTTCAACTCTCCCACAAGACGACGCACAAGACTTAGGGGGAGAATGATGAATAAGTCTCTGTACTGTGGTCTTTGTGGGGTGGGCACATGGTTCTTGTACAACATCTTGGACTAGCTTTAGGAGTGGTTGTACAGCATCTTAGCATCTTAGAGGACAACATCTAGGACAACATCTTAGCATCTTAGAGGACAGCATCTAGGACAGCATCTTAGCATCTTAGACTAGCATCTTGGCATATGCTTGGCTGTTTAGCCAGCCTATAAATATGTATCCCCAACCCTCAAAGTGGTATGGCATTGTGTGAGAAATAAACCAAGAAAAATTTGCCCCATCTCCAAGTGTCATCCTCTCCATGAGAGTAAGGATCTTGCTATCACCAAGAGCAAGAGTCCAGCGTGTAACAGTTCTGCCTATTGTGTTTTTCTTGGTTCCTCTCTGATTGCTTGTAAAACCAGGAAGCAGACTGCTGTTATCCATTCGAGTGTTGAGGCCAAGTTGAGAGCCATGGTGTCGTTGATAGTTGAGATCACCTGGCTTCGATAGCTACTTGAGGATTTCAGTGTTTTAGTTTCTGCACTGACCCTCTTATCAGACAGTACTGGTGCTATTAGCATTGCTCGAGATCTAGTGAAGCATGAGCTCACCAAACACATCGGAGTAGATGCTTCGTACATGAAATCGCAGGTGCAAGACCAAGTTATTGTTCTTCAGTATGTGCCTTCGGAGCTTCAGTTAGCATATTTCTTCACCAAGGCACAGATTAGAGTTCAACACAGTTTCTACATCTGCAAACTCAGTGTTGTTGATCACCATGAGTTTGAGGGGTGGGTGAGGGGGAGGGGGTGGGGGTGTTAGATATGTATATAGCTTAGGGTGTTCTTTGTATATTGACTCACCCTGTATATGATATATTGGCCTTTTTGGCCCATTGGAATAGATCAAGTGTTCATTCCAACAATACTTATATGCCATCAAGAAGTTTCGTGCAAGAAGTTCAAGTTGCAACCACATGACTTTATTTAAATACCGTTTTCTTTTACGGAAGTGCAAATTTGAACCTAAGTTCATATGCTCTTTTTTGTATAAGTCTGTTTTGCTTTTTTTTTTGGACAGTGCACATATGACCATATTTTTGCCTCTTTTTTTTTGCAAGTGCACATATTCCAAGTTATAACATGTTCGACATCTATGGATTTTTTGAGGTGCACGAATGCACAAACCAAAATGGGTGCATATGCACCGAAGTTCATAAAATCCCTGGCCTTTGCTTTATTTTATTTTTTTATCCTCTACTTTTTAGACTATTAAGAATGTTTACCATTTCTTGTGAACTGCAGATAAATGATCGTTATGAGTTCCCACTTCAGTTGGATCTTGATAGAGATGATGGAAAGTATTTGTCTCCTGACGCAGACAGGAATGTGCGAAATCTTTACACTCTTCACAGGTCAGTCTAGACACACTCAAATTATTGCCTGTGTTCAGTTTCATGATTTAAGGTTTCAAATTTCAATAGTTGGAGAAGCCAAGTATTCATATCATGGCTGAATTGCCAAAAGTGATGGAAATAAATTTCTGGCCTCACCTGTCCTGAACAGCGCTAATCACTTAGAAGATCCTGACAAGACCATAGTTATTCTATCTGCTGTCATATGCGTTGCCTGGTATTGACAGCCTGTCTTATGTCCATAAAATTGAGCTAAATCCAAGTAACAAGATGCATGTTTGTCGATCAGACAAGCAATCATGTTAGAAGAGTTGGGTTCTAATGCCCCCATATTCTATGAACTAAACACGAATACAAAGGTTAGATGGTCTAGGTAAAAGGTGTATTTCTGTTATTATTTTTATGAGGGCAATTCACAATGGTGTATTTCTGTTTATTTATATGTCAATGCATCTCTTGCAGTGTTCTTGTCCATAGCGGCGGTGTTCATGGTGGGCATTACTATGCTTTCATACGACCTACTCTTTCTGATCAGTGGTAAGGCTGTTTGTTTCGATTTTTATTGACGATTGGCTCTGTTTCTGCATGAAAACGAAGAAATAATTGAAACATCTTGCCCATGCTTGGTTTGTCAAATTTTGTTACTCGATTGCTGTAATCGGCCAGTTGCTGCTTGCAGCTGGTCAACTTGGCGTTGACTGGTAGTAATATACTTATTTGCTCAGTCTGTTGATAAATACACTATTTTTTGATGATCATAACTGGCTGATCAGACTTGTGAACGATTTGGAATGGTCCTCAAAAGAGTTTATTTTTGTTAGTGCTGTAATGCACTTTAGTCAACAATATTCTTTCAAAAAATTTGTGCTCAGTCTATTGCATAGTCAACAATATTCTTTCAAAAAATTTGTGCTCAGTCTATTGCATAAGTTAGTTTATATCTTAAACAAACTGGATCTGGAGTAGTAAGTAGGAACTAGTACTTGCTCTCTCTATAAGCATGCATGACACAACCACCTTCGCTGTTTATAAACTTATTTTGTGCTTGTTGGATGGTTGGTTGGTTTGCTCACATTTAATTATTGATTGAACTATAATTTTCTAGGTTCAAGTTTGACGATGAGCGTGTAACAAAAGAAGATCCAAAGAGGGCGTTGGAAGAGCAATATGGTGGTGAGGAGGAGGTCCGTTGCAATTTTCAATGCTACAATGCTTATATATATTGCCATAAAAACATTGAGCCGATCAATTTCTTTTTGCAGCTACCTCAGACTAATCCTGGCTTAAACAACACTCCTTTCAAGTTTACTAAATATTCGAATGCATACATGCTTGTGTACATTCGTGAAAGCGACAAGGACAAAATAATTTGTAATGTGGACGAGAAGGACATAGCAGAGCACCTTCGAGTAAGCTGTCACCTAAGGTTTCTAATTATTGGGATATTTTATTTTAGTAGAGTCTAAATATTTCCATATTCTCTCAGATTAGATTGGAAAAGGACCGTGAAGAAAAGGAGCGCCGGAAAAAAGAGAAAGCTGAGGCCCACCTATATACCATCATTAAGGTGTTTCAGTGAACCTGTTGGACATAGAGCACCAATTGTTTTATCTCCAGTAGCTTTGTATTTTTTTTCTTACATGTTTTCCTATTGTATAGGTTGCAAGGGATGATGACTTGACTGCTCAGATAGGGAAAGACATATATTTTGATCTTGTCGATCATGATAAAGTCCCAAGCTTCCGTATCCAAAAGCAGATGCCTTTTACTCAATTCAAGGTAATTGCATGGGTCAAAATCTTTATTTTCTGTGGTGGGGTCTCCTGGCATATTCCAACCAGGAATATCTCATCAGACTGCTGCTTATTATTGGTTATGTCCATAAAGATCAAAGATGATGGTACAAGGACTCAAGTTGGCCACCAGTGTGGCATGGTACTGTTTTGGTAAAATCTACACTTGGGCCTAACTTGGATAGACTATTGCTGTTTATAGTTCAAAAAAAGGGATGTAAGAAGTGCACATAACATAAGCTTAAAATGGTGCAATAATATTTTGTCTTTAAGCAGCTTCTCACACCCTAGGAAGAAACATCATTTTGATGGTTGGTCTAGCCTATAGTCCTCTACGTGCTGAGTATGAGAATCATGCATAAGATTTCTGATTTACCAATATCATAGCAAGGAGGAATATGTCTTCCTTGCTACAACTCATGTGCACCGCTACTTAAGAATATCTAACTTTGCAGCACTTATAGGAGTAGCGCTTCACAGTTGCCATACTGATTACTCATCTATGAAGTGCTTTACAGGAGGAGGTAGCAAAAGAGTTTGGTATTCCTACTCAGTTTCAACGATTTTGGCTGTGGGCCAAGCGGCAAAACCATACCTACCGACCCAACCGACCATTGACTCCTCAAGAAGAAGCATATACTGTAAGATGATTTCATTTACACATTGCCTTGGATAAACGACGCTCAGACATAGTTGATTTTCTTGTTTTCCAGTTCCCTTTTTTGTATCTTCATACAGAATTGACTTGTACACATGCTTTCTGTCACCCCCAGTTTGGTACCCTGTTGTTTGTTGGGTCATTTATGTCGTGTTCAGAAAAGCTGCATAGTACATACTAATTTGTATAAAACTGTTGTTGCGTCATGAACTCATGATATCTTATGTTGTTCATAATGGCATCTGTTTGTATTTGTAATGGTATGCTTCTTTTGGATGTCAAGTTGTTGATTTGCTATGTTTGATTAATATTCACTAGTCAATGCTACCACTCGTTCAGCTCAGTTCCCTTCATATCCTGTTGAACCACTTATGTACACCTCACTTGTCTGGTGATAATGTATCATCGATTATGCAAATAGTATACGTAAATTTTGCATTCAGCTAGCTTGCACTTTTACTATTTTGTCCATCTGAATAACACCCATTAGTATCATCTTTTGTGCAACCGCTATGTGAATTGTTTTTTTCATTGGCAGCCAAACTTTACTGTTCCTTCTACTGTCAGCAAAATTTTACTTATATAGATTTCACATGGCAATTAGGATCCTATGATTCTGTTCTAGTCATTGTAAAACTTATATGGATTTTATGCCAACTCATTTTTTGGTGGGATTTCTTGTCAAAATAATACTTCTTTGCCCTCTCTTCAGCATCTATTTAGTCATATACTAGTTTTGCATATTGGTAAATATGCTAATTCTAAATGTAAGCATTTTATGTAGGTTGGACAGCTAAAGGAAGCGGCAAACAAGGCCCACAACGCAGAGCTGAAATTGTTCTTGGAAGTTGAACTTGAATTGGTAATAGCTTCTTCCCTATCTGCTTTCATGCATTTTCCATTTTTCCTGTGTTCATTTTCTCACGTTTGTCCACCAGCTTATTCATCTATTTTCAAATTGATAAATCTGTTCTCAATTTTTATGGGTGATGTAGGACCTTGAACCTCTTCCGCTGCCAGACAAGGCCAGAGAGGATATATTGCTTTTCTTCAAACTCTATGATCCTGAAAAGGAACAGCTGCGGTACTTCTCACACTTCCTAACTGTCTGTATCATACTATCATCTTTGATTTGTGATTAGATTCTTACTTGTTTGCTGAATGAACTCTTCAGGTATGTTGGTAGGCTCTTTGTGAAAGCTTCAGGTAGACCACAGGATATTCTGCCAAAATTGCGGAAAATGGCTGGTTTTTCGCAAGATGAGGAAATTGAACTTTATGAGGTTAGTTATATTTCTTTTTAGAAAGCTGTTGTCTGATGTTTTATGTAGTACACTTGTCATTCTGGATTCTGGTTTGTATCTTACATTTTTTTCTTTCACCAATGTTAGGAAATTAAGTTCGAGCCCAATGTGATGTGTGAATATATTGATAATAGGCTTCTATTTCAATCTTGCCAGGTACGGTCCAATGTCTGTTTTTTTTTTTAAACTGATACCATGCTTGTTTCTGTGATGCTGTCTTACCTGGATTTTTTTCTATGTTCACAGCTTGAAGATGGCGACATTGTTTGTTTTCAAAAATCTCTAAAGCCAGATACTGCTGACCAATATAGATACCCTGACGTCCCATCCTTTCTGGTGTATATACGTAACCGACAGGTACCTAAGATTGCCCCCACTTAATAATCCTGAATTCCATGATATTTGATATTTACACGCATTCTCCTTGCCGCAACATTGTACTAAGGAATTTTCTCGCCTCTTGGTTTTACACTAAATGGTTGATGATTAATCACAAGGGGATTTCTCGCCTCTTGGTTTTACACTAAACGGTTGATGATTAACCACAAGGGGCTGCATGGACGGTTCAACATTTCTCCTCCAAAAAAGAAAAGAACACATACAATATTTCTGTGCTTGTTATCTGGTTTTGTCTTTCTTCTTTGCCCAATTTCTTTTACTACCTCTACTACTGTGCTCTATTATTGGCATTGCACTGTGATGTACATCTCGGCATCATCATCCTATATTATACTATTTTTGCATGTGATAATTTCTATTGTGATTCTTTAGGTGGTCCACTTTCGTTCATTGGAGAAGCCCAAGGAGGATGATTTTTGCCTAGAGATGTAAGCATATGGACATGCCGTGATTAGCAGATCTTGATATTCTGTATTATTACTGTTTTTTTTTTCATTTCACCCTTTCTGTATAGGTCAAAGATTTTCACGTACGATGAAGTTGTGGAAAAAGTGGCTCAAAAACTTGGTGTTGATGACCCATCGAAAATTCGGCTTACATCTCATAATTGTTATTCACAACAGCCTAAGCCTCAACCAATTAAGTACAGAGGCGTTGAACGTCTACTAGACATGCTGATTCACTATAACCAGGTTGCTACTTTGACTTATCATCTGTGCGATCATTGGTTACTTAACAACTAAAGTGAAGAATGACATATCTATTGACTTCTCATGTATCAGACTTCTGATATTCTGTACTATGAAGTATTGGACATACCACTTCCAGAATTACAAACGTTGAAGACGTTGAAAGTTACATATCATCATGCCACCAAAGATGAGGTTATTTTGCTGGACACTTTTAATCTTAGCAGTAGATTGTTTATGTTTAGTAGTCTTGAACATGTTTTATCAGGTGTTAGTTCACAGTATCAGATTGCCAAAAAACAGCACTGTTGGTGATGTGCTGAATGATATCAAATCAAAGGTATATTTTAGTATCCCTTATTTTATGGTCACTATTCCATGTACTCTGATTATTCGAATTGGGAAGATAACTTATGTCCTATCTGTCTTCTGTCCTTGTCAAATCAGGTGGAACTATCTCATCCTAATGCTGAACTTAGATTACTTGAGGTTTTCTATCACAAGATATACAAGGTGGTACAAGTGCTAGTTTAATAATACCCTCTTAATTGCATTTAATTCCATTATTCCACACAATATTGTTGCTAACTTGTATTTGCTGCAGATTTTTGCACCCAATGAAAAGATAGAAAACATCAATGATCAGTACTGGACACTGCGTGCAGAGGAGGTATGTCATTGTTATAGATCATGCTTTACAACAAGAGCAATCTCCATTGGCTGAGAATGTTTAGATTGCCCCCTGGCGATCAATGGATGACATTATCTTTTCTTTCTAGGTTCCGGAGGAGGAGAAAAACCTTGGTTCCTTTGACCGCTTAATTCATGTATACCATTTTACCAAAGACACTCTAAACCAAACGGTAATGGAAGTTTGATTAATACTTCTGAATGACTCAATCTAGTCATTAATATCTGTTGTGTAAATTATTATTATTATTAGTTTTTAAAACACAGCCTGGTTTTTATGAATAAGTTCCACAATGCTGTGTACAAAATTTTAGTCATTATATTGCTTTTAGTTTTAAGAATGATGGATAAGTCTCTGTGTTGGCTTTTGCCGCCCTTCAAGGACAGCATCCTTGACTGGCGGTTAGCATCTCTTTTGGACAGAGCATCTTGGACTAGCTTTAGGACTAGCTTTAGAGGACAGAGCATCTAGGACACAGCATCTAGGACAGAGCATCTTAGACTAGCATATGCTTGGCATATGCTTAGCATATGCTTGGCTGGTTAGCCCTATAAATATGTATCCCCAACCCCTTAGGTTGGCATGGCATTGTGAAGGGAAATATACAAGGAAAATTGCCCCATCTCCAAGTGTCATCCTCTCCATGAGAGTAAGGATCTTGCTATCACCAATAGTAAGAGTCCAAATGACTAACAAGTGGTATCGAGCTATACTATCCTCGTAGCTGAGCATCTCCCGCTCATCTCCTTCTCCGGCCTCAGCAGCCCTCACGTGGCGTGCGCAGCAGCCTCCGCCGCCCACGCCACCCTCTCCGGAGACAAAGCGCCTGCTCGTCGGCGACCTCTCTCCACGCAACACCCCGATGCGCGCCATGTCCGCAGAGCGCCTCGGCGTTCGGCCGCCTCGAGCACGCGGCGTTAGCGGGCGGCCGAGCTCGCCAGCAAGCAGCAGCGGCGGCGAGCGGCGCAGAGATGCCAGCACGCGCAGCGCGTCGAGGTGGCGATGCGGGCCGGCAGCAGCGCATGAGGGAAGCGGCAGCGGCAGCGGTCAGATGCGCGTGCGGCGCGCAGCGAGGTCAAGGTCTCGGCGGCAGCAGCAGCAGCTCCATCTCTGCGATGACAGCCGCGGCGGACTTGAGCGGCTGAGAGAGGCGGGCATGGCGCGAAGCGCGATGAATGGCGCCGCGACGCCACGAAGCTTGGCGGCAATCCAGAGCAGCGCGGTCGCGGCCCCGATGGCGCTCTCGGGAGGCGCGACGGCGGTGGCGCTCACGAGGAGGCGCGCGACGGCGGCGGCGCTCTGAGGAGGCGACTCGGCGGTGGCGCTCGGAGGAGGCGCTGGCGGTGGCGCCCACGAAGAGGCGCGCCGCGACAACGGCGACGAGACGGGTCGATAGAGAGCGCGCCTTCACAGCGGCGTGGTTTCTCCCGGACCGTCACCGTGGTTACCACGGGTTCCGGTGTTGTCGGGACGCCGCCCCGGCGGTGGGTGGTCTACCCTCACCAAGGCCAACCACGCCGAGTGGGCGCGGTGATGAAGGCGAGGCTCTGTGTACCGCACATGCGGGAGGCGGCCCGATGCGGCGACGCCGACTCGACGATCAGATCGACGGCGCTGGATGCCCTCATCGCCGCAGCCCCGCCGAGATGCGCTTCGCTTCCAACAAGCGATCGCCAAGGAGGCTTGGGACGCCATCGCCGCGAGACGCGCGCAGCGACCGCGCCGCAAGTCCACACCGCAGCACTTCGCGACGGAGTGGGAGACCACGGCCTTTAAGCGGTGAGGACGTTGATGACTTTGCTCTCGTCTCAACACTCTGCTGCAGGTTGGTAAAGTTCGGCGACGACACCTACGGCGAGGAGAGAGGCGCCGAGAAGCTCTTTCGCGCGTCCCCGAAGTACAAGCGAGATGGCTCGATCGATCCGGTCTCTCGCTGGGACCTCTCCATGATGTCGATCGAGGAGGCGATAGGTCGCCTCAAGGTCGCCAACGATGATGAGCCACGCCTCTCTTGGGACCCGTCACCATTGGCGGAAGCTCCTCCTCACTCGGGAGGAGGGTCGCGGCCAAGGTGACAGAAGAAGGGAGCCTTCTTCCACGACAGCGGCCGCATGCGTGGTAAGCGCGGCAAGCGCGCAAAGACGCCAGAATGGGCACGAGGACGCGCCGAGGGTGATGACCGTGGAGGCGCCAGGCGGCGCGGCCACCGCAAGCACGACGACTCTTGCTACAATCGCGCAAGCTTGGTCATTGGGCGAGTTGATTGTCGATACCACGACGCGCCAGCCCACGTCGCGCGCGCGGAGGAACAATGGCCGGCTGTTCATTGCTCAGCGAGCATCGAACTACCTCCAGCCGACCGCCGCGCGCTCTCTCCACCTTGACGAGCCAAAAGCACACTCCTCTTCGTTGAAAGTTCCGCAACAAAGAAGACCGACGGGCGGTGCCTCGACACCGCGACACCCACCACATGACCGGGCGGCGGGAGTTCTTCTCCGAGCGTGACTCAAAGCGCTCGAGGCTCACAAAGTTTGGGGACACCTCCGCGTTGAAATCAGGGACGACGCTCTGCTCTAGGATCGGGATGGCTCAGATTCCTCCAAGGAGACACACAAGACTTAGGGGGAGATTGATGGATAAGTCTCTGTGTTGGCTTTTGCCGCCCTTCAAGGATAGCATCCTTGACTGGCGGTTAGCATCTCTTTTGGACAGAGCATCTTGGACTAGTTTTAGGACTAGCTTTAGAGGACAGAGCATCTAGGACACAACATCTAGGACAGAGCATCTTAGACTAGCATATGCTTGGCATATGCTTGGCATATGCTTAGCATATGCTTGGCTGGTTAGCCCTATAAATATGTATCCCCAACCCCTTAGGTTGGTATGGCATTGTGAAGAGAAATATACAAGGAAAATTGCCCCATCTCCAAGTGTCATCCTCTCCATGAGAGTAAGGATCTTGCTATCACCAATAGTAAGAGTCCAGCGACTAACAAAGAAATGCATTTAGGTTACCTGTGTTTCTCATACTCAAATGTCTGATTTTTATTTGTTTCAAGTTTCAACTGCCTGTTAGCATCAATACTGTGTCTTTTAATGCACTACTAATGCTTGATTTCTCATGAGTTTTTGTTGTTATATTTATTACCTAAATTTTAGCAGGTTCTCATGTTAGTCACATGAACAAAAGTGTACCTGTGTGTTTCTTTTGTATTGAGCAGAGGCTGTCCTTGTGTGTGTGTGTGTATTTGAGGTGTTACAGAGAGATGATATTTTGGCAATTAGCAGCATCTTTTTCACCCTGAACGTGTTTATCTTTTAAATAAAAGTTGTCTGTGGTATATACTGTCAACATGATTAAAGGAATCCTTGCAAAGTAGAAAGTAGGATAAAGTTCTTGTAGTGCTACCTTCTGAATATCACAATTTCTGTGTTGTATGATGTGTTATGCTTATATTTGCAACTATAAGATGCTTACATAATTTTTTAAAAAAATGGTTTAGGATTTATAACATGATAAAGATTATTATTAACTTTTAGATATGGGTATGTTCGACCCGCTGCCCAGCATAATTCATGACACTGATGGGAAGGCAATACTACTAAGCCAGCTTTCATTGTTCTGATTCTATTAACAAACTTGGATATCTAGTTAAACATATTCTGATATTAATCCTGATTTCCACAGCAAGTTCAGAACTTTGGAGAACCATTCTTTATGGTTATTCGTGAGGATGAGACCCTATCCTCTATTAAAGAACGTGTACAGAAAAAACTTAAGGTTCCAGATGAGGATTTCTCGAAGGTAATGCTCTCTTATGGTTTCCATATTTTGTAGGTAAATTTTGTGATATGTTTATTTTGTATAGCACATTCTGTGTCTACAACCTGATTGTGTTCAGAAGCGATGTTATTGAAACATGTATGCTTGCTAGTTTTCAGTATATTTAACACCATTAAAATATAAAGTAGATCTTTCAGTGACATTACTTAGTTCTGGCCATAGTTCTCATTTGGAAACTCATTTGTTATTTTTCACTTGGTTGTATTCAGGGAAGAAAAAACCGGCCGGTTATCGCCGGTTACCAGTGGTAACTGGATTTACCGGTGGTAACCGGAAATGGAAAAACCGGCCAGCTTTTCCGGGTTTTACAAGTTCAAATTCCAATTTTTTTTTATTTTGGCTGGTTTTTAAGCAAATTCAAGCAAATTCGTCTGGAATTTTTCTGGGAAATCCGGTAACGGACGGTTTTTTTTCCCCTGGCTGCCTGGCGAGATCCCCACCGGAAATGGGTTTTGGATCCCTGGTTGTATTTTTATTCTTTGATAGTCAACATTATCAGCTTGGTGCCTCTATTCTTTTTCAGTTTGAATGCTCTGCAGAAAGTATATGTTTAATGGATCAGCTCTTTCTAGATGCTAGTGCGACCCTGGTACAGCTCTTTCTAGATGCTAGTGCGACCCTGGTACTTTTCGAGTAAAGTTCCAAAGTAGCCTTGTTTGGAGAGATTCCTATCACACATACGCAATGCCGCTGCGCTGGTCTATATATTCCTATCACATGCACACAATACCACTTCACTGTTCTAGAGATTACTACCAGACATCCAGAGTGCCACTGCATTGGTCTAACCTTGGTAATAAATTCCAGAGAAATCAACCTTTTAAATTCATTATAAGCTTTCCAGGCACTTTATCCATGATACTTAGTTACTATTAATGGTCCTTGGAGGCATGGAAAAAAAACAGATATCACTTCCCCAGGTAACCGTGAAGAGGAAAAACGGACAGGCAAAGAAAATACAAAGTGCTTAAGAAATGAAGTCTATTCTATGAATTGTTTTTATAACGAATAATGATTTTACAATTTTGTAAGACTTGTGGTGTTCTCTTGCGTTCTGTTGGTCTTCTGCATGTGAAAACTGTGACACCTATTACAATGCATTGCCAACTTGAATGTAAACATGCCTAATGATTAATGCATGCTCAATTGATTTGAGTCATTTGTTTGCTTAATGTAAACATGCACTACTAAGTACTAACCAATGTTCTCGTCTCTTTGGGCAGTGGAAATTTGCGTATATATCACTTGGCCGCCCAGACTATTTTGAAGATTCAGATACTGTAGCTACGAGATTTCAGGTACAAATACAATCATGCTTTTTATCTACTTGCTGAAGCAACTGTTGTTTAGCGCTTAATCTCTCACATTTGAACTTTTTTCCGATCATTTAAACTTGTTTAGAGAAACATGTATGGAGCCTGGGAGCAGTATCTTGGACTGGAGCACCCAGACACAGCTCCAAGAAAGGCACACACTGTTAATCAGGTACCCTTAGCACACTGTCACAAATGGTCCTGGGATGTCTTCTTAACAATGCCCCTACTCTTTATGTTCTTTCTTTCTTTTGCTGGAATGTTTGTTAATTGCATGTTCTTCGTGCAGAACCGCCATTCATTTGAGAGACCTGTAAAAATCTATAACTAGACAGTCGTCAGAAATTTGAGTGACGTGCTGCCATCCAACACCAAGCAAGGGGCTTAAAATGCTGGTTTGAATAAATTGTGTACCATAGTCGATGGCAGGACGGGTTGCTCAGGTTTTTGTTGGAGCTACCAGCTATAGTTTCGGAGGAGACTTTTTTCAGTATCATCGGGGCAGCTGGATATATAAAGTTTGTGCAGAGATGACCCAACGAACCATCTTCGTTCAGTAGATAAGGCGGCATTTTCCAGTAGGTAACTTTATACAGTCAAATAGCTGATGTTTTAGTCGATTACTTTTGTTCTGCTGTTGGTGCTAGGAGGCCGAGAGTTGATGATACTTGCCCTGTATATTATTGATGCGAAGTGTACACAGTCTTGTTGTCAGACACGGTATTTGTAACTCCAATGATAGTATATTGCCACCTTCATAATTGATTGTGCCGCCCCTCTTAGGCATCCCCTTCCAAGTGTCGTATGAAAAACGTCTTGTATTTTGATCTGGGAACCTGCAACTAAACCATAAATGAAGACGTGTAAGTATGGCGCATTTATAAAAGAATGCACGTATGTGTGCGCGCATCAAGCAATGGGATTCTGCGGGCACTAAATTAATAGGAACTTTTTTTTTAAAAAAAGAAATTATGGTTGGAGCTTTACATGTGAATTTGTTTCTATGAATTGGGTGGCAAACCATGAATTCCCAATGTTTGTGGTGTCAAATTGCCTCGGAACAAAGGAGATGGAAGCCGCGAAGATACCAGGCCCACAAGCTTTCTCTAGGAGACGCCGAGAGCTACAGGGGTGTGTAACTTGTGAGTGGACGCCCAGCAAAAAACAGTAAGTGGCCTCTCGCGGGCCGCCTCATATGCCCACTAGCTCTCTCGGCCGACTGAGAGGTCAAGAAGCGTGATTGCACCTAGTCTTCGTGTCCTCGGCGGCCCGTATACAAGACATTTTTTACCTTCAAATTTGTTGGGAAACCATGAGCCTGACCCTGTAGTCGGTCCATTAGTGGGCGCCATCCCAAACCCTAGCAGGGTCGTAGCCTATAAATAGGGGGTGCTATTCATTGTAAAGGATTGATCGATGGATGAAGGAATAAAGAGAAGCAAGAAGTCCCCCTACATCTCTGTGTTCTATCTCTTATTTTGTTCTTGTTGTTCATGCATTGTTCTTACGATTCTACGCTTGTCTATGAGGTAATCGCTCGGATTGGACTCGCCAGCGACGGTTCCTCAACACGTGAGCCGGGAGCCCGTGAGAATTGGTCCAACCGAAAAAAAGGGGAAGGCCCGGCTGGTGAAAAAAAAGGGGGGGGAGAAAGAAAATCCTGATTTTGCGAAAAGGACCGTTGTAATTCTGTAAATTATGAGAACAATTACGTGT
This sequence comes from Ampelocalamus luodianensis, assembly GCA_036346255.1. Taxonomy (NCBI): domain Eukaryota; kingdom Viridiplantae; phylum Streptophyta; class Magnoliopsida; order Poales; family Poaceae; genus Ampelocalamus; species Ampelocalamus luodianensis. The sequence goes on along the minus strand of CM070629.1, from coordinate 17,714,399 downwards.
CTGAGGAAATTTTGCAGAAAGGGCCCCCGGAATTATGAAAATTGCGAGAATTTCTTTGCGAATAAGGGAATTGTGCGGAAAAGCCCCCTGAAAATTGGAAAATTGCGCGTAAATTCTCTCAGAACTGAGATTTCGCGTGTTAACCCGTGAAACTTGCAGAATTCGCCGAAAATACTTTCTCTAGCAGAAAAGAGCCTCGGGAATTCAATTTTTGAATCAGTTTTTGCATTTGAAGCATGTTAATCTTTGTTATTGTTATTTATATGCAATTTACGTATCGTATTTACTGTTTTGATTATCTGTGATTGTTTATATTACTTTTAATCACTGAAAATAGCAGTAAATCATGAAAAATGTATAGAAAAATACGGGATCACGAACCGGAAGTTCGAATAGCATTATGAGAATTTTGCAACCATCTTACGCAAATTACCAGCAGTAATCTTATGAATTTTTGCATGAATATGACTGGCATCACGAACCAGTAGTTCGAAGAACTGACCCAGCATGGCCAGAATTTGTACATAATTTATACCAGTCTTCAACTCTGTGATAATGCAATCATGGATGAGCAGAAGATTGAGAAGACTCTCTCTACCTTTCACCCAAATGCGGTGTAATCCGCACGCAACTATCGTCAAGACGGCTACATGAAGTATGCCGAATTAATTGACATCATGCAAGTTGCGGAAGCTCAAGGTGATGTTCTAGGAAAGAACTACATCTCACAACCACCTAGTAGCAATGTTGGCCATGAAGCCACTGTTAGAAGCTACAAAGTGATGAAGCCTCTCGCGAAAGGGAGGAGCAAGAAGGGTAAGGGCGTAGGTCGTACGTTATTGATGCTTTCCAGTCTAAGAAAAAGGGCAAATGACAGCATGAGGCATACCTCGCCAGTGCAGGCATAGAGGATTCACGTCCATTAGTTGCACTTATGGATGTGGACAGCCCAGTAGCAGCCCCCATCACCACTCCTTTGGACATTGCTACGCCCGCAGTCGTAGTTGCCCAAGATGAGAAGATCGTCATGGAGCAGATTGAGGCAAAGTTCCTGAATACTTCGTCGATTCGATCTAGTGCACGCATGGCACTCGGATCTTTTATAGAAACTCGCAGTTTGTAATTGAAGCAGAATTTTGAATTATTGAATAATGATTGCAAGCTCTAGGAGAGCAAAGCATTAAATTCTTATTATGAGTCCTGCAAGACTTATTTTCCCGTCTTTATAATAACAAGTTACGTTCTGATATCTGAAATATTTTATTTATGTGTTGCTTGCTTTCTGCTACATATTAATAAAGTACATTATATTAGAACGCGTGTGGTGCCCTATGGAGGAAGTGTGCTTAGCAGGTAGCGGCACAACGAATACCATCCTGAGAGAAATGGAAATTTTTCCAGTCGATCAGCAAGAATACTGGTAGTCTTACGACAATCGCAGGCAGCGATACTTGTATAATAGGCTCAGGAAGGGCCACAATTATACTCCCAATGGGCACAACTTTGGTCATTGAAGAAGACTTGTTGTACCAGAATCGACTAGAACTCTCAAGGATATTTGCGCTACAGCTTCAGTGTAGAGATCAAGAAGAGTATGGTGCAGAATACCGCTCATTACAAAGCGTGAAGAAAGTGAAAAATAGCATTAGAATGTCTTCCTTCATATGAAACGGGCTATACTACACTAATATTAAGGCACTGCAACCTATACTTGCCTTGAAAACCGTATTTAGAAGCTCTGAACTTATCTATCTCTGGCATGATGGATTATGCCGCCTAGGTCTTAGGATAATGAGAGATATAATTAACAATTCACAGGGACATAATATGAATATAAAGAATTTCCCGAATCTGGAAGATTTTGTGTGCCCCGCATGTGCCACCGGGAAATTAATTATTAGACCTTTTGCTCTGAAAGCGAAGGATGAAGTCCCTGCATTCCTGGATCGTATCCAGGGAGACTTTTTGCAGTCCTATACAGCCCCTGTAAGGGTCAATTAGGTATTTTATAGTGCTCATTAATGCTTCCTCGGAATGGTCGCACGTATGTTAATTTATTGTCTACGAGAAACCATGCTTTTGCAAAGCCAATCTCGCAGATAATTAAATTAGAAATATTTTCCCTCATCATCATGAGAAGTCCACATGAATGGACAACGCTGGAGAACTTACTCCGAAAGCATTTGATGATTATTGCATGAAAATAGGAATTGAAAGTTGAGCATTCTGTACCGCATATCCACACCCAGAATGGACTAGCAGAACTTTGAAGAATTGTAATTTACCAACTATATGTTGGGGACACGCAGTCCTGCTCGTAGTAGCTCTCATCAATTTTAGACCGTCGGCCTATAACATCCATCCAACTATGCAACTAGCGCAAGGGTCAGCACTGAAAACTCCTTATCTTCGCAGGTTTGGTTGCAAGGGTTATATACCTATACCACCACCGCAGCGAACTGAAATGGGTCTTCTCTGAAAGTCTGGGATATACGTTGGTTATGAGACAGCATCCATAATCAAGTATTTGGACCATATGACTGGAGATTTGTATAATGCCCGATTCGCTGATAGTACATTAGATGAGGTTAGTTTCCCGTCATTAGGGGGAGGAAATCAACCCTTGATAATAATGTCGGGAAATAATTGAAGTCTAGAAGACAATTGAAGTCCAGAAGATAATTGAAATCTATGCATATGACCCGCGCACTAGTAAAGCAAATAGAGAAGTCTAGAAGATAATTGCAATCTAGAAGATATTTGAATTGAAGTCTAGAAGACAATTGAAGTCCGTAAGATAATTGATTTGCAAGCATTAGCGAATCAAGCGCTCGACCACTTTAGTGATTTGAAGTGCGTGATCAAGTCGCATTTGCCTGTATGCAATGCACCGGAGAGGGGTGAAATACCAATGAAGGTATCCCTAATCCCGTCCAGGGGCCTCAGAATGAAAGGACGAGAACTCCGGTCCCTCGAATCCGAAGTAACCGGGGACGCCTGGTGAAAAAGGATAAGAAGGATTTGACACAGCCGATCACCGAAGTGCCCTGCAACCGAAGGAGCTAGTTGAGACTGCACCGTATGGAACCTTCGAAAATGCATACGAATTGAACATCCCCATGGAGGAGACATCGGCATGGATGTGTGCACACATCGGAGCCGAAAACTAAAGGACTTGCCCGCAATTGGAAGCAGCGGTGAGCGAGTAGAAGCATTAGAAGAATCGCCCCTTGAAGAAATAGTTATAAAATTTATGACCTCGGGAGAATCTTTGAATATGACAACAGCCAATGTCGACACTTACTTTGCAAAGAAATTTGCCACAATCATCAATCTTGATCCAGAGCCTGCATCGCTCGATAAATGAAAGAAAAGATCAGATAGGAAGAAAGCAATAGAAATTGAATTATTCTCTCCGAATAAAAGAAAGGTGTTTGGGCCTGTAAGCCGCACGCCTCCCCTTGTACACCCTGTAGGGCATAAGTGGGTATTTGTTCGAAAGAGAAATGAAAAGAAGCAAGGCTCGTTGAACAAGGTTTCACTGGACATCCAGAAGATGATTATGAAGAAACCTATTCCCCGGTCATGGGTGGAACTCCCTTTTAAATATTTATCTCAATGGCAGTGAACTTGAAGTTAGAATTGAAATTGATGGATGGGGTACCAGCATACCTTTATGAATATTGGATTCGGATATTTATATGAAGATACCTGAATATATCCCTGTCCTGAACCAAGATAGAGCAAATAGAAATATGTACAGTGTGAAACTCAGAAAGTCATTGTACGAACTTAAGCAATCAGGCAGAATGTGGTATAATCGCTTGAAACGACTTTCTATGCAAGAAAGGCTGCACGAACAATGAGAATAATCTCGTGCATTTATACGATTTATCCCGAATGGATTTTGTATAATCGCGGTGTATGAAGTTGATCTGAATATCATCAGAACCCTGAAGGATATTAAGAAAGCAAGCTCTTACCTGGAGTCGGAGTTTGAAACGAAAGATTTGGGTGAAAACCAAATATTACCTAGGCTTACAGCTTGGGCATGCCTCTGAAGGGATATTAGTACATCGGTCAACCTACACTCAGAAGGTGTTAGAAAGGTTAGACTTTGGAAAGGCATACCCTTTGAAAGTGTCAATGGTCGGGAGATCTTTGCAGCAAGACAAGGACCTGTACAGACCTAGAAAAGAGGGGGAGGAAGTCCTGGGACCGAAACTCCCACACTGAGGTGCAATAGAAGCACTAATGTATTTAGCAAACTGTACTAGATCGGGCATTGTATTTACCGGGAACCTACTAGTAAGGTATAGTGCAGAACCTACCAAAGGCATTGGCAGGGAATCAAGGATATCTTCCGATACCTCCAAGGAAGCAAAGAACTTGGTCTGTTCTATAGAAAGAACCAAGACCTAACTATGAATGGCAATGCAAATAACGGGTACTTGTAGGACCCGCATACAGCCAAATAGTGAACATGTTATGTATTCCTATATGGTGGAACTGCAATTCCATAGAAATCGTCTAAGCATAGTCTTGTACCGACTTCGACGAACCACTCGGAAACAATAGCATTATACGAGGCCTCACGAGAATGTACTTGGCTTCGGCGGATGATTCACTACATCCAGCAGTCGTGTGGATTGAATACCGCACAAACCCCCACTGTTATCTATGAAGATAATACAGCTTGTGTTGCATAAATGCAGATGGGTTATATGAAGAATCCTCTCACAAAGCATATCAACCTCAAGTTCTTCTATGCTCATGAAATGCAAAAGATGAACGTAATCAAAGTACTGCATACTAGGTCATGTGAGAATCTTGCAGATTTATTCACTAAGTCACTTCCAGTGTCTAGTTTTGAAAGATGCATATGTGAAATTGGAATGATGAGACTTAGAGAAGTGCAGAATTCAGGGGGAGAATCTTCACAAACTCATTACTAAAGCTTGATCACGAAGATCGAGTACCCAAAAGGTAAATCCTGGAGATTAAATGAAATTGGGTGGATTGTACTCTTTTTCCCTTGACGAGTTTTCCTGAAGTTTCTCGGCTAAGGTTTTTAATGAGCCAATTCGTGCAGCATAGTAGAACATGATTCATGTACTCTTTCTCCAAATTTTTTCCACTGGGTTTTTATGGAGTTTTGACGAGACATGGACATGAAGGATGGGTGCCCAAGGGGGAGTGTTGGGAAACCATGGGCACGACCTGCATCGGCCCATTAGTGGGCGCCCCATCCCAAACCCTAGCAGGGTCGTAGCCTATAAATAGGGGGTGCTATTCATTGTAAAGGATTGATCGATGGATGAAGGAATAAAGAGAAGCAAGAAGTCCCCCTACATCTCTGTGTTCTATCTCTTATTCTGTTCTTGTTGTTCATGCATTGTTCTTACGATTCTACGCTTGTCTACGAGGTAATCGCTCGGACTGGACTCGCCAGCGACGATTCCTCAATAAAATTAACGAAGCTGCATAAAGATGGAAGAAACAGGCAATTGTATAAGTGACTCGTTCGGCTAGTTTGGGTGTTGGGCTCAAGCTTGGAGGTTGGAGAAGGTAGGCTGTCTGGATCTACTTGGTTTTTCCCCGGCAAATTTGAATTACTATTTACAACTTCGTTTTAATTAAGGGAAATTTTGCAAGCTGTCTGGATCTACTTGGTTTTTCCCCGGCAAATTTGAATTACTATTTACAACTTCCTTTTAATTAAGGGAAATTTTGCTCCTGCCACTCAAAATATGTGCAATATTGTTTCTACCATCGTTGTTTTTGTCATCCTTCCTTAAGTGCATATTTAGTTTTTGCCATTTTGTCCAATTTTCTGTCAAGACAGTGCGGTTTGACCGTTAAGAAATATGCAAAAATATCATTAAAAAAAAGAAACTACCAAAAAATACAAAAAATATTAAGAAAACATTCTGAACAAAAAAATTTAAAATTGCACAAAATTTTTACATCAGTAAATTTTAATAATGTTCCATAAAAGTTCAGGAAGATTAAAACGTTTTCCTTAGTGATTTTTTTTTTAGAAATTTTCCTAGTGTATTTTTTTATAAAAACAAGATTGTTCAAGATTTATCCTATTTTCCCTATATATTTTGATGTTTTTCTTGATTTTTAGTGATTTTATGGTTTTTCTGATTTTTCCCCATATTTCTTAATGGTGAAACCCATTGACTTGAGAAAGAGTGGATAGAGTGGCAAAAATGAAATATGCACTTACGGAAGAATGATAAAAACGAAATGAACAATTTTTCGATGGCAAAAACGATATTTCATATATTTTAAGTGGCAAGAACCAAATTTTCGCTTTGATTAAAGACAACTAGGTATACAAGGTGATGAGGACATCCCGATTGGACCGATTACACGAGCAAAAGCTAAATTAATTAACCAACAGGTGAACTCGCTCTTAAATAATTTTAATCTTACTAATAAGAATATATCACTACCTAATAATTCTATGTTTTATTTGTGCAATTAAACACATATAGAAGCATGCGAGACCGAGAACAATGTACAAAAAAAAAAGCATTGAACAAAAACTAGTTCGGTGCATGCATCATACAAGCATGTGTGTTACGTGAGTTACATACATGCATGTGTGTTACGTGTTTGCTCGTAAGCTAGGAAAGCAAGGAAAGATCTACATTATCTACATGCATGCATCATGCATGCAAGTGTAATACGTGAGTTGTCCAGAAGGAAACCAAGGCTAAAGGGAAGCATCTAGTGGCTATTGAACCAAACAACGCTAGCCGTGTTTTTCGGTTGGTGACACCGGAATAAAATAACTCTCGGTTGGTGACACAGGAATAAAGATATCAACAAGGGAGGAAGGAACACAATGGAATGTAATTAAGGAAGGCTGGGTGTTGAGATATTTTAGGAAACCGAATTTAATTAGTATCTCATGACGTGATGACTCAGGCCTGCGTGCCAATTGCCGAGTTTACTCGGTTGTATGAGCCGAGACCGAATCAATTTGGTATGCACTTGTTTTGGATGGAACCGAGTAGGTTTGGTCCTTTAGCCAGCCGACCCTAGAGGCTTTATATTGCGATGTACTTACTCTTTGGTGGGGCACCACGAATATGAATCTATTATTTCAGAAAGAGAGCTATACGCTTGTTCTTCCTAAGGTTTGACATACAATGCAACCTAGAGAGGAATTGGGCGTTCTCAACCCCGTTGTTCTTGTGAATCCTTGTGTTTTGCAGGAGCGACGACTGTGTGCGTAAGACTTAGGCTAAACATGACATGAACCCTAGCTCGAATCTATGAACACCCACAAAACATTAGAGCGGAAGCATTAAGACTTACCCGAACCTGAGGAGGCCATGAAGAAGGTAGATGAGTCGGTGCAACAACCGGGTGAAGTAGCGTCGGGTGAAGTAGCAATGTGGTCGGCGGTGTCACGGTGACGACGGGCTTGAGTCTTCGCCCACCTTAGCACCCGTGAGCGATCGGGATTGTGTGTGGATTTTAGTGGCCAAGAACAACCTATTTCAAAGCCACCAAACCCTCATTTTGTATAGCGCTAGGTGACCGACCCAAACTAAAACCGTTTGGTCGCGCCTCCGATCAAGGCGCGGTGGAGACGAGGTCTCCGTTGATCTCGGATACGCTTAGTCAAGATCAACCCAACATTCTCCCTTTGATCGTAAGGCTAACATCATAAGCCCATTCTCAATAAAATAGCACACCAAGATAATGCATCGCATGACCAAAGAAGTGTCATACAACATCGCACCTATAGTGTACTATCTCATCTTAAAATGGATACACATTATACTTAATGGGAGTTGGTTTACCTTAAGGTCCTTTTATCCGTAATCGAGGCTTTCCAATAAACCCATGCCGCAACATGATCACGAAAGATATTGGGTGGTAAGCCTTTAGTAAGCGGATCCGCAAGCATTGACTTAGTACTAATATGCTTGATATCGATGGTTTGATCTCGGATTCGTCTTTCACAACATGATACTTAATGTCAATGTGTTTGGCAGCACCACTTGACTTGTTGTTACCGCATAAAAGACTCGGGTTCGTTATCGCAGATAAGGTGAGTGGTTCGTAAATGTCGTCTACCACTCTAAGTCCCGGATAAAGTTCTTAAGCCATACTGACGCGCCGGTGGCCTCATAACATGCCACAAACTCAGCTTGCATCGTTGAAGATGCCGTAAGGGTTTGTTTGAGCTTTTCCACGAGATAGCTCCTCGAGCGAGTGTGAAGATATAACTTTGACGTGGATTTCTTAGTATCAACACATCCCGCAAAATCAATCAATAACCAACAACTTCAAGGTTATCGTAATTTTATATGTGAGCATGAAATTCTTAGTAGCTCGCATATAGCGCAAGACTTTCTTAACGGCCTTCCAGGGTCCTGGCCTCGGATTTGACTGATATCCGCCAAGCATCCCGGTTACAAAAGCTAAATCGTATGCGTGCATACTTGAGCATACATAATGCTTCCGACAAATGAAGCATAAGGAACCGACTTCATCCGATCGGTTTCATATTGGTTCTTTGGACATTGAAATGTCCCAAACTTATCGCTCTTAACAATAGGAGCAAAGCAGCGAGCACTTATGCATATTGTATTTCTTCAAGACTGTCAATGTATGCCTTCGAGATAAACCTAATATTCCTTTGGACCTATCTCGTGAATCTCAATGCCAAGAACATAAGAGGCATCACCAAGATCCTTCATATCAAAATTAGATGAAAGAAATCTCTTGGTCTCAAACAACATATCCTTATCGCTGCTGGCCAATAAGATGTCATCCACATAAAGTACTAAGATGGTGAATTTACTCCCCTTGAACTTAACATATATGCAATTATCTACTTCATTTTCTTTAAAACCAAAATTCCTTATAATCTTATCGAATTTGAGGTACCACTGCCTCGACGCTTGTTTCAAGCCATAAATTGATTTCTTAAGTCGACATCCCATATGCTCCTTGCCTTCCACGACAAAACCTTCCGGTTGAGCCATGTAAACATTTTCTTGCAAGTCGCCATTAAGAAATGCCGTTTAACATCCATCCGATGCACTCTAAATCATAATGAGCTACAAGTGCCATAACTATTCGAATGAATCTTTAGTTGAGACAGAGAAAAGGTGTCATTATAATCAATCCCTCTCTTTGTGAGAAGCCTTTTGCTACAAGCCTTGCTTTGAACCTTTCGATATTTCCTTAGAGTCGTGTTTGGTTTTGTAGACCCATTTACGACCCTCATTGCTTTGACTCAGTCAGAATGTCTACTAGGTCCCATACATCATTAGTGCTCATAGACTTTAGTTCATCCTTCATGGCATCAAGCCACTTAGGAGAATGTTCACTCATCATGGCCTCCTTATAAGAGGTGGATCGTCTACCTTCCCTACATCATTAATATCCTCATTCATATATACAACATAATCATTCGGATGGCGGATCTTCTCTCCCGCCGTGATCTTCTAATAGGTTCATCGATATTACAGAGACCGTTGAGGCTCATCATTAGGTGCTACGTTAGGAATTTCAGAGACCTCAACAAAGGGTGCAACAATGATTTTCATCAAGGTGCACCACCGAGGCATGTGAATAAAGGTCTCGGGATGAGCGGTGAAGGAACATAAACCCGCTTCTCCTCAAGATCTATTTTCCTGGGCTCCAGCTCCTCATTATTTTCTAAGAACACAGCGTGCCTTGTTTCTACAAACTTAGTTGTCCTATTAGGACAATAAAAACGATACCCTTTGGATCTTTCAGGGTACCCAATAAAATGACAACTTCTTGCTTTAGGGTCTAATTTCCCAATATGTGGATTAAAAATCTTAGCTTCAAAGACGACAACCCCACACTCGTAAATATTTCATACTCGGTTTTCTCCCACTCCATAATTCATAAGGTGTCTTAGGTACTGATTTACTGGGAACCCGATTAAGAATATGTGCAGCTGTCTTTAGTGCTTCCATCCACAAATTAATGGGTAAACTAGAGTGGCTGAGCATGCTCCGCACCATATCCATAAGTGTATGCCATTGCGTCTCTCACTACTCCATTCTCACGAGGTTCACTGCATAGAATATCGGGCAACAATGCCATTTTCTTGAAGAAACTTAGCGAAAGGGCCAGAATTTGTCCATAAGAGGCATGTCTTCCATAATATTCTCCCCACGGTCCGATCTTACCACTTTAATTCTTAAGTTGTGCTGATTTTCAACTTCACTTTAAATATCTTAAATTTATCAAGTGACTCGGATCGGTCTTTAATGGGAAAGATATAACCATAACGGAGAAATCATCGCTGAATGTAATAAAAGAATCAAAACCATCCACCGATGTCACAGAAAAGGACCACAAATATCGGTATGAATTAATTCTAAGAGTCCCGTGTGCGTAGCTCCTTCTTTATTTGTTTCACATATTTTCCTTTAATGCAATCAATGCAAAGGTCCGAGTCGAGAAATCTAATGGGTGGAGAATCTCTTCCTTAATGAGACGCTCCATTCTCCCCTTCAAATGTGGCCTAAACGACAAGATGCCACAATTTCAAGAAGTCTCATTATTCTTTTACCCTTAGCATCACACACATTCAAGGATACAGAGATTCATTAAGGGAAAGCATATAGAGTTTGTCTCGCCTAAAAGCAAGACCAATATCATTAGAATCAAACGTAATAATACATTTATTATCACCAAAAGTACACTTAAAACCTTCATCGTCCAACAAAGAAACTGAAATCAAATTTCTCCTAATAGAAGGAACATAAACTACATTATTGAGACGAAGTGAGAAGCCGTTGTCTAAGACTAATGTAATTGATCCTATTGATTCCACTTCGGCTTCCTTTCCATCCGCGACTCTAAGGCTTCGCCCCCTTTCTTAGGGTTCTCATGTATGGAATCCTCAGAAGAATTAGTAACGTGCACAGTTGCACCTGAGTCAATCCACCAGGAATTAATGGAAAAATTAGCATAAAGTGTTTCATCAACAAAAGTTATTGTATCATTACCCTTCTTTGCGAGCCACTTTAGGAATCCGACACAGTCCTTCTGAAAGTGTCCTGATCATTGCAAAATGACATTCACCCCTTTAGGTGCTCCTACAGAGCTACATGAGGCTTAGGTGCATTGTGCACTTTAGGCCCGACTTATCAGCATTGGGGAGAACGCCAACTTCTTTTAGATTTGAAGTCCCTTGGAACTTCCTTTTATTGGAGCCACCAACTTGAAGTGCAAGATCCTCTTTCCGTCCTAATTCTTTCCTCCTCCTCGAACACACATGGCGATTAAATCGCTCATGTTCCATTTTTCTTTTGAGTATTATAGTTGATCTTAAAAGTCGTGGTACTCGTAAGGGAGAGAGGTCATAATGAAATGGACTAGGAAACCATCGTAAATTTCCATGTCCATTCCCTTAAGTTTTCCTACATATCACTCATCATCATTATGTGTTCTCTAATACTTTGGAACCATCATATTTAGTTGTCAAGAGCCTCAATCGCAGTAATCGCATAAACTTTTGTAGAGCCCTTAAATTTTTCTTCAACGATGCCGATACTCTTTAGCATTTTTCGAATCGGGATCGCTCCCGATCCCAACCGAAATGGAGGTCTTCATTATCATAAGTGATAGACGGTTGACCGCTCCCATTTCTCAAAGATTAGTTTCATAAATTTTCTTTTGTCATCATAATTTTCCTCACCTCGAGGGGGAATGGGAGCCGCATCCTTAAAGCATAATCGAGATCTAATACCCCAAGGACAACATGGATTCTCTCCTTCCGTGAGGAAAATTGCTCCCGTAAGTCGCTCAATGTTGTCGATGGTGGCAATGACATTTGATGCATTTATTGTGAATACCAAAATACAGGCACAAAATTAGAAATAATCATAAGAATATGTTGCATGTAATTAATCCTACGTTGGTCCGATTAATAACACACAAAACTATAGTTCTAATTCACATCACCGTTGGGCGATAATGAAAAAGAACTAAATAATTGATATGGCAACACATGATTATAATCAACGTTGGTCGAATATAATCACATGCATACATAATGCCAAAATAAACTATTAAATCTCCAACTAAAATATCTCGTTGGTTCAATTTTAATCGAGATAATACACAATAATTGGGTAATAATACTTTATTATTGGGCAATATGACATCATTCATGATATATCATAATTGTGCATAAAACAATAATTAAATCTGCTCAAAAGGGATTAATCATAAGAAAGAAAGCATCAAATTAAACCAAAAATTGAAAAAACACTATTCGGCCCAAAACTTCACTGCCGGCCAAAATCGTGCGCGGCCCAACGCTCTGCCGCGGCCCAATTCGCGCCTCAGCGCCCGGGATGCACAAGCGCCGTCCGATCTAATCGGACGGCCGAAAATCGCTCGCCCAACAACTCCAATGCCCGGCGAAATCGCAACCCTCGATCCGACGGACGGATGAGATGAAAACGCGAGCCGCATAAAAACAAGAAACCCTAACCCTAAACGCCATTTGCCCTTCGTCCTCCCGAAAAAAACGGAGCGACGCAGCGGCGATCTGAGGCGGCGTCGTGGCTTGAGGCGCGAGCGGCGGCGTCGCAGCTTGAGGCTCGCGTCGCGGAGCGACGGCAACGCGAGCGCCCGGGGAGCATCAGTGGTAGCGGCGGCTTGAGGCGGCGCTGCCGCTTCGCGCGGCTGTGTGCAACCGAGGTTGCGCACACCGCCGTCGAGCGGAGCAACGATGGCGCCGGAGGCCAGAGAGACTCCGGCGAACTCCAAAAACACGTAAGTCTCCGCCGCATCTAAAAGGGTTTTTAAAATTGGGGTCTTGATTTGGGTTTGAGGACTTCGGGAGTTCCGATTTGGCATAAAAACTTAAATCCCCTCCTTCTAAGATGCTTGATTGAGCCATAAAAGAATATATCCGGGTCACGGATCATTAGATCTAAACCTTTAATTACTAAAACTAAGCAAATTCAAGTTCGGTTCTTGACTGATTAGGGTTCAAGATGAGCTAGAGTGCTCTGATACCAAATGTGTGCGTAAGACTTAGGCTAAACATGACATGAACCCTAGCTCGAATCTATGAACACCCACAAAACATTAGAGCGGAAGCATTAAGACTTACCCGAACCTGAGGAGGCCATGAAGAAGGTAGATGAGTCTGCAACAACCGGGTGAAGTAGCGCTGGGGTGAAGTAGCGATGCGTGGTCGGCGGTGTCACGGTGACGACGGGCTTGAGTCTTCGCCCACCTTAGCACCGTGAGCGATCGGGATTGTGTGTGGATTTTAGTGGCCAAGAACAACCTATTTCAAAGCCACCAAACCCCTCATTTTGTATAGCGCTAGGTGACCGGACCCAAACCAAAACCGTTTGGTCGCGCCTCCGATCAAGGCGCGGTGGAGACGAGGTCTCCCGTTGATCTCGGGATACAGTTAGCCGAAGATCAACCCAACAACGACACGTCTACTTTGTGTGATCAGGTAGACGGGATCACGAGCATGTGGTTGGGCGAATTCTTTTATCGCAGGTTACTGTTTTGACAGTGGTTGGCGCCATCGGTTCATCAGGTTGCACGAATCCAAAATTATCATCGATCCTACGTCGTGAAGATCGGACATCTCCCGTATCACAAGGGGAGTCATGCCCTTGAGCAGGGGCGGAGGGAAGGGCCCACGGATCAAAACTTGTTTTAGTACAACCAACCTTGACTCATTAGTAATCTCCAGAGTTCTTGACATTAGGTCCCTACAGATATTGAAACTTCCCTCAGAACTCCTAGCTAATAAGCCCAATAAGGACCATATAATGACAACCAAAGTAATTATTTTCAGACTATCTTCTAATTAGAGATAAAATGAACAATTAATTACTTGCAAATTAAAGGACCATGCATTTAGACTATTCATTCGCATACCATAGGAACCTTGATACTCGAGAAAAAAAAAAAAAAATGTCGTAGTAGCGAGGCCATGAAGGTTGAAGGTAGAAGGCAAAGGGGCAACCAGATTAGGCAAAATCAAGGTACCGTTAAGGATGATCGACCTTGATCTGGGTTTTGAAATCTGGTATGCAATTTTTAACGCGGGGCGCCGGGGGGGGGGGGGTCTTTGAAAATTTCGGGCCGAAAATTTTGGCACAAATTTCTTCTAAATTTGACAAAACTCATGCAGATTGGAACCAGTTTTTTTTTTGGGGTGGGGGGCGTTAGAAACAAAAAACACTGATAATCGGCTGAAATTGTGAACTATGGCCTCGATCCGGTGCTTCATTCTTATCAGATTTATCATTTTGTGTAGCTTTAGGCTTTAGTTCTTAGTTTACTCTCTCCAATTTGTGACACAAGCAAGAGTTAGACATGATGCTGCAGAAAAATGTTTTCTTATCCATTTGTATGTGCTTCAGTAGTTCAGTCATAAGGAAGAAGAAACAACATATTTCAAAAAAAATGTTCTTTTCAGGAGCTCCCAACCTCGCTGATCTAATTTAAGAGGAATTTCGTATAAAACAGTATAATTTCCACATGATTGTTCTAAACGGTGCCCAAACATAATAGTTCTCAATGTAGGCATTTGATTTAGAACGGAGCTGGAATTAGCATGCGTGCATGGCTAGTCACTTGATTCATAGCTAATATTTGATTTAGATGTATCTTTGTTAGAAATAGTTCGAGTAGCAAGCTTGCACCTGACACTGCCATCTCAGCTTCTATTGGTTTCACTATTGAATTTGCAGTTCGAACAGAACGACAGTGGAACTCCAGATTTCGAATCAGCTAGTGAAGAGGAGATCCTATTTAAGGAAGAACTGTTGCGTAAAGAGATTAATGAAACTTTAGAATCTGTAAGGTAAAGGCATTACCAGTTTGTTCTGTTTTTATTTAACTCACATGATATTAAGTAGGAGTATAAGAAATTTTCTATTTTGGGAGTTGGAATGCCGAGGAGTCTAAGGCATTACAGTTTGTTGTTATTTAATTTAACTGAAAGACAACATATACAGAAGATGAGTATAGCGGAGATAAGGATACTGCGGTGGATATGTGGTCACACAAGGTGACATCGAATCCGCAATGAGGATATACGTGATAGGGTGGGGGCAGCACCAATTGAAGAGAAGTTTGTCCAACATCACTTGAGATGGTTTGGACATCTCCAACGGAGAGCTTTTGAGGCACCGGTACGCAAAGGTCGACTAAGACTAACGTGGGAGGAAGTAGTTAAAAGAGATTTGAGGGGTTGAAATGTAGCTAAAGAATTAGCTTTAGATAAGAGCACATAGAAGTTAACAATTCACGTACCAAAACTATAAAAAGGTTTAGGGGCTGTGTGCCTGTGTTTTAGTATCTCGGTTCGGATGGCTGAATGTACAACTTAGGGTTTTAGCCTTGTAGTTTTTATTATTATTATTTGCAAGGCTCTTGTCTCTTTTATTTTGAGGAGATTTCATTCCTAATCTACCCTAACTTGTTTGGGATCAAAGACTTTATTGTTGTTATTGGTCCCATATATGTATACGATTTTTCCTTCTTTTTTTTTGAAGGTAGCTTAACGAGGAGTTAGCAAGAAATGAGCAGGAGATATATAGGCTTCTAAAGTTGTATGTTTCTGCTGCCGTCGTGATACCGATCCTGGAATATGTTGGTTTTAGTAACTAAGACTACGTGAACTAGGATGCACTATCCACTCGATTGTATGTGGATATATCGGATGACTATCATTAGTTTTCTACTTCTGCTGCAAGAGTATTTATTTGTCTTTTAAGCCCTGTGTGCCATATTATGTAAACTTTGGCCATAAGTTCCATTGCTATAATTCAATAACATTTGGATACTTTCATAGTTATTTCATTGAATGGTTGATATTTTATCTATGTTGTCACTGTGTGCATTAGTGTGATCATCGACTAGTGCAGAATATACAGAGGATCTGGATTTGCATATTCGGGTCTCGACAACCTCCCCTTTCCACTGGCGCCACCCCTCTGCCTCCATTATGCCACCCCTCTGCCACCATCGTGCCCTCCCTCCTCCTTCGCGCCTCAGCCTTTCCCTTCCTCCTCGCCTCAGCCTCCCCTTCCTTGCCCCACCACCTCCCCTTCCCCTGGCGTCGTCCCCCCTCCTCCTCTGCGCAGTAGCCTCGCCCTTCCCCACATCACCACCTCCCCTTCCCCTTCCCCGCACCACCGCCTCCCCTTCCCTCGTAACGTCTCCTCTGCACCACCTCCTCTTCCTCGACGCCGCATCGAAGACAGGTACGATTGGATGCAGTGGCACCTTGAATGGGAAATACGAGATATGGCAGTGTCGTGGATGGGGACGGGTGGATTCGAGCCTTGCCTCCCTCCTCTTCGATAACGATAGCCTGCGCTGACACGCTACCCTTGACTTGCTTGAGTTGCGGCTGTGCTCTGCTGCCCTTACGATCATCGTGGATGGATGTGATTATCAATATTGTGGATGTATATACTAACCATTGATTATGGGATTAGTATAGTACACACACAAAAGCTTTGGGTATTTAAAGCCCAGGGTCTGACAAGTTACGACTTATGACAGGCATAGCATCCTGTTTTGAATTTATGACTTGCTGAATACAAAAGTACACATCCTCGTGTTTAGCCAGAAACGTATAAAGCCACTGTGTGTTATATATCAAAACAGATCTAGTTTTAAAAAAATAAAATTAGATTTGAATAAGGCTTGTGGTATGCCTTGAATGTACTTGAAATAAAAACTTCTATGTAATGTTAAGTGCGGTGTGATGTACTAATGTAACCCATCTAGTGCTCTGCTGTGCTACTCTGAGGCGACCATTTCCCAGAAAAGCTCTGTTCCCAGAGAAATGTGTGAACATATGTGACGCCGAGCTATTTCTGGTGTTGACATTATCCTCCATCATCTCAGTATAAATCAAAATTGGCATTCCGATGGCAGATGCATGCCACCATCAATGGTGAGTATTATGTTTACGTGGAAACTGTTGACTGCAGAAAAGCAAGCCGATTCTTAGTGAGGGAGATCTTCTCCTCTGCCTCAGATGCTTTTTCACGAACTCCATGAACAATTTCTTCAGGAGCCCTCTCTACAAACTACACCACGAAAGAAATGCGTTAAAACGTGTTTCGAACACTAGCTTCACAGAAAGGGGAAGTAGTTACGTACACTTCGGGAATTGAGGCGGGCCAACAGAGCATCATATTCTGACTGCATCTTAGAGAGGCGCTTAGAGAGCCGTTTAACTTCGTCAGACACATCAACCATATCAGCCAATGGTAGATAGGCCTCCAAACCATCATCAGCAACAATGTGGACTGACTGATTTGCATCACCTGGCATGGCAAGTATAGGAACAGATTGTTTGTTGGCAAACTGCAGCAAGAAAGATTATGTCTGAGCAACTTACAAGGGACTCACCTGGTGGCGATTCAGTGAAATGTACATTCTGTACGTCAAGCTTTGAAAGTAAAGACAGGAC
The DNA here is from genome assembly GCA_036346255.1 of Ampelocalamus luodianensis. Classification (NCBI taxonomy): domain Eukaryota; kingdom Viridiplantae; phylum Streptophyta; class Magnoliopsida; order Poales; family Poaceae; genus Ampelocalamus; species Ampelocalamus luodianensis. The sequence goes on along the minus strand of CM070629.1, from coordinate 17,696,905 downwards.
CTGCTTCTCCTTCTGCGGGCATAAAAGTACAGGTCATGAACTCATTATGATAATAAAAAAAAAAACGATATAGGTTACCTTTTTTTTTTGCTGGGGCTACAGACATAAGGATACAGGACAAATTTGCAAAGACAGGTATGCAAGCAAAATCAGGATGTTAATGTTTTAGTTCTAATACCAATTACAGGGTATCACAATGTAAAGATGCATGAAAGGTACGGCTGTGTGCACTAATTACACATAAGCACCTCAAAGTTCTAACAGTGAAGTTTGCCCAACTAATAACTATCTGTGTGCTTTGTTCTGTAGCAACTTTGATTTGGGTACTGAAATAGATCAATAATTACCACTCTTCTTGCTAATAAAACATAGAATAAACGTGCATGAAATTGCTTCTCAAATTGCTAGATCAAAAAGGTCATATAATATACCAATAATGGAATGACACAAACAAAATGGACTTGTTGTGACTTGTGAGAAGACACTCACCGATATGTACTCCAGGACATCTGCATCAGCAACAACAGAAGCTGATATTCGTTTAGCTGGCTCGACAGAATACTCTGCTCGAACATTTCTGATTCCTCTTACCTGTTATTATAGTTGCAATCAAACAAAATGGTTACCCGTAGGACATAGCATTAACACCATAAGAGCATACAGCACAAGTGGAAAATTTACCAACGATTGCAAATTCTGAAATTTTCTGATGGACCTCAAATTCTTAGGAAGGTCAGTAGTGGGCCACGGAGTAACGATAAGTGGTTGCTTTCTGTACGGAAACGCCTGAAATAAGAGCAATAATGATATGCTATTGATGAGGCTGATGAGAGTAATAGTTAAACAATGTTAATAATCAACAGTTAAGGTTTCACTACCTGCCATAATTCTTCAGTGACAAAGGGCATGAAGGGATGCAATAGCTTCAGTATGTTTTCAAACACATACAATAGAACACTTTGTGCCATATAAGAAGCTGATTCGTCACCAGAGTGGTAGAGACGTGTCTTGCTAGCTTCAATATACCTGAATGAGAATTAATTGGTGAAGACATATAAATCTACTAGAAAACAACGCACCATAGAAGACAAGAATAATAGAATGCAGAAAGGAGCACAGAACCAGGCGACAGCTTGTTATATTAGATGACTCAAAAGTGCGGGGAATATAACGAGAAAAAAAATCGTATAAAAACATGAAGATCCTCTGCTTCGCATGACACCTCCGCACCGAGCCTCCCCTGCGCCAGATACGAGCCGCCCCGACGCCCCTCCGTCGCCCGGCTGCGCCTCCCCGTACTCCCAGCTACGCCCCCTGCCCTTGGCCGCGCCCTTGCTCCCGGCAACGCCTCCCATGCTCCCGTCCATCACCCGGTGGGCCGCCGTCACCCGGATCCTCGCCGCCGGCCAACACCCGATGTGGAAGACGAGCCTATGCTCCTACTTCCGCCACCGCGGCATCGGCGCTGACAGGTGAAGCCACGCGGACTCCTGTCGCTACACGCACTCTGAGGTGGAGCTCCGCCTACGTCCCGACGGCACGTGGGAGCCCACCTCTGGCCGCGCTAAGAAGCTCCATAAGTCGGAGTGGACCGCTGCGGAGGTGCACACCATCCCTTTGCTGCCCCGAGCGATCTTCGCCAACCACCGTGCCTCCTGGACGGAGGCTGAGCGCTGCCTCCTCGAACGCGTAGCAGCCGCCAGCGACAAGGTCGCCTCCCTCCGTGCGTGGCTCGCCGAGACGGAGGCGAAGACCACTGCACTACGGGCCTGCGTCGAGCGGCTCGAGCGCAACGAGCTCCTCTCCGCGCTCCTAGCGGCTACGCGCCTAGGCGACGCCGACCTCCACGGTAGCGAGGAGGAACCCGACGGGCGGGAGGTAGAGTAGCAGCTGTTGGTGCTCACCGACGTACCCCAGCCTTTCCCCTCCCTAGTCCTCGCTGCCACCTCTGTTTTGGTCCTCAGGCCGCCGCCGCCCCTGCCCCGAGCTCCTGTCCTCAGACTCCTTGGGCTCTGCTCGTCTGGCTCTTGCTTCTCAGCAGTCTTCCTCCCCTCCGCCACCTCCCTCGCCCAGTATTTTGTCTCGTGGATCTTGAACTCTGGTGCTTCTTTTCACCTGACACCAGATTCTATTCACCTCACTTTTGTGAGTCTCACAGCTCTTCCTTCCACTATTCAGACTGCGGATGGTACCTCTCTTCCCTTTTGCAGGCCGAGACATTCTTTTCACTTCTTCCTTTCATGTTTCTGCATCTCTTATGTTTCCAAGCTTACTATGCAGCTTATGTCAGCCGGTCAGATCACTGATCACGACTGTCGTGTTATTCTTGAGTCCGACTCTTGTTATATCCAGGACCACCGCACGGGGACTCTGTTTAGCGTTGGCCCTCAACGTCGTGATTTGCAACATCTTTGAGAGCTCGACTGGCTGCACCTTCCTTCCGTTGTCTCCACCAGCTAGTCAGCCACTACACCTGCCTCTGTTATTGCTACGTCCTCTACTACTTTTGCTCAGTGACACCATCGTTTGGATATATCTGTGGATCGCGGCTGTCGTCTCTAGTAGGTCGTGATCTTCTTGGGTCTGTTTCTGGTGACACCTCTTTACCTTGTATGGGTTGCAAGCTTGGTAAACAACTGCAGCTCCCCTACCCCTCTAGTGATTTTGTTTCTGCTCATCCTTTTGATCTTGTTCACTCTGACGTTTGGGGTCCGGATCCCTTCGTTTCGAAAGGGGTCATCGATACTATGTGATCTTTTTTATGATTATTCTCGTCATACTTAGACCTACTTCATGTCCTCTCGCAATCAAGCTCTCTATTTACCTGATGTTCGCCACCATGGTTCGTATTCATTTGATTAGGCCATTTGTGTGTTTCGTGCTGACTCCGCTGGGGAATACCTATCCGCTATTTTGCGTTGTTTTCTCGCTGAGCAGGGTACTCTTTCTCAGTACTCTTGCCCTGGTGCTCATGCTCAGAACGGTGTCTCTAAACGTAAGCATCGTCACTTGCTTGAGACACAACCCACGCTCACATGCTTGCCTCTTCTGTTTCACGTCACTTCGGGGTTGAGGCTGTCTCCACTGCTGCTTTCCTCGTCAACATGCAGCCTTTCACTACTCTTCAGGGCTCTACTGCCGTCGAGCATCTCTACGGTCGGGCTCCAAAGTACAATCACCTACGCTGTTTCGGTTGTGTTTGCTTCGTCCTTCTTCCACCACGTGAGCGTACCAGGCTGACTGCTCAATCAGTTGAGTGTGTTTTTCTTGGCTACAGTCTTGAGCATAAGGTTTATCGCTGCTACGGCCTTCTTGCTCTCCAGGTGAGGATCTCCCGGGACGTCACCTTCGATGAGTCCCGACCTTACTACCCTCATACCCCCACTGTCAGCTCAGATTCTCTTGTTGAGTTGATCTCCTTTCTGACTTTTCCTGGCCCTCAACTTTCCACTTATGTTTCGCTTCCGCCTCCACCTTCTTCGCTTCCCTCTCCTTCGACTCCACCTATTCCCTCTCAGTCGGAGGTTCCTTCCAACTCTTTTGTTGATATTCCACCCTTTCCTTTGCACTACTCTCGCCGTCCTCGGCATACTCCTTCTCCAGTTGAGCCTCCGTCTTTGCTGGGCCCTGTTCCCAGCCCTTCTTCTCCGTCATTGTTGGGTCCTGCTCCACCTTCTCCCAGATACGATCTTCGTGATCGTCGCACTATTTCATGAGCGCTACCGCTTCGCAGCCGCTGCTCTTTTTGAGCCTAAGACCTACCGTGAGGCTGCTGCTCACTCTAAGTGGCAACTCACGATGTCTGAGGAGGTTACTGATTTGGAGCGTACTAGCACTTGGGATCTTGTGCCCTTACCTACGCGCCACTCCTATCACGTGCAACTAGGTGTACAAGATCAAGACTCGCTCGGATGGTTCCCTTGAGCTCTACAAGGATCGTCTTGTGGCGCGTGGTTTTCAGCAGGAGTATTGTCGTGTCTACGATAAGACCTTCGCCCATGCCGCCCACATGACCACTGTTCGCATTATCCTTGCTGTAGCTTCTGTTCGATAGTGGTCCATCTCTCATAGGGTTGTTCATTCGGTTTTTTCGGTAAATACGGTGTATACCGGTATTATTTAAAATACAGTTCGGTATCGGTAAATACCACTTTATTTCGGTTCGGTATCAGTAAATACCATATTTACCAAAGTTGACACGAATTGCGAACGATATCGTGAGTCCACAACTTGCGGTCATTAAATATTTACCGTATACACCGCAAAACAGTCGACCTTTTGAATTAAAGTACTTGATAACTATGTGCTTTTACTCATTAAGCAATTTCCATGCCTTTAATCATTAAGTATCAATGTACTTGATACTATGTGTCTTTACTCGTTAAGCAATTTCCATGCCTTTACTCAATACTCATTAAGTATTAATGTAATTGAATACTTGATAGCTCATTAAGGAATTTCCAGCCGGCCCATCACTAATTCACCCTCAGGCGCTCAAGCCACGCAGCCAGCCAGCGAACAGCGACGCAACAATTCGGTTTTTTCAGTTTTCAGCCTGTTTTTCCCGAAAAAACCGAACCTCGAAAAAAAACAGAAATTCAAAAACCGAACCGAAAACCGAGTTGACTGGTACAGTTCGGTTTTTTTTATCCGATTTTTCCGATTCGGTGTAATTACGTACAGCCCTGATCTCTCAGATGGATGTCAGGAATGCATTTCTCAATGGTGAGCTACATAAGGAGGTACACATGCAGCCACCCCCTAGGTATTTTGTCCCTGATGGTATGGTTTGTCTCCTTCGTCTCTCTATGGGCTCAAGCAAGCCCCTCGTACCTGGTTTGATTGCTTTTTCTCTGTTGTCACTGCTGTCGACTTCTCCGTCAATGATCACAACCCTGCCCTCTTTGTTCACACCTCTTCTCGGGGTCAAACACTCCTCTATGCGGATGATATAATCATTACTGGAGATGACTCTCAGTACATTAATTTTGTGAAGGAGCGTCTCAGTGAGCAGTTCTTGGTGTCTAATTTGGATCCTCTTCGTTACTTCCTTGGGATTGAGGTCACTTCTACGCCTGAGGGCTACTACCTCTCTCAGGAGAAGTACATTCAGGATATCCTTACTCGCGCTTGTCTCACTGATCAGCGCATGGTGGACAATCCTATGGAGCTTAGTGTTCACCTTCGGCCCACTAATGGGGAGCCTCTTGTAGATCCTACTCGCTATCGCCATCTTGTCGGGAGTGTCGTCTACCTTGGAATCACTCGACCTGACATTTCTCACCCAGTTCATATTCTGAGTCAGTTCGTTTCTGCTCCCACTCAGCTCCACTATAGTCACCTTCGTGTTCTGCGATATCATCGTGTTACCATCAGTCGTCGCCTTTTATTTCCTTGCTCCAGCTCTCTGTAGCTTCAGGCGTACTCTAATGCGATCTGGGCTAGCGATCCTTCTGATCGCCAATCTCTTTCTGCCTATTGTGTCTTCCTTAGTTCCTCTCTGATTGACTGGAAGACAAAGAAACAGACTACCGTCTCCCGTTCGAGTGCTGAGGTTGAGTTGCGAGCTATGGCGGCGTTGATAACTGAGGTCACTTGGCTTCGGTGGCTACTTGAGGATTTCGGTGTTTCCGCTTCTACATCGACTCCTCTCTTATCAGACTGTACTGACGCAATCTGCATCGCTCGATATCCAGTGAAACATGAGCTTAGCAAGCACATTGGCGTAGATGCTTCGTACTTGAGATCGCAGGTGCAAGACCAAGTTATTGCTCTTCAGTATGTACCTTTGGAGCTCGAGTTAGCCGATTTCTTCACCAAGGTAGACTCGAGCTCAGCACAACTTCTGTCTCTCCAAACTCAGTGTTGTTGATTCGCCATGAGTTTGAGGGGGGTGTTAGATGTTACAGATGTTAGATATGTAGCTTGTATATAGTGCCCTTTGCATATTTACCTATACCTGTAACTTGTATATTTTGGCATTTGGCCTATTGGAATAGAATCAAGGGTTCATTCCAACAGTAATAAGAAATAAACATCAAACGGGACCAAATATGTGGTTCTCTATTTTACATGGTGGGCATAAGGGATAGTAGAGATGAGTAGATGACATCTGGTTCCCAGGTCCCCTCTATCCCCATCATTGTCAATGGGCTAACAATATAGATTGAGGCATAAATATTGAATGGCCCTTAGTAAAAACAAGTTTGACCTCACATTCTTGGGCTCTACATAATCTTACCAGTCAGCAAAGTCCGCCCAAAAGAAATCGTAGATTTCTCTAGCCGCATCTGCAAAGAAAAACTTGTCATAGCTTGTGCTGACCCTATCAATGAGTTCATGTAGTCCTGTAACCTGTATTGTAATTTATTCTCTTCATCAACAGATTGCACAAAAGCCAAATAATTCAAGATATTAATGGACTCACCACCCAGCATTCTGGCAACGGTAGTTTCTGAAGTGATACTTCGGTGTCAAACTGGACAGGAGATGCAAAAGTATTAGCAACAGTTCTAAAAAGGAGAATCAAATTTAGTCAAAGCATCATGTGCAATTTGAAATTCAGTGAGATACCTTATTTGCTAATAAGACATCCCATGCAGCGACATCACTTCTATCAGGCAAGTTCTGCAACAAAAATTTGCCCGCATTCCAGAGTTTGTTGGTGAAAGCCTTATTTGATATCAATCTTTCTGTAGAAAGATTAAGGTCCTGAAGTGAAAAGGTGTATTAACAACGGAGAAGTGAAAAAAACTTGATCAACACAAAATGTAAAGACTGCATGGAAAGCAAACCTGGCCTGCAGTGCCCATGGAAAGTGTAAATCTCAACGCATCTGTCCCGTACTCTTTGATGGTATCTAGGGGGTCAATGACATTCCCCACTGTCTTGGACATTTTTCGTCCCTGAAAAGTAATTTGCTAATTAGTCTATGAAAACAGAGTACTAATCTAGCAACATAAACAACTCAAATGAACATGAGGACTGAGGACACACGTCCAACAGACTTCGCAATGGCCCACCCATTAGTTTAACTGGTGACATCACAAGTTTACATCTGATTATCTGGGCAAAGGAGACAGTGTTACGCCTACCACCGCAGTATGTAACAGAACTTACCTCAAGGCCTCAAACTGGCAGGAAGCAGTGTTCACCTAGGCGCTAGACGGAAGGCGGGCAGAGGGTGGCTGCCTAGCGCCTAGCATGCCTAGGCGCCGGTCTGTACAGTCGGCGGTCGAACAGAAGCCGGCAGTGAAGAAGAAAAAGAAAAAACGAAAAGAGAAAGAACTTGGCCAGCCTGGTCCAGTCTAGCCCAACCGAGAGTCCAGCCCAACCGAGTGACTCGACCGCAACGCGCAACGGCGCAGGTCGCAACACTGACTGAAGCCCGGTCCAGTCCGCTGCCCTTATCCTGTCGCTCCCTACGCCTGCCCTCTCGCGCTCTCCGCCTCGCTCTCGCTCTCCCCTCTCCCATCCCGCCGCCACCTCCTCATCCCCCTCCCATCAGCACAACAATCCGGCGGCAGGGAGACAAAATCCAGCGACGGATAAGCGATAGCGACGTCGATCTGGCCGGGGAGGAGGCGCGCGACGGGGAGCCAAGGAGGCGGCGCGACGGGGAGTTGGGGAGGAGGCAAAGGGGAAGAAATCGTGGAGCTAGGGTTCGGGACCCCGGGTGAGCCCCTCCACTTACCTCTTTTTCTCCCTCATGCACGCCCAGCTCCGCTTGACCCCGCCCACCACCGCCGCGCCTTGGCCGCCTAGGTCCGCATTGGACCGGCGTTGACCGCCTAGGCGGGCCGAGCGTCTAGGGGGCCGATTGAGCTCGAGTCACGGCGCCTAACTTGCGCCCAGTGCTTAGGCGGCCGAGGCGGCTGCCTAGGGAAACACTGTGGGAAGGCATAGTATGGCCCAACTGCTAGAGAGCATCATACAGCCCATTAGCAGACTAAGCATGAGGCCCACAAATCAAGTGCACCATTTGCTCTGCTAGGGTTCAGTTCAAGCTAAACAAACTAATCCTTAAAATAATATTTTCAGTTTTCTTCTTTTTTTCCCCCATGTCTGCGATTTTTTTTTTTTTGCGCGCGCGTGTGTGTTTGACCTCAAAGGTGGGAAACATGTGGCAAACAGGCAGTGACCGCATCAATTAGCAGCTCCTATAGTAAACAATAATGCCACGTGCAGCATGACTCCTGAAATTCAATTGTGTATATTTCATATAAGTTAATGGATTTAGAAATTTGATCATTTCACTTTTTGAATTACAAGAAAAGGTTAAGTTTGATCGTTTGCCCCTCGAAAGTACAAAACATAAAGAAGTAAATAAGGTACCCATATATCTCACCTCAGAGTCCCGGATAAGGCCATGAAGATAGACATAAGAAAACGGTACAGTTCCTGTAAACTCAATTCCCATCATGACCATTCGTGCAACCCAGAAGAACAAAATGTCATGGCTGTCAATAAATAAATTAGATATAGTATCACAACTGGTAAAAGGAATAACAGAACATCGACGTGAAGAACAGCACAACAGATACATCACTCCATTGAAAGAAGAAAAGGTAAATTAAGCAGTTGAAGCTAACATACCCGGTCTCAAGAACAGTTGCGGGATAAAAATGCTTAAAATCCTCCCTGGATAGATCTGGCCAACCAAGTGTACTGAAAGGCCACAGAGCACTGAAGGACAACTGCAACAAGTCAAAACTACAGAAGCTATGTGCGGCTTGTTAATATTACTTGTAGCAGTTTATGTATAAGTATTTATACTTCTGCCATTTCCAGTACTTGGAAATTGTTATGGTCCAATACCCGTGAAAGTACTGTATCGCGGATGCACTGTAGCACCACATGTACTGTAGCAACTCGGGTATTAGGCAGATTTGCTATTTAGGAATCTATTTGTTAGGTGTTTGGTAGTATCTATTAGTTAGGCAAATTATTATTAGATTGGATTGTTAGATATAAGTTTCCTTATAGATTATTTCTTAGGAGTCAAGTCGGGTTGTCCCTATAAAAGGAATAGCATATATCCATTATCAATCAAACAAAGAAATAAACAAAGTTAGTCTCTAACCAGTTGGCTAAAGAACAGAGCCTCTTTGTTCGTCGAGAAAAGTCCCGGTCGAGCTTGGAGGGCGATCCCTCGCCTCCCTGGCTAATCAGGCCTCAGAGCCTCGCTACCTCGACAGGGAAGAGCCCTATTGGCGGTTAGATGAGGGCGAGCGCCCTACCCAAGGTTATTAAGTCGGCAAGTCGACACTACTCTCCTAGTGACCGACTTGCCGACTAGTCGACTAGTCGGCCGACTAGTCGCCGACTAGTCGGCAGTGCATGCTTATATGATCGCATAGTGCATATCGCCTCCTTCCTGTGTGTGCAATCCCAATTCCCATTATCCTCCCTTCCCTTCGTTGAACCTCCAGAGTCCAGAGTCCAGAACCTCCACTCCTCCACGAGCAAGGAGGAGTCCAGACTCTAGAACCTCGAGTCCTCGAGTCCTCCAGATCCTCCTCCTCCCTTAGCCCTCCCCGGCTCCACGGAATGCAGAAGAGATCAAGAGAAACAGAGAGGAAGAGGAAGAGGAGGAGGAGCATACATGGGCAACGGAGCGCGCCGAGGGCGGCGGAAGCTGCGCCGAGGCGGCGAGCCAACGCCGGGCGAGACGAAGGGCAAAGACGAAGGCGACGAGCCGGTAGTTCGCGACGACATGGTTCGCCGAGCGCAACGCGGCGGCGGCTGCGGCTGCGACGACTTGGTGCGCCTCGAGGGCAAGGAGGAAGGGCGACGATCGGATCTACCTCAGGGGCGAGGACGGCGGCGGCGGTGCGGTGAGAGCCCTCGAGGCCGGCGCCACCGGATCTGGAGCTCGGGTCGAGTCACGCGTGTGCTTTGGATCGGAGCTCTCGACGAGCCGACAACTTGGTCTCGCCTCCTCCTCCTCACTCTATCTCTTGGACACTGCCTGACAGTCGGCCCCACATCCCTCCTCCCAAGTCGGGCGACTTGCCTCTGCCTAGTCGACTAGTCGACGGGCAAGTCGACGACTAGTCGACTAGTCGCCCGACTTGCCGGCGCAAGTCGAGTCGCCACCTCTAGTCGGTCCTTCTCCAGCGACTTGTCGACTAGTCGACGACTAGTCGTCGACTAGTCGACGACTTGATAAGCATGCCCCTACCTTCGGTCTTCAGACCCGTACCCCAATAGTTACCACAACATTTGGTATCAGAGCCACTCACCATGACTTCCAGTGCTGCACTATCTCTCTTGGAGAAGTTAAAGGCTAACAGCGAAGAGCAGAAGGTCTTACTCGACAACATGATTGTTATCCATTGGAGCTTCGCTGATCCTCGTCCACATGACGCGACATCGTCATCGTACCCTCTCATCAATATAGGGCCACCAAGGACTTCAATCGTGGCCACCACCGCAACTCAAGGACGAGCTGCCTTGCCGCAAGGGGTGTAATGTTATGGTCCAATACCCGTGAAAGTACTGTAGCGCAGGTGCACTGTAGCACCGCGTGTACTGTAGCAGCACGGGTATTAGGCAGGTTTGCTATTTAGGAATCTATTTGTTAGGTGTTTGGTAGCATCTATTAGTTAGGCAAATTATTATTAGATTGGATTGTTAGAGATAAGTTTCCTTATAGATTATTTCTTAGGGGTCAAGTCGGGTCGTCCCTATAAAAGGGATAGCATGTATCCATTATCAATCAAGCAAAGAAATAAACAAAATTAGTCCCTAACCAGTTGGCTAAAGATCAGAGCCTCCCTGGCTAATCAGGCCTCAGAGCTTCGCTACCTCGACAGAGAAGAGCCCTGTTGGCGGTTAGATGAGGGCGAGCGTCCTACCTTCGGTCTTCGGACCCGTACCCCAACAGTTACCACAACAGAAATAAAGTTCCTACAGACAACCCCCATGTCAATCAGTTATAGGGCACAAGGAAAAAAATGTTCAGACAAACTTCTGAGCATGGTGACAACTAACAAGTCTAGTCTAGGCTCTTGCACGAATTCAGAGTTTTATTGGAGTCTGGGACCCTGAGCACAAGGACATTAACTATTCATCTGCTTATTGCAGTTGTGCATGGAAGGCACTACAAGGAGAGGGCTAAAAACTTTTCAGAATCAACAAAAGTGACAAGTATTGCTGAATTAAAATTTTCAGGAGGAACTTGGTGCCTTGGTGATTTATTGACTTCATTCTTTATAAATACAGTTCTGCTCGACAATGCAAGTAGTTAGAAATATTTTCGGGTCATGAGATCTTTTCATGTTATTAACGGGGCAAGGAAGAACTTCAGAAAATTGCCAAAAATGTATTGCAGAATTAGATGCTCAATCAAAAAAAAAAAATCAGTTCCCTTAGGTGAATGTGAAATGACGTTCGCGACTTAAAAAAGAAGTGCTCACAAAAAGTTGGTGTGTAATCAAATGATGGAATTCAAGAAATTAACTACTTCACATTGCTCCTCACAAAGAAAGAAAGAAACTAATTCATATTGCAGAAGAACAATTGGGAGTTGGGACCACACAACTTTGAAGAGGAAGACAGACCTTGAGAACCAAGTATCAAGAACATCAGGATCTTGATATATTTCAACTGATTTTCCATATTTTTCCTGAGCTTTTGCAAGTGCCTCCTCTGCAGTTCTAGCAACAATATAGTCTACTTCACATTGCTTTCCAACGATGTACCAAACTGGTATCCGATGACCCCACCACAATTGTCTACTTATACACCAATCTTTTATGTTTGTTAACCAATGATTATATATCTGCAGCCACAGAACACGCACAAAAAATTGAGAATGAATAGAAGAGCGGTGAAGTCGATTAAAAAATTCCTTTCTGTAGCAGTAATAAGTAACAGAGACAAAGTCGTAGATTATGAAGACTTTATTTGGCATATATATTGTTTTATTGAGACTGAGAGAGAGAGAGATATATTTCCCTGTCTAACAGTATCTGTAAAAATATGTTCAGCACATTCATTTGCTTGTGCTTACAGCAGAGGAGAACTACCTCTCTAGACTCCAGAGGGTAGAGAAGTGAAAGATTCATGTATTACCTTTTCAAATCTCTCTGGAAGAATAGTTAGTTGCCCCTTTTCAACAGCATGGAGGGCCTTTTCAGCTAATGGCTCCATTGTGACAAACCACTGCTTACTAATCAAAGGCTCTATCACCTAGGATCAAACAAAAGTAGGTCCATCAAGACCAACGGAAAACATCAGTAGACAGTGGCCTACAAATATTAGCAAGAACAGGAAAGACATCACACTTCACCACCCCGTTGAGATATGGGGACTCGAAGCGTATAGGGTTCCTTCTTTACTGCCAAGTTAGTCTCAACAAGGTCCGACCACAACTTCTCTCGTGCCTCAAAACGATCCATACCACTGAAAAAAAAAGATGGGAGGAAGTTAAGGTCTAAAACTTGTTGCATACAAAGGGCCGTGCAACTCTGTTTCCTACAGAGCAAGGATTATTGAAAAAATATTGCACTTTCTTTTTCGTATGCAGTAGTTCAACCAACTGCTTACACTAATTGCACCAGTTCAAAGCCACAAATTGGGTTCCCAACTTTTTCTCTTAAAATTTCTATAACAGTAAGCTATCTTAAACAGCTAAAGCCCAGTTTTTGTGTCATTAAATAGAAGGCAAACTCAAGTCACATTACAAAGAGAAGCATATATGGGTTTATAAGCAGCTAAAATATAAAGTCTTTATATATGATGCAACATGGAATAGAAAGAAGAAATTGCACATGGAAAATCGCAAGCCATAAACAAATCCACCACAGAATAAGAGAAGAACAGTTTAGTTTACATTAAAAAAAGGCAATACCTGTATAATCCAGCAACATCATTTAGTGTACCATCTTTATTCATGACATTAAGTATTGGCAGCCCAAGCTTTCGAGCAATATGATAATCATTATGATCATGTCCAGGGCTAATCTTCAGCACCCCTGTTCCAAATTCTGGATCAACATACTGTAAATCATAGAACCAATAGTCACTATTAACAGGAGTCGTGAAAAGTCTATTGAGGATAGAAAAGGGCACTCTTTTTAAGAAACTTATCGTCTTTTACAGCGTAAGGAACACTACACTGCCTCCCCAAGGCCTTAAGCATTCCCTTCAAATGCATCTAGATCAAATTTGACCCAATTTCCAACATGAAGCATTTCATATAAAAAGTGTTTTGGATTTGGGCATCCATATGACCAGGACTCAAACCATAAATGTGGGCATCGACGTGTGAAGCACTTGTACAAAGAATACATGTCTCATGTAGTCATGTATGTACGTCAAACAAAGCGATAGCCAGCTTGAGATGAAAAAGTTGGCATTGGTCAAAACTTAGCCACAGAAACAGTCACCGGTGATAACAACATGAATAACAAGCGATGGAATAAAATTTGCATGTACAGGTGGCGTGATGACACAATTAAGATGATGAGAGAACACTAGTGTCTAGCGAATATGGTGTTTTTGCATTGATTTAATTTGACTAATGTCGAAACTTCCTTTCTGAATTTTGCTAGAAACATACAAAATACTACAGATAATATTAAGTTGTGCTCTTACCCGATCAGCAATAATAGGAACATGTCTCCCAAATGTCAAGGGTACAATAGCCAATTTGCCAACATATTGTGCATAACGCCCATCCTGCATTGGCAGTTGACATATTGAAAATAAGATTGATTACTGAATTCAATCTGTTTAAGAAATAAAATAGCTCGATGCAGTTATAGCATAGGTTGTAAGTTGTAACAGAACACAAGAAATGGTTTTCTAATATACTTAGCTTTACTGCACAGCACTGAAGAGATCATTTACTGCACAGCACTGAAGAGATCATACCTCCGGGTTAACAGCAATTGCAACATCACCAAATAGAGTCTCAGGTCGTGTTGTCGCAATAGTCAGAAAATCATTCCTACACCACAAGAATAAATTTTAAATACGTGTAAGCAATTTTCATCAATAAACAATGTCAATCATGCTGATAGATTCCTCATATTAGAATGCAAAAGATAAACTGTACATCATGCAAACTCGTTCTCCAGAGAATGCTCACATTTAAACATCACAAGAGGGGAATAAAGATATGGTGGTAAACACAACCATGCATTTAATTGTAATACAATCAGCAATACATATGATGACATTATTGATCTCGGATACCCCTGTTAGATATGTAGATAGTGTAGGGTGTTCTTTGCATGACTATAAACCATGTACATGTTATATATTAGCCTCTTGGCCCATTGGAATAGACAAGCCTCATTCCAACATGGTATCAAAGCAAAGCTAGGGTTAGGGCTTGCAGCCGCCGCCGCCACCCTCCCCGTCTTCTTCCCTGCTGCTCCCATCGCAGCTCCCCTGTTCCTCTGCTCCCACCGCCAGCTTCCCGCACCGGCTCCCAGGGCATCGCCGTCGGATCTCGCGGACGGCCCTTCCCCGTCGTCGGATCTGGGCTCCCCGCCGCCGGCTCCGGGTCGTCCGTCGTCGGCCCGTGCCTCTTCTTCGTGCTTCTTCGTCGCAGGAGCTTCGCTCCTCTTCGACCCGACGTCGCCCGTGAAGCCGTCGAGCAGAGCAAATCTGCTCTGTTCTCTCTCCCGAAGCAGACCTTCGGTTTTTTTCCTCTTTTATTCGGTGGAGACGGCGGCTCCAGCTCCACACCGGCTCCTCTGATCTACTCAGAGCCGGTGGGCTTCTGCTCCGGCTTCGCTGAGCCAGCGGTTGTAGCTCCGGCTTCCATCTACTCCGACTTCTCTGGTATTTTTTTATAAAAACAAGGGTTGTCTTTTGAGCACATCGACTTCAGCTCATCGACTTCCGACTCCAGATCCGGTCAAGTCATCCCTACTGGCTTCTACCGTAGGTTCCTTCGCCATCCCACTCCCCCCAGTTCGGTTCAATGGGACAAACTTCCGGGAATGGGTTGTTCACCTGAGGATCCACCTCAACAGCCAGCGTCTCTGGGGTCATCTCACCGGCGAGCACCCCTATCCACCTCACCCTACACCGCCCGTTCTGTCCACTCCTCCTGCTGGTGCGGATCCGACGGCTCAAGAGGCCGCCAATGCTACACTGGAGGAGGCACTGAAGATCTACCAGTCTGAGTTGCACGCTTATGAGCGATGGCAGGAGGCCGAGGCTCGTGCTACCACCATCCTGGTGGGTAGGATGCCTGTGGCCATCTCCATGGATGTGGCGGAGCTGCCGACGACACAGCTTATGTGGAAGCGCCTGCGAGCTCACTAGCAGCCGACGAGTGATGCTATGTACCTTTCAGTTGTGCACTAGGCGTATTCTCTTTAGCACTCGATGCCACTGTAGATGACTTCTACCAGCAGTTGTCTGAGGTGTGGCGTCAACTGGATTTTCTGGGGCCGGATGTCTACCGAACCTGTCCCTGCTGTGTGCAGCTCCGCACTCATTGAGAGACTCACCATCTTTATGGCTTCCTGACGCGTCTCTGCTTTGAGTTCGAGATCAGGCGTGCTCGGCTCGACTCGCCACCCGTGCCCGAGCTTGGTGAAGGCTCTCACGAGTGTGTGTTCTGAGGAGGCTCGTCACCGTGGCGTGGCTCAGATGCAGGTTGTCTTGTCATCTTCAAACCGCTCCTCGCTGCTTTTTCTTGACCGACCGTGATGTGTCCTCCAGCTCCCAGCACACCAGTGATTGCTGCCTCTACTGCGGGTCTCCACTGCACCTACTACGGGTCTCCACTGCACCTACTACCGCGTGGCGACGCCACAGTGTATCGGGATCGCTATAAGCGGAGGAGGACCGGGGTCATCGGTGGGCGTCCCCGGCGGGCTCCAAAGTTCCTCCCACTCAAGAGCCGCGCTCGCGAGGCTCCTCCGGTGACGCGACTCGGCCTCCTCACCGCGCTCCTCGGCACCTCAGTGTCGGCTTGTCCTCGGACTCCTTGGGTTCTGTTCGTCTGGCTCTTGCTTCTCGCAGTCTTCCGCGCCTCCGCCTCCTCCCTCGTCAGGTATCTTGTCTCCGTGGATCTTAGACTCTAGTGCTTCCTTTCACATGACACAGATTCTGGCTCCTCTGATCTACTCAGAGCGGTGGGCTCTGCTCGGCCACGAGCGGCGGTTGTAGCTCGGCCCATCTACTCGACTTCTGCGGTATTTTTATAAAAAAACAAGGGTTGTCTTTTGAGCACATCGACTTCAGCTCATCGACTTCCGACTCCAGATCCGGTCAAGTCATCCCTACTGGCTTCTACCGCAGGTTCCTTCGCCATCCCACTCCCCCCAGTTCGGTTCAATGGGACAAACTTCCGGGAATGGGTTGTTCACCTGAGGATCCACCTCAACAGCCAGCGTCTCTGGGGTCATCTCACCGGCGAGCACCCCTATCCACCTCACCCTACACCGCCCGTTCTGTCCACTCCTCCTGCTGGTGCGGATCCGACGGCTCAAGAGGCCGCCAATGCTACACTGGAGGAGGCACTGAAGATCTACCAGTCTGAGTTGCACGCTTATGAGCGATGGCAGGAGGCCGAGGCTCGTGCTACCACCATCCTGGTGGGTAGGATGCCTGTGGCCATCTCCATGAATGTGGCGGAGCTGCCGACGACACAGCTTATGTGGAAGCGCCTGCGAGCTCACTAGCAGCCGACGAGTGATGCTATGTACCTTTCAGTTGTGCACTAGGCGTATTCTCTTTAGCACTCGATGCCACTGTAGATGACTTCTACCAGCAGTTGTCTGAGGTGTGGCGTCAACTGGATTTTCTGGGGCCGGATGTCTACCGAACCTGTCCCTGCTGTGTGCAGCTCCGCACTCATTGAGAGACTCACCATCTTTATGGCTTCCTGACGCGTCTCTAGCCTGAGTTCGAGACTGTGCGTGCTCAGCTCCTGACTCGCCACCCGTGCCCGAGCTTGGTGAAGGCTCTCACGAGTGTGTGTGCTGAGGAGGCTCGTCACCGTGGCGTGGCTCAGATGCAGGTTGTCTTGTCATCTTCAGCACCTGCTCCCTCGCCTGTTTCTTCAGCACCGACCGTGATGTGTCCTCCAGCTCCCAGCACACCAGTGATTGCTGCCTCTACTGCGGGTCTCCACCGCACCTACTACCAGCGTGACGGCCACAGGTATCAGGACTGCTACAAGCGGAGGAGGGACCAGGGTCATCGGGGTGGACGTCCCCCGAAGGGCTCCGAAAGTTCCTCCCACTCAAGAGCTGGCGCCTCTCGCCAGGGCTCCTCCGGTGACGCGACTCAGCAGCTCCTCACACTGCTCCAGCACCTCAGTGTCGGCTTGTCCTCGGACTCCTTGGGTTCTGTTCGTCTGGCTCTTGCTTCTCGCAGTCTTCCGCGCCTCCGCCTCCTCCCTCGTCAGGTATCTTGTCTCCGTGGATCTTAGACTCTAGTGCTTCCTTTCACATGACACAGATTCTACCCACCTCACTTTCGTTCGTTCCATAGTTTTTCCTTCCACTGTTCAGACTGCAGATGGTACCTCTCTTCCTATTGCAGGCAGTGGCACCCTTTCCACTTCTTCTTTTCATGTTCCTCAGCTTAATATGCAGCTTATGCCGGCTGGTCAGATCACTGATCACGACTATCATGTTGTTCGTGAGTCTGACTCTTGTTGTGTTCAGGACCGTCGCACAGGGACTCTGCTTGGTACTGGCCCACGGTGCCGTGATTCGCAGCGTCTTTGGAAGCTCGACTGGCTTCATCTTCCTTCCGCCGTCTCCACCAGCCACTCAGTCACTGCCACTACCTCTGGCCTTGCAGCGTCCTCTACTACCTCCTTCACTCAGTGGCACCATCGTCTCAATCATCTCTGTGGCTCGCATCTCTCGTCTTTAGTCGGTCTTGTTCTTGGGTCTATTTCTGGAACCTCTCTTTACATTGTATGGGTTGCAAGCTTGGCAAGCAGCTGAAGCTCCCCTATCTCTCTAGTGATTCTATTTCTACTCGTCCTTTTGATCTTGTTCACTCTGATGTTTGGGGTCCAACTCCCTTCATTTCGAAAGGGAGTCATCGATACTATGTGATCTTTATTGATAATTATTCTCATCATACTTGGATCTACTTTATGTCCTCTCGCAGTCAGGTTCTCTCTATTTACCAGATGTTCGCCACCATAATTCGCACTCAGTTTGATTCCGCCATTCGTGTGTTTCGTGCCGACTCTACTGGTGAGTATTTCTCTGTTGTTTTGCGTCGTTTTCTTGCTGAGCAGGGCACTCTTCTCCAGTACTCTTGTCCTGGTGCTCACGCTCAGAACGGTGTCTCTAAGCGTAAGCATCGTCACTTGCTTGAGACCGCTCGCGCTCTCATGCTTGACTCTTCTATTCCCCCTCACTTCTGGGCTGAGGCTATTTCTACTGCTGCTTTTCTCATCAACATACAGCCTTCCACTGCTCTTCAGGGTTCTACCCCTGTTGAGCGTCTTTTTGGTCGAGCTCCAAAGTACAGTCACCTTCGTAGTTTCGGCTATGTCTGTTTCGTCCTTCTTCCACCTCGTGAGCGCACCAAGCTAGCTGTCCAGTCAGTTGAGTGTGTTTTCCTTAGCTACAGTCTTGAGCATAAGGGTTATCGTTGCTATGACCCTGTTGCTCGCAAGACGAGGATTTCTCGGGATGTCACTTTTGATGACTCCCGATCTTACTACCCTCGTTCCCCCCTGTCAGCCCAAATTCTCTTGTTGAGTCGATCTCCTTTCTGACTTTTCCTGACTCAGCTTTCCACCACTGTTTCACCTTCTCTTCCATCTTCTTCGCCTCCCTCTCCTCTAGCTCCACTTGTTCTCCCTCCGCCGGAGTTTCCTTCCCGCTCTGTTGTTGAGATTCCACCTTTTCCCCTACACTACTCTCGCCGTCCTCGGCCCACTCCTTCCCCTGTTGAGTCTCCGTATTTGCTGGGCCCTGTTCCCAATTCTCCTTCTCCGTCCTTGCTGGGTCCCGCTCCGCTTTCTCCTCCCAGATACGATCTTCATGATCGTCACACTGTCCGGCCGCTGAGCGCTACGGCTTTGCAGCCGCTGCTCTTTCTGAACCTACGACCTACCGTGAGGCTACTGCTCACCCTGAGTGGGAGCTCGCGATGTCTGATGAGATTGTTGCTTTAGAGCGTACTGGCACTTGGGATCTTGTGCCCCTACCTGCGCGTCACTCCAATCACATGCAAGTGGGTGTACAAGATCAAGACCCGCTCAGATGGTTCCCTTGAGCGCTACAAGGCTCGTCTTGTGGTGCGTGATTTTCAGCAAGAGCATGGTCGTGACTACAATAAGACTTTTGCTCCTGTTGCTCACATGACCACTATTCACACTCCTTGCTATGGCCTCCGTTCGACAGTGGCCCATCTCTCAGTTGGATGTTAAGAATGCCTTTCTCAGTGGCAAGTTGCGTGAAGTCTACATGCGGCCACCCCCTGGGTATTCTGTACCTGATGGTATGGTTTGTCACCTTCGTCGCTCTCTTTATGGGCTCAAACAAGCTCCTCGTACTTGGTTTGACCACTTCTCCTCTGTTGTCACTGCTGCCGGCTTTTCCTTTAGTGATCACGACCCTGCCCTCTTCGTACACACCTCTCCTCGGGGTCAGACGCTCCTCCTTCTCTATGTGGATGATATAATCATTACTGGAGATGACTCTCAGTACATTGCCTTTGTGAAGGAGCGTCTCAGTGAGCAGTTCTTGATGTCTGATTTGGGTCATCTTCGTTACTTCCTTGGGATTGAGATCACTTCGACGCCCGAGGGCTACTCTCTCTCCCAAGAGAAGTATATTCAGGATATCCTTACTCGCGCTTGTCTCACTGATCAACGTGTGGTGGATACTCCAATGGAGCTTGGTGTTCACTTTCGGCCGACTGATGGTGAGCCTCTTAAGGATCCCACTCGCTACGGCCATCTTGTCGGGAGCCTTATCTACCTTGGGATCACTCGCCCTGATATCTCTCACCCAGTTCACATCCTGAGTCAGTTCGTCTCTGCTCCCACTCAGCTTCACACTACACTCATCTTCTTCGTGTTCTGCGATATCTTCGCGGTACCATCACTCGTCGCCTCTTCTTTCCTCGCTCCAGTTCTTTGCAGCTTCAGGCGTACTCTTATGCGATCTGGGCTAGAGATCATTCTGATCGCCGGTCTCTTTTTGCCTATTGTGTTTTTCTTAGTTCCTCCTTGATTGCTTGAAAGACCAAGAAGCAGACTGCAGTTTCCTATTCGAGCGCTGAGGCTAAGTTAAGAGCCATGGTGTCGTTGATAGCTGAGATCACCTGACTTCGGTGGCTACTTGAAGATTTCGGTGTTTATGTTTCTGCACCGACTTCTCTCTTATAAGATAGTACTAGTGCGATCAGCATTGCTCGTGATCCTGTGAAGCATGAGCTCACCAAGCACATTGGAGTGGATGCCTCGTACATGCGATCGCAGGTGCAAGACCAAGTTATTGATCTTTAGTATGTGCCTTCGGAGTTTCAGTTAGCTGATTTCTTCACCAAGGCACCGGCTGGAGTTCAGCATAGATTCTACCTTTCCAAACTCAATGTTGTTGATCCATCATGAGTTTAAAAGGGGTGTTAGATATGTAGATAGTGTAGGGTTTCTTTGTATGACTGTAAACCATGTACATGTTATATATTGGCCTCTTGGCCCATTGGAATAGACAAGCCTCATTCCAACAACCCCGATACTTCTGAAATCTGTCGTTCCCGTACTCGATATGGCACCGATACAGTGATACGGCATGATACGGTATCACGGAGTATCGGTGGAATTTAGGTTTAAAAATAAATAAATAAAATTCCCAATACATCGTCTATACTCCGCAATACGTTTCCGATACGCGAAGCCCAAACTATTCATTTGAAAGCCCAAAGAAAAACTCATTTCAAAACCCAACCCAACATCAGTAACCCTAGCCCTTCTCCTAGCCTCCTCCACAGTCATCCTCCAGTCCACACGCTCTCTGCTCCCACTCAACCCTCTGCTACCGCCGCGCGCCACCCCTCCCTGTGTCGCCCCTCCTCCCTGCCACTGTCGTCGCCCGACACCTCTCCTCCTTCCTCCCGCCGCGTGAAGCCCTCGCCGACATGAGGTGACCACCAGGTGGCAGGAGCTCCTCCTCCTTCCCGACGCCCCTCCTTCTCGAAGGCCGAAACCCTCTCTACTGCTGCTCCTTCCCGAAGGCCGAAGCCGTCTCTGCTGCTGCACCTTCCCAAAGGCCAAAGCCCACTCTGTCGCTACTCCTTCTCGACGGCCCTCCTCCTTCCCGAAGCTCTATCTGCCGCTGCTCCTTCCTGACGCCGCCGAAGCCCTCTCTGGCTCTCTGCCGCTGCCACCACACTCGCCCGACGCCTTCACCGAGCGAAGCATTCCACTTGATCCAGGTATGTCAGGCTGTCAGCAAGGAAGAGAATGGTAGTAAAAAGAAAATTGTTGACGTTTAGAATATTTGTCGGTAGTCAGTAGTCAATTGAGAATGTGATTGGGTTATCATTTTGCTTTAGGATTGTAATTTTATGATTAATAACAATATTGTCTACATGTCTTATTTGCATGGACTGGGGAATTGAGGAGCTCGACTGGTCCAAAAAATGACTATTGGCAAGGAATACATTGTTTTCGTCAAGGTAATCTCATTGTCTCAATCTTTCATAGCATCTATACATTTTTCTAATATTTAAATACATATATACTCGTCGTATCCTTGTTTTTAGAAAATTGCGTATCGCCGTATCCGTATCGCCGTGCCAGTATCGCGTATCGGTGCAACATGGTTATTGATTACTTAATGTCAATTCACAATTGAATAATGATGAAATGTCTGACCACAAGATAAAGGATGTAATGAAAATTACCTGGATCCACCGGCGACACGGTACTTGATAAAGTACAAATTACCAGGTTCTTCAGAGTATTCTACTTCCTAATAAGATAAACCATGTCAGGATCAAATCTTGTGTTGGCTCATGCAAAAGTGCAAAACCATCCATGAAGTATTGAAGTTTGTCAGCTTTTTTGTGCAGTGTTATCGAATTTTCTTTTGGTTCAAATTATATATCTGCACAGATAGTTGTATGTAGATATTTGTCAAAAAAAAAAGTTTCACATACTAAATCGGATACTGCAGTCTGCAGATTAGGAGACCAGTTGACCAAATAAGATCCTGTGAATGAAAATACAATAAATCAACCAATATTTACCAAAGTTACAGAAGGTAAAACTAGTCCCTCAATATTCAAGACAAAACCACAAGACTCAAAAGTATAACAATTCCAGAATTTCCGTCTAACAAGAGAAATACCACCAAAAAATGGTATCACAAGCATGGCCATCCTCGACATGAACTCACCCAAGCATAACAAAAGGAACCATATTTGACATGTTTTAAAAGAAAACGTAGGAAGAATACAAACTATCAATAGCATGTTTATTTAACAAATCAATAGCATGTTTTACTATGTTGGATAGAACAAGTCAACATATGGTGCCTCCTTCCATTGAATTGGCATTTGGCAGGTATAATTGTTCTGATCAATAAATATGATCCTCATTTGACCATGATTAGACTGAATATCTTGTGAAACATAAAATTGAATGCTGCAAAGTGCAAACATAATTGTACCATCTTACCACAGAACATATAAAGTAGTTTCTACAAAAAAAAAAAAAAGTAACACGATACGAGTGATGGAAGTAACAAATTGCTTTAGCATATAATTTCAGGGAATCTTGGGGTCGTTCCCCACTGCTTCTAAATACTACTAATAAGTAAGAGAAGAACAAATTTTCTTGTAAGCACCAACAAGGCTCAAATCATAATTTGCACAGTCCAGAACAATAGCTGCCACTTTTGGCGTAATGAAAAAAGTTGTCAAAATCAGTTAGTATTAAATCTACCGGCACTAAGTCTGTTGATACTTAATAGTTAATAGTCAACTAGAAATTATGACAAAGCAAAATTTGGTTGTACAACAGAAAAAACATAAGGAAAATATTAGAAAATAAAAAACAGTGTATCACAATCAACAACCACACAAGATTATGCACATTCACTTCCTTCTGTAATAGAACATGTAAGCATGATTAATTATTATACCTTGATATATAAGCCCTTTTTCATGAAGCCTTACGAATGCTTCAACAACTGCGCCTGCAAAACAGAAAGAAAAACCATTGAGACATTAGTTGTACAAATAACAACCAAACTCTTATCGTTCAGCTTGAGGGAGCAAACTACCATCACTATAATGTACTATATTGTACAGTCACAACCGTGTTTACTTATGGTTCTACAACGAAAGCTAGGTCAAAATCTACAAGTGTGTCTAAATAGCATAAGAGCACTTCAGATATGGGTTCAACATTCAAACAGCTGTCATTCTCATTCATAAAAATGAGCAGAAGTGGCACAGTCAAGATACCCCAGACCCAGACCATTATCACGATTCTGTTTATATGCAAGTTGACCAACAGATCCAAATTAATGGATGCAACCATGTTACCTCATTGATATGATAATTGCAGAAGATAGCTAGCATATAAATCCCTAATATCAGGAAACAAGCTAGTAGTTTTCCCCTAAGGTAATGCCACAATAATACATGTACTACTAAATGCAAATAGCGTCATTGCAATGGAAAATAACAGCTACACTTACGGCTTAATTGCTCATCAAGAGTGAAACATTCATGACTCCAATCACAAGATGCACCCAATCGCTTAATCTGATTAGTGATTGTGCCCCCATACCTGAAAGAGAAACAGTGCTTAGAGTGGAAAAAAAAACATTACTTTCACAAACAATCCACCATGAAAATCCAGCTTTAAAAATAATTTCTAAAAATGTAATGTTCTAGAATGAATTAATCAACCAGAATGTCTTCCTATCACAACTTCATGATAGTTCACTTCACAGTTTAGAAGAACGATGAAAGCCTACTTAGTCATCCAGATAGCCAAAATTATTATGACAGAGAAAACCCAACATCACACTAACAATGCCAGAAGACAGCACATGAACAAAGCATATAAACTGCAATGCACGTGAGCAGGTGCCCACAAACGCACAGAGGATGGCGGGAGGGTGCTAAGCAACTATATGCAAAAGGAGAAAATCACAGGGCCCTAGCCCCTAAGTATGGGAAAATACAGGTAATTAATCAAGGATTGGTTCAAATCAGCAAAAAGACCATAATCTCCAGGTGCATAGGAAAGCAGTGTACACAAATTAGTCAAGATTCAGAAAAGGACCGACTTCTCCTTCCACTCCCAAACCCTTTCCATGAACTCCTCTCGGGACAGATCTGTTCTTTTGATGCCTTCAGCAGTTAACATCTTTTCCACAACCAACTGAAATGTAAATGCAAAAGGTTAAAAAGAAAAATCAGCCTATTACTTCACCAAGATTTGTTGAACACAAAACTGAATCTATGTCAAATGTGCAGTAAGATCTACAAACCTGTGTTGCGATCCCAGCATGGTCAGTACCAGGTATCCAAAGTGCAGGCCTCCCTTTCATACGGAAATACCTTACCATTATATCCTGAGTTATTTAAAGAAAAGGGGATTCTTTTAGTAAGAAAAATAATGTAGGGCCCACAAAATGGAAAGAAACAAAACTGAGCTTTACCAACTTTGTGCTGTATATGCGGACTAATTATCTAGGAATCTAGACTGCATCACATGAACTTAAGTTGGCTAGTTTTGCTGTGGACATAGGCTAAGGTAGCAGCAACAGCACATATGTGCAAGGGCAGCACAAGACCAATACTAGCAGCCGCCAGACAGCAAGACGTCCAGGAAGAAGTTGATGCCCAGGAGTCCGTAGTCCAGTCCTAGGAGTTTATGTTAAGTGTCCAACAACAGGAGTTCAGCCAGGGGGTTAGGAATTAGAGTTGAGGGAGAATTAGGAAGTCAAGTCAGAATTAGGGAGTTGATTCGTATTAGGAAAGGAATGTGCTAGAGTTAGTCTGGATAAGAAGGTCCAACATCCACTATATAAGGATGCATGTAACGTCATTGCAACCAAGCAAAAAAGAAACAATCTATTCTCCCCCAAATATTCTCTCATCTCAACCTATGTCTATCTCCTCCCTCTAATGCCCTAATCCCCTTCAAGCCATGCCGTCTGGCCATCTTCCACACGGTAGTTATCTCGTTATAACATTTGGTATCAAAGCCGACCACCATGGCTTTCGCTGCCGAGAAGAATAAAAGGATCATCCGCGTTACAATCCAGCAAGTACTCTATCCTATAACGGAGAGTGTGCTTCATCAAGTCTTCGATCCTTTCGGAGTTGTGGAGACTATTGAAAATTTGAAATATTTCCAGGGAGATCAAGGACCGTGGCCTTCATCAAATATGGTGCAAATCATGAGGTGGCACAAGTTTTTGAGAAGTTGCAAGGCAGATGCATCTACAATGGTTGCTGTCAGCTTGGCATCGAATTGCTCGCTATGCCTTCCACGACCAATACATTGGAGGAATGCCTCAAAACTTTTGAAGAAAAACTCCTCACTGGATTGGAGGCAATTAAGGAGAAGTTGATGCAACATGAGGCAATCAGCAAGGCGAAGGAGGCGCATTGCAATGTTGCACAAGTCGTGCAACCATCACTGACGAAAAAGAACAATATCGTTGTGGCGCAGCCATCTTCTCCGCACTGTCAACCGAAGTTGTGCCATCTGTCGTGTGGATCACGACGGGTACCACGGATCAGGTCGCGATGTCATCACGTCACTGCTGCTCGGTGCAAGTTCTCTACACCACCATCATCTCCGAAGACATCTGTTCACGTTAAGGGCTGCTCCTCACTGTCAACAACAGTCGCCGGAGTATTGCTGATCTCTCACAAGATGTGACGCCGGCATCATACCCTCCTGTCAATATGGGGCTACCAAGGACTTCGACCATGGCCACCACCCTGCAGCTTGAGGACAAGCTACTTGTTCGGGAGGGGTGTAATGTTGTGGACATAGGCTAAGGTAGCAGCAACAGCACATACGTGTAAGGGCAGCACAAGACCAATACTAGCAGCCGCCAGCCGGCAAGACGTCCAGGAAGAAGTTGACGCCCAGGAATCCGTAGCCCAAGGAGAGTCCTAGGAGTTTATGTTAAGTGTCCAACAGCAGGAGTTCGGCCAGAGAGTTGGGAATTAGAGTTGAGGGAGAATTAGGGAGTTGATTCGTATTAGGAAATGAATGTGCTAGAGTTAGTCTGAATAAGAAGGTCCAGCATCCACTATATATTATATAAGGATGCCATGTAACATCATTGCAACCAAGCAAGAAAGAAACAATCTATTCTCCCCCAAATATTTTCTCATCACAACTTATGTCTATCTCCCACCTCTAATGCCCTAACCCCCTTCAAGCCATGTTGTCTGGCCATCTTCAGCACGGTAGTTATCTCGTTGTGAACCAAGGTTCACAACAAGTTTAACTGTAACATGTCAGTTATAGCAACTAGTGTTTATTTTACTATCCATGGAACATTTCACTGGTTCAGCGCCAGAAGTTAGTTGTCATTGTGAATGTGTGATGTATAGATGGCGTTTTCTTTAAGAGACAGATTCACCACAGTAGGCACATCCATAGGCCATAGCAGCTTATGCTCACGTTAACAAGCAAATCACTTCAAAGGTATAATACAGATAGAAACACATGATGCAACAAAACAACAAAGCGAATGTAATACACAAAATCATGATAATGTAACAAATGAATGAACTACTCGTAAAGCATATTATCTTATTATAGTTATTCGACAGAATAAGCACAATAATTTGGAAAATTTAATAATCCTACCTCAAGGGTAACAAACATAGCATGACCCATATGCAGTGATCCAGTAACATTTGGAGGTGGCATTGGGATGACAAATGGATCTCCTCCACGGTCAAAGTTAGGCTTAAAGAATCCCTGAGATTCCCACCTATAAAGCATCCAGTACATCTGTTATAAGGAAAATTAATTGTAATACTAGAAATAATTGTAGTGCATTCCATCATGAACTCGTAGTGAAACAGGGAAACAAAGCAAGTCGCAAAATAAAATTAGATCTATTCAATTCAATATGTTAAATGTTGTTTTTTTTGGTTTGGATGAGTCCATTGGAGCATGTAGAAATCATAATCATTGTCAACTTATGCCAAAGCAAGCACATAGAAAAAGGCAGCCTGCAGCTATATGAACATGCAGTGTTTAACACAAAGGTACATGCATATTCAGCAAAGTGAAGTACATGTATATATCAGCAACAATACAACAACTGAATCAAACAGTGAGACTTTTAAGTAAATGCTAAACTTTGCATTAACGCTATTTCTGTAACAAACTAACACTGCATTAGTTGAACAAATAATAAAATATTAAGATAGCATTCTTCAGCCTAGGTCGTAATGCTGAACTTAGCATTGAGAATGCTTCAAACTGGATTGCTAGCAACTTAAACAGACATCATAGGAAGTCAATCATGACATAGGTTATTACAATATTCTCTTTTCTGTTGTTGGAGGGTCACATTTTGTTCTGGAAATGCAAAAATGCTTAGCATGTAAGGCACTAAGTAGAAACAGTATGAGAGCTTATTGATCAAATACCAGGGGCGGAACTAGTAGGGGTGCCGGGTATGCACTGGCACCCCATAAAATGGGCAGAACAGCAAGAAGCCAAGAAGGAATCGGTAATTTGGTATGTCCTTATTTTCTTAGCAGTTAGCACTTTTGCAGTTTTGCTTGGGTTGCTTGATGCTTGTTCATGTAGGAAGTTACAACCATTATTCGACTCGTATCTGGAAGTAACTTTCTGTATGTTGGTTGGTTGGAGTCCGGGAGTAGTGGTTCTGTGGTGGTTGTCTTGATAGACCATATGGAAATTTGAAAATTTTGTTACGATATGTCAATGTAGATTGTAGAGACATGAAGAGGAATAGAGACATCCTTTCTTTTTTTCGGGATCGAGAAGTGAAGGCAAAGAATATTTCGTCTTCTTCATCACCAGCCGAAGGGGTCCAAGGGGTGGAGGAAACTCAAGAAGGTAGAGGAGGAACTCAAGCAAGTGGGAATCAATTGCCTTTTTCTCAGACGGAGAATATTGATGTTGTGATTGGTGTTGTGGTTGAAAGAGTATTTTCCGCTATAAATCTTGTGAAGAGCAAGTTAAGAAATAGTATGGGCGATCAATTCTTGAATGATTGTTGAGTCACATTTATTGAGAGGGAAATTTTCTTGAAAGTTAGTAAAGATGATGTAATAAAACGTTTTCAAGGCATGAAAACGCGTAAAGTAGTATTATAATTTTCTTTGCATAGTTGCATATTTTGTAATTTTCTATTCATTTAAAACCTTATTTGAAATATTTACATTGTGCTTTTGACAAATTTGGAACCTACATATTGGATTTATGATGTTATGAAACCATTGTACAAACTATAGAATTGTGAGTATGAAGTGTGCACCCCCATCGTCTAATTTCTAGCTCCGCCACTATCAAATACTACAGAGTACAAGTATGTTATGTACTAACTGAATGTCACATGCTAATCAAATAAGAGTTCAGAAGTACTTTTCTATCTAAGTCAACTTAGTGGTTCTGATTTAATCATGGCAATTTCCCTTTGATTGAATGGTTCAACATTTATGTGTATCACATCAGACACTTTGTATAAGTATCACAAACCAACTTCCCGTCTCTTGACTTACTAACCATTGTTAGAATAGGAGTTAGAATAGGGACTCTTGTGTATTGCCTTATCTGTATATGACATACACCTCTTGTACTCCTATATATATTGTCCATTGGGCCTTTTCAATATACACACAATATTCATAACATGGTATCAGAGCCAAGAGGTCTTGAGTTCAAGACCCGGTTGGTGTAATTAAAAAATAATAATTTCAACTCAATATGATAAGAAAAGGTGGACAATTCACTTATACTTCAACACTCCCCCACACGTGTAGGCTCCCTCAGGCTTAAAGCGTGGAAATAGAAATGGGCTGCAATTATTATTTTTTAATTGCACCAACCGGGTCTTGAACTCAAGACCTCTTGGCTCTGATACCATGTTATGAATATTATGTGTATATTGAAAAGGCCCAATGGGCAATATATATAGGAGTACAAGAGGTGTATGTCATATACAGATAAGGCAATACACAAGAGTCCCTATTCTAACTCCTATTCTAACAACCACAACTATTAATGGATTAGTAAGCAAGCAATGTACAAAAATTATTGCTCAGCTCCTCCTAGGCGAAATAGAAAGATTTAGCAATCTAATCCAAGGTGAGCATCTAACTCTACATTTTCGCCAATCAGTGTCTTTACACATTTCCATATAACCAGCTAAATTGCCATCCCGCAATTGCTCATAACAGGGGGCAGAAATGGAATTGCAAGCATGCCAATTGCTCCCGTGTAAGACATCATACATCGAAGCTTGTACAAATTTGCCAAATTACCGTCCAAACCATGATAACCATACTTATGGCAATGAGCATAAATGGATTACCAAGCAAGCAAGCGAAATTACTCATAGTGGACACGTTAAATTACCACTTATAGATCCTCTCCTCGTTGGTGAAGTCAAACGCCTTGGCGATCTCTGGGGAGGTGAACACATCCCTCTTTGAGGCAATCGCTGCTGCAACGGAACCAATCCAATCAATCGATAAGCAATTCTCACCTAATTACACTAACTGGACGAACCGAACCGAGCCCTAAAAGCTAGACGTTACCTGCGCAGAACCTGCGGGCGGTGCGGCGCGGGGTCCATGCCGGGCGGCGATGGGCGGAGAAGAGAAGCGGGTTGAGGCGGCGGAGGCAGGCGGAGGAGGTGGAGCAGAGGAGGGAGGAGGGGCCCGCGAGCGCCATTGGAGCGGCGCGCGGGCTCGAGCTTGGCGGGTGGCGATGGAGAAGATAAACCCTAGAGAAGGGGAGCTCGGTCCGGGGTTGGATTTGGAAGAGGATAACGCGGGAGTGTGGTGGTGGTCCGGTGGTACACTGGCGCTGCTGGGGACGGAGCCGTGGAGGCGCAAGCGAACGGCGATGACCAAAAGCGTATTAGTGCTTCGGACACCACTAGCGCTGGCACGTACCATCCGAGCGCGCTACCGTTCGATTATGGCGCCATGGTTCAACATAATTTTTATTATTATTTAATTTTTTTATATTATTTTAAAGTTAACTTCTTATGAACTTTATTTTCAATTCTGACCTGTGGTGTGGCTAAATCTTGTTGTCACGTCACCTATCGTGGCAAGGTCAAAACTGCCACACAAGCTCTTGGTCACGCGTCGTGCCAGTGTGGAGGGTTTGCGTGGCATCTGTAACACCATCACTCGTGGCGTGGTAACAAGCCTACCTTGTCACGCTATTATAGTTGACGTGACAATGGTGACTTCGTTTTTCACTTTTGCCTGCGTGATTGAATTTGAATTTTAAAATTTTGAATTGAGCTCATGGTTGAATTTAATTTGAACTTGAATTATAGAATTTCGATTCTCGATTCACCCTTTCGATCCAAATTAATTACTTTTATTGTAACTCATGTTTTTGTTGTAAAGAGACAAGCTTTGAAATTAAATTTTATCAAATCATGAAAACCTACTTTTCGAAGATTTCTTTCTTCTCTTGGAGATCAAGCATCAATTGCAACGATCTAATAGATAGCTTATTGGGATAGATATAGCTAAATAATGCTCTCTAGAAACATTGAGGTGGTTTTCCCCCTCGTACGGCTCAGAAGAAAAAATAAATGTATGTACACTTGTTTGTAGGTTGTTAATTTTTAAAAAAATAAAAAGTGGTGACAAGATTGGTTGATCCGTTTGTGATTTTCGTATATTCTCAAGGGTACAAAATCTGTTAAACTCACAATAACATTTTATGATCGTCGTATGTTGTTGTAGTACTGTAAAATTTTAAAAAAAATTGTAAAAACGATTGAGGTAGTAATGATTCGTAAGTAGGAAGGTAAGTGATATTGCGATGTGCTAGGAAATTCATACACGGTGGGGAGCTTTTGAGAAATAATACAACGATAACAACACGACAGTTGATCCGATAAGGAGATTACATGATACGCAGGCTAACGAACCAAGAACGGTATACATATACCTTTAGCGAATTAGAAATACATGGGACATATCGACGAAAATGGTCGAACTATTGCGTGGAATGTGGTCATCTGCACTTGCGACCCAGATCGACGTTGTACTCCTCGCCTTGTGCCTTAGCTTTCGCCGCGATCTCCCTCTTTCGCGCCCTTTCAACCTCACATCGCCTAGCATGCTCGCGCTCCTACTCCTCGCGCAGCCTCTCCCGCCTCTTCTTCTCCTCCATCTCAGCCTGCAGCTCTTCGATGCGCTTTTCACGGTCCTCGTAATCCTCCCTGGCTCAGCTCTTCCATGTCAGGAGCATCCACATGTCGTAGGGGTGGATCTTGTCGTCGATTCACTGGTTGAAGTCGCATAGGCGCGGCGAAGACTGCGTTGGGGAGAGAGACGTGGTTACGGTGTAACGACAAACAAAATAGTAGTGTGCACTGAAATGAGATTTCATTACCAGCTACCTGTGACTCTGCATGTCAAACCTCCGGTCGGCGTAGTCCGCGCCGTAATTTAGGCAGCATCAAGCGCTGCCCAATGATCCACTCGTCGGTTAATTTGACACACTTACAGGCACCCCGACACCAGCAAAGGAGTGACGCCACTCTCGTCGAGGGCCCTTCCGGAGGGCTACCAGTGAGCATAGGAGGGGGCACGGCTTGATCCGAAATCGTGTTGTTCAGGAGGTGGGTGGTGTGTATAAAGCTACTGACTAAACGCCTTGTAGCGAGCGGTGGTCTTATTAGGACCCACTCAGTCCTTCAAAAGCTTGTGGTTGCGCTTCCATTCATTCTGCATGTTCATATTATCTAGGTAGTATTGTTGATGTAGAGTTTCTGGCCGAGTAGCGCCCCATTTATAGCGGGAGCGAACACAGCTGTAGCGGCTCCATTGCGATAAGGCATGGATGTGTTTTGCGTTCGTGCGCCGTGCCTTTCGAGGTGGAATCTTGCGGCAGTCAAGTGGTCTCTTCGTGCTTTGCAGAGCGAGGTCGTGTCCTACTGTCATGTCCCTCTGAAAAGTAAAACTGAGTCAGGTATTTTCAGTCTGAAAAGCTGAGGGTTATGGTCATTTCGATCTACAAAGCTTGTGTGGCAATGTATTATCATCTCCCTCAGGAAAGTAAAATGATCGTAGCATAGTCTGATCATTTCGGTCTAAAAAGCTGATGTGGCGATGTATTGTCATCTCCCTCTGAAAAGATAGGCTTTATGTGGATTTGTCCTATCACGCTAGGATTCCTAGCGTGATGGGATAGGTCTGTCACGCCAAACAAGCTAATACCTACTTATCCCACAACATTAGCTTAAGCTTGTCATTGAACATTAAAATCTTCATATAGAGAACGATGCTAGGATAAGATGATTAAGAAACAAGAATCTTATAATGAATTTCAATAAATAGAATCAAGGTTCTACAAACTAAAACTATGAATGGACCTCCAAAATAGATTAATTAAAAGGAAATCTCGTACAAGACTTCAATCGGGGCTCATGACAACTAGAAAAAATAATTAGATAAAGAGTGTCATGCATAGTTCATCAATTACATTACATTATTCAACCCGAAAAAGTAGCAAAACTAAGAGGAAATGAAGTCAGACCTTGATTCACGGGGAAGAAAGGCCGACGGGGGGAGGACGAGCAACTAGTAGGGGAGGGTCGGTGGGGGGATGAGGGTCGATGGTGGGAAGAAGCCTGGTGGGGTGAGGATGAGCGGCCGGGGAAGGACGTCTAGCGGGGGAGGACTGCGGTGGTGGGAGGACGAGCGGCCGGGAGAAGGACTGCCGACGGCTATGTGAAGACCGGCGGGGGGGAGAGGGCGAGCGACGGGGAGAGGGCGACCGCTGAGGGGAGGATGGACACGGGGGAGGACGCTCGGCCGTGGAAGGACGGGAACGGGGGTAGAGAGGCGCACGGTAGTGGATGGGGAAGATGGGGAAATGGATACCTGGCTGCATTGAAACTCCTAAGTCACCACGCCACGCCATGACCCGTGGCGTGGCAATCTAACTCGTCACACCATGATATATGGCGTGACAGATGCCACGCAAGCCCTCCACGCTGGCACGGCGCGCGGACGAGGGCTTGCGTGGCAGCTTTGACCACGACGCGATAGGTGGCGTGACAGAACGGTTTAGCCCCTCCACGAGTGGTGGCATGGCCAAAGGGTTCAGAATTAAAAATAAAGTTAGCGAGGGGTTAAGTTTAAAATAATATTAAAAAAGGATTAAATAAAAAAATCGATTCAACACTCCAATCCAAATGTGTTTTTCCTTCCTTCTAAAACAAGTAAAAAGGAATCCAATACAACATTACGCACCCCAAATGCAACAAAAAAACTCCTCCATTCGATCTCGCTCGCTCATGAGATTCGAAGTTTCTCCTCCGGAAAAGGATTGGGGAAAATAGCATATTATCATCGAAATTGCATAGAAATCGTCAGTATGGAACCTAGTTGTGCTTTAAAACTAATTCAAATATCCCGTTCAAATAAATTTTGATGTTACAACATTTCAACATTCGAAAATAATAGTGTCAACATCCGAAATAATTGTTGCAACATCAAGAAAACTGCAACATTTAAACCTAATTTATGAAACATTTGAAAATGGCAGCATCCGAAAATAATTGTTGCAACATTAAGAAATTTGCAACATTCATTTGTGCAACAACCGATGACAATAGTTGCAACAATGAGAAATTCTTGATAAAAAAATTCATTTCAAGAAATTGTTGCAATATCTAAAATCGCCCATTACAACAACAAAAAAACTTATAGCTGCAACAAACACCAACACGAGTCGTGATAACCCAACAGAACCTCTTCAAAACACCTTCCGTGGAGGCACGGTGGCCATCACAGGTGTCGCTCATGAGGATGACGACGTTCTTGGCGTGGTTGGCGCCGAGCTTGATGCTGCCCTCCTCCTCCTCCTAGAAGGGCTTGTCCTCCTCGGGTCCGCAGAGCGAGGTGGCCGAGGCCGACGAGGACGCGCACTCCCCATGGGCACAACCGACTGAGGAGAGCTCACTGGTGTAGGAGAGGCTCTTGCGGAACCTACGCTTCATCCGCTGCTGTTGGTGGTAGGCTGCCACACTCTCTAGCACCACCTCTCGGATCGACTGCCCCCGCGGCGACGCCATTGACGCCGCCATCGCGGACAAGAAGAGCCAAGACACGGGGCCGAGAGAGAGGGCGAGTGGGGCTGTGGTGTCTCTCTTGCGGTGGGGGAGGAGGGCAGACGAGTGGGTAGGGGAGGGAGGTTGAAGATGGAAAGGAAATGGATGTTCTAGTTGGAGACGAGGGAATGATGTTCTAGTTGGAGACGGGGGAATGGAGGTACTGGTTGAAACGGGAGTGGAGTTGGGTGGATAAGGATTGAATGAGTGGATAGAGGCAAAGCCACGTAGCGTTCGGAGCCTAGCTATTCAATCGAACGTCAGGATCCAAACATCATCCTAGTGCTTCACGCTTTTTGAGATAGCATAACTAATCCATTTGTTCGCGTGCCAAATATCCAAATGGTCAATTCGAGTGCAAGGATACGAAGTTACTTTGGATCTCTCGCTAATCTAAGCCAAGGGCGGACCTAACAGGGTTCAAGGGTATTCAGCTAAACACCCAAATTTTTTGGATAAAAGTTCAGTATATATGAGGTATAATACATGTATATACTAAAAATTAAATTAAATCAACATGTAATATCCTCAAAAGCCCATTCCGTCGACACCTTAGTCGCAACCCACTCGACACTCGCACAACCCACCAAAGCAAAGGTATTCCACATTCGGTCACTGTTCCAGTTTTCCCCTACAATGACTCGGTCCAATATCTCAAAGCCCATTTATTGACAACCGCTAACTCCATCTCTCTTTCTCTTGATCTCACATCTCTCTCAAAGAAACACACACGCACACATCCTTGCCCTTGCGCCTTGCAGGCTTGCGGCGGCGGTGGCAGGCCGCGATGCCACGCTAAGCGAGAGTGGCGAGCAGGTGAGCGCAGCGGCTGGCGACTGCGGGCTGTGGAGACCTAGGAGAAGGGGAGGCCGAGAAAAGGGGAGGAGCACTATGTCGCCGCCATGGCCTGCCCGCTTGCTCTGAGTGCAGCGGCCAGCGGGGTGGGTCAACCAGTGTGGCGAGGCAAGGCGCGCCGTGCGCTGTTTTGAGGACCAAGGCTCCAACTCCGAGCGGGTGGCGTGACGAAGGCGGTCTGGCGATGGATCGGATCTAGCGACTAGGGTGAGCCGTGAGCGGGGCTGGTCAGCAACGGTGGTGGGACAAAGCGCATGGGCGTGGCCATTTGGGTGACTGAGCGACCAAGCTTTGAGGTTTGAAAAAATGTACATAGTATTTCAAATTATTACATTATTGGTTGACACTGAAATGAAGCATTAAATTAGCCTCATGAAGTTTGATCTTGTATAAACATATTATACTTTAAAAACTTTCAAGTATCTATGTGGAGTTCTCATTAGATAGGAAGATTCTAAGCAATAACAAGCTAATTGTAGCAGATAATGGAATATCTAGACCATTTTCGGCCAAAGCAACAAAACTTTCAGCTCAGTTGAGAGCAAGGGACTAATAGGTAACTCTAGATTTAAGTTAGATTACCACACTGTAGCAAAGGATGGTAGCATACTTCAGCAATATGAATATAGATTCATCCAGACATGCCTATATAATTTATTGATGATCTCAACTTCTCAAGTTATACAAATTCATGTGACCAATCAAACCCACAAACTACAAATTCATGGGCCGACGAGTGAGGCTGCATACGTCAATAGCAGCACATATACATCCCCAATTCTTCATTCCTCAATTCTTCGGTCCCAAATCCCAAATTCTCAATTCAATATTTTTTCTTAATTATTTTATAATTTTTCTCAATTCTTTGTGGTGTTACTTCTAGTACAGAAAAATTATACTTTGTTTGTTTGCTAGCGTGGACCTTTAATTTTTTTCTATTGAATAATATTTTATTAACTCTGAACATCCATCTGATAAATCCTGGGTCTGCCACTGATCTAAGCTGTAGCCTAAATTGGCGAGCTAAATCATATCAGCTAAGCTGCGTTTGCTCGTGTCCCATGTTTGGTTGCCTAGCTCATGTAGGCATGTTGTTTGTTTTGGTGCAAAGAACAGTTTAGCTTTTGGAGGCAAGATCCCTGCGGCAGCCTATTTGGTTTGTTTTAGTCGAGTGGTTTCGGAGAGAAATTACAAACTGCCTTTTTTTCGCCCGAGTTTCTTGTCGACGTGGGAGAGCCAATTCGGCTCTCCTCGTTGAGCGAGATTTTTCTGGCCCATCAAGGTTACTTTGCTCCTAAAAGCTAGGCTTTTGTATTGATTCCAAATGTATGGCCTTGCCAAGCTAGGCTAGAAAATCTCTAGTCTGAGATCCAAACACACCCTAAAATGCTTCTATGTGCGAAGCGCCAGTTGTCATCCTTACCTGGACTGTCCTAATGGATGCATCGAGATCAACAAATGGGTTAGCGAAACTCACAAGACGAACACACTAGGTGTGTTTGGTTTTCTACCCTTGCAAACTAAATCAAATATTGGTAACGCCAACGAAAATCAGTTGTTGTTTGGTTTGCTACCAAAATTTGGTAACACCTACAAAAATTTAGTAACGCCAATAAAATCCAATGTCACACACAGACAATCCGAGGGCAAGGAAATTGCTCACCAAAATTTTGGTAACACCAAAATTTGGTTTTACCATGATCTAAACAACGTTCTTTTTGCTAATATTTAGTTTCGTCCATGTTTTGATTATGCCAAATTTTTTATTTGGCTCATTTTAGCCATCATCCAAACAGGGGAGGGGCTTTCTTAAACACCAACAAGCAAGGAATCACTGCTTGACGTTGCGGCTTTTCATGGTTTCATTTTGGGTTATGTTGCCAGCGGAAGCGAACACACTTGAAGCCACTACACAACCACCACAAAAAGAAGCCATCAATAGCACAGGCCAAGCTATCCGTCGACGTCTCCTCGTTGGACACCAGTGAAGCCTATATGAAGGTACATTTTTACTGGATAGCCTACACATGAATGGTTAAGCACGTCAATTCATGATGGCAAGTTCCTCTCAGACGGGTAACTGAGAGCAAGATTAAAATGGGTGGGTGGGGAGTCAAACCCAGGCTTTTGCTTGAAAGGCATTTATCCTGACCATTGGATTGGACTACAAATGCCATGTTAGAATTTTTCAATTACTTATTAAATTGGGGGAATTGGGCTTGTGTTCGGACGTATGATGGAACGTTCGGAAGTAACATACCTGAACTACATCTGCAACACTTGTAATGAATGTCTGCAACAAAACTGAATAATTGTGGTTGCAATGTCAAAAAAAAAATTAAAATATTTCTTTTCACAACAAAATTGGATGAAACTATGAGTATACAATTTAGTAGCATTTTAAAACTAGTTCAAGAATCCCAAACAAACGAATTTACACTGTTACAACATTGAAATACTTGAAAACACTAATGACAACATTTTACTCATGTAACAATTAGAGACACTGTTTGAACAAATCAAAAATCTTACACAAGATTTCCATAATTTATACCCAAAGTTTCTCATCAAAATTCTTGTGTAACAAATATGAAATCCAACTGCAAATTTTTTTTCATGTGCAACAAATCCGCAAACCAACCGCAACAAAAAATCCGGCCATGGCAGTTCAAGTCCTACTAGATGAAGATGATGCCAGGGGGTGGGTGGTGAAAGCCGAGGTTGTCAGAGGAGGAGTGAATCAACACGAGCTCTTGTCGCCACGGACGGCCTCCCTGAGCGTGAGTGGTGGCGATGTTAGACCGGTAGGCAACGACGGAGCTTCAAATGTGGGGGGGAAAAGCATGAGTGGATCCTGCTATCCATGGTGGCGACTTTGCTAGAGCTCGCAATCTAGTTGCTTGAGAGAGAGAGAGCATGAGGAGGAGTCATGGCAGGAGACTTATGGATTTCTAAGTTCATCGATATGGAGAGGAATGGGCGATAGGAATGATGATTTAGGAGCTAGTCCGATGACTTTTGATGGGTAGATGCGCCATCTGACCACGTCTCTCAGATGATGTTCAACCCAAAGCATCACCCTATTAAATTTAGGGATAATGCTTTGAGGAATGGGCGATAGGAATGGTGATTTAGGAGCTAGTCCGATGACTTTTGATGGGTAGATGGGCCATCTAAGCAGGTCTCTCGGATGAAATTCGGCCCAAAGCATTACCCTATTAATTTTAGGGACAGTTGTCGGGACCCAGAATTTCGATTCTGAAACCCTCTGTGTATACTGCACTAGTCCAGGATCACGCTAGTGCACACAGTGTCAACATAGGTAAATATCGATCCACACAAGCGATAAATAAAGTAAACGATTAGTTTGAATAACAAATAAGGGTTTTGATCTTATGGTCGAGTTTACACTTATTAAGTCACGTAGAGCTAACAGAGAATAAAACAGCAGCAGAACGGAAATAACTCCAGCGTAGATCCCACCAATTCACCACAGGCAACCGACTGGGATCTAGACCTTAACGATCAATAACCTTCGGCGAACTCCTCCTCGAAAGCAGGCGTAGACTCCTCCTCTTCTGTAGGTTTGGGCGCAAGTTTTACAACAAGCGTGAGTACACAACCGTACTCGCAAATCATACCACATAATGCAATTTATAGATGCAGGCTTATTCCAAAGAAAAAGGCTTCTGTGGTTCTTTTGCATAAAAGCAACATTTGCAATTGAATACGAATAATAGATTGAAAGCAGTTCAAAAACAATTAGACAATATTAATTTAACAATTATTTTCACAAAGACACACAGCTAAACAGATTATTTCACATAGCCCTATGATTGAGGTCACACAGCTCCCATCCCAATATTTTATGAAAACTACCCCTCGTGTGAAATCCCCGAGCATGTCCATGACCGCGGACGCGGCTATTCGAATAAATTGATTTAACACTCTGCAGAGGTTGTACAATTTACCCACAAGATACAACTAGTGTAGCAAGCACCAATCGTAACAAAACAGTTCGAAAACTTCATCTCAAATATTGACATTCCCGATGTGCTTTCCCGCTATACCGGCTCACATAGAATTGGTATAACACACACCGCTAGACAGGGAAGCGGCGAACCGTCCCGCGATGCAACCACCAAGTAGTCACACCTCTACCCTGTCACACAGCCTAACCTATCCACCTGAACATCAATGCCGAGAATCCATAACTTACTAAGTTAGGCCCGTCCCATACCGCATGTGGTCGTGCAAAGAAGGCTCGCCAATGGCGCACAAAGTTAAATTCTTAATTGACCAAGGCAAGACTTCCATGTTCTAACTAAGCCACACAGATTATCAAACCCAAGCACACAGCTTCCACCATATCACACAGTTTCCACCACTTGCCTCAGTCTAAATCCTTTACCACCCAGTTGGTTTTAGTGCAACACATGCTATCACGAAGTAATAACATACAACACACAGCTTTACACAAAGTTCCATAGTCACTTAGTCACATTTGATAAATTGTAACTTACATGAGATGTGAGACCCGTAGCATGGCTAAGCAATTGTACTCGCATCTAACCAACCCACGTTGGTGCTATAATATTACCAACTAGTAACCAATCTAGGGTGACAAGGAATTATGACATACAAGGCCAAGGTGTGATACCAATTTGGATAATAACTATGCCCAAAACATTTAATTAAATAATTAAAGTAGAATGTAATAATTTAACACAAAGTAATTTAAAAACTGGGTTCAAGATGATCAAAGGTATGACTTGCCTTGGAAAAGGTCTATGTACTGGTCTTGATCTTGGGGTGCTCCTTCTTCGACGAAATTCACCGACGAATCGACGTCTACTCGCAAACGGAACAAATAAACAAAACAAATAAATAACAGAGGCAAAACAAGCTCCAAAAATTAAATAAAAATCTCAGATAAATATAGCTCAAATTTAGATAGATTTAGAAATTTGAATGGGCTCAATCGGAGTTAGGATGCAAAAGTTATGAGCTTTGGAAGTTTTAAATCTAAAAAGAAACCCTAATTTGGATTTTCTGGAATTTCCCAAATTATTTCTCTAAAGAAAAATCGGATTATTGCGCAATGCTGACGTCAGCGAAGGAATTTCGGGAATTAAAAGAAATAAATGAAAATTCTGACATGTGGGACCCACATGTCAGAGACACGGCTCACGGTAGACCAAGTCTACCGAGCCGATTGAATCTGGAGCCGGTGGACCATGCCACGCACGCGACACGTAGGCGCGAGGGCTGAGGTGGCGACGAGGTGGCGGCGACGCGGCCAGGCCGAGGCGGCGCGCCGGAACCGAGGGTCCCGCGAACGCGCGCGATTCACCGGCGGTGAGTGGTACCGACGTGACGGGGGTGGCACGAGGAACTCGTAGGTGTGCTCACTGGTGGTCGGGAACGTCTGTGGCGGCCGGAGGCGAGCGTTAAGCGGCGGAGGGCTCACGGGCTTGACGGAAACGAGGCTACGGCGACGCTCCGGCGACACGAAGGCGACCACGAGGTAGTCCTGCTCCGTGCGATGCCGATGGTGTAGACCACGACGCTCAGGCGGCATTGACGGCGCGCGAGCTCGCTTGAGTTGGCGGCGCGCAGATTGATCTTCGAGCTCGCGCGGCTAAGGTTCGCCATGAGGGCGAGGCGGCTAGGGTTGGGGTGCGGACACCGAGGGCTACCTCCCCTTTTATACCCGGAGGCCTGGTAGAGTCCAGGGCACGAACGCCCAAAAACGGTAGGCGGCGGTGGAGATCGTATCCCTAACGGACTCGGGAACAAAGCACAGAAGATTCGGGGGCCCACAAGTCAGCGACGGCGTCTGGAGCGCGCAAGGCGAAACGGCGCGCACAAAACAGACTCAAGATCTGACCATCCAGATCTGATCGAATGGTCCACAATCAAAGGGACGATCGGAACCTCCGGTTAACACACGCGCATCCAGCCGTTCATGCTTGATCCAACGGCGGAGGATGAACGGGGCACTCGGAGAGAGAGAGAGACGAAAAGATCGACAGCGGGGTCCACTTGTCACGGAGGCGATGACAAGCACACGCGAAATGGTCACATGGGAGATGGGCAGACAACGAAGAGATGGGTCGGAGGAAAGAGATTCGGCCCGAGAGGATTTCTGAGATTTTAATTAGCTTTTCTATTTTAGAAAATACCAGAAATTCAAATGAGCAATAGAAAATAGCAAATGAACTAAAAAAAAATCTAGAAAATCTAGAAAATATATCTGAGCACATAGAACCCAAATAAAATAGTTTTGACTATTGTTCATGTTGGGATTATTCACATTAAATATTTTTGATTGGAAAGTCCAATATTAAGCTTTTGAATTTAAATTCAAATAAATCCAAATGGTGATTTTTCTCCCTACTAACTATTAAAAGATTTTTAAACTCAAAAAATTGGGATGTTACAACAGTGCTTTGATTCATATGTCCGATAAGAGTGATTAGTCAGACGCCCTAGTACTACTACCTCTACACCACTCATTCCCTACTACCAAATTCTCTTCGTTTCCCATGCTCCACCCTGCTTCCTCTCCACTTCTCTCTCCATCTACATCTCAAAGCACACACTCGTGGCCGACGGCAAGCAGTCCTCTACGCCTCCCTTGTCCAAGCTCCACTACCGGCTACCAGTCCGAGGTCCCCACCGCCTGCGCTCGATGAAGGTCACCCGTCGCGGTTGGAGTTCACCAGATCTGTTGCAGCCGTGACTGGTGCTCGCCAGATCTGGTGGGGTTGACGCTGGAGAAGGTGGGGCTACAGATGGCTACTGCTGCTGGTCGGGAGCCATTTATGCCTCCATCGCCCAAGCTCCATTGCCAGCCGTTGGTCTGAGGTCGCCACCGCCCGTCGTGGCCAGAGCTCGCCGGATATGACGAGGCTGTGGATGTGGTCGGGGCGACGAGGCAGTGATGTTGGCTGGCCTCCGCCCCTTGCTCATGCGAGCTCATTTATGTTTTCACCAATAGGCCTTGGACGTCATCTCTGGGCATCACACCAGTTTCATCAGGTATGATTGTTGCAGCTGTTTGCTCAATTTATTGTAGCAGTTGGTTCGAAATATTGCATGAAGTGTTTTTTATTGTTGTGATATTGTCGCATCAAATGTTGCGGCAATAGGTTTTTTTGTTGTGACCCATTTTCTCCGTTGTTGTATGATCCACCCTTATTGCAGCCCTTTCAAAAATATTGCAACAATGATTTTCAGACTTTGTCACTATTATTTTTAAATGTTGCAATGTTGTACCATCAAAATTTGTTTGACCAGGATATTTGAACTAGTTTTAAAGCGTAGCTAGGTTTTATGCTGATGGTTTCATGCATTTTTCGGTGAAAATATGACTTTTTTCCAATCTTTTTTCTTAGCATTGTACTATTATTTATGCATTTTGTTGCACATACTGTACACGAATATTGTGTTGAAACGTATAATGTCTGAGCACTGGTTGCTCCGTAAATTTAGCGATTTATTCCTGGGCGCAACTAGCGCTCGGACGTACGATCCGAGCGTTAGCACCGTACACTCCTCTCTGACACAATCGTAACATTTTTTTTTTCACTTGTTGCAACATAACAAAAATTCGTATGTAATATTTCAAAGAAGATGATATCTCAAAAATCTCAGAATCAAAACAAATATCTGGAAAAAGGACACGTTAAAAGCTCATCTTGCAACATCATGCGCAACTAAAATGAAGAGCGTGTAAAATATTTTTTTTTCACTTGATGCAACATATCAAAAAAGAGGATGCAATATTTTTTTTCCACTTGATGCAACATATAAAAAAGAGAATGCAACATCAGGAAAATGACGCAATCTTGCAACATCACACGCACCGATGCAACAAAAATGAAGAACGTGTGCAACATTTTTTTTCTCAACATCATAATATATTTTTTCCAACGGTCGTAACATATCAAATAAGTTCAAAAAAGCAACAATTAGATACTTGCAATAAAATTTTCAATACGAACACCATGCAACAATTCCCTATGGTTGCACACAACCAAACTACCGCCAAATTTGTTGTGCAACAAATTCATTACCACTGCTGCACATAACCAAACACAACAAAAATGCCGCAACAAAACTAACACTCCACTGCAATATTTTAAAATAGTAGTGAAAACATTCAAAAATAATTATTGCAACATTTTTCGAACAACAATGCAACAACCAAGATCGAGAGAGAAGTACCCATGCCACATCCCTTCCCACGGCTAGGCCTTAGCACATGAAAGCGGCGGTGCTTAGAGCTCGGTCCTCTTCCTCTACTACTACTCGGAGCTCAGATACGTTCTGTCGACGGCTTGCGCACGAAGACGACGACCTCCATGGCCTAGGCACGGTGGACTAACTCCCCGTTTTGGATCTGGACAGCTGTGGGGCCGGAGCAGCGGCGCCACCACCTTCCTCCGCCGGGAGAGAGAGAGAGAGCAAAAGGAGGGAGAGCAAGAGAGGACGAAAGACGGAGAACTCGGGTACGAGAGGAATGAGCGGCTGTGTGGAAGAAAGTGGGAGAGAGAGCAAAAAGAGAACGAGGACTCAGTCACGAGAAAAATGAGCGCGTTGTCGAGTTAGCCACGCAGCCGGCCGCGCGGGCCGCGCGCTACAATGACCAACTGCCACCAGAGGACAACGACGACGCCGAGAGTACAAGACAAGAAGGATCATCTTCTAATCTTTTCAGCCTTCCCCGCCCACCCAGCTCCCCAATTCCATCATTTCACTAATCCCACCACTCTCCACTCCGCCATGGCCGCCTCCCTCCTCCGCCTCTCCCGCTCCCGCCGGGCCCTCCTCCGCTTCTCCTCCCTCCGCCTCCCGCTCTCCACCCAACCCCAGCCCCACTCGCGAACCCCCTCCTCCGCCCGCCGCATCCCCGCCTTCCTTTCCTTCCTCGCCGCCGCCGCCGCCGCGACCGCCAGCGGGACAGCAACCGTCGCCCTCTGCGACTCCGGCCTCGACCACCGGTCCGTCCCGACCCAACCCAACCGCTTGATCGACGCTTCCGTTACTTGCCACATCGGGGTTGAGCTGACCCGCGCCTTCGCCTGTTTGCTTTGGTTCAGGGTCAGGGGCAAGGAGAGGAGCGAGCTGGTGGTGCGCGGGGAGCAGAAGCGCGTGCCGCCGGAGTTCGTCGACGAGCTCGCGTCCTTCCTTGGGGTGAGTTTGGAGTTCGGGCTGCCGCCGTTGACTCGAGCCTGTGGGCGGAGATGATGCGCTC
Source organism: Ampelocalamus luodianensis (assembly GCA_036346255.1). Taxonomy (NCBI): domain Eukaryota; kingdom Viridiplantae; phylum Streptophyta; class Magnoliopsida; order Poales; family Poaceae; genus Ampelocalamus; species Ampelocalamus luodianensis. Next base: position 17,652,490 of record CM070629.1, on the reverse strand, counting down.
CAAGTGTTTGATGTTTTTGCTGGCGGGTGCGACTGACTGACTAGGTGGGCTACTTACTATTTTGCAGGAGAATCTGACGGTGGATTACGAGGAGAGGTACTTCCACGGGAAGCCGCAGAACAGCTTCCACAAGGCGGCCAACGTGCCCGACGTCGTCGTGTACCCGAGGTAATCTGACCTAACACCTAGTGATACTGAGGCCCTGAAGTTCATTCGGTGGGGTTATATGCCAAACTTGTTCCAGATGTTGTAATGCCTCCACCATCAATTAATTTGCAGGTCACTGGATGAGGTACAAAAGATTGTGATGACTTGTAACAAGTATGAGGTATGGGATCTTCCTCTCATTAGCGTAAATAATTAGATTGTACCTTGCACCAGTGGTTTCTATCATTAAGCTAGCTGTTGACTGTATTTCAGACTAGTCGTGTTTGCTGTTTCAGTGTACATGACTAATGACTTTGGTGCTGCTAAGTGCCTTGTACCGCTGGTTTCCCCGACAATCCAGTTTCCATCATTAAGTTCGCTGTTGATTATTTTTCAGACTAGTCATACTTGCACCTGTTTCAGTTTCCATGACTTTGTGCTTCTAAGTGCTCGCTAATCACCTGTATCATAGCTAATCTTTGCCAAGTTTTGCACACTGCAATTCTTATATACTTTTTTTCCTAGGGTGCCACAGGATCCTGTTTAGAAAATAGAAACTGATTTTCCATACAAGCATGTTATACTCTCGGTAAAGGAGGTTCTTTAGCTTTGTTGCCAGCTTTCCTGCTGCAGTTTGTAAAAGGAGCAGACAGTTTGCATGTCTCCCAATTTGCACGATGGCTATTTTCTTGTATACAGGTTCCATTATAGAAATAAATGGTGTTTTCCCTCTTGGAATCAGGTGCCAATCGTACCATATGGTGGGGCTACGTCAATTGAGGGTCACACATTGGCACCTCATGGTGGTGTTTGCATTGACATGTCTTTGATGACGGTAATATTGAGGAACATAATTAATAACCATATAATTGTAAACGTTCATTATTATATGGAACTGAAATCTTTGTGAATTAATCAAACTTTTATTCTAGTCCTTAAAAAGTGCTGCAGTATTTGGCCATCAATTTTTTTAACTGTGATTTGATATGCGAAGCAGGCAAATACTTTCTTAGAAGTGAGCTATAGATGGAGGATACAAAGCTCTTTATCTGTTAATTTTCCTTTTCTTCTAATATGTCATAAATTCATTACAGAAAATCAAATCCCTGCATGTTGAGGATATGGATGTAGTTGTTGAACCAGGAGTTGGATGGATTGAGCTGAATCAATACTTGAAACCCTATGGCCTCTTTTTCCCTCTTGACCCAGGAAAGTCCCATGTTTCTTGTTTGCTTTAAATTTATTCTGTTCATTGATTTTTCAAGAGACACTCTTATGAACTCCAGATTGACATAACTCAGTATGGAATTATATTGAATTTAACTTGACTGTGGTTGATCAGCTTTAGTTTCCGACTGATTTGTATAAATCTATTGTATCCTCTAGACATTTAGGTGATATGTACATCTTTGTCCCAGGGAGATGAGTTCTGCATGCTTTTAAAACTCAATACTTATCCAACTTCACCCATCCTTGTGGGCATAAAATAGCATGACAGGCATGAGGCATCACGATTCACGATTTTGCACTAGCTTGGTGCTTTAGCTCAAGTACATTGATCTGATTTGCAGGGCCTGGGGCCACTATTGGAGGAATGTGTGCTACTCGCTGTTCTGGTTCATTAGCTGTGAGGTAATTCTCCTTATATTTTCAGGGTACTTTCAAGGTTCTACAGTGCAAGTGTAACACCTCATCTCCACAGAAAAAAAGTACAACCATAACCCGACGATAGTGCATCCGTTTATTGGTTAGCTTTATGATGTTACTGTTAAATTTCTTGTGTAGCTAGTTGTTGTTTGGTCATCCTTCCTAGGGTTCTCGATTTGGTTTTGCTACCTACCAACCCTAGTTGGCTGTATCCTACTTTCTTCTTAATGGAATGACATGCAATTTTCTTGCGTGTTCTCGAAAAAAATATTACTGTTGAATGGCTTTGATGATTGTCTTATTAGTTTGTAGGTATGGAACAATGCGGGACAATGTGATTAATCTTCAGGTTCTTTTGCTATCCTCAAGAAACTATTTTGCATTGACTTCGCATACAAATAGTAAATTTTTCTTGGTACTGCAGGCCGTTCTACCAAATGGTGATATTGTCAAGACCGGTTCCCGGGCTCGAAAAAGTGCAGCTGGGTATAGAAGATCCCCTCCTGATTCTTAGAGTAAAAAGCTTTTGCTTTTTTGGAAGTGAATCATAGTTTCACTCCTTGCTTTGCCATAAATGTCTTAACATGTGGGCATTCATATTTATTCTTGCAATCAATGTTGGCAACTTTCTATACCTTCCACCTTTTTGAATGTCAGATATGACCTTGCTCGTTTGATCATTGGGAGTGAAGGAACTTTGGGGGTAATTACAGAAGTGACTTTGCGACTTCAAAAGCTTCCTTCTCATTCCGTGGTAGGTATTTTGTTTTGATTTAGTCACTGTCAAAATAATGTTTTGCTAACAGTGTGTACTGACTTGTGTAGACTTGAAGATAGACTTGAAGGTCAACAACTCAACATATTGCTAGTCTTAAATAAGAAAACTCTACGTATTGCTGTGTGTAGGATATACACCCTTTACGTAGCACATGTGTTATTTTGATTAACTTGCTGCTTTGTCTTTGTGGAGAAACACTTTTTGTCATGTTATCATACAGCTGTTTTCTTGCATCTTGGAAAATGGAAACGACATTTGTAAGTTTGTATGAATAAAAGATATTCTCTACTAATCACCTGGTCTGTTTTGTGCACTGGACAATAACATGATCTGAAACCTTTCTATGAAATGTTCTACCTATGTTCCTAAATATGAGTTTTGTTGGCTTAACGTTCTACGAGATACAAACTTTGACCAGTGGTCAGTGGTTTTTATTCACAACATTTCTTAAAAAAGCTATTAAAATATAATATAATGGATGTATTATTTATGACAAATCTACCAGTATTATCTGCATATGGCCATTCTTGGTACTTTTACATATATTAGTGGTCACTATATTTAGGAACAGAGGGAGCAACTGATTACTGAACAAGCCGCAATAGTCATCTTGTTTTGCTATTTCAAATAGCATACCATGTTCCATTTTGAATGTTGAAACTTGAGAGAGTTATGCAAGCACATACATAGAATGAACACTATTTTGTTCATTTGCTTCATCAACTTGTTTTTTGGGTACTATCTGTATTTTTTCCTTTCTCCTCATTTTAATGGTGAATGCACTCCTAAATGCTCTTCTATTCAGGTTGCAATGTGCAATTTTCAAACAATTAAGGATGCCGCTGATGTTGCTATTGCCACAATGCTTTCTGGTATACAGGTTTGTCTTTTCCTTTCTGATTTTATTTCATTTTAATGACCATTTGAAGCTCAGATGGAGTGAATGTGCATGTTTCCATGCTCATGTTTGTGCTCGTGACATAATTTGATCGTTGCTAGTTAATTGGTCACTGATCATGTCTTTGATATTTTGCTTGGGCTATTGTAGGTGTTAGGAATGCTTTGGCAGAACTTGTATTCCTGTATGTGTATCAGTGGGCGATTCAATAAGGTTATTGCAGGTTACCGATACTTTTGTTGTCTGTTTGACTAGGTCTCGAGAGTGGAATTGCTGGATGAGGTTCAGATAAGGGCAATAAACATGGCAAATGGTAAAAAGTTACCTGAAGTACCGACCTTGATGTTTGAATTCATAGGGACAGGTAACCTAACTTATTATTTTAGCAGTTTATACTGTATTATGCATCTATGATGGCAGTGCTGAGTTCTCTCAGGTTTATTTGTTTAAAATTTAAATAGAGACTGGAATATGAACAAAGGTCAGATGAACACAGTCACATAATATACTCAAGGAGTTGTGCAAGTAGCCACCATGGTTCAAACTTTCCTACATGCAACTAGCCAATCACACAAAAAGATTATCGTCACGCTTCTTGCCACACTTCAAAACATAGTAATATGAAATAGAAAAATGGCATAAAAATAGGTCAACTTTAGGCATGTTCTCTGGCTATTTTGATGCTGTAATTGACAGATTCAGCTCCACAGTTTTATATTTTCACCATCAGTACTTACACTTTATGCATTTGATTGTTGTGTGACAATAATGGGTAAAAAATGATAACAGAGCTATTGTCCCAGCAATATATTGTTTCTGTACTCTAGGTTATCATTTAGCAAAGGCTAACTCTTGCAATATGGTTTCTAGTGTGCTGATGCCTCTTGAAATCTGTGATAAAATTTAATTTACTTTGTTCACGCTACTTCTGTCAAGACAACTTTCGAGCAATATATCTGAGAATTGGAGTGGATATGTAGTCAGGTTTGGTTTCATGAAATGAAATCCATAGCTCGATCTTGTGGTTTTCCTTTTCTTAGGGGGCATAACCAGCTTATATCCAGTAATCGACTTATTGGTTTCTGTTGGTCATTCACTTACTGGGACAATTCTACTTAAAACTTCTTGTTAGACAAACTTCTTAAGTTGCAACCGTTCTTTCAGCTTACGTTTCAAGTACTGATTATTTTTCTTTTTCTTTGTTAATCTCTTTCATTGCGAATATCCAGAAGCATATGCACTTGAACAAACGCTATTGGTTCAAAAGATTGCTGCAGAACACCATGGGTCCGATTTTGTTTTCGTAGAGGAGCCGGATGCTAAAGAGGAATTATGGAAGGTGAGTTCATCTGAACTGCTGTACATTTTCTAGTAGCTAATGTATATCTGTTTCTTTGTGCTACATGATCTTACACATGCCATGCAATCGCAGTATCGTACAGTATGAATTTGCATCCACCTGTTTCTGGATAATAGTGGCAATACTGCAGTATATATGATATTTGTTCTTGAAACATATTGGGTCAATTCCTTATTTGTCATTGGAACTTGACGGGCTTCTCAAAATGCCATCGAAAAATTGCTCATCCCTTTTTTGTCACTCGTTCTCAACTTCTATCCCTCTTTTGCCATTCCCGTGAGCTGACCGTGGGCTTGGCCGTTGACTTGACATGAAAAGACGATTTTGCCCTTAAGTGAAGTGATATATGCTGAGATCTTTAGAGAATTGTTTGACATAGTAATATAGTTCCAAAAATTATAATTTTTTATAGAAAGTTCCTGATATAGTTTAGATTATTGTGTAATTTTTATAGGGATTTATTTGCAACATGTTTTTCTCTAAAAATCTTTCAAGTTTTGGTTGCATCAAACCAAAACTTGAAAGATTTTTAGAGAAAAACATATTGCAAATAAAACCTTATAAAAATTACACAATAATCTACACTATGTCAGGAACTTTCCTTAAAAATTTCATAATTTTTGGAACTATATTATTATGTCAAACAATTCTCTAAAGATCTCAGCATATTTAGGGGCAAAATCATCTTTTTGCGGCCAAGTCCATGGTCAACTCACGGGAATGGCAAAAGAGGGATAGAAGTTGAGAACGAGTGGCAAAAAAAAGGATAAGCAATTTTTCAATGGCATTTTGGGGAACCCGTCAACTTTCAATGGCAAATAAGGAATTAATCCAAACATATTTGTAATGGCATTTTACTCGTTTATGTGCAGATCAGGAAGGAGGCACTTTGGGCTGGTTTTGCCATGAAACCTGATCATGAAGCTATGATTACAGTTTGTTTCCGTACAGCTTGTCAATACATATTGATATCATTGTCATCATCATATGTTTGTTTGGTAGACATAGTTAGCCTACTCTTGTGTTGCGCATCATGTGCCTTCGTGTTTGCTTCCTTAGTTGCAAGTCTCGATAGGATCTCCCTATGTAGTTCTCCCTATGTAGTTGTCTTTCTCTTCATAAATATGGGCAAAAATGTGATCAAAATAAGTGCCGCATTTAGGGCTGTAAACGAGCCGAGCTCGAGCGAGCCTAGATTGAGGTTCAAGCCTAGAGCTAGGCTCGAGCTTGGCTCGTCCAAAGCCCAAGTAAGCTCGAGCTCAGCTCGAAAAAGCTTGGTAATTACATTTTAACATGATACCTCCTACAAAATCTTGGCCAAAGCTCAAGTAAGCTCGAGCTCGGCTTGTCAAAGCTTGGGAACTACACTTTAACATAATACCCAATACAAAAGCTCGGCCAAAGCTCGAGCTCGGCTCAAAAAAGCTCGGCAACTAGACTTTAATATTGGAAGGAATGTGCGGGGGAAAATTGGGAAGGGTTAAGTCGAGCCCATAGGATCCCGAATCGATCGGGTCGAGGAACGGGGTCGCGAGACACCACTTGCGAAAAGTGAGGTGCGATAGGGGTATACTGTTAGAATAGGAGTTAGAATAGGGACTCTTGTGTATTGCCTTATCTGTATATGGCATACACTTCTTGTACTCCTATATATATTGCCCATTGGGCCTCTTCAATATGCGCATAATATTCATAACATGGTATCAGAGCAAAGGTTCTAAACCCTAGCCTCTAATCTAGCCTAGGACTATCTTCCGCTGCCCCCGGAGGAGCAATCTCCGCTCCGGGGGCGGTCACGTTAGTCGTAGTCTCGTAGAAGCAAAAAGCAGCAACCTTTCTTGCACAAGGTGCAACGCCGATTCGGCCCTTGGCTCCCTGGCAGGCGACGACGTGGTCTCGTCGGCGAAGAAGAAGGCCACTATCCTCCGCTGCCATCCAGATCCATCTCGGATCCGGTGGCCAGAGGCGGGGTGCGCCGACCTCCGAGCCCCGACGACGACCGATGCTGTCTCCCCGAGCCGCCGCTGACGCCCAGGCCGCCGCCTCCCCAGATCCAATCTGGATCAGGCCTCGTTCTCTGGGCACATGCCTTCTTGGGTCACGTCGGGGAAGAGAGGCCAACAGGTCCCATCTGCTTGCTTGGCGCAGATCCTCGACGACCTTCGGCTTGGGAGTCACTGGCCTGCAGCCCCCGCGCTGTCGGCTACGCGCACACGCGCCGCCGGCTCCTCTGCTCGCTCCGCCTGAGCCCCGCCCGCGCGTGCGCCCGAGTGACCACTGCCGCCGCCTCGGCTCCCCCATGGCCTCCCATCTCCCAGACCTCTGCGTCGGGTCCCGCAGCTCCTCGCGAGCCGCTTCCACTCGCCGCCTCGCTTGGATCTCTCGCGCGCGCGCGCGGAGGAAGCGATAGAGAAGAGGGGAGAGGGAGAGCCTTTGTCGATGGATACGTGTGAATCTTCTAGTCAATGGCTTTCACGTGAAATCACATGTGCATGTGTCTTCCCATCTCTCGGATCCGACAGGAGGGCTGCTGATGGTGTTGTTTTGGGCTGCTAATGGTGTTGCTTCAAGCTGAGGAGTTGCATCGGTGCTTGCTGGTTGGATGAGGTCTTCTACTGCTGCTAGTATTTGCTGCGTCTTTTATTTCTTTGAGTCCGTTTTCTTTCGTTGCGTCCCCCCAAATTCGTACAACTCAATCTTTGAGTTCGTCTAAGCCATGCGAGTGCACAAATTTATTGTCCGTCATAAAAGCATAGGAATTGCCTTATGCATGGCAGCAGCCGTCACTCCCGCCTTCTTTCTGAGCCACGTGCAGATCGTAGAAGTCGTTATGATGCCGCCGCCCCGAGCTTCTAAGGCCGCCGCGCTTCTTTTGCGCCGCCGCCGTCTTGGGTTTCGATCTGCGCTGTCATGCTTCCACCTATTCCTATTCGACATGATTTGACAGCTTTTTCTATATTTGTTGGTTTCATCATCTTCTTCGTCGTGTTGGCGCGCACCCCAGCAGAGCTCTGCTTTATGGGCGGACACACGACCCCAAATGGGAGGAGATCTACTGATACTCGACATATTTTCCAAGAGCTGCATGCTACGATGATATTATCAAGATTCGGATTTTGGATTTTCCATATTTTAGTGTCAACCATCTTCAAATGCAATGCTATTGCATACGCCTTGCATTTGAGGGGGGTGTTAGAATAGGAGTTAGAATAGAGACTCTTGTGTATTGCCTTATCTGTATATGGCATACACTTCTTGTACTCCTATATATATTGCCCATTGGGCCTCTTCAATATGCACACAATATTCATAACATATACCTCTTTAAGACGCCAATTTGGGACGTGGATCGTGACCTAAGCAATTATGGGTCGATGGCTCCGGTACGATTAATCCGGGTCGATGATTATAGTCACTAGTCAGATAGTACCATAAATATACTTGGGAAAAAAAAATAAAAAGAAGCGAAGGAAAAGGACAAGGACAAGGACAAGGGAGTGGGTCGGCCTAGCCCACCATAACCAGCCCAGCCCAATTCCTTCCCCTTTCCCACTGCCACTAGGGCTTCTCACACACACAAGACAACCACACACACAGAGAGACATGGGAGTGCAGACAGCCGCCGCTGCCACACACGCTCAGGTGGCAGGAGAGATGGAGGGCGAGCCACCGCCGGTTGCCGTCGCCGGAGTCACCGCCAGCCGTCCTCTTTGCTCGCGGCTATCATCTGCCATCCTCTCCGCTCGTGGTGGCGGCGGCGGCGATGGAGACGACGACGGTGGGCTTTGAGTTAGCTCACTCCTCTCTCCTCCATCCCCCCGCTCCCCCCTCCTCTCCACTTGTGATCCGGTGATGTCCCGATGGTGAACCAGATCCCTCTCCTAGCGGCGATCCAAATCGAAGGTGACCCGCGATCCAAGACACTCGAACTAGGGTCGTGGATCGCGGCATCGACCTCGATCCCTGTGACTATGGTCAAGCTTTAACCACACTATTCAACCTCGAGTTCGTTAGGCTCGCGAGCTTGGGTCCAAGCTCGAGCTCGACTTGTTTGGAGCTCGAGCCGAGCTCGAATAGCTTGTCGAACTCAAAACTTTTTTACAGCCCTAGCTGCATTCAAGGTAGAGGGTAGTTAGCAACCAAGCATGCCCTCAATTATGTAAGGATGATAGACGGCTTTTTTCCATTAGCAAGGTGCTAGATGTAGATCTTGTCAGCACCATAATTTTTTATCTCATATGCTTACATAGATCATCCATAGGTCATTACGATCATGGTAGCCTCATGAGCTGTCAATTTTCAGTGGATGAACTGTATTAAATCTTCTAATACCACCCTACGTGTTGTTCATGCAGGATGTTTGTGTTCCTTTGTCTAGACTTGCAGAATGCATATCTGTATCAAAGCGTCAGCTTGATGCATCACCATTGACTTGGTACACATTCTCTCTTATGCAAAGCTATTCTACCTAGCTCTGTTCTCATTCGTAGCTAATAGAAGACATTGCCACCTCTTTTGAAATTGAAAATATAGGAAAGGATGTTTAAAAATTCAAAGTATTCATAAATTAGCATGACATTATCTACTGTAGCTCTAAGACAGTAAGATATCATTTTTATCATTCATGAGTACCTTACCTATGATCTATAATCTATATATGTTTCCAGTTTGGTTATCGCTCATGCTGGTGATGGAAATTTCCACACAATTATCCTATTTGACCCTAGTCAGGAAGACCAACGACGAGAAGCAGAGAGACTTAATCACTTCATGGTTCATACTGCTCTTTCTATGGAAGGTACAAACAAAAAGCTAAGCAAAGCAACATGTAAAAGCAATAGTCTACTCCCTGTCATCTATAACTAAGATTACTAAACAAGTGATCTACTAAGCAAAGCAAGATTATAAACTATGCACTATGCAGTTCATTTACTATTTTTATGGAATATGCGGTCCACTTGCGCACACAGATTACTGTCATGCACTAAAGAACTGTCTGTCTGATCTATGAGTATTCACATTTTTAGATAGCAATCAAAACATACGCAAGTTGTGCTTCTGTTTTTCTTCCTTTGCATGGGTTTGATCGCTGCATCAACCTGAACTGCTCGAAAAGATTAATGGTGACTGTGATACTGAACAGGTACATGTACAGGAGAGCACGGTGTCGGTACAGGGAAAATGAAGGCAAGCGTCTGTCACCTGTTCTTTTCTTATTATTTTCTGTTGCCAGATGCAAAAGCTTGGTTATGTCGCTGGTATTTTTTTCCGAAGCGGTGGCATGAGAACAACCAACCACCAACCATTCCGTTACGATAGGAATGTGGTGTTACAGATGTTACCTGATTGACCATAGGCATCTAGTTTTACATGGGTAATTGCGATCTTAAATATTGGAGCCTAGGTTTCTAGAAGTATTGGAACTTGGGTTCCAGAAATCTGTATCAGCTGCACTTGGTCAATCAAGTGTAGGCGGTTCATTTTCGTCCAGGCACCAGCTGCACGTGGTTTAGAATTGATTGTCTCGAACTTCAAACTCCAAACTAGGTGAAGTTTTGTCTTGCAGCCTAGCTTGCTTGAAGCGGCTGGTATTGAAAAAATTGAAGTTTATTTTTGTGAATATCGAACATTATTAGACTAGTGTAGTTGCAAAAGTAACTATAAATTTGGTTAAGATCATTTGAAATTCTTGAATCTGCAAAGTATGGCTTGTTGGGAACTTGGGATATGGTTCCAGACTACCAGACGAGTTGGCTACTCATTGGCAGTGCGGTTGGGTTGGTGTGAATTCTCATCACCTTGGTAGGAACGTTGCAAGGATGACTCACTAGTATATTCATCATGGTTGAAATGCCTATCAATCTCATCCAATAGAGAGCACGCCTTTTAAATTTAAGTTTTACTTGCCTCCTATTGCAATCTTGTTAGCTATCAAGTTGTAATTAGTTTTGTATTTCCGCATGAGACGCATTATTATCTTGCCCACATTATTGATGACCATTTTTCTTTGCATTGACAGTACCTAGAGAAGGAACTGGGCATTGAGTCACTAAGGACCATGAAAAGAATAAAGGCTGCGTTGGATCCCAACAACATCATGAATCCAGGGAAGCTGATTCCACCTCATGTCTGCATATGACGTCCCGTGTTGCTTTCTAATTCGAGGGTTTCCACGAGTGGGTTTGGTTGTTCAAGCTAAGGCGTGTCGTCGTGGTGTCGCCAACTAAATGCATGCAAGTTTTGAACTGCTCAGAACTGTTATACATGTGTTACTGGGAAAATACACACGAACATCCATAAGAACTGTAATAAAGATCCAAACTGGCTCATGGGTTTGAAATGAAGGGACAGGACGTTGCTCGCCTGGTGTTATTTTAACGATTATGAGCCACTAAATGACCGGAAACCATAGAAAACTGGATGGTTTTAGGTTTATAGTGTGTTCATGTGAAATGTCACCGCTAAATCTTGCCGGAATCATTCGAGAACCGGTATTGGCGGCACGCCAGCTGCCAGCTCTTCGGAGGTGAATCGTGGGCACGGAATCGCGAAGCAGAAGAGACGCCATGAGATGCATGGAATGCACGTATATGCATATAATGGGCAAACTAACACGCAGAAAGCGAACCGACCATTTGAATCCGCCTCTTCCATTTGTATGCTAAGCATCGAACTCAAAGGTGCCTTACGTGGAGAACTGAGTTTAGCTCAGTTGGCTATGAGCGTGTGGACTAGTGGCGGAGTTAGAAATTTAGCAATAGAGTACATACTTCAAGGATAAAAAAAAACTTATACAACACATATATAATTTCATAAGTCTAACATAATTACACAAAAGAGTTTAAAATTAATTAATAATACAATATAAATAGTTCAAATAAAATCTTACATGAATAAAAGAGTCCTAAATAGTTAATGAAAATCACAATACCACACGACATGATCTCATTCCTTGAAAACACTTTATTATATCATCATCACTAACATTTGAGAAGATATCTCGCTCTATAAAGATGACTAAACAATCATTCAATACTTGATCGCCCATACTATTTTTCAACTTGTTCTTCATAAGATTCATCGCTGAAAATACTTTTTCAACGATCGCCGTTGTCACTAGTAGGAGCAATACCAATTTGAGAAGCAAGCACACCAACTTATAAATGTTATGCTTTCTTGTTTCAACAAGCTTAGTAGAAACCTCACTGAGATTCTTTAGGCCTTTAAGTCTATCATCGTTTCACATATCACCAATAAAGTTATCAAGTTGGAAAGAAAGTCTCATTAAATCCGTGCTGGAAAAATCATTAGGATAAAAGTTAGTAAGACTAAGCACTTTGTCCCTATCATAAAAAGCAAATAGATTCAGAGGATTTAAAGCGGACATGCAAACAAGGAAAGAAGCAAATGAATTCAGAGGACTTAAAGCGGACATGCAAACAAGCAACTCTATATTAACCTTGTCAAACCGATTGTCAAGTTCTAGGAGAACATTATCAATAATAACAAGATACACATACCTAGTTAAACGCATAAGCGTAGAGCAAAAAAGTGTGTGAGCACGTGTGTGAACAGACATAAGCGTGTGTTGCTGTTGAGAGCTCCACTTTTTATTGCCGTGTAGCTTTTAGTATGTAGTAGCCCAGAGATATGATTCATGAAAAACCTAGCAAGTTTCCTGATAGTATACAAACAAGCATTGAAGGGAGTTTGTTCTACAATCGTGTTTGGAAGTTTTAAACCATGTGTATGGATGATATGTTTTAGTGTGATTCTACTGTGGAGCTCTGTCTACAATACTTAGATGAGATTGAGCATAATCTTGAGCAATCTGTTTTTGAATTTGGATGTGTGTCTGTTCATGTCTACCTGAGTTTGAAGTTTGAAGCCATTGTTCATACATATACCTAGTTAAAAAAAAATTGCACATTTTTTTGGGGGTGCCTGTGCACCACTGGCACCCCTGCCGCCGCCTATGGTGTGGACGCTCCAAGCCCACCGGTGTTCGAAGCCCGGCTAGGATTAGGATTAGTACACGCAAACGTGGGTGCGTTTAATAGCCAAAGCGCGTGTCCGCGTTACGTGAGATCTAGCGTCTGCTCTAGATTAGTCATATGTTATGAACACACCCACATGTGTGTGTGTGGGCGTGCGTGTGATGTGTGTGTGCGTGAGTGCGTCTGCATGTGTACTCTAAAAAAATGCCTTACGTGCTCATATCTCACCCACCTGACTGGAATTCTGGGAAACCGCTTCGCGTGTTAACAAACTCAGAGAAGACGAGTGATTTGCACCCTGGTTTTGGTACACCGGTGGTAGCTTCCCCACACTTGACTCAGTCCCTGTTTGGTTCAGCTTCCGGCTTTTGGCCGAAAAAGCCGGAAGTCGAACCAAACGGCAAGCTTTTCGAATCGGCTTTCTCGGAAGTCGCTTTTCACGTACACGTAGGAAGCCGAAAGCCAAAAAGCCGCCGCGGGCCAGCTTCCGTGGCTTCCCATCACCCCCCTTTCGCATTTGCCCCTCGACTTGCAGGGTATTTACCCGCCTTTTGCCATTCGACAAAACCGGCCTCAACCCCCCCCCACACCAGACCCCCGCTCACCCACATCCTCCTTCTCCCCCGCTCGCCTCCTTCTCCTCCCCCACCCGCCCGCCCGCATGCCTCCTCCTCCCCCAGCGCCATCCTCCCCGGCGGCCACCTCCTCCTCCTCGGCTCCTTCCTCCTCCCTGGCGCCCTCCTCCCCGCCGGCCTCACCTAGGTCCAGATCTGGATCTGGATCTCGCCTCCTCCACCTCCCTCCTCCCTAGCGCCCCTCCTCCACGGTGCACCTCCTCCCCGACGCGCCTCCTTCCCCGATGCGGCGCCTCCTTCCCCGACTCCGTCCTTCTCCTCCTCCCCCAAGTGGCGCCGCCCCGCTCCCCTTGTCCTCCTCCTCCCCGGTGCCTTCCTCCCTGGCCACTTTCTCCTCAGCGCCCTCCTCCCTGAGCTATTGTTGGCTCGCCGCCATGGCCACATCCCTGCTGACCCCTTCGGCCCCTTCCCTGGTCCACGCCTCTGCGCCGCCTTCTCCTCTCCCGATAGCCGATGCCAACTCCTCCGCCTCGCCCTCCGTCGCCGTTGAGCTCCTCCTCCCCCACCACCGCCGGCGGCGGCGACCTCCTCCTCTCACCTCAGCTGCCGCCGCCGGAAGCCTAACCCTAGCTTTCCTTTTTTTGTTTTCTTTATTTCTTTGCTTTGTTTTCTTTTCTTTTTTTCTGTAATGATTATTGTTAATTGTAATTGCAATAATAGTTTACTGTAATGGTTATTTATTGTAATTATTTATGTATTAATTATTTATTTTAATAATTATGTGTTGTAATAATTGTTAATTGTAATAATTATCGTTAATTGTTGTTAATTACGGTAATTGTGCGGTATATTGCAATAGTCTTCGTCAAATGCGACCAATTGCCCTAATTGCGGTAGTCGGCGTTAATTGCCCTAATTGCGGTCGTTATCGTCAATTGTGTTAGTTCTTCATTGTCTTTAAATATCATTAATTATCGTCAACTGTCGTTAGTTTTCATTAAATGTTGTTAATAGCGTTAAATGACATCAAACAAGACGTCACTGTTCTCAGGGGTATTTCAGACATTTCCTATCTCAGAAGCTGTAGCCAGCCTATCTAAAAGCCAGACAGCCAAACATCAAATCAGAAAAGCCCAATAGCTCACTGCAGAGCGAAAGCCATGCAAAGACACCTAAGCCGCTTTTGAAAACACACGGCCGTTCCAAACACCCTCAACCAAAGAACCGAAACTTCCAAAAGCTTTATTCACATCGAAGGTCTCTGTCGAAAAGCACATTGTACTACTGCACGATGTGCATGCAAGAGCATGCTCCATTTGCAGTAAAATGCGGCGATCGAACGAAAAATCCTTGTACCCTAGTGCCGGCAGAGTCGGCACCCACCTCACGACGACCGTGACACGTCCGAGCGCCTTGTCACTTCCCGGCGATGATTGCATGGCCGAGACGACCAACCACTCTCCATGCCAAAACAGCACGCAACAAAACACAAAAAAATACGACATCTCCACTTGCATTGCACAAAACCTCTCACACGTCCGAGGATGGAACTAGAAATGATCGGGGCTCACCACTTCACCATACATATAATAGCATATATAATTTTCAAGTAACTGTACTAAATAGTAATTTACGCAGCAAGCATTGATAAAATGCATCATTCGGCCTTAATGACCAATAAAAATAGAACAAAATGACTAACAATTCTGAAGTAAAAATAGTATAATGATAAATGAAAATAAATACATTACCTTTTAGTTTTTACATTCTTTCAAGTTCATGGAGCAACGAACCACAACATTAGTAGCACTATCTGACGCTTTCCTTTTTAGAAACTTTTCCATAAATTTATCTGCACTTGCCGATTATTCAAAAACTTTTTCATAAAATATAGGAATCATGGTATGTTCAACAGTTAAAGATCAATATATTAGAAACATACGTCTAGGAGCAGGAACATACTTACTTGATATTATAGTAAAAACCTCCTAAGTCAAATCCAAAGCATGGTCCAACATGAGCACATCGATGATGGATATCACTTGCAGTTTTGCCTCGATTTGCAATGAATTAGGCCAGAATTCCAAAAACCCAAATTCAAACCCTAAGTATTAACTCTACATTTCAACAAAAAATTAATCAACAATCATCACATTGAAACCATAACTCACAAATTTAGCCTCTTTGCTTGAAAGAAATCGAAGAACTGAAGATGTGGGACATACCCCATGCTGATTCTGCGATTCGTGACTTAGTCCTTCCGATGGGCGACTGGGCGAGGGACGTTGCGGCTGGTGTGGGTGGCGGTCGAGGCATCCCTCCAGACTCCGTACCGGTGGCTGCGACCACCGTCCACCGACCAGGCGAGGCGAGAAAATTAATGAACCATGGGGACCGAGAGGGAGAAGAATAGACACAGATTCCACAGCCACACGACACACTCACATGAGACGTGACTAGGAATTACGCGTGCGACTGCTAGTGCTGGGCTGCTGGTTTTGATGCTGAAGGATCTATACCCGCCATTATGTATTAATGGAGTATTTTGGTGATTAATGATAAATGCATTTGTGAGACTAACACTCTTATTGTTATATCATGTTTAGTCTCAGCTCGGATATAAAAGCAAAAATCTAAACAGGTATGCATTCATTAATGACAAATCTATTTGTAAGACTAACAATTATATTGATTATCTATTGCTTAGTCTCGTTTGGATATAAAGATGAAAATACAAGAGATATGCATTCTACTTCTTTTTATTATATCTTGTTGCATTCCTCGGATCCAAAATATAGGTTAAAATCAACCAAAAAGGTGAACTTGGATATGTGCATATGTTTCCATTACACATTTGTGTATGCACACATTTAGGGAGAGTTCATTCTATATTTGGTGGTTTCATTAGTATTGATCCATATTCTCTTTCCACGTATATTAAGGATCTTTACTTTGAAATATATACTTGAATATATTTAACTTGTGTAGTTAATATATTCATATAAGTATATGAGAGCATATGAGACTTGTGTAGTTCATAGATGCTCATATATCCTTGAATATATTTAACTTGTGTAGTTAATATATTCATATGAGTATATACAACTTGTGTAGTTTGTATACACTCTTATTTAGTATATACAACTTGTATTTTGTATATACTCATGGTATATATAACTTGTGTAGTTCATATATACTTATACGTGAGTATATATATAACTTGTGTAGTTGATATATACTCATGTTTATCTATATTCAATTATTTGAGATTGTGTTGTGGGACTAACATGTGTGCTAAGATGTTTAAAGGCTTAGTCTAGTTCATGGATGGCGACATGGTAAGGGAAATGCATGATAATAGAGGGATCATGACTAATAGCTTGATAGCATGTTCTTGTGCCTTATGGATCAAGTTAGGATCATGCATGCATTTGATTTTAAAATTATATTTAAATTTGAAAGCTTTTAGTGCATTGATCATAAATTGGTCGTACCGGAGTTACACTGCGGTACTACCGCATTACGATCGTTCCGATTTCTAGTTGGCGGTTGAAGAAAATCAGAACCGAAGCATTTTGGCTCAGAGCTCTCTCTGATAATCGGTCATACCGCTTTTGAGAAACGCTCGTACCGATATGCGGTTGTACCGATGTTTGTATGACGGTATGTATTTTCCAGAGAGCACGTTTTTTCGGCAAAATTGGAAACCCTGCAATCGGTAGTACCGCTCCTGCGTGCGGTACGACCAGACCAAGCGGTAGTACCGCAACTTGGTTGGCGGTAGTACCGGTCCAGGATTTTCAACGGCATGTTTAAGAAGCATCTATTGCAGGTATATCTTGGTAATTAATGTTAATCATTATGGGACTAACATTTTCCATGAGTTGGATGAATAGGTTATGTTCCAGGGTAATGAAGACTTCGGATGGTATCTGATGGAGGCGGGGTTCCCGATCTTTCGATGAGATTGATAAATATCGATTTTGGTGGAGGTGACTCTCGCGATCCGACTACAACCGTACGACGACGCTTGCGCCTTAGCAATCGTTGAACCAACTCCGCGACGTTATTGATCGTGCCGAAACGCGATCAACCTGACCACGAAAGCCTATTCCTGCATGCAATCGAAGAACACGCAAAAACAAGATAAAACGCAATCTGAAATTGCAAATATGGATTGAAATATTTATAAATTGGGATTCCAAAAGCTGTCTTGACAGGTGGTCATCCGACACAACTGAAGAACAGAAGTTTGCACAATGGCTAAACCTTAACTCAACGAAATCCAAGAAAACTAGAGGGGGTGTGGCCTCCTTATATAGGGGAGGAAGAGCCACAAATCTAAAAGAAATGGCGGGGAGGGACTAAACCTGTGGGATACTGTTCACATGAACAGTAACCACACCTCTAGGTGGGCCACCGGCATATGGGCCAAGTTGAGTTCGATTACAAAGCCCAGATTGGCCCAAACAGGTGATATGACGCCTTCTTTAGATGATTGCGATCAGTCCAGAAGGAAGTTGAAGGTGAGGCCGGATCCGTTTGAAAGAGGACGAAATAAGCTTTCAATCAAGTATTCGTGGACCTCCAACGGACTCTGTATGTGAAAGTTATGCCTGTTTTAAGTTGGTGTTGTCAGGCTGATTCCGGAGGCCGAACTGGATTCCAAAACAGGTCCAGCTCAAATTGCTTGCTTGTCTTAGACCAAAAGTGACATGGTGCTGCACATATATATATATTTCATCATTAGGTAGGATCATATAGTTCATATAATATAAAGACACTCCTAAAAACAAGCTCACCTGATAATTTAAGTGAAGCGTACGAGCTCTTAAACTTGGAACAGTAAGCATAGTAAATATGGTTATATCCATAGGGGTCATGTCCTCATCATCCTCCCTTTCTTGAAAACAAAGCCGTCCTCGGCTTTTGTTAAGCTGAAAATAGGGTAACAAAGAAGCCAAAGTGTATGCATGGTATATGTATATGTCATCTGTTTTAACGGTTCTTCGTTGTTGCACAATTAATGTTAAAAGACAACAGCGACCATAAAAATCATTGTATTATTAACCCAAGAGTAATCATATATGTGAATGATCAAAACAAAAGTTCTCACACAACAATTATTGCAACTAGTTTTGCAAATGTAAGTGAAGCGTTTATGCAATTCAAATCTCGAAGTTGTAAACTTGTGGGTAGCACATATGGGCAAATCTACAACTTTTGGAATCAAACAAAATTCATCCATATAATCAGATTTCAATCGAGCAATAGCAAATTGCCTAGCAATGGTGAAAAGATTTGTAAGTTCTTTCATAATTCAACATCTTCATTCGATTGTCCACACTAGATGGTGTAATAAAGGTGAACACATAGGCATAGGATGAGCACTAAATTTTCTTTTACTCTCATATTGAACAAGATTCAAAGACACAAGAATTGTTGTTCAAAACAACAAGCTTTAATTTATCCATGTAATCACAAGTTATGCATATTCGATAAACAATAAATTGATTGTCTACACCATAATCTCCAATCAAATTAAACTTATACCCAGGTGTAGGCACTAGACAAGCATTTTGAACATACAATTTGAAACTTTCTCCATAGCATGTGACAATTTCATAGGTGAATCCAACATAATGTAACACAAAGAATCAACAGGAGAAATTCTAGTCAAAACTTCTTTATGTCTAACCAATTTCACATGATCATTATATGCGATTAACGATCACATAAATCACTCAAAACAGATGCAATTCAATTATTTCATCACATGGTGCAATCAAATCAATGCATCAGATTCTCTACTTGAAATATGTGCATATCGAATTGTTTTCCACTAATTTTTGCTCTAAAATAGCATGAACAAGGGATGATGTAGTTCTTAAAAATCATACTCACCTTGAGTGATGATAGCACCATGATCTTTACCTTTTTGGCTCTCCTCAGATGATGTAGGCGCTTCTATCTCCTCATCTTCCTTCTCAACCAATGGAGTAGGTGGTGCAATCAACTCATTCTCCTCTTCGGCATGGTTCTCAACTTCCTGCAAGTCGTTAGTCACAGAAAAAGACATAAACATAGGCTTGTTCGATGTTTCCTATCATCATGTATTCTTAATTTCTCCTCAATCGACTTTCAACCTTACAGGCAAGTATAAACAAATGAGAGAGAGAATTATATTCTTTATGAACAAAAAGGTCCTGAATTCCCTGATTAAGTCCACTTAAGAATCTATTTTCTGTAGCTTCAGCATGTTCCTCTAAACCACAACGCAACAAACGAAGTTTTCAATTCATGATAGCATTCCCTTACGCTCTACTACCTTGATTTACACGTTGCAATCTAGCTAGTAAATAACCAAAGATGATATTTAGGAACGAATTCATCTCTCAAAAGCTTCTTTAATGCATTCCAAGTTCGAGGCACTCTTCCATGTCTATTTAAATACTTCCACCAAAGTATTGCATCCTCAACAAAAACACTAGTGGCGACTCTAATCTTTTGCCTATCGATCAATCATAAAATTCAAATTTTTTCTAATGCTATTTCCACCAACATAGGCATCGGGATCAAAGTTACCAAAAGGATGAAAATGCATACTTAAATTTACCTCGTTTAGGCACAGGAGATGAGTTAATGGTGTTGTTGATCTCCCGAAACTCTCTACTATGTGATCTTGAACCTGTCATGGTTAGCAGAAAACAAGCATATGTCTCTAACAACTACTAGGATGTGGTGGTTCAAAAGTCACTCACACTCAAGCCTTTTATCGAGTTCTTACCAATTCTTACCAAGCAAACAAGGGTGATCGACATCCAACGGTGTCAACGTATCTTCGAAGATTGGATGGAGCGATTGCTAGGAGAAGCTCAGCCTGTACGGTGTAGAAGAGGTGTAGCTGGGAAGGCTCAAGTATGGTAGCAAGGATTAGCAACAATCAATTCAGCAAATGCAAGTTGAATAAATGTTCAAAGTACTAGTCAATATTGCTGATCCTAGCCTAATCAAAGCTAGCTAATCAAAGCCTATCAAGAGAAGTGTATGCACGCACACGCAAAGATTAATGTGACTTGATGCAAGCAAAGGAAATTCTCACACCAAATGCTAGGAGAGACGCTAGCCAACTACTCAAACCTTTGTGTAGGGGCACAAGATTGTTCACACGATGTAGAGCACAAAGATGCAATAACGTGCAATGTAAACAGCCCTCTAGATTGAGCAGAAACAATAACTAGTCTCAAGAGATGAAAACTCAAAGTTTTATATGGCTTATATATACTCTTTTGAAAGGTTTCGACGAGATCTACAACTTTGCAGTTGAGGCGAACTCCAAATTCCGAAAGGAAGATCGAAGGAAACGGCAAAAACAGAAACCGAAAACTTGCAACGCGAATTCGGGGCCGAAGATGGCCGATGTTGGGGCACCTAGAGGGCAACTAGTGTCTTAGGTAGAAAAGATGCGCCTCGTCATTAGCTTCAAAATGAGCACAAGAACGTAAAAAACGGACGCCGTATGCAAAAGTTACGCCCATTTTACTGAAGGTATCTCGGAAACGGAATCCTACTCAGACTCAAAACCGTCTCGTGTTCAATCTTGAAATGACTATATCTTTTGATTCTGTGGGCCAAACTTGCTGAATTTTTTTTATGGAAGCTTGTGGATATGTGTAGAAGGTCTCCACTAATTTTTATGCACTTTTCTTTTCGTTTTCTTTTTCTTCTTTTTTTTTCTACCGCAGCTTTTGTTTTTGCGGTTGCCTCTTTCTCCTTCTACTATTTGGTCGACCCTAGGATTTGCCGCAAGTCGCAAATAACATCAACTCTCTCAAAAGATCACAACAATTCTCTCTCTTTTTTTTTGGATTAACAACCATACGAATTTTCTATTTTTGATGCGGATTAAAGGAGTTCTAACCCACGAATTTTCTTTTTTTTAGATGCAAAAACTAAGAACCCTAAAAGAACGATCAAGTGACGCAAAGGAAACACGAGATGCAACTAGACAAAGACTAACTAGACAATAACTAGAACTAGAAATCAGCAACTAGACACGACGATGCAACCAATGATTCAACAAGCAAAATACCGAAAAGAAAATTGCAATGGCTCAAAGGGGTTCGGTACAGATGATAGATGCAATAATTTTTTGGGCAATTTTCTGGACTCTAGGTATGAAAAACGAATCTACTACTAGAAAACTGGAAAATCTCACCGATCAACTGAAGCTCTGATACCACCTGATGGAGGCGGGGTTCCCGATCTTTCGATGAGATTGATAAATATCGATTTTGGTGGAGGTGACTCTCGCGATCCGACTACAACCGTACGACGACGCTTGTGCCTTAGCAATCGTTGAACCAACTCCGCGACGTTATTGACCATGCTGGAAACGCGATCAACCTGACCACAAAGGCCTATTCCTGCATGCAATCGAAAAACACGCAAGAACAAGATAAAACGCAATATGAAATTGCAAATATGGATTGAAATATTTATAAATTGGGATTCCGAAAGCTGTCTTGACAGTGGTCATCCGACACAATCAAGAAGTAAGTTTGCACAATGGCTAAACCTTAACTCAACGAAATCCAAGAAAACTAGAGGGGGTGTGGCCTCCTTATATAGGGGAGGAAGAGCCACAAATCTAAAAGAAATAGCGGGGAGGGACTAAACCTGTGGGATACTGTTCACGTAAACAGTAACCACACCTCTAGGTGGGCCACCGGCATATGGGCCAAGTTGAGTTCGATTACAAAGCCCAGATTGACCCAAACGGGTGATATGACGCCTTCTTTAGATGATTGCGATCAGTCCAGAAGGAATTTGAAGGTGAGGCTAGATCCGTTTGAAAGAGAATGAAATAAGATTTCAATCAAGTACTCGTGGACCTCCAACGGACTCCGTATGTGAAAGTTATGTGCTTTTTAAGTTGGTGTTGTCGGTGATTCCAGAGGCCGAACTGATTCCAAAACAGTCCAAATTTCGAATTGCTTGCTTGTCTTAGACCAAAAGTGAGATGGTGTTGCACATATATATATATTTTATTATTAGGTAGCATCATATAGTTCATATAATATAAAGACACTCCTAAAAACAAGCTCACCTGATAATTTAAGTGAAGCGTACGAGCTCTTAAACTTGGAACAGTAAGCATAGTAAATATGGTTATATCCATAGGGGTCATGTCCTCATCAGTATCATGAGTTGATCATCATCAAGTAAAAAGAAGAGGATCCATCATGTGTTGATGCATATCAAGATCTCGAAGAAGAGATGATCATGAGTTGATCATCAAGTCAAGAGAAGACTCATATTGTGTTGATTGAGGTCAGGTAAAGGATGCATCATGTGTTGATGCATATCAAGACTCGGGATGAAGAATGTCATCATGTGTTGATGAGCATCAAGTTAAGATCCCGAAGTGAAGAAGATCATCATGTGTTGATGATATTCAAGTCATCATGTGTTGATGAGCTTTCAAGTCAAGAACCCGGACTTGAAGTGAAGATGTGCGTCATCAAGCTTCAAAAAGATGCTCAATGCAAAGGTATGACTAGCTAGGGCTAAGGATGTGTTCTTAGTCTTTTACCGGTCTTGGTGTTTGGTTGGAAGACCGGATTGCTAGTATAGGTTGCCGTACTATTAAGAGGGGTCTTGTCTAGTAACTTGAGTCTCATCATGTGTTGATAACTCAATCTCACTTGCTCTAGCTCACTCTAACATGTTGCTTATATTTGCGAATGTGTTTTGCAAATAGTTGAGGCTCATAGATAATCCTTGTAGCATGTGACTATACTTTACAAATGTGTTTTGCAAACGGTTGAAGTCTATGTATCTACTCCTTGTGGCATGATCTAAGTTTTCAAATATGTTTTGTAAATTGTTGGGATTCATGTATTTTCCCTTGGCATGGTCTAAGATTGCTTGTTGCTAACACTTTGGACCTAGACCATGGTAGTGGCTCTTTGAAATTGTGCTTTTTGATTTGATAAAATGTGTTTGAGATCAAATCAAATAGGTGGGTTGTGTATTCGTCTGAATAAGCTTTCAATAGAGTCCAAGATCACTCAATTCCGACATCGGAGTCAAAAGTTATGACATTTTTACCGAGTGTCGTCTGTGCTGATTTTGAGCTGCGGTACGACCGCCATGTAAAGAGCGATACGACCGCCCAGAACGGTTGTACCGGCCCTTGTGAGGGCGGTACAACCGTAAAAGGCTGTAACGGCTAGTTTTTGGCTGTTTTATCTCCAAACGGCTAGTTTTTGGTGTAGGGGTTATAAATACCCCCTTGGCCGGTTGAGATGCAACTTTTGGCATCTCATTTCACTCTCTTGAGTTAGTGTGAGCTTCTCCTCTCAATTGTGCATGTGTTGTACCTTGTGAGTAAGGAGAGAGGTCTCTAGTTGCATGTGTTGCATCTAGAAGTGGATTTCGTATCCACTTGAGTTTGTGCATTCGTTGCACGTGGTGAGAGTCAAGCAAGAGGTTTGGCTTATTACTCTTGGTGTTTGCCGACACCTAGACGGCGTAGAGGCGTCGTGGTCCGGTGATCTTCTCAAGTGAAGCTTGTGAGAAGGCCCGGTATTTGTGAGTGGCTTGGTGCTCGCCATCTCCGGAGTGGAGTAAGAGCAACCCTAGTGGAGCGAGGTGTTGATACCTCGGAGGAAAGTTTAATTCATAGAGCCAGCCCAATTGGTTTGGGTTTCCCTCAACGTGGACTAGGGGAGACCAGCAAGTCTCTAAACACCATGGTAAAACATCGACGTGTCTTTGTAGTGTGATCTCTAGTGCCTTACTATTGCATTTACATTCATTGTGTATGAATGCTTGCTTTACATTGTGCAATTTATATACCTTGTATTAAATTGCTTATTCATTGTGTATGATTGCAATAGTATCATTTACATTGCTTAAATTGAATTGCTTACAAGTCCTTGCTTGATTGATTATTATCAATAGACTTGTATTGTTGGTGCACTTAGTTGAACCTAGTTGATTTAGGCTTTAATTGTGAAAAACCGTATTTGTATTAGCTTTCGTTTTAGAAATCGGTTTTAGCGCATAGAAGTTTTTAAAATACCTATTCACCCCTTTAGTCGGCCTCCTCAATCTTACAGATGCGTGCAGACATGCGGGTGCTATTGGGTTGTGCTGACTACTCATGTCAACTGGACCGCACTACTGGGTCACCTATTTGTCCTGGCCCAGCTGTGACCAATGGGAGCAAAGCAACGAGACTACAAGAGGCTGGAAGTTGAGCTGAATCGGGGTGCACAACTTTTTGGCTAGGGGCACATGCATAGTATATACATAATAATATCATCTAATTTTTTTGGGACCCGTGTCCTGTGACACCGGGTGTGCCCAATGGGCTCCACCCCTGCACACGTCACGCCGCGTCCGTTTATATCACCTAGATCACACTTGGCATGACACTGAACTTCCATCTCAGTGCCTGCCTATCCACTGACAAGTCGTTTGTCCTTCGTGTCAGCTGATGGCTTCCGATTTGGCTCCTCCTCGCCGCATGTCATCAACAAGTGCCACGACGTACTGTTCATGTACATCGTCGGTGTTGGGTATGGGTGATTTATATCTTAACCTACTAGGACTTGAAGAGGTATTTTACGAAGATTTCTATCCTAACCTATTAGGATTAGGATTCCCACTTCACTCTAGAGGGGAACTAAGGGCATTGTATAAAGCCACGAGGGGTGGTCATGAAGAACAAATCACAGACCAACTCATCCAAAGCAATATGTTCACGAGAGGATTAGATGCTAGGTTTTTCTTTATCACTATATTCTTGTATAGGGTAAGGATCCGATGGTCCTAAAAGGTTCGAGAGGGTTGTGAGCAAGAGATAATCCCTCGTACTCTTTTGCTTAAGGAATTTGCGATCGGCTTCACCAAACCTTTTCTATCTCGTTGTGATTATTTTGTTACTGTTATTAGGTTCTCTCTACGGGATTCATCTACTTCATTCTTAATATCGTGCATGCTCGTGTCGTATCTCGTAATTTTGATCCAATATAGGGGTTACTGTGCATAAGAAAGGGTACCAAAGTACAACAAGTGATATCAGAGCCAACGTCAGATTAATCTGATTTGTGAGAAAGTCGGCAAAGCGTAAGGCGGCACAAAATCAAGATCGATGTCGATGATGTGGAATCAAGTAGAGAAATTTGACAATAGAGGAAATTTCAGCGTGTGGCAATGTGTGGTGAATGATGTCCTTGTCTAGTAAAGGTTAATCGATGCTCTTGAAGGGGACAAATCGAAAAAAACATCCACTGAATAATGGAAGATGATGGAGCGGAAGACTATACTATCCGTCTATGTCTCTCTGATGAGTTAAAGTACTCGGTGATTAAGGAAAATTCACCAAAAAAATTATGGAGTGACTTAGAAAAATTGTATATGGTAAAGCCGCTGACAAACAGATGGATGCTGAAGTGGCAACTGTTTATGTTGCACATGGAGGAAGGCTTATCACATAACTGACTAGTGTGGATGAGAAAATTGAGGAGAATGATAAAGTTGTCATATTGATGTCATCTACCACAATCATGGGAGCAATTGATGACAAATATTCTTGTCGGGAAAAGTATTCTCAACTTTAATGACGTAGTAGTATATCTATTTGAGGCAGAGTCCTTGAAGATGTTATCAGATTCTTCATGACCGGGTGATCAAGAATTGACTGTTACAAGTGTTGCAGGCAAAAACATAAGTTATAGGAAGAAAAAGGGCAAGAGCAAGGGCGCACATGTATGCTATCTATGCGACAAGGAAGGTCATATGATAAAGAATTGTCTAAGTTTTAAGTAAATGAGGGGTGTATGCTTAGTAGCAGTAGCGAAAGATGCTTTAGACGTACTAGTTGTCAGTCAATCAGGTATTTCCCATGGATGTATATTAGATTTAGGTTGTTGCTTCCATATATGTTTGGTGAGAGAGATGTTTGACGAATGATCTATACACTCGGTGCATGGAACTATTTACTTAGCGGATTACAAGGAGTATGCAATTACTGAGGTGATAATGATTACATTGGAGATGTATGATGGAGCACATCACAAACTGGAAGGAGTTCGGTATGTTCCCGACTTAAAGAAAAATCTATTATCCATGAGATCGCTTGAGCTCGAAGATTGTGAGATATCACTTCGAGGTGGAGTCATGTGAGTTACTTGCAAATAGTAGGTAATCATGAAAAGTATATGGAGCAATGGAGGATACCGACTGATGGGTAATCATTAGGGAATAACAACTAATGTAAGGTCTGATAAAAATCCTGATCAGGAGAAGGAAACTATGTCGTCTGCGGTAGGTACTCAAATATCATCTTTAGGTCATATGTAAAGGCGAATGTGTGAGCTGTTGGAAGAAGGGAGACGTGGTGGGACCAATCACGCGGTACCGACAAGCAGGTGGATCTCGGAGGCAGTACAAACCTATAGTATAGATGGTTGTAGGAATAGAAGGTGCGGTTAACCAAACTATACAACAAAGGAGTTCTCACATGGAGGGTCCGGATAGGCTGCCTGGACACTGGCACACACATTGCGGTGATGTGCATGAACCCCTGTGGTGGGGGCACTCCTAAAGATGAGAGGAAAAAAGGAAAACAAAACAAAGGGTGTTGGAGCGAATTCTTGGAGAAGCACGACGACTTCAACGGTTAAGAGTCAAGGTGGAGATTGTTGAGTATGGATGACTCATATCCTAACCTATTAGAACTTGAAGAAGTGTTCCTACTCTACTTTGAAGGAGAATTAGGGATACTATATAAAGCCATGAGGGGGTGGTCATGAAGAGCAAGGTACAAATCAGCTCATCCAAAAGCAAGAGGTGCATAAGAGTATTAGATGCTAGGTTGTCTTTTAGCACTAGATTGTTGTACATGGTAATGATTCGATAGTCCTAAAAGATTCGTGAGAGTTGTGAGAGAGCAACAATACCTTGTACTATTTTAAGGTTGTGTTTAAGGAATTTATAGCCGGCTTTACCAAATCTTTCTCTTTCATCGTGATTATTTCGTCATTGTTATTGTGTTCTCTCTATGAGATTCATCTACTTTGTTCTTGATACCGTGTATGTAAGTGCATATCTCGTAACTATGATCCAGTCTAGAGGCTACAACACGTAAGAAGATGTATTTGTAGTGCAGCGGGCCGAGCCGAGCTTTGTGATGCCGATCTGGGACGACGGCTCGGTCGAGTGGAAGGACGCGGTGTTCAAACGCAGCGCACGCTCGAAGTGTGTCTTTACAGGCTGCGGGGGCGGGGTGGGGTGGGCGGGAGAGGCTGTCGATGTTCTTCTACTACCACGGTGGCGACTTCTTCATGGGCTCGCGCACTTGGCCCAATTGCCTCTGCTCGCTGCCGAGGTCGGTGCCGTTATCATCGCCCTGGACTACCTCCTCGTGCCGGAGCATCCCCTCCCTACGGCCATCGAGGACGGCGTGGTTGCGCTCATGTGGCTGGCGTCAGAGGTGGTGGCCGGGAGCGTCCCCTGTTAGAAGTTCATTTATTCTCTTGAGTTTGGGAAAGTAAAATTGAATTTGTATGCATGTTGGCAGAGGTCTTTGGAGACTTCTAGGCTTCTAGCTAATGCTAAGCAAACCATGAGTTGTAAAGGTTGTTAGCCTAGCATGTGTTGTACACAGTTATGGGTGTACAAGCCGGTTGTGTTAAAGTCGGTTCTGTATGAGCCTATAAATAGAGTTGAGTACTCCTTGTGATGTAAGCTTGTAAGCTTCAAATTCTAGTGTACCAGGAGATCAATATACTACCTTGTTGTGTGTTATACCACTGCTTTGCTATGTTATACTAGCTTTGTTCTTTTGCTTGCCACCTGAGAGTTCCAACAATTGGTATCAGAGCCCTAGCTAGGTTCGAGTCGGGCATAGCAGAAGCAAGGGTGTAGTGCGTAATGCCGAAGCATATGCCGTCCTCGCTCAAGTCCGTGGGTAGTGGTGACACCTCGGACACGGCGACATCCAAGGCACCGACGAAGGAGGGATATGTGACCTTCCAATACCCTATGCTCACTGAGACCAACTATGGCTCTTGGGCGGTGAAGGTGAAGGTGTTCATGAGCACACAAGGAGTATGGGCAGCAGTGGAAGGCAATGAGCTGGTCGACGAGCGCAAGGACCGGATGGCTCTCGCTACCATATTGCAAGCCGTGCCCAAGGCCATGATGATGGTCTTGGCCAAAAAGGAGACGACCAAGGAAGTTCGGGATACCCTGAAGGAGATGTATGTCGGTGCTGATCGTGTCAAGGAAGCGCGAGTACAGACCCTCATGAGTGAGTTCGATGTGATGCACATGAAGGAGATAGAGTCCATCAACGACTTCGCCATGAATCTGACCACCATCGTCAACGAGATTCGTGTCCTCGAGACAAGATGGAAGACCGCACTGTCGTGAAGAAGATTCTATGTTCCGTCCCTGACAAATTCTTGCCGATCGTCTCCACCATTGAACAATTTAGTGATGTTAAGACAATGGCGGTTGTGGAGGTGGTTGGGCGTCTGAAGGCGTACGAGGAACGTACGAATGGACGGCGGCGTGGCGAGGAAGGTGAGCATATACTGCTCACTCGTGCTGAGTGGAAATCCAGGACCAAAGAAGAGGGCGCCAACAACTCTGGTAAGAAGAACCGTAAGTTCGACAAGGCAAAGGTTCACTGCTATAATTGTCAGGACTACGGGCACTTTGTTTCCGAATGTCGTAAGCCGAGAAAGGAGAAAGCGGAGGCGCATTTAATTGAGGTAGATGCTGAAGATGAACCGACACTGCTCGATGCTAAGTCAGGCACAAATAGTTGAGTCCAAGATGTTGAAGAGATATGTTCGCCGTCCTGAATCGAGTCTATGGAGTTGAGTCCGGGATGTTGAGGAGACATATATGCCATCCTGAGTCTAGTACGAGTTGGGAAAGTCGTAGTTGAGACCGACAGTCTCAATGAGTAAGTGCGAGACGTGTTCGAATTGTGTCACCGTCTTCGTCCGAGTGTGCGTGTGCCAAGTTGAAGCCGAGTCCTACTGGTGACTGGAGTTTAAGTACTAGTCCGAGTATATATGTGTTTGTGTGTCTTAGATATGCGACAAAAGAATAGATTGTGCGACATAGATATCTTAAGAAAATAAATTAAGGGGGAGATTGTTAGAAGTTCATTTATTCTATTGAGTTTGGGAAAGTAAAATTGAATTTGTATACATGTATGCATGTCGGCAGAGTTTTTTGGAGACTTCTAGCTAATGCTAAGCAAACCATGAGTTGTAAAGGTTGTTAGCCTAGCATGTGTTGTACACAGTTATGGGTGTATAAGCCGGTTGTGTTAAAGTCGGTTCTGTATGAGCCTATAAATAGAGTTGAGTACTCCTTGTGAAGTTGTGATGTAAGCTTGCAAGCTTCAAATTCTAGTGTACCAGGAGATCAATATACTACCTTGTTGTGTGTTATACCACTACTTTGCTATGTTATACTAGCTCTGTTCTTTTGCTTGCCACCTGAGAGTTCCAACATCCCCTGGCTCACCGAGGCCGCTGACTTCCGTCGGGTCTTCGTCTCCGGCGACTCGACGGGCAACACCATCGCACACCACCTCGCCGTGCGGTTTGGCTCCCCGCCGCCGCCGCCGGAGCCCGCCGCGCTGGGGGCTACGCCCACCGATGCCCTTCTTCGCGGCGTGGAGTGCACCGGATCCGGCGGAGTGTCCGACGACGCTGCTCTCGAACCGCCCTCGAACGGTCGATGCTCGCCGGCTATCGCTGCCGACGGGTGCGACGGCGGACCACCCGGTGTCCAACCCGTTCGGTTCGGACATCCCGGGGCTGGAGGTCGTGGAACTGGCGCCGACGCTCATCGTTGTCGGCGGCCGCGTCATCCTCCGCGATTGGGCGGCGGACTACGTGGCGAGGCTGAGGGTAGGGCTGGAAATGAGTCGAGCCGAGCCGGCTCGAGCCAGGCTCGTTTCAACAAACGACTCGGCTCGGCTCGGCTTGTTCTGAGCACGAGCCAGGAGGGCGGCTCAGCTCGGCTCGAAAGACGGCTCGAGATGGCTCACGAGGGCTCGCGAGCCAAGAGCAAAGACATCCATTCCTTCGTTCGCAAATCGCAAGAATCACAACTACGTTCATTCGCAAGAATCGCAAGACATTCATTTCACAACAGAAATCTGCTGCATCTTCGCAACCAAAGAGCATTCATTCACAAGTCACAACAAAAATATGCATCCTTGCCCAAGTGGATGAATCGGATCTGGGGTGGGGCGAGGGCGGCGGGGCAGCTCCACGACCGCGAGGCGACGGCGTGGTCAGAGCCTCGGAGGCAGCGACGAGGGTGTTAGGGTAACTCCTCGAGGAGACAGCGCGGCCGGAGACTCAGAGGCGGCGGCGGTGGAGGGCTGGAGCCTGGAGGACGGCGGCGCAGAGGAGGAGCGGCAGTGACGGCTACCTCGCCTTGATGGCCTCCGTGGCGGCAGTGGTGGGGGAACGAGCGGAGGTGGAGGCGTGGAGCACGGGCCGAGGTGGAGGCGGAGCACGTGGCGGCGGCGGTGGTGGGGGAACGGGCGAGGTGGAGGCGTGGAGCACGGGCGGCTGTGGAGGCGGAGCACGGGGCGGCGACTCGGAGTCGGAGGCACGGGGTGGGGAGCACAACGACGCGTGGACGGGCGCGACTTGGACGAGGGAGGTGAGGGGGAGGCGGTGGGTGGAGGCTGGAGCTGGGCGAGGCCGCGAGGGGGCCGAGGGCGGCGGGTGGAGGTTGGACGGGGTGGCGGAGGAGCGACGCGGCACGCGGTGGACAGGGCGGGAGGGAGCTGGGAGAGGAAGGGGAAGGGGAATGGGGAATTCGTTCGTGTGGCGGCGTGGGGTTAGGGTTAGGGAATTCGTGTGGGCTAGGCTGGGGACATGGCATGGCTGAGTGGGCTGGGCCTGGGCAGGGGGATTTCTCCTGGCTCGTTTGGCTCGCGAGCAGCTCAAGCTCAGCTCGGATTCTCACCGAGCTGAAAGTTGGGCTCGGCTCGCTTGAAATTCACGAGCTGAGCTCAAGCCGAGCCGTGCCGTGGCGAGCCCGAACCGAGCCACGAGCTATTTTTCCAGCCCTAGCTAAGGGTGATGTTGGAGTTGATTCACTCAACTACTCTCTCTCTCTCACTAGGGAATCACTCCCTCACTTGTTTCTATTAAACACACGCACACAGGAATAGACAACAAGAACTTGGTGACGCTCAACAAGCTCGCGTCATTTTCTTCTATTTTTCTGTTGCAAAGATTACAAGCTTTCATGCCAAATATATAGCCTAAGAAGAAGGAATCGTGCCAATTCACGATCCGCATAAAAGGAAACAAATTCAAATTTGTGCGCACCACACGTTACAAGGAAACAAAGTGAAAACAGATCATGGTGATTGCGCATGCACATGATTCCATCTTCAGTCCTATGATTGCGCAATGTCCGGATTATTTGCTCGATGCACTTCTCATGCAGCTAACATTTCTCATGCCACATCCGCTTCACACGGCACGTCGGCATGCACATCCTTTTTCTATGCTTATTCATATGACTAACAAATATGCATAATAAACTAGACTCAATGACAAGATTATAGCTAACATTCACCCCCTTAATCTTGTCTTACCAAACCGTACTCCATCAAAGCAATGCAGGTTCTTTATCACATTCTTCAACCTTCGCAAGGTAGGCCTTCTCCTTTTCTTTTTCCGGACACTCATATGCATAGTGCCCGAAGTATTGACAATTATAACACTGCACCTTTGTTTTGTCGCGACCCACACCGCAGCCATGGCCGCACCTCGTCCTCGCGACTCGTCCTCGCGACGAGTCGTATCCTCTTGCCATAAGAAGTTGTTCTTCCGTCTGCGTGTCCCGCCCCTTGAGAAGCTCCTCATGCGCCTTTAGTGATTCAATGGCCTCCTCTACGACCATCTGTTGATGTCACTAAATAGCACCATCGACGAAGCAACATTGATGAACTTGTCAGAAACGACTCGTAGCAGCTTCTTCACGACATACTTCTTTTCCATTGTCTCTCCAAGTTCTCGGATCTGGCCAACAAGTATCGTGAACTTCGTAGCGAAGTCATCCACCGAATCTGCATCACACATCTTAAGGTTATCAAACTCTGAGCGCAGGGACTGGATCCTCGCCTCCCTGACGCGCTCGGCGCCCACGTGCATGGAGCGCAACGCTGTCCAAACACCAAGCGAGGTGTCCTTCTCTGCAACTCGCATCAACGTCTCGTCATTGATGGCCTGGGAGAATGACCAAGGCCATCTGATCCTTCTTCTCATCAACAACCTTGGACGATCTTGGGATCAACCACATCCCACACGCCATGAGCTCTCACGAGGATCTTCATCCTCGTCGCCTATGCCGCGTAGTTCGTCCTTGTCAGTTGTGGGTACTGGAGCCTCGCCGTCGCCGCGTCGCCGAAGCCGCCACTCGCAGCGGCACCACTTGACGAACCATCACCGTGCGACATCATCTCTGGCATCTCCTCGCTCTGATACCAATTGTTGGAGTTGATTCACTCAACTCCTGTCTCTCTCTCACTAGGGAATCACTCCCTCACTTGTTTCTCATAAACACACGCACACAGGAATAGACAACAAGAACTTGGTGACGCTCAACAAGCTCGCGTCATTTTCTTCTATTTTTCTGTTGCAAAGATTACAAGCTTTCATGCCAAATATATAGCCTAAGAAGAAGGAATCGTGCCAATTCACGATCCGCATAAAAGGAAACAAATTCAAATTCATGTGCACCACACGTTACAAGGAAACAAACTGAAAATAGACCATGGTGATTGCGCATGCACAGGGTTCCATCTTCAGTCCTATGATTGCACAATGTCCGTATTATTTGTTCGATGCACTTCTCATACAGCTAACACTTCTCGTGCCACATCTGCTTCGCACGGCACGTCGGTATGCACATCTTTTTTCTATATTTATTCATATGACTAACAAATATGCAAATAATAAACTAGACTCAATGACAAGATTATAGCTAGCAGGCGATGGGGAAGCCCGTGGAGTTGGAGGGGCAGCAGCACGGCTTCTTCACCAGACCCGTGGTCCGCCGCGTCCGCCGAGCTCATGCGCGTCCTCAAGCGCTTCGTCGAGACGGACGGCCGGCTCGAGTGAAATGGAATCCGCCGCTGCCACTGCGTGTTTGTCAGTGCATCGCGCCCTCTCTCCTCTGCTTCTGCGTTTCCATGCTTGGCGAATTGCGTCTCGTGGTCATTGCTGTCATTGTGTCGCCTCGTGAGATGTTATTTTTCTACTTTCATCTGAGCAAAATTGGGCCGCATGAGTGGATGGGCCTAATCATTATGCCAAATTAAGCACTCGTAAGATCGCAGTGTAGTCTTAGAGTTAGAGTATGTATAATAGGCTTATGTCAGCTGTTTATAGCCTTTGTCATGTAGAATTTTTGTTAGCGTGGATGAAAGATAATGAAGAGAGAGAAAGATACTGTCTACAATCCTCTGTAGTTGACTGTAGCATCAGAAACAAAAAAAACATTAAAATATTATGTGTTGTCTACAATCCTATAGCCGACTGTATCACCACAACCCATTGTATGAGCTGTCTTTAGTGCTGTCTACAAGTGACATAGAGAGTTGCTATAGACAACAGCTATTTGTACCATTGTACATGCCTTTAGGGATGTCTTTAGTTGTTGTCTGGGTTGATTCAAAAAAAAAAATCTATGTATTTAGTTGTTTGAATAGAATCATTATATCTTAGATGGTAAAATACAAATTTATAAAATATTATCTCCACACGACTCCGTTCCGACCAGACATGGTACAGCAGTCCGAATTAATGGAGTCCTCAAATGCGGTGTTTGGAGCTCAGAGCCCATCATAGTCGGCCGAACTGATATCTAGACGATTCCGAACTGAACTGCTTCGGCCCAGCCCATGTGATGTGTGTGGTATACAATATACGTTGTTGTCACTGATAGACTGACAGAAAAAAACAGTTATATTGTATGTTGTGATCAAAATCTCTGTGTTTTGTCATTGATTTCTTCCTCTTTGCCTTGTCATCGCTATTCTTGGTGAAGAATGGTTAACTAGAGTATAACATAGTGTGCTACCTATAGTACGTCCAATCCACTTACTATTTGAAATTTCGCTCTCGCTTCGCCCAAAAAGATTACACTTATGGCTGGTTCGTGAGCGTTATATACCAGTCAAAACATATCTTCGACCAGCAAATGCGGCTAATCCTTTCGGTGTCAAAGTCCCGTTTGGATAAACTGTGTGAGAGCTAGCCATTACACACTGAGGAGCCTTATCTCCTTTAAGTTGTTGCCATTCTGATCTCTTGATTCAGACAGCGCAGCAGATATTCCACCTGATCCATCCATCCATATTCAGCGTCAAGGATTCATTTTTACCTTTCCCTCCATTGATTTTGTGATCATCTCATGATCCAATGATCCATCTCTCTCTCTCTCTCATGACGTTTCTTCCTCCTTCCATCTCTGTCAACGTTGTCATCTCTTTCCTCTCCTCATTCCAGTGGAGCCACACTGAACCAGTCCAGTCTCTTTGATATCACCAAATACAAACGTGTGTGTGGAAGATTTGCCTCTCTTGGCTCTTCTCATTTCCATTATGCATGAATAAATGAATTTATCTTCCAAGTGCTTTGCTGTGTTTGAGGCAGACTTTTATTTGAACACTTCATCCGGTCAATTTTCTGCGACTTTTTCCTTGAGATATGTAGCTGTCAGTAGTCATCCAGATTTCCCTGAAAGATTTGGCCCTTGTCATCGAGAAAGAGATACCTCTGCCTATCCGAGATTACTCTGACCTTTTTCTGTCGAGATATCTCTCTCACCTGACCAAACCAGAGTTATCGGCTCATTTATAATTGTTCCTTTGCAAATCAGGCTGCAATTAAACATCCAATCACGTGTGACACATTATTAAAGTTCGGTGGTTGCTTGCTTGAGACAATTGCAGCGTTGTTATCTTTGCCTATGTCTCAATTTTTTGTGCTTCTTGTAGTGTAAGTGGCACAGCATGACTGACTTGTCTCAGGTGGAAAAGCCACGGGCCAAAAGAGATCATCGAGTAGGCAAAAGAACCTAATTAGAAAAGAAAAGAGGAGGCACAACGAGGATTATAAAAGGACACCATGAATATATATTGGGAAATAGCATGAACAAGTAGGTATGGATGGATAATACCTAATTAGAAAAGAAAAGAGGAGGCACAACGAGGATTATAAAAGGACACAATGAATATATATTGGGAAATAGCATGAAGAAGTAGGTATGGATGAATAGATAAATCCAATCACTTGTGACAGGAAAAAAGATAGAGAGTTAAAAATTAAGGCCACACAATTATTGAGTTGCAGTTCAATTGTTCAGTACAACACTACTGCTTCACCATGTCCATGTGCCAATGGCCACTTCCCAATTACAACATACTCCACTACTCACCAATCAACAACATCAAAGCAAGCACATGATGTGATATGTAATGCTAAATGCTAAGTTGCACTTGCATGACCAGGCCATTAATTCACCAATGTGCCAATGGTCACACTCCAATTGCCATGGACTGACTCAATCCCCATTTGCTTGCAGCTCAACGTTGCTATCAATCTAAAGCATGTTATGCTAATTAAGTTGATACGGCACATATATAGTAATTTACAGCTCCTTCACCAGTATATTTGTGCTTTTGATGCTAATTGGGGTGCTAAATGCCTCAGTGAGCGAGCGTACACTAGAAAATACCTCCACGGGATCGCGGAGCTGCGACATTTGAATATATACTGACCGTTCGATCGGACTCATCGTGCGATCGAACGGTCGGTACCAGGTCTCTTGGTTTCGTTACGTGAGGACGGTGTCCATGGAAGTTTTCACCGTGTCTGCTATACATGCTTACATCATGCACCATAGAGACATAGGCATATTAAAATGCACCATTGTTTTATGCCTAGAAATATAGGTTTCTGTGATAATACACACACGCGAAATATTACTGTTGAAATGGGATTTGCTATATAAGACGGCTCAAGTTTGCTACATCTCATTCTCATCAACATAGCCTTCCCTGTCCTCTTACAACCCTACCTAGCTACCTGCATTTCTCTCCTCTCTTGTACACCGACATGCCAACCATGCCGGCCGTCGTGGCTGCCAGCGGCGCCGCAGCTCCGTCTGCGAACGTTGTCGAGGACCTTTTTGGCTTCCTCCGCGTCCTCAGCGACGGCACCGTCCTCCGGTCGGCGGACCCGGTGTTCTGCCCTACCACCTTCCCCGGCGACCACCCGTCCGTGCAATGGAAGGAGGCCGTCTACGACAAGGCCAAGAACCTCCACGTCCGAATGTACAAGCCGTCCCCTGCCGCGGCCGGCGGCGAGCAGGCCAGGAAGCTGCCGGTGCTCATCCACTTCCACGGCGGCGGTTTCTGCCTCGGCTCGTGCACGTGGGCCAACGTCCACTCCTTCTGCCTCCGCCTCGCCGCGGAGGCTGGCGCCGTCGTGCTCTCCGCCGGGTACCGCCTCGCCCCCGAGCACCGCCTCCCCGCGGCGGTCGACGATGCGGCCGGTTTCCTCCGCTGGCTCCGCGAGCAGTCCGTGAACGCCGCCGCCGCCGCCGACTGTTGGCTCACCGAGGCCGCCGACTTCGGCCGCGTGTTCATCACCGGCGACTCGGCGGGGGGAACCATAGCGCACCACCTCGCCGTGCGCGCCGGCTCATCCCCGTGCAAGCTCGGCGAGCTCGACCCTGTCACGATCAAAGGTTACATCCTGCTAATGCCATTCTTCGGCGGCGTCCGCCGGACGCCGTCGGAGGCCGAGTGCCCGGCCGACGTCTTCCTGAACCTGGACCTATTCGACCGGTTCTGGCGGCTGTCGCTGCCAGTGGGCGCCACCAGGGACCACCCGATGTCGAACCCGTTCGGGCCTGACAGCCCCGGCCTGGACCCCGTGGACTTCCGGCCGGTCCTCGTGGTCGCCGGCGGCCTCGACATGCTGCGCGACCGCGTGGTCGACTACGCCGAGCGGCTGGCGGCGATGGGCAAGCCGGTGGAGCTCGCCGAGTTCGCCGACGAGCCCCACGGGTTCTTCACGCTGGACCCGGGATCCGCGACGACCGGCGAGCTGATCCGAGCCGTGGGCCGGTTCCTCGACAGCTGCGTAGCGGCGCCGAAGGCTGCTTGATTCGGCGTATGCATGTTATGTTTTACGTAGGAGTCCAAAGCTGCATCAATGCAAAACTCGTGTTGGTCTGCATCGTTTTTTTTTTTTGTCGAGTGCAACTTGCCTGTGCACAACGATGTGCCCATCTGTACTTTTTCCTACTAGCTGACACAGTCTATGTATGACGTGTACCACATATAGTCCCAAGGATCCGATGTACGTGTCAGCTAGCGAGGACCGAGGAGCACAGATAGGCACTTAATTAGCATGAGCACAGGCAAGCCTTTTGGCGGTCTGCGTCCATACGTCAGTGATGTCAGTTATGGGTTCATGGATGTCTCCACATTTTTCATGCTGTGAACAATTGAATCTACCCTTTGTTCAAAAATATTTCGTTAATAACCTCTTTCCAAACATATTTTCAAATACGACCATTTTTGGACATGCCAACGATGATGATGTGGCGAAACAACGCTGCCATGCCAAGAGTAAGTCCAACGTCAAGCCAAAAAATAGCCATTTCAGCCATATACCACCATCGATGGCGTGACAAGTTTTGAACACGCTACCATTGGTGACGTGACAGTGTAGTTTCACCAACTATGACCAATGGTGTAGTCAAAGCGGTAGATTTTGAAATAAATTAGGGAGAGGTTATTTAATAAAATTTTATTAAAAAAAGATGAAATAATAAAAGAAGAACTCTTAGTCAGTAGACTTTGACTATTCTGTCCCCTAGTATATATGCAACGTTCAGTTGGCCATGTAAAGACAAAGCAAGCTACTTAAAATTACAGGTTAAGAGTGCTGACTTCAAGGTCGGCACATGTCTATTCATCTTTTTTACTTCCATAATATTTTTTTGAACATATGTTCTTCCATAATTTGTGGTGTTTGCGCAACATACTTTGACATTTCCATGCATGTATTTTGGGGAAGTTTAACAAAATTTAGGAGTGACAATGCAGTGAGTCGAATCGTACCAAGTGACATTGCAATGAGTTGAATCTTCGCAATGTGTATATATATATATATATATATATATATATATATATATATATATATATATATATATATATATATATATATACCCAATGGGACCATGCTTGGATCTCCATGTGATGATGTTATGACAAAATCTTCAAGACAATGATACACGTCACCAAGGAAGCTAGCTGACAAAATCTTGAAGACGTACAATGTGTGTATGTGAAACCAAAATCTCGCTGACCTGGGCTAGATCTACCTTATCTCTCCATCGAATTAATGCATGCGAACGAAGTCGTCCAAAAAGCTTGTGGTATGTACCTATCCGTATCGATCTCGTTCCGGCACTAGCCATTTAATGGCCGTAATGTAGCATTTCGCCGCCTAAAACGGTACAGAGGAGAGCTTGCATCCCGTATCGGCTTCAGTTCCGGCTAATTCCGGCCATTCCGGTCGATTTCGGGTGGAATTGGGCGTTCCATTTGTTCCCGTACCGGGCACTGCTCGGGAGAGGAAAAACAACAGTGGTAATCTGCGGCGAAGGAGCGAGGTTGGAAGAGTGGGAGTGGAGGAGAAGCGGGTGGCGGCCGCGTACCTTGTGAACCAGGCGACGGCAACAACCGGGAGGGATCCTAGCGGCTGTGGTGTTAGAGGTAGGGATCCCAAGCTGCGGTGTGAGTCACGGACACGTGGACCTTTGTGGCGGCGGCAGCGTGAGATCTCTCGGTGGAGCTGGCATCACTACCGGAGACAGCTGATTTGCCGAGTGCAAAAATATTTGCCGAGTGCCAAATAGCGGGCACTCGGTAAAGAGATATTTTGCCGAGTGCGACACTCGGCAAACAAAAACACTCGGCAAATCCCGCTTTGCCGAGTGCCATGCACTCGGCAAAGGTTAACACTCGGTACACTCAACCTTTGCCGAGTGCCAGGCACTCGGCAAAGTAGGGCACTCGGCAAAGATGGCATGAGGTAACGGTCCCCGCCCGACGTCAAATTTTGCTGAGTGCCGGCCGTTTGGCACTCGGCAAAATAAATATTTACCGAGTGCCCGAGATCTAGCACTCGGCAAAGAGGTTTTTTTTTAATTTTTTAATTTTTTTTAATTTTTTTTTAATTTTTTTTAATTTCTTTGCCGAGTGCCCGAGATAT
This sequence comes from Ampelocalamus luodianensis, assembly GCA_036346255.1. NCBI lineage: Eukaryota > Viridiplantae > Streptophyta > Magnoliopsida > Poales > Poaceae > Ampelocalamus > Ampelocalamus luodianensis. The sequence goes on along the minus strand of CM070629.1, from coordinate 17,612,722 downwards.
GGCACTCGGCAAAGAGTTTTTTTTTTTTTAATTTTTTTCCCTCCATTTTTTTTTAAAAAACAGGACCTCTCCCCGCCTTTGTCGAGTGCCGTGACCTGGCACTCGGCAAACATATTTTTTTATTATTATTTTGGCCTCCAAATTTTTTTGGCAGCCCTCCTACAGTACCAGGTACTCTATGTTAGGATTTGGTATATTTTTGTGGCTTTTTGTTATACTTAGTTAATTTATTTCATTTACTACAATTATTTCGGAAAATGCAAATTTGAACTGCACGTGCATCGAATAATGGAATTTAATGATTCAAAAAATGATAGTCATGTTATTGAGTGTAGTGTGAGGCCGTATCCAGGAACGGACCCGAAATTTCGAACATCTTGTTGACGAAACATGACCGTGAACTTGCGGGCGAAGTGTTTTTAAATTCTATAAAAAGCAAACAACGTCCGAAAATTATGAAACTCGTGGAGATGTCATGATATCATATGTGGAGGCTGTGATAAAATTTTGAGAAGGTTTCGTGCATGTTGTCACGTACGATGCTTTCAAACCAGGATATCTCCGGCTGGAATATAAGTATCACATGTGGAGATGTCCTGGTTTGAAAGCATCGTACGTGACAACATACACGAAACCTTCTCAAAAATTTATCACAGCCTCCACATATGATATCATGACAACATACACGAAACCTTCTTAAAAAAAATAAAAAAAAAACTCTTTGCCGAGTGCCACACAGACGACACTCGGCAAAGATGGGGAGAGGTCCTGTTTTTTTTTTAAAAAAAAAAAATTAGAGGGGAAAAAAAATTTTAAAAAAAAATTAAAAAAATTCCTCTTTGCCGAGTGCCATATCTCGGGCACTCGGCAAAGAAATTTAAAAAAATTTAATTTTTTTTAAAAAAAACCTCTTTGCCGAGTGCCAGATCTCGGGCACTGGGCAAAGAAAATAAAAAAAAAATTAAAAAAAATTAAAAAGTTTTTTTTAAAAAACCTCTTTGTCGAGTGCCACATCTCGGGCACTCGGCAAAGAAAATAAAAAAAAAATTAAAAATTGTTTGCCGAGTGCCATATCTCGCACTCGCGAAACCTTCAAACTTATAGTTTTTTTGCACGCACGCACTACAAGACACACATCACGCACATGCGCGGACACATTACCGCCGCGCCGCCCGCCGCCGCGCCGCGCCGCCGCCGCGCCTTGCGCGCCGCCGCGCCCCGCCGCCGCCGCGCCGCGCGCGCTCCGCCGCTGCGCCGCGCGCCGCCGCCGCGCCGCGCCGCTGCCGCGCCGCCGCCGCCGCCGCCGCTGCCGCCGCGCCGCGCCCCGCTGCGCCGCGCTGCGCGCCGCGCCTGCCACCGCGCGCGCTGCCGCGCCGCCCGCCGCCGCGCCGCCGCCTCGCGCGCGCCACAGGCCGCCGAACCACACCACCACCACCCTTGTGTTCGTACTCACCTGTGGTTCCATTTGCCCAACCCTGGCGATCGTTGCCTCCATCGCGGGCGAGCCATGCCCCGAGCCGCTGGAGCCTTCCTGTTCTTCCTTTTGCTCTCTGTTGTCTCGAATGTGACCGATGTAGGGTCTTTAGTAAATCATCATAGCTTCACAAACATCATGGTGTCAATTAATTCAAGCAAATGAGAAATTAGATTTGATGTTTAAGATTTGAAGGAAGATTAATTCATAGTATTTTATTTCGAAAAATCTTGCTTTTGTAGGTTGTTTGAATAGCGATCAAGAATTTGAATTGTCAAAAGGCTAATAGTATGTTTAACTCTAGTATTTAGAGTTTATCTTAATTCTATTAGTTAGTTGGCAAATTAGTGAAATCCTTTTGATGAAGTGTTATTCAGATAAGAAAAGGGGATTAGAAGAAAGTTCGTAATGTCAATATAACCATCTTGCAAAATCTTTGATCTAATGCTACAAGTTTGGATGATCACATTTGAGTCACTCAATTCGCTTAGCAAATTGGAGGTTTGAGTTTAAAGGAAGGTTAGTCAATAGCATTTTAGTCTCGAACAATCTTGCTTCAGTGTGTGTACGGACAAGAACTCGAATAAAATCAGTTTTCTCAAATAGGCTTATAGCATTCTTAGTTCAAGAGCTAGAAATGTTCTTGACTCTATTAGTCTTTGGACAACAATCCTCTGTATAACCAAATCGCCAAATAAAAATTTCAATTACATGAATTAAAGATACAGATGAATTAAAAGAACCACTAGATCAAGTACTACATGTGCCATTTTATAAACATATATGCACCCTTTATATATGGAAACAAAGTAAAAAAACTGGAAAATGTAGGTTCTCATTCTTCATCATGTTTAAGGCATCATCCATTTTTACATCACTTCTATTAAGCATTTGCTATGAAAAAATTGTTGGCCCTCTTATTCGGTTGTAGATAATATGTTTTGAGCAAATATGTAAGTGCTATGATCCCTTTGTGCGATCTTTGTGATCATACGGTGTAGTTGTGGTTGTGGTTGTATATGTGGTTGTCGCCATCGTGTCGTTGTTTTTTGCGAGTTTTGGAAACCTCACCGTGCGAGGAGGTTCTGCCGATTTTTTAAAATGACAGATTTTGTTCCATTTTGCGAGAAGAGCCCGTCGAGCCGAGTCGGAGTTCGCGGCCGCGTGCGGTCTCCCCGCACGTCGCCACCATCGCATCGACCCGCCACGGCCCGCTTAGCCCGACTCCACCGCCACCTAGGTATAACCCTCTTTTCGTATCATGGTCGAGATCACGTAGATGCAATTGATGGTTACATTACTCGGCGATACATATGTTAGAGGATGGATGACCGTCATTGGATGTACACGGGTCGGAGAAGTCGAGTGATTACACCACGAATGGATGAACAAGACCGATGCTTTCTTGAACTGTGCATTTGGCAAGGTCGCTAAAGGACATTGTCTAGTTTTGTGTCCTGCAGCAAATGTGGAAACAGGAGAAGGGTAAACAAGGTGGACATGGGTAAACATCTTTTGAAGAATGGATTTACGCCGACTACACCGGTGGGTCCACCATGGTGAAGCCCATCGATAAGAGAGGAGGTGGTGAGACCACGCGTCGAGGCTTATGATGCGATGCGGGGTAGCGACATGTTAGATGACTTTCACCAAGGACGCTTCGATGAGGGCGTGAGAAGGAGGAGATGGAGGCACGCGACAAAGCGTTCTCACGACATGATGGACTCGGCACGAAAACCCTTCACGATCGGTCAACGGTGTCTCAAGTGGATGCCATTGGACGCTTAATGGGGTTGAAGTCCGAGTTAAACTGAGTCGAGAAGGCTTCGATAAGATGTTGACCGTGATTGGCACCACGCCCGAGGGCCACATTCGCCAAAGAGCATGTACGAGTCACGAAACTCCTTCGTGCACTTAAGATGCCGTATGAGCAGATACATGCTTGTTCGAAGGGTGCGTCCTATTTAGGAAAGAACACAAGGATGCAAAATATCGTCCAGTGTAAATCCTCCGTACACGGAGGTAGACTCGTGATGGCGGAAGAGGCGACTTACGATCCCGTGAAAATCCTACGGTACCTTCCGTTCCTACCGAGGATCCAACGGCTATACATGACCGAGGAATCCGCGAAACAGATGACATGGCACAAAAATGGCAAACGGTACAATCGACAAGATGGTACATCCATCCGATGGTGAAGCATGGGCCCGCTTTGATGACAAACATCGTGAAAGCGGATGAGGCTCGCGAATGTACGTGTCGCTACCGGCAATGATGGGTTCAATCTTATGGACTGATGGCTGCCCCATACACATGTTGGCCCGTTCGTTATCCCCTCAATCCCCGCCTCCTTTCAACGACATAACGTATTCTTGTCGTTGATAATTCCCGGACACCCGGGAGTAATATGGGTGTGTTCATGGAGCCCGTGTTTGATGAATTGGTCCGTGCTTGGGACGAAGGGTATGGACATACGACCAGAGCTACAAAGACAAGCTTCAAAATGCACGCTTGGTACCACTACTCCTCGCATGACTTCCGGCGTATGGGTTATTCTCGCTACCGTGTGTTCACGGAAGTTCCCATGCCCAAGTATGCAAGGAAGGTGTGAGGTTCCATTGGTTGCACAAGGGTGGCAAGTACTCATCGCTCGACGGACATCGTCAATTCCTCCTCTTGACCATCCATTCGGACAAGACATCAAGAACTTTACGAAAGGTGTCATAGTGATGCACCACGCACCGCCGATTATGATCGTGCCGAGGTTCATGCTCACATAGATGCTCTCGTGCCCAATCAAGAAGGTGGTTTTGTGGGATATGGTGAGCAACATATGTGGACTCATAAGTCGGGCTTGACGAGGCTCCCTATTTCGATGGCCTTCTTCGCCACATAACATTGATGTAATGCACACTCGAAAGAATATCGCCGAGGCACTTTGGCAACACTCATGGACACCGAAAAGTCTAAGGACAACCCTAAGGCTAGAGTGGACTGCAATGTTATGCGATAGACCAAATCAAGAGATGCGACCTCCTAGTCGCGGAAGACATGGAGAAGGCCTAAGGCCGATTTCGTCTTGAAAAAGGACCAAAGGAGGAAGTACTTGAATGGATCCAGACGCTAATGTTCCCGATGGGTATGCAGTGAATCAAGAGGAGTGAACTTAGGCACTCGCGAATCAACGGATGAAGAGTCATGACTACCACATGTGGATTGAGCGGCTTCTTCCGCGATGGTTCGAGGCTATGTCCCTGAGCATGTCCTGCAAGTGCTGGCAGAGTTGAGCTATTTCTTCCGCCAGCTTTGTGCCAAGGAGCTATCTCGGACCGTCATTGATGACTTGGAAAAAGTGGCACCCGTGTTGCTCTGTAAGTTGGAGAAGATCTTTCCACCCGGCTTTTTCTTGGCGATGCAGCATTTGATTGTGCACCTCCCGTATGAGACACGTATGGGGGGGCCCGTGCAGGCCCGTTGGTGCTATCCAATCGAGAGATGTCTGAAGACTCTTCGCCCAAAATGTAGAAATAAAGCCAAAATTGAGGCTTCCATGGCAGAGGCATACATTCTGGAGGAGGTGTCAAACTTCACAGAGAAATACTACACTGAGAACCTTCCTAGTGTTCATAATCCACCCCCTCGTTACAATGCTGGCGAAAATGAATCGAACCTCAGCCTTTTCCGAGGGCAACTCGGAAGCGCAAGTGCATCGACCACTAAGCAATTGAAAAATGAAGAGTGGCGCAGTATCATGCTATATGTGTTGACCAACCTTGTCGAGGTGCAACTGCTCATTGGGTAAGTTCTCAACGAACTTGTTTCAATACGCCACTCCTTGTTTCTTCGCCCAACCCCTTGTTTCTCGTTGGTGCGAGGAATTTCTTCGTCAATCTCGGCATGAATCAAGGGATCCTACCCGCAGAAACCGATACCCTTCTTTCACGAGTGCGGGACCGTGGAGCCCGATTTCATTTCTTGGTTCAAACAGAAGGTCTTGTCCAATTTAGCTCGTATTTAGTTCGGCATTCCAAGTTGATCGTGATGCGTCGAATAATATAACGATCTATCCCGCTTGAGCTTGCAGCCCAAACCGATGCGTCTATAAGTGACGAGTTGAGACGGGTTGCAAACGGTCGTGTCGTTAGGGTCAAGTCATTTACCGGTTATGACGTGAATGGGTATCGTTTTCACATAGCAAGCTACGAGCGAGTCGCCAATCAAAAACCACAAACAATGAGTTTTTACGCCCGACAACGATGGCCTCGACTATTATGGAAGAATTGAAGAAATCTACGAACTTCCATTTTATGGTTCCAAACCTCTTAATCCTATCATATTCAAATGTCATGGTTTCATCACGAGTAACGAGACGAACCCTAATCTTGGGCTAGTCGAGATTCGACAGGATTCCGTCTATCCAGGAAAAGATGTCTACATTGTGGCTCAACAGGCCGTCCAGGTTTATTATACGCCATACGCGTGCCAAGACAAAGAGCATCTTAAGGGTTGGGCTATTGTGCACAAGGTATCGCCACACGGTAAACTACCTGTCCCAAACGATGAAGATTACAACTTCAACCCAAACACATATGATGGAGAGTTCTTTCAAGAAGAGGGGCTACAAGGAGGTTTGAGATAGACTTAACCGGCGATAAGAATGGAAGTAGACAATGAAAGGGTTGATGACGAGGACGCCGAGACGAGGTGCGAAATGTGAAGGACTTACAAATGCTTGAGCGATTACGTTTAGGCAATGACAATGAAGACAACATTCCTCCTTCTGGATAGTGTTGATGATTTGGACAATGTTGATAGTGATGACGAGACCTATGATCCAAACTAATCCCAATCATGAAGATTATTTCTAATACATGTAATATCGTGTTTTTGTAATTATGTTTTGTTCATTTTGCATCTATTTCTAATTACGTCTTGCTTATTCTTTTTAATTGCAGGTGAGTGAACAAAGATGGCTCGCGACCGTCGTAGGGACGTGTCCTCGCTTTACCAGAGACCACGCACTGCGGAGGAGGAGGCGGAGGGGTCGGACAGGAGGAGGAGGAAGAGGACCGCCGGCCGCAGGAGGGGGCCGTCTCCTCCCACGCCGCGTGAGGAGGTGCTGGAGGAGGAGGAGGTGCTGGAGGAGGAGGTGGTGCCCGTGGACGAGTCGGACGAGGAGCTGGTTCGGCAGACGGGCGAGGAGGAGGGGGCGCACGAGGACGACGACGAGGCGGTAGGCACGGGTTCTGCTTCCTCCTCTTCCTCTTCGAGTGTCTACTTGCGAGGTCCTGCGAGCCTCCCTCAGGTTCTGCATCCTCACCGACGCCCAGTGATTCGCCCCGAAGGGCAAAAGTAAGTAACTTTAGATGTTGTCACCACTACTTCATATGATATGTTGAAAAAAAAGGGAAACTAATAATTTTTCTTAATCACTTGTGCAGGAACTGGGTGGTTGTGTCGGGTGGTGGCGCACGCTCCCCCAATGGCATCCTGGGTCTTCTGTGCAGGCAACACTACCCCGGCATTGTGACGTACGCCGGGAAGGCGAGCCGCCTACTCGCTTGACCACTACGCCGCCGGCCCGATGCGGAGTACCCCAACAAGGCGCGCGGGTGAAGGCGGAGTTTTGGGTAAGTCTCCCTCGCACAACATTGCTCAATACATCGCATTCATTGGACTTTTCTTGAAATAATGAATGGATACATCGCGCTTGTATGCGCATTTATTTCGATACGATAAGGGATTTGAGGCCGGCGGACCGGTGGCTACGAAAGCTTCAGAAAACTCATCACCGACATGCATCACGAGGTGCGCATCCGAGCCATCGTAACCTACCACGGGTCGGCTTGGAGAGAAGGTCACCAAGAAAGACGCAAGAAACATGACGCCGACCGGGACCGCACTTGAGGTAGATGAAGAACATTAATATTGATTCGCTTTGAGATTAAGTACGTTTAATTTGATCTTCTTATATGTCAAATACTTGATGACGTGTAGATGATTCCTCGTGGTGCCAATCGTATCCCGAGTCTTTGGGCGATGATCGTGGACAAGTGGTTCACTGAGGAGTATCTCGGATGCACGCTGATGCCCGGACCGTCGCTTGATGATGCAAGGTCCAAAGACACCATCAAGGCGGCGCAACCTCTCCGCATACAAACAAGCATGGGTACACGAATTCATTTATCTATTGTGACGCTCATTTCGCTCGATTTCTAATTATCTTGTTGTCTTTCGCGCATCGGCGTCACATAGTGCCCACCTTGCTCGGACTTCGTGCATGGTGTATGGCCCACAAGGGCAAGGCGACGTCCGACGCCTCCTTCAACTCGAGGACTCGCCGAGGCGTACACAAACCCGAGCGCCCACACCCGCATCGCTGAGTACACGTCGGCGGCAAGGTCGGTCCATGGGCCGACCATGATCCGAGCACCAGTGACTTTGATGGAGAGATCGCCATGAGGTGGGACAAGGCAAGAAGCATGGGCGATTCGGCTTGGCGACGGCCTCATCGACACGCCTCTACTCCATCTCTCTCCGATCCGAGCACGAGCACGAGCGAGAGCCCGCCATACGCCACGCGGCATCACGTGACAAAGACCGGTCGACGACTCGAGGTTATTCTGTTTTACTCGTCGTACATTGATCTTTACACACCTTTATTAGCTTTGCATTACTAAAACATTGAGTAAAATATTGCGGGCCGGTGGAACAAGAAATGAGGCAACGCCGAGCCGGAGGCCGAAAGGCAGCAGAGGATGTCGCCCACCGAGGCCGAGCGGGCCGAGCGGCGAGCCCGTGACGCAGAGGTCGCGACATGATGGAGTTCCTACAAGGTCTTGGGCAACATACGGGCTTACTGTGCACCGGCTGTTCGCTCAACCTCCGCCACGCGTCCCGCACCGCAGCTACTCCCGTGAGTATGAAAGTTATTTGCTTTCGCTTGTGCTTTGCTTGTATGACCTCTACCTTCCTAGATTAGGTATCTAATGTAATCTTGTCTCACATGCAATCTCTTCTCCTTTGTGGCCTCAATCGGCGGGTTCGAATAATCCACCTCATGCGCCCGAATGATGGAGCTTTTCCTTCACCACGATCGCAGTGGCCACCTTCGAGATGAGCAGTAGTTGCATTTTCATTTGTTGTTCACTTGGTGATGGACTTGTGATATACTTATGATGCACTTGTCGATCTGTGATGAACTTGTGGATTTGTTTGGATGGACTTGAGCACTTATTGTTATATATGTGATGGATGTGATAAATATGTGATGGATGAGATATATATGTGATGGATGTGATATATATGTGATGGATGAGATATATATGTGATGGATGTGATATATATGTGATTGATCCGATATATGTTTGGATGGATTTGTTTGTCGTGATGGAATGTAAAAGTAAATAAAAACGCAGCTTTATCACTTTGCCGAGTGCAACACACGGCAAATAGGTCCTTTGCCGAGTGCCATGGTCATGGCACTCGCAAAGCCGGGAATGGGCACTGAAAATCCCGCTTTCGGCTTTGCCGAGTGCCATGACCATGGCACTTTCGGCAGAATTTTTTTAAAAAATTAAAACTTACCGAGTGCCAAACGGCGCTCGGCAAGAAGAATTTTCAATTTTTAAACCTTTGCCGAGTGCCATCATTCCGACACTCGCAAAGACATTTTCAAAAAAGTAAAATCTTTGCCGAGTGCCAACGGGTTGGCACTCAGCAAAGACATTTTCAAAAAAATTAAAACTTTGCCGAGTGCCAAACTGCGGCGCCGCAAAGAATTTTCAAAAAAATTTAAAACCTTTGCCGAGTGCCATCATTCCGACACTCGACAAAGACATTTTCAAAAAAAAAGAAAAAATCTTTACCGAAAGTGCCGCGGTTGGCACTTCAAAGCGCCCTCAGCAGGCCGTAGCCAGAATCGGGCCTTTTCTTTGCCGAGTCTGACTCAAGCACTCGTAAAGCCTTGCCGAGTGCCCGAAAAGACACTCGGCAAAGGTGGTTTGCCGATTAATTTTTTTTCCGAGTGCCCTTTGCTGAGTGTCGCACTCGGCAAAACCTTTGCCGAGTGCAAAGGAGCCTTTGCCTAGTGCCTGAGGCACTCGGCAAAGTGCCTGAGTCCTGTAGTGCATGGACTCCGGCAATGGTGTGGGGCTAATTTACAGGCGGCGGCGGAAGGGATCCAGTAGGTAGCCATGGCTTTGGTTAACTGCAAATGAGTGAACACGGTAGGTGGGTTCGATTTAGTCTCTCACCGGGAAAATGGGCTGCGATGATGAAAGTTTTGGGCTTGGCTATATATATATATATATATATATATATATATATATATATATATATACTACTTGAGTACATACTCCCACTTCTTATATACCACTTAAATTGTATGATTATACCTCTTTATATATTTGAGTATACTTCAATAATGATTATAAGATACCCCAAAGTGAGTTTGATGAAAAATTTCGTTAAAGTCCACTTTTTATAGTAAACTTTGTGTATATAGTTCTTTTATATATGAAAAAGGGTATATAGTAAAAAACAAAGGGCTCGAATGAAAATTTTTCAATCAAGTCGCATTGGAGTATCTTATAATTAGTATTTAAGTATACTGAAAATGATAAAAAAAGTATAATATGTGCGTTTAAGTGATATATTAGAAGTGGGAGTACATACTCCCAAGAGTACGAAACGGGTGTCCTATATGTGTGTGTGTATGTGTGTGTGTGTGTGTGTGTGTGTTGGATCGGATCCTCGTCGCATGCCTATGTTCAACCGGGTTTACTCTCTGGGCCATAGGTCCAAACGGGTTGAACACAACTAAGCCTACGGATTGCCGCATTCAAACCCTGTAGCAAAACTTTATAAGTGGTATTGGACCTTCTCCCCCCAAAAGACTAGTCTAATGAGTGATGTCTCCCTCATATTTATAAGTTGTGTTTTTTCTTCCCACAACTAATGTGGGATTATTCCTAACATTCAACTATGAAGTCCAAAGAGATGTTAGACGCCTATACTCTAATACCAATTGTTGTATCGGACCCTGGCCGTATGCCTATGTTCAACCGGGTTTACTTCCTGGACCGCAGGTCCAAACAGGCTGAATACAATTAAGCCCATGGACTGCCGCATGCAAGTTCTATAGCAATAACCTTATAAATGATATTTGGTATTCTCCCCCAAAGACTAGTTCAATAGGTGAGGTCTTCCTCACTTGTGCTTTTTTTCATCGCACAACCAATGTTATACTATTCCTAACTATATATGTGTATATAGAGGCAAGCCGGATGCCACGACCATGATCATCACACTGCCAAACTGACAATTCACATTGATATATATCTGCAGCTTAATAATTTTGAGCCTCGAAAAAGAAGATCAGAACCGCTTTCCATTACGTTCGTACATAAACTCATACTGTACACATGTGAATAAGGTTTCTGTCCTGACAGAACGACTGAACGACCATAGTGCTTTTTTTGAGGTAGAAGGTAGAAAAACTCTACCTTATACCCATTGTATTAAAATGGTTGACAAAGTATTTTAAAAAAAACAAGGTCAAACAGATCCATTTCTTCTTTTAAATTTCTTGTAATGAAGTCTTTGTCCTGACAGAACGACTACGCACACACTGTTCTAGCTGTCCTCCATAGTAATCTCTCTTGCGCGATCGATCAATCTTAACCGCTGAACTATCATTTGGCATATCCTAGCAAATCCAACAACGTGATTATCTCTAGCAAGCAGTAAAAACGTGTATATCCACTCCCATCCCCTTCCAGATCAAATGGTCAGGCAGGTCAATCGTTAGGTTAGCTACACCATCAGTAATTACAACAACTGCATGGCCTGAAGTTTTTTTTTTGTTTTTTTTTTAGAATGAGCATCGATATATCTGGCTGGGATTAGGATCGAATTGATGGTTCGATAGTAAGACTATTAACTAAAACTCTGCCTTATCTCTTCGCCACCTTTTTCTGTCACATCCGAATACCCGATGGAGACTGTTAAGCTACCGTGACTCATCGGTCCGTCGTCCATGTGCATACAAACACAAGGTACTTTTCTCATCACCTTTACAAGTCACTGGTATATATGACACTTGAGCCAAAGGGAAAGAGGACTTGCAGCTGCCACTCCATCAGCAAGGCAAGAAGACGATGCCATGGCTGCTTAGAGAGAATTTCAAAGCAATTTTAGGTTAGCTACGTCGTCAGTAATTACACACAGATCTAGGCTGGCTGAGATCAGGAAACGGAGACTACAATCACTGCATCTTGTCAGCTGTCCCTTCCTTAATTTCCTTTTATTATCAACAGTAAGCTAACTTGGTCAAACTATTAAGTTGTTGAGTTCCGTGCACCACTAACTAATTCATTAAAAAATTTAAGTTACTGAGAATAGATGGACAATTTACTCATACTTCAGCACCCTCTTACGTCTAGGCTTCAACATGGGTTCGATTGATGTCGACCATGACTTGGTCCACCTCTAAGACTTGATCTCACCATCGAGCCCCTCAACTATCATTATTAATTTATTTTTAAAATTGTATTAGCCAGGTCCGAACTTTGCGCTAGCTTGATCTCGAACTCAAGACATTCTGGCTTTGTTACTATTTGCTTCAACAAATTCAACCGTATCTTCTCTGCCTAGCTTCTTGTCCCTTCAGCGACAAACAGACCCAGCGAGCAGAAGTTGGCCTTCTCTGCCTAGCTTCTTGTCCCTTCAGCGACAAACAGACCCAGCGAGCAAAAGTTGGCCAGGCGTTGGCAGTTGGCACATCCATGTACATACATCATTGCCCATTGATTACCTAATAGGCTAATAACATATGACACGTGGAAGAAACAGTGATGTGCCGTCCTACATGGCACGGTCTATATCATCTTGTGAGACTGATCACACGATAAGAATCTTCTTTCTGTGCACAGAACACAAGTCAATAGCTCTACCCTGCACGGTTCCACAATTAGTAGTAACCCGTGGCTGCGTAAGCGCATACGCTGAGAGGCTGACCGGTAGGGCCAATAGTCCAGCCCACGTCAACGAAACAAACTTAAGTGCACACATCTTGGTACCTTTACACCACTATTTATAGGCCACAATTGTCCTCCAGTTCTTACACCACATCGCTCCAACACTAGCTAGCTAGCCACGAACTGTAAGGCCTTATTTGGGAAGTCTAAATTCCCACGCACGAGGACTGTCTCAGCATTCACAAATGCCCCTGTCAACGAGAAATGAGCTATTCCACCCTAAACGAGTGGTGGTATACTTTGATCGTGGGCTATAGCCATTCGTTAAATGACCACGTTAGCCACCTCCGGACCTTTACTTAAGGTATTAAGGAAGAAGAACCTTTATGTAAAGAAAGAAAAAAAGGCTCCTTTTGTTTGGAGGTATGATAGGTTTCAAGTAGCTCTTCCAGTCGGATCCCTTGTTGGAAAAAACATAATGCTCACACATGTTCCACACGGGCAAGAAAGCGTAAAGCCGTCAGAGATTCTTTCTATAGGAACCTGAAGAGAAAGGATCTTTGCCTAGAAGAGAAGGGATCTAGAAAAAGTTGGATGTAAGGAAAGCGGTCCAGTTCATTTGGGCAGCTGTCTTAAACAGTGTTTCAGTTTCTACGGTCACTCATCTCTAACAGAGGAATACCCTGTTGGACGACAGCAAAGATGTGTGGATAAGGGAGGAGACAACTGAACGGTTTAAGGGCGGATGGAGGGATCCTTTCGAAGCATCGTGCAGCTCCTCAGCGACGGCACCGTGACGCGCCCCTCGGCCTACTAGTACTCCCGCCTCCTCCGCCGCAAGACGCTCGCTACGACCGGCCGATCGCACAAGGCGACGCCTACACCAAAGATTGGTCACCGCTAGTTGCGCTTTTATTGTTGGGATGATCTTCGGCTAACGGTTCCCGAGAATCCCGGGAGACCTCGTCTCCATACGCGCCATGATCGGAGGCGCGCCCAACTCCTTTTTGTTCGGTCCCGGTCACCTAGTGCAATAAGAACACTCAAGGGGGCTCGGTAGGCTTTCACATTGTTCTTGGCCATCTAAACCCCACACATAACCCGATCTTCTGGAGCGCTAAGGTGAACGAAGATCTAGGACCGTCGGCCTCACCCACGACTACCTCTACGGCCACCGAGCTGCTACACCGACTCATCACCTCTCCGATGGCCTCTTCTGGTTCGGGTATGTGACACTTAAGCTTCCGCTCTAATGTTCATGTAAGTGTTCAAGAACGAGCTAGGGTTTATGTCTTTAGATGATGCTTTAGTCTTAGATCTTGTACACATTTGGTATCAGAGCAACACTAGACTCATCTTGAACCCTAATCAGTCAAGAACCGAACTTGATTTTGCCTAGATTCAGTGCTTAAAGGTTTAGATCTAAGGGTCAGAGGCTCGGATCTATTGTTTTACGGCTCGGCTTAGCATTTTAGAAGGAGAGGACTTGGTTTTTTGGTGAAACCCTAAGAGATCCCGAGCCAACCATCCCCAAATCAGTACCATCCGAACCCCAAAATCAAAACCCTAAGAACCCTAAAGTGGTGCGGCGGGAAACTTACGTGCTTTTGGAGATCCGATGTCCTTTCTGTCGCCGGCGCCACCGCAGCTCCACTCGACGGCCGCGCACGCAACCTCGGTTGCACGCACGCGCCGGCGAGGAGGGTTGAGGAGGCGCCACCTCCCGTCGCCGCCGTCACTGATGCTCCCCGCGTGCGCTCGCGTAGCCGCCGCTCCATGCGCGCGCCTCAAGCTGCGACGCCGCCGACGCCGCATCGCCAGTTTCCGCATGCGCGCCGCTGCTGTCGTCCGTGTTTTTCGCGAGGAGAAGAGGGGAATGAGATTAGGTTTAGGGTTTCAGCTCTTTTGTATCGCCTCGGGCGCATTGTCGACCGTCGGATCCGATCAGACGGTCATGGTTAGCAGGCCGGCGAGATCTAATGGGCCGAGGGTTTTTTCCGGCCGTCCGATTAGATCGGACGGCGCACGTGAATCTCGGGCTGGCGATCGCGATTTGGGCCGCAAGCGCGCGTTTGGGCCGCACAAATTTTTATGGGCCACGCTTGTTTTCTTGGGCCGGTGACTGAGGTTTTGCTTAAGAAAGCCCATGAACAGTGGTTTTTTTTTCTTTTTCAGTGCATTTTCTTATGATTAAATCTTTTGTGCACTGTTTTAATTATTGATTTGTTGCCCAAATTATGATATGTCATGAATAATGTATTATTGCCCAATATTATGCGTAGTCTCTGATTAAAATTGAACCAACGAGATATTCTAATTAGAGAATTTCATGTTTTATCATTATGGCATTATGTATACGCATATGATTATATTCTGACCAACGTTGATTATAATCATGTGTGTAGCCATATTAATTGTTTAGTTCTTTTTCATTTTCTGCCCAACGGTGATGTGAATTAGAACTATAGTTTTGTGTGTTATTAATCAGACCAACGTAGGATTAATTGCATGCAACATATTTCTTATGATTATTTCTGATTTATGCCCTGTATTTTGATATTCAGCAATAAATGCATCAAATGTCGCTGCCACCATCGACAACATTGAACAACTTACGGGGAGTAATTTTCCCACCTGGAAGGAAAGGATCCATGTTGTCCTTGGGGTATTAGATCTCGATTATGCTTTAAGGGTGCGGCTCCATTCCCCTCCGAGGGTGAAGAAAATTATGATGACAAAAAGAAAATCTATGAAACTAATGCTGAGAAATGGGAGCGGTCCAACCGTCTATCACTTATGATTATGAAGACCTCCATTTCAGTTGGGATCAGGGGAGCAATCCCCGATTCTGAAAATGCTACAGAGTATCTGGCATCAGTTGAGGAAAAATTTAAGGGCTCCACAAAAGTTTATGCCAGTACTCTGATTCAGAGGCTCTTGACAACTAAGTATGATGGATCCGGTAGTATTAGAGAACACATAATGATGATGACTGACATGGCCGGAAAACTTAAGGGGATGGACATAGAGATTTCTGATGGTTTCCTAGTCCATTTCATCATGACTTCTCTTCCTTCTGAATATACAGCTTTTAAGATCAATTATAATACTCAGAAAGAAAAAATGGAACATGAGCGATTTAATCGCCATGTGTGTTCAGGAGGAGGAAAGAATAAGGACGGAAAAGAGGGATCTTGCACTTCAAGTTGGTGGCTCCAATAAAAGAAAGTTCCAAGGGACTTCAAATCTAAAAGAAGTCGACGTTCTCCCCAATGCCGATAAGTCGGGCCTAAAGTGCACACTGCACCTAAGCCTCATGTGGCTCCACCGAGCACCTAAACGGGTGAATGTCATTTCAGAAGCAGCCAGTGGCACTTTCGTAAGGACCGTGTCGGATTCGTAAAGTGGCTCGCAAAGAAGGGTAATGATACAATAACTTATGTTGATGAAACTCTTTATGCTAATTTTTCCATTAATTCCTGGTGGATTGACTCAGGTGCAACTGTGCACGTTACTAATTCTTTACAGGGATTCCTTACCGCGAGAACCCTAAGAAAGGGGAGCGAAGCCTTAGAGTCGCGGATGGAAAGGAAGCCGAAGTGGATTCAATAGGATCAATTACATTAGTTTTAGACAACGGCTTCTCGCTTCGTCTCAATAATGTAGTTTATGTTCCTTCTATTAGGAGGAATTTGATTTCAGTTTCTTTGTTGGACGATGAAGGTTTTAAGTGTATTTTTGGTGATAATAAATGTATTATTATGTTTAATTCTAATGATATTGGTCTTGTTTTTAGACGAGACAAACTCTATATGCTTTCCCTTAATGAATCTCCTGTATCCTTGAATGTCTGTGATGCTAAAGGTAAAAAGAATGATGAGATTTCTTCGAAATTGTGGCACTGTCGTTTAGGCCACATTTCGAAGGGGAGAATGGAGCGTCTCATTAAGGAAGAGATTCTCCACCCATTAGATTTCTCTGACTCAAATCACTGCATTGATTGCATTAAAGGAAAATATGTGAAACAAATAAAGAAGGGAGCTACTCGCAGCACAGGACTCTTAGAATTAATTCATACTGATATTTGTGGTCCTTTTCCTGTGACATCAGTGGATGGTTTTGATTCTTTCATCACATTTACTGATGATTTCTCCCGTTATGGTTATATCTTTCCCATTAAAGACCGATTTGAGTCACTTGATAAATTTAAGATATTTAAGGCTGAAATTGAAAATCAGCACAACCTAAGGATTAAGGTGGTAAGATCGGATCGTGGGGGAGAATATTATGGAAGACATGCCTCTTATGGACAAATTCCTGGCCCTTTCGCTAAGTTCCTTCAAGAAAATGACATTGTTGCCCAGTATTCTATGCCAGGTGAACCTCAGCAGAATGGAGTAGCTGAGAGACGCAACCGTACACTTATGGATATGGTACGGAGCATGCTTAGTCACTCTAGTTTACCAATTAGTTTGTGGATGGAAGCACTAAAGACAGCTGCACATATTCTTAATCGGGTTCCCAGTAAATCAGTACCTAAGACACCTTACGAATTATGGACTGGGAGGAAACCGAGTATGAAATATTTACGAGTATGGGGTTGTCGTGCTGAAGCTAAGATATTTAATCCACATATTGGGAAATTAGACCCTAAAATAATAAGTTGTCATTTTATTGGATATCCTAAAAGATCCAAAGGGTATCATTTTTACTGTCCTGATAGGACAACTAAGTTTGTAGAAACAAGGCACGCTATGTTCTTAGAGAATAACGAGGAGCTGGAGCCCAGGAAAATAGATCTTGAGGAGAAGCGGGTTTACGTTCCTTCACCGCTTATCCCAGAGACTTTTATTCCTGTGCCTCAGGTGGTTGCACCTCCAGTAGAAAATACTGTCGTTGCACCCACTGTTGAGGTCTCTGAAATTCCTAATGTTGCACCTAATGATGAGCCTCAGCAGTCTCCTGTAATAGCTAATGAACCTATTAGAAGATCATAGCGGGAGAGAAGATCTGCCATCCCAAATGATTATGTTGTATATATGAATGAGGATATTAATGATATAGGGAAGGTAGATGATCCCAGCTCTTATAAGGAGGCCATGATGAGTGATCATTCTCCTAAGTGGCTTGATGCCATGAAGGATGAACTAAAGTCTATGAGCACTAATGATGTATGGGACCTAGTAGAAATTCCTGACGGAGTCAAAACAGTAGGCTGTAAATGGGTCTACAAAACCAAGCACGACTCTAAGGGAAATATCGAAAGGTTCAAAGCGAGGCTCGTAGCAAAATGCTTCTCACAAAGAGAGGGGATTGATTATAATGACACCTTTTCTCCTCTCTCAACTAAGGATTCATTCAGAATCGTAATGGCACTTGTAGCTCATTATGACTTAGAGCTGCATCGGATGGATGTTAAAACGACATTTCTTAATGGCGACTTGCAAGAAAATGTTTACATGGCTCAACCGGAAGGTTTTGTCGTGGAAGGCAAGGAGCATATGGGATGTCGGCTTAAGAAATCAATTTATGGCTTGAAACAAGCGTCGAGGCAGTGGTACCTCAAATTCGATAAAATAATAAGAAATTTTGGTTTTAAAGAAAATGAAGTTGATAATTGCATATATGTTAAGTTCAAGGGGAGTAAATTCACCATCTTAGTGCTTTATGTGGATGATATCTTATTGGCCAGCAGTGA
This sequence comes from Ampelocalamus luodianensis, assembly GCA_036346255.1. Classification (NCBI taxonomy): domain Eukaryota; kingdom Viridiplantae; phylum Streptophyta; class Magnoliopsida; order Poales; family Poaceae; genus Ampelocalamus; species Ampelocalamus luodianensis. The sequence goes on along the minus strand of CM070629.1, from coordinate 17,594,571 downwards.
TAAGGATATGCTGTTTGAGACCAAGAGATTTCTTTCATCTAATTTTGATATGAAGGATCTTGGTGATGCCTCTTACGTTCTTGGCATTGAGATTCACCGAGATAGGTCTAAAGGTATATTAGGTCTATCTCAGAAGGCATACGTTGACAGAGTACTGAAGAAATACAATATGCATAAGTGCTCTGGCTCGCCTGCTCCTATTGTTAAGGGCGATAAGTTTGGGACATTTCAATGTCCAAGGAACCAATATGAAACCGATCGATGAAGTCGGTTCCTTACGCTTCACCGCCGGAAGCATTATGTATGCTCAAGTATGTACATGCCCGATTTAGCTTTTGTAACCGGATGCTTGGCGATATCACCAAATCCAGGACCGACCACCGGAAGGTCGTTAAGAAAGTCTTGCGCTATATGCAAGCTACTAAGCATTTCATGCTCACATATAAGAATTACGATAACCTTGAAGTCGTTGGTTATTCGATTCAGATTTTATGGGATGTGTTGATACTAAGAAATCCACGCCAAAGTTATATCTTCACACTCGCTCGTGGAGCTATTTCGTGGAAAAGCTCCAAACAAACCCTACGGCATCTTCAACGATACAAGCCGAGTTTGTGGCATGTTACGAGGCCACCGGCAGTCAGATGGCTTAAGAATTTTATCCCGACTTAGAGTGGTAGACGATCTCGAAACCGCCACCTTATATCGCGATAACGAACCCGCAGTTTTTATGCGAGTAACAACAAGTCAAGTGGTGCCGCCAAACACATTGACATTAAGTATCATGTTGTGAAAGATAGAATCCAGATCAAACCATCAGTATCAAGCATATTAGTACTAAGTCAATGCTTGCGGATCCGCTTACTAAAGGCTTATCACCCAATATTTTTTGTGATCATGTTGCCGGCATGGGTTTATTGGAAAGCCTCTGATTTTCTGGATAAAAGGACCTTAAAAGAAAACCAACTCCCATTAAGTATAATGAACATCCATTTCAAAATAGGATAGTACACTATAGATACTGAGGTTGTATGACACTTCATTGGTCATGCGACACATTATCTTGGTATGCTATTTTATTGAGAATGGGCTTATGATGTTAGCCTTACGATCAAAGGGGAGAATGTTGGGATGATCTTCGGCTAACGGTTCCCGAGAATCCCGGGAGACCTCGTCTCCATACGCGCCATGATCGGAGGCGCGCCCAACTCCTTTTTGGTTCGGGTCCCGGTCACCTAGCGCAATAAGAACACTCAAGGGGGCTCGGCAGGCTTTGACATTGTTCTTGGCCATCTAAACCCCACACATAACCCGATCTTCTGGAGCGCTAAGGTGAACGAAGATCTAGGACCGTCGGCCTCACCCACGACTACCTCTACGGCCACCGACGCTGCTACACCGACTCATCACCTCTCCGATGGCCTCTTTTGGTTCGGTATGTGACACTTAAGCTTCCGCTCTAATGTTCATGTAGGTGTTCAAGAACAAGCTAAGGTTTATATTTTTAGATGATGCTTTAGTCTTAGATCTTGTACACATCTGTCACTCCTTTCCTCTTCGATTGCTACCGCTAAGCCAACCAGGTGAACACATTGAATTCGGCCTTATCTTCACTAGCTCCGGCCCTAGCTTAGCCTGTCGATCCCTTCAGCCTGTTCACTTCAGCAGCACGGACAGATCGAACAATTTATTGGACCAGCAGAAGCTGCCGAACCTGGCAGATCCATTTACACGTGACTAATAGTACATATGACAGGTGAGACGAACAGTGACGTGTCTCTCTTCAGAGGCAGAACAAGCCAGTATTATAATGGAGACGATCTGCAGTTCTGCAAAGTGCGAGTGCATGGGACGGGAGGCTGGCTTGTGGGTCCAGCAGTACAGTCCGGGTCAACGAGACAAACTTGAGTGCACTGTGCACCATCTAGCTTACGCTGCAGTACTGCACTAGATAGCTACTTATACACCACACTTGTGCCTACACTGTATCACTCTATAAGTCTCGACTCTCGAATACTAGGTTGGTAGCAACCCACTATAAGTCGATCGCCATGTCGTCCTCGCCGGCGTCTGCCGTCTCGGGCTCGGCGCCGCCGCACGTGGTCGAGGACTGCCACGGCATCGTGCAGCTCCTCAGCGACGGTACCGTGACGCGCAGCTGGGACTACTCCAGCATCCCTATCCTGAGCCAAGTCCCGTCCGACCTGCCACTTCAGTGGAAGGACGTCGTCTACAGCGCCAACCACGGCCTCCGGCTCCGCATGTACAGGCCAACCGGTCTCGGCTCCGACGAAGCCAAGAAGCTGCCGGTGCTCGTCTACTTCCACGGCGGCGGCTTCTGCATCGGCGGCTTCGAGCTGCAAAACTTCCACGCGGGTGGGCTCCGCCTCGCCGGCGAGCTCCCAGCGATCGTGCTCTCCGCCGACTACCGCCTCGCCCCTGAGAACCGCCTCCCGGCTGCGCACGAGGACGCGGAGGCCGTCTTCTCGTGGCTCCGCGGCCAGGCTGCGTCCGCCGCGGGCACCGACCCGTGGCTCGCCGAGTCGGCCGATTTCAACCGAGTGTTCGTCTGCGGCGACTCGGCCGGCGGCAACATCACGCACCACATAGCTGCGCGGCACGGATCGGGTGGGCTCGTGCTCGACCCGGTGCGAATCGTCGGGTGTGTGATGCTCTGGCCGTACTTCGGCGGGGAAGAGAGGATGGCATCCGAGGCGGGGTCTCCCGCCAACGCGCTGGGCATGGGGATGCCCCAGTTCGACCAGATGTGGCGGCTCGCGCTGCCGGTGGGGGCGACGAGGGATCACCCCTTTGCGAACCCCTTTGGGCCGGAGAGCGTCCCGCTCGACAACGTACCCTTCCCGCCCGTGCTCGTCGTGGACCCTGATCAAGACCTGCTTTGCGACCGGGTCACGGACTACGTCACGAGGCTTAAGGCGATGGGGAAGACGATCGAGCTCGTCAAGTTCAAGGGGCAGGGCCACGGGTTCTTCGTCTTGGACCCGTACGGCAAGGCGTCGGACGAGTTGATCCGAGTCGTCAAGCGCTTTGTGTACGGTGGCTAGATGCTCAGCTGAGTTTGCAGCTTGGTTGGCTTGTCCAGTTTAGATGATGTACGGTATGGAACCAGAAATAAGCTGTATTGTGTAAACTATTAGTTTCGAGGAGAAATAAATCAAATTAAAAAAAGAGTAACTTTAGTCATTTTTTAGAACAAACTCCTCTCATTTATATTAATAACTTTTACATTGAACATCCTAGATGAACAACATGTTATTATCAAGTTCTTAAGTCGATAAACTTCTTTATCTTTCTCGTCGTCTCTTTTAGCAGTGCAATCGCGGTAGCGGAAGTAGAATTTTGATGATCTCAGTACAGTCACTTGGAGTTGTTCTGCTGCAAGTGTAACAGAAGCATCATATCTGTTTCAGATGTCAACTGGGCCAAATAGGCCATGTGGACCATACATGTGCCTTTGAAAAGTCATGGTAAAAATTTGAAGACAAATGATACATGTCATCAACCGAGTTGGCATTTAGAAACGTGTCAGGTACTTAGTTATAATAAACCTACACTTGCCCTACCTGACTAGATCTACTTTAATCCATCATCCGTTCATGGAAAGTTTAACACGAAATTTTGAAATCTCTCTCTCCAGCACATGTACTAACTGAGATGCTATCCTGCAAGCATATGCTTAGTTCATGTCTACCACTACAACTCTTTGAAAACCTTTTTGTGCACCAAAAACAGTGATGTTTTCTACTTTTCTTGAACAACACATTCAGGGCGTCCCCAATAGTATCATGTCAGCCGTCGGTTAGTTCTTCTATATCATCAAGTGCATGAAGAGGTGATAGTTGTCCATGTCAAGAGGCGCCTCACCGCTTGATGAAATATGCCACGCACGATCTGGTGACAGTTATTGTCATACAATCTACCACGTTGCGTTGCAGTTATGTCATAGACAGAGATTTAATACGCGCAGTTATCCCAGAGAATAACGACACATATTAGCTACCGTGTGTATTAAACATAACACATAAGAGTCCTAGTCGATTGGACCCACATGTATGTAAGCTTTGTTGACGATAGGGTTGTCGTAGTTGACCTGATCGTAATAAGACTTACGACCATAAGGTTATCATAGTAAGACTTATGACCATGAGATGGTCGTAGAAAATCTTACGACCTCTAGGTGGCCGTAAAAGTACTTACGATCATATAGAGTGATTGTAAAATGTTTTACGACCACTCGGTTAAGCTTCTTATTAATAAGAACGGGTATCCTTATGAATAACATGAGAATATTGCTATCTATAATAATAATTACAGATAAATAGTTTAATTAATTAAGAAGTATTAGATCCTAAGTAGCCATGGCTTTAGTTGACTGCAAATGAGTGAACACGGTAGGTGGGTTCGATTTAGTCTCTCACTGGGAAAATGGGCTGGGATGATGGAAGATTCGGGCGTGGCTATTTCGGCTATAGTGATGGCATAGTAATAGGTGGAAATAAGGCCTTACTTATTGAATTGCATTTTGAATTAGCCTTGAATTAGGCCCACATCATTTATTTGATGCAAGATTACATACGAATTTTGGATTACATATAATAAAACACACACACACATATATATATATATATATTTGTAAATATACATACACACTATTATATTCAACTCCGGAAACGCATTCAGAATGTCAGAATGGACCAACGTGTTCCACGTCAAGAGGCAAGCCGAAATAGTCTCCGAAATGGAATTGATGTATAATGTGTATGTGAGGACCCCTGTGTATTGAAAATGTACCTAATTAAAATTATACTATAGCATACTTCTTAATTAAGGAACAGTTCTGCCCCTTTATTAAAGATCATGCTAGAAGTATAAATTTAACCAGTAACAAACCCAATATTCAAGATTCCCGGATATATGTCTTACAATGGTTCCCAAGATCAGTGACCATTGCACATATATCCTTAAACAACATTGCATCATACACATACAAGTCATACATTTAAATAATTAAACATAAGGTTACAATTCGGTTTAGTACTATAATATCAAGTAACTTGGTCACTACAAAAGACTGACAGCGGAAGCAAAATAAAACGATAAAACCACCAATGGCCCCATCACCCGCAGGCTATTGCGTGGAGGAAAGAAATAGCTTCACTCGTTAGCGTCACCCTGATCGGCGCTAACGGGCACTTCATAAAGATAACCGTCCTCACCTGCAACAATAGGTTATAGCACCTTGAGTACGGAAGGTACTCAGCAAGACTTACACAAACTAATAAAAGAAAGGGTTTGTTAGAACCTATACAAAGGATTTAGATTTATACATGCATAAGGTTACAACAGGAAGGCATAATGGTTCAATTTTGCATAAAGCGATATATCCTAACCTACAATTGCTAGGTTTTGATAAAGCAATTTAATAAATCCAACTTTGAGTAAAACAGTAAGTAAAGGAAATGTAAAATAAATAATGATAAAGGCATGAATTCTCTCATGTCAATCAAAACCCAAACAAAGAGTTGAAAACGAAATTTATACAGATGACATCAACTCAAGTTATCGTCCATGACCGTGGACACGGCTATTCGAATAGTTTAATACCCTGCAGGGGTGTACAACTTTGCCCACACGACTTAGTTAGCCCGTAAGCCTCCGGAATAATAGCACATAACCTTTGGTATGCCGGCCGGGGAAATTAAGATTTAGTATTTTTCAACAAGCTGATACTATTGAGTTGGACACCCATGTGTGAACTGATCTCGCTTAAATAACGACTGATAGCATCTGCTTAACCGGGGCACACATGTTGCGCCAGGAATGCCGATCCAAACAAAAGAAATACAAGTTGTGTTCACTACACATAGTAGATTGCAATCGGCATCTTTAAGGTACGTACATGCGATGGAACACAAATACGCCCTCACCCTTCTAAGAACATCTGATATTGATATAAAACTCACATGACATAAAACGCAGCCCGAAGACCTAAGCATCTATGCCGTACAAGATCAATACACATATTCTTACTTCCCTGTCTCCAACTCAATAGCATTAACCCTTTACTTAACCAAACAACGCCCATACACCGCGTGTGGAAGCACGTTGGGACTTGAATTGAATAGTCAAAGTTCAGTCCTTATTCGGTCTAGACAAGTCCACCACATTTCCCAATCTCGTGCACGAAGGCACCACCACTAGCTTCCTCTTGTCCAGATCATTTAAAATTTAATATTCAGTTTGGATTTAAAGAAACTGGACAAATAGTTAAAATGACTGAAATTCATTTGTTGTCCCCATGTTTGACAAGATAATCTTGCTAAACTCTAACGTTCTATGAACTGCATGGCTAAGCAAATTCTGAAATTAAATGTTGTAGTATACAGTACTACTCTAAGTTTGAGTGTATGGTTAGATTTAAGGTAATCCACAATGCTAGGTCATAACTACCTACTAACAGATCATAATTATATTTTCAGAGAATTAGCATGCAACAGTTATCACTGTATTTTGAAAAATCTATAGTATAAAATTTTGGGATCAACATGGTGCAAAGATGATGCTTGCCTGGATAATAATATACTTCTTATGCAGGCTCTGGTTGCTCAGGAATAGAATCAAACACTTCAGAAAAACCATATTCTAAAAAGAAACAATAAACTCCAATGAATATGAAAACTGACAGCAAGTAAAAATGAACAAAAGATGTATGATCAAGAAAGTAATGCATAATTAACAATATGCTTAAGTCATACTTACCCTAATAAAGATAATAACCCATTTTATCATCTACTACCTTTAAATAACAGAAACTAGAGTTTCGGTCAAAGTTACAGTTTTCAGATTTTGAAAAGAATGGAAAACAAGGCAGGATGCAGATTTCGGGTTAAGTGAAAATAGACTAAGTAAAAGATCTTAAATTGAATCTTAGTCTGATCTTCAGAATAAATAATACCCCAGGCTAACCCTAATCTAACCCTAATCGGTCAAATTACAGAAACTGTCAAAATTTTAAAAGTTGTCGATTTAGCCGACAATAGATGACAGAGGTAAATCTCTATTACAAAACTAAGTAGAAGACAGCAAGAATCAAAAGAACCACTGCTTATGCTACTAGGGTTTAGCTAAAACCTAAATAAGATGATAAGTTAACAGGAGAAACCCTAGAACTTGAAAACGACATGAAAGACCGAAAAGTTATGAAAACAACTTTTCAGTTTAAAGAAGGTGGGAGTATTACATGTACAAGTGAATGGTTCATATGAGCTTCTGAGATCCTTAAGGTACTCAAGATGACAAGAACTAAGGTCTTAGCTTACCAGAATAAGAAAAACACCGAAGGTTCCTAAAACCGGCTTTGATCAACAGAGAAATAAACTCTGGTTTAACCTACAAAAGATGCTAAATCCTTATTACAAGGTGAAACCAGCGTTTAAGATGGATAAGCAAAATGTAGGAGCAAGAAACTCCACTAGAACAACAATGGAAGATGAAGAGCTCATTGGGTCAACAATGGCAGTAGTAAAAAGCTAGGGTATATATAGAGAGGTCGAGCTACAGGGCAAAGGGGAAGTGTCTAGAGTTGATGAGGTGTCCAAATGGGTGCTAAATATCCGAAAAATAGTTGCACAATCGCTGGGAAACGTCTTCACTCCGGCTACGAAACCGGCGGCGGCGCACAGAGACAAGGAGGAAGAGAGACGACTCCCTGACATGCGGGCCCCACTGGCAGCCGCAGTCGCGCGCCTCCTAAAACCCAAAAGAACATCGACCGTCCGATTAGAAATGGGCGGTTGCGTAGAGATAGGTGTTAAGAGAAGATAATCGATATTGTTTAATATGGACCGTGCGATCTCAAACGAGAGGTTGAGATTTAATGGAGCCTTCGGGAAACCCGAAGGTTACATTCAAAGAGGAGCGTTGGATTTGAATCCAACGGTCGATCTCGAAAGATACACGTCACTGTAAAAGGGATGGCATGGCACCGTTAGATTTGTTTTCAACGGTCGAGATGGATGGGGGTTAGGCGGCCCGAAGGTCTCATCTTTAGAGACCCTACGATCAAAATCCAACGGTCCTATGAAGATTGGACCCTAAACACACGCGGTCAAAAGGGTACCGTAGGATGGAGATCCAACGGCCAGGAACAAATGCGCGCCCTTGAGTTCAAAAGGTACCGTAGGATGGAGATCCCACGTTGGCCCTGTAGATGCTCCGTCCCTGGAGAACACATATATGAACCCACATCAGTAAGAAAAATCAAACCCAAACCCAATAATCGAAACAACAGAACAAAAGGAAAAATGGATAGAAGAAGGCGCGACATGGCCGATTGCCGGCGGTCGGAGGCCGAGCGCGCAGCGACCGAAAGCGCCATGCGCGCGCGCCACGGCCGTGAGCACCGGAGGCGAGAGGCGGGTCGACGCGGCGCGGGCGCGCGAGGAGGGCAAGCGGCCGGGACCACGAGACGCAGGGGCGGGAGCGGCCCGAGCACTGGGAGCCGCGCGCGACGAGGCCAAGGCGACCAGGGGCGCGGGCCGAGCGCGTAGAGGCGAAGAGGGAGGCGCTGCAGCGGGCGAGCGACGGAGGCGGCGGTGGGCCGGGCCGCAGAGGCCGGCGGTGGAGCAGCGAGAGGAGGGAGGACCTGCGGCGAAGGAAGAGAGGGGAAAAGGAGAGCGCCTAGCAGGGCATTGGGTGAAGAGGGAGAGAGACGGAGAAGGGAGAAGGAGGGGAATGGTAGCCGGTAGGCGTGGAGGGAGGGGGAGGCGAAGGGCGGAAGGGAAGGAGAAGGCGGCGACGCGGGCGAAGGGGAGCAGGTGAAGGGATGGGGGCGAAGGTAGCGGTGCGGGCAAAAGGGGAAGAGGGGAGACAAGATAGGAACGTGCATCTAATCTCTGTGCTGCGTCACGGCTTCTCGGCTCTTCTGCAGGGGCGAACGGCTCTTGCGCGCACGAGGCCCGACGCACAGATGGCAGGATAAGACATCGCATTAACTCACGATCGAGCGGCGATCGACCGGCCCGGAACCACGCAACAACAATCGAACGGCTGGCAACCTCTGGATGAAACGGAGGCCGAGCCAGCGCACTGCAACCGACAAGACTGGGCAATAAATGGCCGGAACAGCCTGCGAAGCAGAGGCGATCGAAGCAGCCAGCAACACGCGCGAGCCTGCGAGCCCCAGCGGACACGCGTCCCAGCCGGAATGCGCGAAGCGCTGCGCGAGAGAGCAGGCGCGATCGAGCGGCGGTCATTTTGGGGGCGACGTGGCCAGGCCGAGAGGAGGCCAATCCCACGCAGAATTAACATATAGAATGACGCGAAGTCTTTTGCGTGTTAGAGAGAGAGAATAGATCATAGACACGCTCCACACTATGCCTGTATCGAGCACAGCACACGTACTGCCTCCGTGCGTATGAAGCTATGGACTGCTACTACTCAGTTCAGTTCCAAGGTCAAAGGGAAAGAGGACTTGCCAGCCATGACGTCACCCTCCAATGGTCTAGCCCACGCGGCAGCTGCCACTCCATCAGCAAGGCAAGAAGACGATGCCATGCCTTCTTTTCAAAGCAATTTTAGGTTAGCTACGTCGTCAGTAATTACACACACAGGTTGGCTGAGATCAGGAAACGGAGACTACAATCACTGCATCTTGTCAGCTGTCCCTTCCTTAATTTCCTTTTATTATGAACAGTAAGCTAGCTTGGTCAAACTATTAAGTTGTCGAGTTCCGTACACCACTAACTAATTCATTAGAAAATTTAAGTTACTGAGAATAGATGGACAATCTACTCGTACTTCAGCACCCTCTTACGTCTAGGCTTCGACATGGGCTCGATTGATGTCGACCATGACTTGGTCCACCTCTAAGACTCTTGATCTCACCATCGGGCCCCTCAACTATCATAATTAATTTATTTTTAAAATTGTATTAGCCAAGTCCCGAACTTTGCGCTAGCTTGATCTCGAACTCAAGACATTGTGGCTTTGATACTATTTGCTTCAACAAATTCAACTATATCTTCTCTGCCTAGCTTCTTGTCCCTTCAGCGACAAACAGACCCAGTGAGCAGAAGTTGGCCAGGCGTTGGCACATCCATGTACATACATCGTTGCCCATTGAATACCTAATAGGCTAATAACATATGACACGTGGAAGAAACAGTGATGTGTCGTCCTACATGGCACGGTCTATATCATCTTGTGAGACTGATCACACGATAAGAATCCTCTTTCTGTGCACAGAACACAAGTCAATAGCTGTACCTTGCACGGTTCCACAATTAGTAGTAACCCGTGGCTGCGTAAGCGCATACGCTGAGAGGCTGACCGGTAGGGCCAATAGTCTAACCCACGTCAACGAAACAAACTTAAGTGCACACATCTTGGTATCTTTACACCACTATTTATAGGCCACAATTGTCCTCCAGTTCTTACACCACATCGCTCCAACACTAGCTAGCTAGCTACGAACTGTAAGGCCTTATTTGGGAAGTCTAAATTCCCACGCACGAGGACTGTCTCAGCATTCACAAATGCCCCTGCCACCTTCTGCACCCTCAGAAATGAGCTATTCCACCCTAAACGACTGGTGGTATACTTTGATCGTGGGCTATAGCCATTCGTTAAACGACCACGTTAGCCACCTCCGGACCTTTACTTAAGGTATTAAGGAAGAGGAACCTCTAGGTAAAGAAAGAAAAAAAAAAGACTCCTTTTGTTTGGAGGTACGATAGGTTTCAAGTAGCTCTTCCAGTCGGATCACTTATTGAAAAAACATAATGCTCACATATGTTCCACACGGGCAAGGAAGCGTAAAGCCGTATGAGATTCTTTCTATAGGAACCTGAAGAGAAAGGATCCTTGCCTAGAAGAGAAGGGATCTAGAAAAAGTTGGATGTAAGGAAAGCGGTCCGGTTCATTTGGGCAGCTGTCTTAAACAGTATTTCAGTTTCTACGGTCACTCAGCGACTGCACAAGGCGACGTCTACACCAGCATTGGTCACCAGCTAGTTACTGTTTTCTGTCACTCCTTTCCTTCGATTGCTACCGCTAAGCCAACCAGGTCAACACAATGAATCCGGCCTTATCTTCACCAGCTCCGGCCCTAGCTTAGCCTGTCGATCCCTTCAGCCTGTTCACTTCAGCAGCACGGACAGATCGAACAATTAATTGGACCAGTAGAAGCTGCCGAACCTGGCAAATCCATTTACATGTGACATGATACAACGATAGTCAACCAGCAGCACAGGCTAATAGTACATATGACACGTGACACGAACAGTGACGTGTCTCTCTTCGGAGGCATAATGGAGACGATGTGCAGTTCTGCAGCGCGAGTGCATGAGACGGGAGGCTGCCTTGTGGGTCCAGCAGTACGGTCCGGGTCAGCGAGACAAACTTGAGTGCACTGTGCACCATCTAGCTTACGCTGCAGTACTGCACTAGATAGCTACTTAGGGTGTGTTTGGATGCAGGGATAGAATGATCCTGTACGAGATGGTCCGGGAAATATACGTGTTCATGCGTTTGGTTTGCTGTACCGAACCTATCGGTCCTGGACGGAAGCGTTCGACCGAAGCGAATATTCGTGTTTTATGCGGTACCATCGCGTTCGACGAAAAGGGCTGAACGACGCGGTTCAACATCTCCTCGTTCGCTCCACTGCGTGCGCTCACTCTCTCCAGCGCTGGAACCACTTCCGACCTCACCCTCCCAGATCAACGACACCGCCCCTGCTCTCGACGCACCAGGTAGCTTCCTTCCTCCTCGATGATTCCCCGACAACGTCGTCTCGATCTGATGGGTTTTGGTTCCTTTTGTTTCCCCCGCTCAGTTCCTTTGCCGTCTCGATCGGTCGATCCATGGAGCGCCGACCGTCGCTCGCCGTCTCCCCATGCAGCTCCGCCCGCCCCCGCCCCTGGCGTCCTCCGTCCAGGCCCCGCCAGGTACTACCCGCTACTTGTTTTTCCCCATCCCCACTCTTGTTTTTGACGGACGGAATTGCTTGCGATGCGCGGATCTGGTTTCCTCTAGCACTTGGCGGATCAAACAAAAATGGGTAAAATCTGCTTGTTCTATTTGGTTTTCCAACCCCCATCAAGAACAAGATTCACTAATTTCCTTCTGTGTTTATCAGTTCTCTTTGCTTGTGGAAATCCCAACAAGTTCTTGGTCTTTGAGGCAGTCCACTGTCAATTCACCCTTGCTCATTTCTTGGAATTTCCTCATAGAAACACCTATAAGATTCACCCTTCCTGAATAACCCAACCTTTTTCTTTTTGCAGCCCTTCCATTGGTCAGTGTGACAACACTGAATTCTAAAGATCCACTAATGTGATGTCAATATGTAAACATGTTGCAGAGTTTGAGATTTGTTGTCAGTGCATATGTTCAGAATATTTCCCCGATGTAAACATGATTAGAGTTCACCCTTGTAATGACATTTTCAGAGATGTAAATGACAAGTTCAATAATATTTTTTTCAGTTTGTAAATGACGAATTCAGTTCGTGCAGTAGTAATGGAATGATCACAAGTTGTAGGTTTCAATTCAAGCATGCATATGTATTGCAGGGGATTGGAAGTTCAGATTGCAGCTCTGTTGCAACCAAAGCATATGATGGCAATAGTTTGGATTTGGTTCATGTAATGATTTTCCCATATATCTTCTTTATCAGCACTGAAGTCACTGATAGATGATAACTGGCGTGATCTCTTTCTTAGGGGAGATGAATAGATGATAGCATCCATTGTTTGGAGACTGTGACTTGCACTGCATCTGGTGCTTCTGGTTTACATGAGCTGAACTGTGAATACTTAAGGCTGAGTTGCAGTGGAAGTTTTGATTCTGCAGTTACAATTCGTTATTGTTTCTGGAGTCAAGCATTCATGAAAAATGAAACCCTTCTCAATGTCGGTTACTTCGTTATATTTCCTGTCGGTTACTTCGTTATTGTTTCTGGAGTCAATCATTCATGAAAAATGAAACCCTTCTCAATGTCGGCTACTTCGTTAGTGCAATAGCATGTGGTTCTTGTTCGTATAAATGATTGCGACTGGGAGTTGTGTGGTATCCTTCATGGTATCTGTACTGGAGGACATTTTCCGAGTAGTGTGGAACATGGATCCTGTATTTTTTTATACTATTTACCATTTTAGCCCCAATTCTAACAACACAAACATCAGGAAAAAAAACAGTGCAGAAAAATAAAACTAACAATTGTGAGGGTGAACTCACCACCTCTACTCTAGAGGGTTACTATAGCCAGCTTCATCCATCAAACCAAACACTAGCTTGAACCATCTCATACTATCCCATACAATCAACCAAACACATTTGTGTATCATCTCATACAATTAACCAAATAGGCTGCCTGTACCATTCCGTCCAGGACGATCCTATCCTACTTGTACCATTCCATCCCATTCAACCTCATCCCACCATCTAGCTTACGCTGCAGTACTGCACTAGATAGCTACTTATACACCACACTTGTGCCTACACTGTATCACTCTATAAGTCTCGACTCTCGAATACTAGGTTGGTAGCAACCCACTATAAGTCGATCGCCATGTCGTCCTCGCCGGCGTCTGCCGTCTCGGGCTCGGCGCCGCCGCACGTGGTCGAGGACTGCCACGGCATCGTGCAGCTCCTCAGCGACGGTACCGTGACGCGCAGCTGGGACTACTCCAGCATCCCTATCCTGAGCCAAGTCCCGTCCGACCTGCCACTTCAGTGGAAGGACGTCGTCTACAGCGCCAACCACGGCCTCCGGCTCCGCATGTACAGGCCAACCGGTCTCGGCTCCGGCGAAGCCAAGAAGCTGCCGGTGCTCGTCTACTTCCACGGCGGCGGCTTCTGCATCGGCGGCTTCGAGCTGCAAAACTTCCACGCGGGTGGGCTCCGCCTCGCCGGCGAGCTCCCAGCGATCGTGCTCTCCGCCGACTACCGCCTCGCCCCTGAGAACCGCCTCCCGGCTGCGCACGAGGACGCGGAGGCCGTCTTCTCGTGGCTCCGCGGCCAGGCTGCGTCCGCCGCGGGCACCGACCCGTGGCTCGCCGAGTCGGCTGATTTCAACCGAGTGTTCGTTGTTGAAACAAACCGAAAGAATACACACGCTCGGCTCTGTCCTTGGATGCGACTTCCACAAAACCAAGGCAGCACCCTTGCCCTCTAACTTCTTCACGTGCGCCTCTCCTGTCTACTTTCTGTTGACGAGAAGAAGCACCGAAGACAAAACACACAGCAAGAACAAAAGCTTTTGTCTTGGGAGCTTAACTCCTCTTTTTGGCCTTTTTTTATTTCTTTAACCCAACTCCACTCTTCTCAATACATTGGCTTCTCACGTTCTCTTCCTATTCTCTTGCTTTTCCTTGCTCGTACTCAACACAGGCAGTTACAAGCCTTTATAAAGGCTGTTCACAAACCAGTATACGGACTCGATATCTCACTCGGTTTCAACTACGTTTGCTACTCGGACACGGAAACAAAACCAAAAACGGACTCAACTTCTAAAAACAAGATTAATTCTAACAATCACCTCCTTAATCTTGTTTCTTCATCTTGATCATGCTGATCTTCTCTCGTATTTGAACTTTCAAATCTTCTGCTTTTACCTGCACTCCCGTGTGCCGCTCTTTCCTGGGCCGATACCGCCCTACCGTCTGCGCTTGCTCTATCATGAGCCATGCACAAACCAAGGCTTGCCGCGCCTCGCACCTGGACTGAACTCGTCCTTCCTTGCACGCCCGCCTGGACTGGAGCACCTGCTCCCACGACCACCTGGGCGGAGCACCCGCTCCCACGACAACCTGGGCCGGAGCACCTGCTCCCACGACCACCTCGGTTTCACCATTACCTGAGCCTCTCGCTCCTCTCTCTTGGACCAAGTCTGTCCACTTCCCCGCGTACACCTTAGTTGAGGCTACACCGCCTCTCCTTCCTATGTCAACTTCGTGTATACCGCACCCTTCATGCGCGTGGGACTCATCGCCCCCTGGAGCACCATGTGCGCCTTGCTGCATGCCGCCTGGACCTCCCAAGGCTCTGCCTGCTGCGCCTCCTGCGCCAACTGTGTGCCAATCTTGGGTCCCGCGATGTTCTGGTTCGATACCCAAATCCCACTCTGGCTCCTCCAGACTGTCCTTCACACAAACCGGTTTACAAGTTTTCAGGGAAATTTTGTACAACCGGTTCAGAGATCTTTTCACCTTCATCAACAAATCTTTATTCTTGCCATAGACACGCAAGAACTCATCCTGCAGCACCACCCTGCACCCCCGTTCCGCCATCTGACCGAGACTGAGTATGTTGTTACACAAACTCGGTATAAAGTAAATATCAGGCATCACCTTCTGATCTCCATTCTTGCATCGTAATAGCATTGATCCTTTGCCTCTTATCTCCACCATTGAGCCGTCACCAAACTTGACTTTCCCCAAAATCTTCTCGTCTAGCTCATAGAACATGGAGCGATCTCCTGTCATGTGATTGCTTGCTCCATTGTCCAAGTACCACTCATTAGTATGATCACGACTGCCTCCCTCTGTGTGTAGTTTAGGAACTACGTTCTCCTCGTTCAACATCACCATGACTAACGCCTCTTTGTCACATAAGGAGAAAAGCAAGGTTGGCTCGTCATCGTCTTCACAAGCTCGGATGAGGTTTGCCTCCTCGTTCTTCTTCTTGTTTGGACAATCCGAAACATAGTGCCCATACTTGTCGCATTTGAAACACTTTATCTCGATCGCGACACTCCGCAGTAGTGACCGAATTCTTCGCATTTAAAACACTTGACATGTGACTTATCCCGTGATCTCGTCACCACCGCCTTCCTAGCCCCGCTCCATGTCCTCCTCTCGCCTCGCCACGCCGCGCCCACGCCGCTTCTTGTATCTCCCTTTAACAACAACACTTGCTCGTTATGGGACTGATACCTGTGCTCGTTACGGATCGATACCCTTTCGTGAGCTCCTCATGCGCCTTGAGGAACCGGTGATCTCTCGATCTTCTTTGTCTCGGCACTGACGAGTACAAAAGCGTGGTGACGATGTGTACGAACTTTTCTGGTAGCACACGCAGGTATTTCTTCACTGCCACAGATTCCTCCATCTTGCCGCCGAGAGAGACAATCTGATTGTACAGTGAAGTTAGCTTACCGATGAACTCGTCTACCGACTGGGTTTCTCCCATCTGGAGATTCTCGAACTCGGTGTGAAAATTCTGGAGCCGCACCTCCTTCACACGATCAACTCCCTCGTGCATCTTCTGAAGCGTCACCCATGCCTCACGTGCCGTCTCCTTGCCGATGAGCTGCCGCATCATCGAGTCTGGCACTGCCTGGTAGATGATGGCCAAAGCCGTTTGGTCTACCTTGTCGTCCACCTCCTTATCCTTCGCCTTCGGATCAACTGCACCCCAGACTCCCTGGGCGCGCATATTCGCCTTCATCTTCATTGCCCACACCGGGTAATTGTCGGTCGTCAGGACAGGATATAGGAGAGAGAACGGCCCATCCCGAATCTTCGTCTTGTCGTCCATGATCTTCAGATACCACCAAGATCAGAACGCTCTGATACCAAATCTTGGAACAAACCGAAAGAATACACACGCTCGGCTCTGTCCTTGGATGCGACTTCCACAAAACCAAGGCAGCACCCTTGCCCTCTAACTTCTTCACGTGCGCCTCTCCTGTCTACTTTCTGTTGAAGAGAAGAAGCACCGAAGACAAAACACACAGCAAGAACAAAAGCTTTTGTCTTGGGAGCTTAGCTCCTCTTTTTGGGTTTTTTTATTTCTTCTCTTCAACTCACTTAACATTGCTTATCTGCTGGTTCTTTTATACACTGGGTACATGGACATGATTCGGTTTCTACCGATACCAAACGGACTCACACACGCATACAGCTGAGCTTACTACACGGACTCAACTTTCCAACACAAAAATCAGAAACGGACGAAACAAGATTAATCCTAACATTCGTCTGCGGCGACTCGGCCGGCGGCAACATCACGCACCACATAGCTGCGCGGCACGGATCGGGTGGGCTCGTGCTCGACCCGATGCGAATCGTCGGGTGTGTGATGCTCTGGCCGTACTTCGGCGGGGAAGAGAGGATGGCATCCGAGGCGGGGTCTCCCGCCAACGCGCTGGGTGTTGGAAATAATCTTGTATTAAGTTTTTTTGAGTCCGTTTCAGTTTTCTAGATGGAGTCTGAGTCTGTACGTATCCGAGTCCTAGTCTTATTCATTATGTTTGGCTGAGTCCTGCTAGTATATAAAGCAATGTAAGAACGTGAGAGGTGAGCAAGCAATGCAACATGAGGAGAAAGAAGCAATAGAAAAGCTGTCTTGTGCAGCAACAAAATCCTTCTTGTTCTAGTTCGTGAATTTTCGGTGCATGCGTGTCTTGTTTCAAGGGAGTTCCCGTGAGTGCTGATCAGCTTCCAGCTTTCTGCTGTGTGCTTCATCTTGACGGATTGGTGTCCAGCGAAACCCAAGATTCTGTAGAGAGTTTCTGCATGAAGTTCTAGCGAGTCTGTTCCAACAATTGGTATCAGAGCCATGACGAAGGATGGTTGACCCTAGAGTAGCTTGATGGGAGAGCAGCACGACTTCAGGAGCATCGGGTGCATGGAGAGGCGCGACAGCCCGGCATGGCAGTGCGGCAGCGTGGCCAATGGAGCGGCGGCGCGGGCGCAGCTACGGTGCGAGAGCAGCGCAACACGACAGAGTGGTAGGCTCTCGTAGCGCGTGGCAGGAGTGCGCAGACGGCACGCAGCAAGGTGCAGGGGCGGCGAGTCTCACACACATGAAGGGTGCGGTGTGCACGAAGTTGGCGCAGGAGGCGAAGCCTCGAGAGGTCCAAACAGCGCGCAGGGCGTGAGTCCCACGCGCATGAAGGGTGCGGCATGCATGGAGTTGGTGCAGGAAGCGCAATAGGCGAAGCCTCGGTAGGTCCAACCGGCCAAGGAGGCACGTATGCAGGCGTAGCAGGCGGCTACTCAGGCCGAGGCAGCGGCTCGGATGCGCTAGACACTGCAGTGAGCAGTGGGTTGGGTGCACATGCAGTCGCTGCAGGAAGTAGCATCTTGGGCGGCTTGGGAGGACAAGATGATGTGCATGCTAAGGAAGATGGCGTAGAGAGCAGGTGGTCGGGAGGACCACATGATGCACGGATAGGTGGCGCAGGAGGTGCAGCAAGTGCTGGCGCGGTCGTTGAGTCCGATCTGCAGCCTCACACATTTGTGGCAAGAAATTCTGGAGTACAGGTTGGTGCATTTTTCTGTGATCTTGTGGAGGGAACGTGGTCAACAGGATGCACAAGCACAAGAGTTAGAGGTGGTGTAAGCTCAGCTAAGATTTACACGGAAAAGTGGGTAGACTTTGTGGGGACCCCGGGTTATCTCCGTAAGACCGAGACTAAGCATGGTCTTAAGGACATTACTCTGGACTTCCAGTAAATAGATTCCAACTTAACTCAGTCTAAATGAGAGGCTTAACTGAAAACTAGAGCCCCGACGATCATGCGCGCCGCTCCTTTGCGAGGACTACATGATTGTCGGTTCTCCAACAAGTCAAGCACTATACTTAGTGAGTTAAATAGGAAGCCATGAACAGCGAGCATGACTTATATTGGCTCCCAAGATCAGCGACCAATATACTCATACTCTCATACAACGTTGATCACATCCATACAACAAATACACATCAATAGTCCAAAAGACAGCAATATAGTTTAAGTCTACAATGGTTACAAATGGCCGACCGGCCAAATTCAAATAAGAGTATTAAGTAGCAGCGGAAACAAGTAAATAAACCAAAATACCAGCAGTGGTATGCCCCATAACCCATCGGCAACCGACTGGGAGTTAAATGATAGCACTACTCATCAGTGTCGCCTAAATCGACATTGACAAGCTCGTCGGGCTCGATATCTTCCTCACCTGTAAGAGCCAGCAAACATCTGGCTGAGTACAAAAGAGTACTAGCAAGTCTTACACAAATAAAAATTAGTTATGCATAAGGCTGTTCCAAGGGATGACTCATATTGGCTTAGTTTTGCAAAAGAGACGCAACAAGGTACAACCTACACATATTAGTTTTTTAAGTGCCATTTCAAAATCAGATTTGAAGTAGGAGTAAAGTATATGAATAAGTAATGAATTGAATAACAATTAAATCATACAAATAGCAAAGTGGCTGTCCACTTTGATACAACAACAAGCATGAATATCCCATTCATGACCAATACCGAGTTTACCCACAATTTTAATTCCAAGTCTAACAATAAGCAGCCACAAATTTCAAGCGGTCGTCCATAACCGTGGACACGGCTATTCGAATAGATTTATACCCTGCAGGGGTGTACTATTTTACCCACATGACTTGATTAGCCCGTAAGCCTCCAGATGCCTCCGAATATAGCATACTTCCTATGGTATGCCGGCCGGGTAAATCAAGATATGATCGTTTTTAGCAAGAAAATCCCATTGGGCTAAGTCCCTCAACCCAGGGCTCCTAGGAAACACAAGACGTTAACATCTCCATCCTATCGGCCCAAAAGGAACACAGGATTTCTCGGTCCCATGCCCTTACAATTTCACCACCGTGGGACTCAACACAACAAAACCTTCCCCCTACTTAACCATATGGCACCCATATACCACGTGTGATAGCACGAGTTTTACTTGATTCGCAACAACCCAAAGTTCGGTCCTTAATTGTCCAGACAAGTCCACCACTTACCCAAAGCTCGTGCACAAAGCACCATCACTAACCAACACTTGTCCAGACTAAAAGCTCATTTAAAATGACAAACTTTAATGTGAGGACCCGGAATATTTAACTAGTAACACTTAACCTCCAAATGGTTCTAGCGTTACTAATTGAACATTCTAAGCCTCGATGGACATATGCTTCCCAGAATTGCAGCATATGCACCTCATCACAAAATTACACATCATTTCCATACAACATACATCACTAAGTTCAACAACGACATACATAAAGTAAAGTTATTACAAAAGAGCCGATCAGCCAAATAGAACAATAAACAAGAATGACAGCGGAAGCAAAAGGTGTCATAAGATGGCTAGGACAAAAGTCGACCGGTTAGCCACATAACCCACAAGGCAACCGACCGAACCGCCAAGCTAGTCGCCCCGCAAGCTACCACAACACAGCTCACAAAAGTGAGGCCCTTCAAGCTCACCTTCTGCCTCTGCAACAATTATATTTAAGCAAGATAACTGAGTACACAAAGGTACTCGCAAGACTGACGTGTGGAATAGCAGGCCTATTGATAAACTACATGCAAGCTTATTTAGGTGGAGGTTGTATGTCTCATTTTGCATAAAGCCAACTTTATTTGCAATAATGTAATACATTTGAAAGCAAGTTTACAAATAAATTTTAATGTTGAAGGTAACAGCGAAAATAATGATAAATACAAGTAACCACCTAGAAGTGACTATCCCAATAGCCACCACAACATAGCACGAATCCCAGATTCGTACCACCCATCAAGTTTTAATTAAAAGGTTGTAGTCTAACTCTTGAAAGACCTTGCCAAGCGTGTCCATAACCTAGACGAGGCTATTCGAATAGTTTTAACCTGCAGGGTGTACCAATGTACCCACACTTCGGATCGCCTTTAAGCCACAAAGCACACTTTCCGTAGGTATGCCGACGGCTAAGTCCTCTGAGACGCTTCAATATTGTGCATTGACTACGAGCCGCTCGTGACGATAGAAACCCATACGCTTACATTGCAAGCCGAAAGACAACAAATCCCATCACGGGTGAAGTCTTTCGGACACTACAATGCTCCCAACACCATCCCTCCTGCGACTCCCTGCGACCCGAAGCCAATACACGCCAAAGTACCAAGTCAAGAGAGGTCCCATACCCTCTAGTGTGGTTAGCACGCTAAAATGCTTGGTTTAGTGTAACAAGATGTTCGGTCCTTGTTGACCCGGTCACCATTCCAGTCACACCCAAAATCACACCATCTTACCATTGTGCCCAAGTCTAAATCATTTTTTTTTCAGTTTTAGTTTTCATAAGTAGACATGGCACAAAGTTGAAAATCATAAGAGGTAATGAGTTTTATGTGATCAAGGTTATCGACAAGCCGATAGCCGCCCATTTCTATCGGAAACTAAGCATGGCTAAGCAATTTATTCGCAACTTCTAAGTGACAAGAGCTCATCCGTGAACTCTAAATCACAGCAATAACCTAGGCTCAATGGTAGTAAAGGATAATCATTTGCCTAAGGAAATGCATCTACTAGGTCAACTATCGACAATAGTTTAACACAAAGTAGCAATGCGTACATAGAATTTGTAATCAACATAAATACTTAAAATACTGGGATTAACATGATCAAACTGCTGGCCTTGCTGGTCTTGCTCTTGCTGCAGAGGGGGATTCTCAGATTCAAGATATTCTTCGGAACCTAACGCGAAAATGCGATAAAACCAAATAAGAACGAAGAACACCAAACAAAACTCAACAGCAAAAGACATCCAATTTCCATGAAATTTACACAGTAGCTAGAGGTTGATTTTAGACAGTTTTAGAAACAAGAATTACTGCAATTGGACTTAGCATGAAAAAGTTATGATCAAAATTCATTCTCTCAGCCTATAAATTCCCTAAATTAATTATTGGTACTGTTCATGGCGAAAATTTCTAGAATGATCTAAGCTCTGAAATTTTTATGGCAGGTATATTATGACATCCTAATAATAGCAAAGTTGAGTTTACAAAATTTGGAGTTATAATGATTTACTTATGATTTTTCTAAGTTGTAAGCCTAGCACATTACATTTTCCAGAATCATAAACATGCTCAAAACCTATGTCATATTAAAGTACACTAACAGAGGAATTTAACAAAATTGATTTTGCACATTTTGGAGTTGTACAGAAAAAGATATGCATTTTACAAGTTTAATTCTATTTTTGGGATATTCAAAATTGCCAGAAATCAAGTTATTTGAGTTACATAATTCTCTGTGACAGGAACATGGCCAATTGCATTTTTATATTAAACTACAGAGGCATAAAAAAAATTATTACAGTTGGAAACATCTAAAAAGGAGGTAAAACGATTTAGTTATGAATTTCTAAAGTTTTGATACCATTTACAGAGGATAAATAAATACTTACAGAAACGAAAACCAACTCAAATGGGAATAAACGACGCGGACGCACGAGAGCCCTTGATCTAACATTCTACGGCCCACGCGCGCTGGGAAACAACGCACGCGCGCGATCCCTAAAAGAAACCCACCGTTGGATCAAGATTCAACGGCCACGAGGAAGGATGCAACCGACAAAGGCGGTTGCCTCGACTATCCAAGACCGCAGATCTAAGGATGAACGGCCTCGAGCACATTTTCAATCGGAGAGTCCGATTGCACACACGATCTCGGCCGCACTCGTGAGATGGACGGTCCAGAGAAGAGGGAACCGGATGGTCCGAACGCATCCCGATCCGGGCCGCAGACGCAAAATGGACGGTGGTCCAAGATCGGCGCAACTGGAGCGCCGACACGTGGGGCCGCATGTCGCTGATCAGTAAGTCACACACGCGAGCTTTAACACACGTGCACAGGGCTCGGGCCCACATGGCAGTGACCTAAAAAGGTAATTTCGGACACATTTATTGCTAACAATGATTAGCAATAAATAAACCCAAAATCAGCCCTAAAGACTTCTGGTTTACTGATTTAGGCTTGCGGGCCCACATGTCAGTGAGACATTAGGCCAGATTAAGACACCATTAATACTAAGCAATGATTGGGTATTAACTGCATCCTAAATATTTGACGACAACGGGAGCTACGGCCGGCAAAAACCAGAGCGCAACCCACGGCTTGTCGCCGCGACTCGATCGCGCGCGCCACAAAACACCAAAATGGACTCGCAATAGCGATGCGAACCTAATGGCGATGACCTCGCCGGCGGTGGGGGTCTAGAACGCCGGCGAGCCGGAAAACATAGAAGGAGGCCCTTTCGGCAAAACATGAAAATAGCAAAAGCTCATTGCGGTTCAGGAAAGCAAGTGCCACACTCCTAGGGACTAATAAGAAGCTACCTCAGCCAAGATGAGCTTCAAAAGATGGCCGGAGAAGCTTGAGCACGATGGAGACCACCGGAGCCGAGGAAGATGAAGAAGAAAATGGCAACCTGAGCAAAATGAACACCAATGGGTGATCAAAATAGCTACAATAAGGTTTCCATAAGCTCCACAAGTAAGTAATTGCAAAAAGAACCACTTACCGGAGCTGGAGAAGAAAGGGGGTGAAATATGCCGAAAATCTCCAAACTTAAAATTGATCCATTCCTGAGAATGCAACCCAAAATTAAGTTAGGGGAAATATAAAGGAAGTTGAGGAGCTCAAAAGGGTACAAGAAAGATTGAAGGTGAACCACTGGACACCAAGATCGCCATTGGAGCTCTCGGGTCAACAATGGTGGATTGAAGGTTTGAGATGGTTTTGAGCTCAAACACAGAGAGGAGCTAGGTGTGGTGTAAAGGAACACCAGGAGGACCTAGAGGGGCAATATATAGGGAAGGGATTAGGGTTTCGAGCAAGAACCCGAGTCCATGGTGGGCTCGGTTCATGCTATGGCCATGGACCAAGAAATGATGGGAGCAGCTGAGACTCGGGACAATGGAGGAGAAAGCCTGAGCGCATTTAATGCCCCACAGAGAGACGTTGACGAAAGCAAGCTTGAAGTGACACATCAAAGCCGCCCTTGCACTCTCTCTCTTTCTGCCATTGCCGCACGCGCGCACGGAGAAGCAGAGGAGGAAGAAGAACAGACAAGAGAACTGTGACCGTCGGATGGAAATGGACGGTCACGATTAAATGAGTCCGCCGGACAGTCCGATTGCCCTCAGGAATCTGGACGGTTGGATCGAGATCCAACGGTCCTAATTGAAAAGTGCAACCGCACGGTCCGAATGCACACGCAAACGTGGGCCGAGCGATTCAAATCCAACGGTGATATCAATCGCGCTAGGAAGGGGACCAGGTGCGATTAGTTGGTTCGGTCAAGTCCACTGGCTCGAGCCCGAGTCCGACCCACACCCAAGGAACAGTGAATCCAGGCTTTAAGGTTTTAATTTAAGCTGAGACTTTTGGGGATTTAAAAGAGGTAGCAAAACTACTCCAAAAATTATGAAATTTTTTTACAGGAGCTTGCTGACTTAGATATTGTCCTTGTGTAAAATTTTTAGAGGTTTATATTCATTGCATTTTTCTCCAAAAATTCTACAAGGTACTGGTTCAAGGTTTGACTGAGAGTCAAACAGGTTTGATTGCCCTCTAAAATATTCAAACAATTTCTAAAAATTGTGAAATTTTTCAGAGGGGTCACATACCATCCCAAGAACTTAGGAAAAATATTTCCAGGAGATGATCAAAAGGGTTGACAAGATTGTTTTTGAAGGATCAAGATTTTGAGCCAAAAGACTTGTGACTTTGTATTTCCATAACTTCTTGTACAATACTTGTTCAGTACAAACAGGAAACACATGATGTAAGAAAAAGTTTTAATTTCTACTCATTTTCTTACATTTTAAACACAAGCCCGAAATTGGGATGTTACATTTAACTCATAAAACAGATACGAAGATCTGAAATCAAAGTATATAAAGAAGGTTGTGTTTATCACATAATTGTCGGGGTATTCCCGACAACCAAACTACCGTTTCTAGACTTGCATGGCTAAGCAAACCCGAACAATGTAACTTCACACATCCTATCATAAGTATTTCAGTACTGGAATAATTCATGGATAGCCACAATGACAAGATAATAGGATGTGTCTAACTATTCATCACAAAAATAGCGACAATATCAAAATAGCATGCAAGCAATTATCATTGCACTAACTTAACAAAAACTGGGATCAAATATGATGCAAAAAGAAAGTTCAAAGGATGCTTGCCTGGCTGGTATTCCAATTTTTCACTCTCGGTTGTGTAATCGCTCGCTTGCGGCAGTTCGGACTCTAAGAAAATAACGACATCGAATAAACACCGAGAAATAGCCAAAAACTCAAATTGCTCAAAATACATGAAATTTATACTGTAGCTATATTATGATTTTAGATGAATTTAGGTACAAAAATTATTCCATTTGGAGTTTATATGAGAGAGTTATAGTAGTTTGAAAATCAGATTTCTAGAAAATGCTGAAAAATGGTGGTGCTGTTTACTGTTCACACGAATTTAATTATGTTGTGAAAATTTACAGAATTCTAGTGGAGATAAAAACTACATGGTTAAATATAGTATAATATTTTATGGACAACCCAATTGGATTCATCACATTTGGAGTTCATATGAATTTTCTAAGAATTTTCAAAGTTAATTCAATTTCTAGTGTAAAAATAATTCTTTTCTACATTTTAAATGGAATTAAATCCTATTTATACATGGGCTGACCTAGCCTCTGCCAATGAAAGATAGGGCCCTTGTATTTTATTTTCTATTTATTTTCTAAAGGAAAACACCTACCGACAAATCTAATCTTCTCATAATCATATACTTAACCGATTCTCTGGTGTTGAATCCAATCACATGCATAACACTCTCCGATCATATCGTCGTACCTTGATCTAACTCCTATACTAACATCTACTAAGGCATAAACAAGATATTCAACCCAACAAATAATGCTCGGACTCACCATCTTTAATTCATACATACAATCCATCCGGTGATTGCACAAATTCCACCAAGTGATATGCACATGACCAAGACTAAATCCACAATTGTTCTTTACTAGACCATTTAAGCTAATACTAACTATCAAACTCTACTATTCTCACCGCGGCAATTCATATTCGCATACACCAAAATTTCCACCGATCGAGGTTTATTTGACTAACCGACACCTAGTGAGCTCTACAATTTAAAAGCATGTCCAACAATTAACAACTCACTAATCGATCAACTTATATCCATTTCACCGAACTAGTCGCGTAAGACATCTATCAATCCAATCACACATGTGTCTATATGATCAACTAATAATCATTTCTCTACTAACTCGATTTAGGACACATTTCTATCAACTCGGTACATGGGACTTATCCACTAATTATAAGGCAATCCAAACATTCATCCGTAATTAAATGATCTATTGCTACCTTCTCCCAATTCTAGCACAAATGACTCACAAAACTATTACCTAAGACATCCGATCAATTTGCTCATGATTGAATAAACCATCCGATTCAAACTCTATATCTCATTAATCATCAACACAAGAGTCATCCAACAAGTAATAAATCATAAAATCCTTATACGTCCTAACTGCAAAAATTACTAATCCAACGTGAGGGAAAATCTCCAATTAATTTATCCTCAAAGATCACCACAATTTTGCATACGACTCCAGAATATCATCCGGTCAAACAATCCAATGTATATTTAATATAGCATCCACCGATCAACAATACACACATTTCGCCTCAATAATCTAATTATTCGCATCCACCAATATATCAACACATAATCACGCCTACGCACAAATAAGACATAACCGGAGAATTATACCGGTCTTAAGTTACCAAATCAATTTTGCAATTAAACATGCATAAATAGATGACATGCACATGACTAATATGCAACATGCACGACTAATATCGTAATACGATAACAAAAAAAAACATTAATGATTTTACCACGACACTAGGCATGCGTATCGTCACCGGACATCGTCTTCTCGGCTCCGCGTCCGCCGTAATTGTCGCTGATCCCGCGTCCGCTCGACCTCTCGTCCGCGTCCACCGTAGTTGTCGCCGAACTCGTCCGCGTCCACATCCGGCTCCTCGTCCATGTCCGTCATCCTAGTACCGCTGCATGCGCCACGCCGTCGCATCGACACCGCCTCGCCTCGCCGCCGACGCCGCGTGCGTGCATCGGGCCGCGCGCGCTGCTGCGTGCGCCTCACCGAGCCACCACGCCATGCGCGCGCCGCATGCATGGTTGCCGCCTCGGCGTCACGCCGAGCCGCCCAGGTGCCTCGGCCGCCACCGCCGACGCCGCTGCCGCCGCCGCTTCCTCGGCCGGCTATGTCCTCGGCGCCCTCGTCTTCACGCCAGCCGCCGCTGCAGCACCTCGGCACCGCCGCATCGCCGCTTCCATCGCGCCGCGCCTCCGCTTGGATCGACACTGCGCCCTCACCGCCGTCGCGCGCCTCGCCATCCTCCGTCTTGGTGCCGGCCGCCGCCACCGGGGCTGCTGCTGCAGCGCCCCAACCCCTCGGCTCGCCTCGACAAGTGCCGCCCGGGCTGGGCCACGCCGCTGCAGCGCCTCGTCTCCCTGCTCGCTGGAGAGTGCCTCCACCGCCGACACTCGCGACGCCGCCGCTGCAGTGCAGCGCCTTGACGCCCTCGGCCACTTCCTTGCCGTCAAGCCACTAGCTGCTTGCTGCTAGCCTGCTACTCCTCTCATACCAAAACAGCCACTGCCCTCCTTTCTCTCCTCTCCAAAACACTCAAAAGAACTTGCATGCGTAATCTAATTGGATAAATGAGATGCTTAGGTGAAGATGAACACAAAGGGATGGCATGCATAGAGAGATTTGTGGTTCTTGGTGGAGATTTAGAGGAGAGAAGTGGAGCTTGAGTTTGTGTTCATGAAGAGAAAGAAATGGTGTGCTTGTTCTGTTGGAGGAAGAAGGCAGTGGGGGATGAGAGTTGGCGTGGGAAAAATGATAGTGAGCTAAAGGGGCTTCGGTGGGAGAAAGAGCATTGCAGGGGATGGGGCTGTGTTGGGAAGTGAAATGGCAGTGGGAGGTTTGGGCTCTCGGCTGGGCAAGGAAAAGCAGTGAAAAAAAAGAATGGGGCTGGAAGAAGGAAATGACAGTAGGGAGGGGTATGCTGCCTGGGAGAATAAAGAAATGGTAGTAGTGGGAGGTGAGTTCGGCTCGGATAGTCAAATGGGGATGGAGTTGCTGTTGGAGAGGAATTGGTTCGGTTGGGGCAAAATAAAAGAATTGGCTGTGTGCTTTGATGGGGGAAGAAGACGATGGCAGTGAAGTACTTGTGGCTCTCGGTTGCATAAAGGAAATGGCAGGAAAGCTGTGCACAAGGTGGGAAAAAGGTGGCAGGATGAAGCTTTACATGTCCGATAGTGTGTGAGGTGAATAAAAATAAGATGGCAATATTGGTGGGGTTGTTCGGCTGGTCAAGAAAAGAAAAGCAGTGAGGTGTTTAGGAAATTATTAGATGATGAAAACTTGCTCCAAAAATCATGAAAATTTTAGGGGAGGCTTCTGACATAATGTAAATGCTTAGGTAAAATTTTCAAGAATTTATCCAGACTGTGATTTTCTCTAAAAATCTTTAAAGTTTGCTGTTTTTGTTGGCTGTGTATTGTTGGGTGCTTTGCATGATGGGTAAAGTTGGCAGTGGAAGATAGATTTAAAAAAAATTGGCAGTGAGAATGAGCAGCTCTCGGTTGGAGAGATGAGGGAGGCTGTGTACAAAATTGGAATGGCAATGAGTTGCTTTCTTGAGAAGTGAAATGACAGTGTGCTGTAGTAGCATTGGTTGGTGGGGGAAAAGAAAATGTATGTGCAAGAGGAGATGGGAGATGGCTGGGCAAAAAGAAGGGCAGAACAGTGGAGTTAAAAGCATTGTATTTCTCCCTCATTTTTCCAACTTGCTCAAATGACCTTGCATGTGGGAACCGCTTGCGGAATTGAAATGCTTGCGTGACGGCGAATGCAATGATATAACATGTGTTGTCAGATTCTTGATTTTTGGTGGTGATTACGAGCAGAGACGTTGGGAAAAAAATAGACTCACAAGCGTCTCGCCTACGGTCGGTCGGACTGAAAAAGAGCAGCGTACTAATGCATGCCTCATGATTTTTGTAATGAATGCTAAAACAAGAAATCAAAGTAATTAAATTTAAATGCAATCATTTAGACAATTTGATTATATATATGTATATATATTTATTGTTACTATTATTATTATGCAACTTTTTAAACCATTTGATTTAACTTTAGATGCAACCTTTTAATTAATTCGATTTGATTTTAAAAACAATCTTTTTAATTAACCCGAAAATTTTAAAACATAGTCAAATATTTAATAGATTGCCAAATTAAATAATAACATCCCGATTCTGAAAATCGGGGTGTTACAAACCTACCCCCTTAAAAAGAATCTCGACCCCGAGATTCGGACGGAAAAGAGTAGGAGCAGAAAGACTTGGTCGCTTTGTTAAAATCTAATCTTGTTTCCATAAACCAAATAATTCGATCTTCAAACAATACCACTACTATCCCAACACTTTCGGTTACGCAACCTCTAATGGTTGTTCATCCAATTAAAATCCACTGGATCATATTTAGTCTATTGCAAGCACACTCCAATGTATTGTTCCACAATTTATACATTAATCTCTGAAATCGCTTGCTTTAATACAATCTTCCAAACCACCATGAATTTCTAGGTTTAGTTCGATTTTCAACAAGGACACTGACTTACGTCTCAATTTTCACAAGTCATAAGTGAGCACAAGCATCTATTAATCCAGTCCCACAATATAAATCATGATTTAACTCCAATCTCGATCACATTCTCTAGAACACTAATAATCCTAAGTGAAACCACCACATTGCTCACATATGCCAGTACACTTGCTTTATAAATTTCTATCATAGGGTATCTCCAATATAACTTTCAAATCATTAGCACTAAAGAACAATATTTCAATGCCTATAATCCGCCAATTGACATAAATTAGCAACCATCCATCAATTATTTGTTGTTTTCAGCAATTGTTCTCACAACAATTTCAATTCCTAACAGAGGGTATATCTTTGCAAGATCAAATTGCATCTTCAAGCAATGTCTATATATTTATGCTCCTCAATCCTTTTGTTAGCATGATCAATCCACTTGCAATAACCAATCCACCGAATACTTCTGATCAATCTTTTAAAGTCTAATCCACTCATCCCTTCCATAGGATTTAATCAATTACCAAACTCAACACATTTATCCAAGGTTAAAGATATACCTCCTTTATCCATAGTCCACTCCGACCTAGGTAAATCAAATCATCAAAAAGGTCATCCAACTGAGGTGAGTTTGTAATCCAACCATAATCTAAATAGTCTGAAACACTAACTTTGTCTAGATCAAGTTATCCAAAATAATCATCTTAGTTATTCTACAATATTAACTCGATGTCTTCCAAAAATCTACTTATTCTCATGTATTAGCTAATTCCAACCGCTACATTTAATCATCCCTAACTGATCCAATTATATCATCCTTAGGACAACTATTCCCAAATAGATAAGTCTCCCATTCAATCCTCATAGTCATCTAGTACACAACTATTCAATAACCTAATCATTCCTCATCTCTAAAAGTATTATGATCCAATTATATACATAAACACAACTTCAGAATTCTCAAATCATCATCATAAGTATTCCCAAATTCTAAGTCTATCATACTAGACCAAAATCTGACTAACAATTGTATTGACATTTTGAATAAGGCATATCAAAAATCTAAATGTCCAAGTGAACCCACAAAGTTATTAATTCAACCTACTATATGCATTCTATTAGTCCTACCTGCATATTCCTTCGATATAACTCTAACATCACTTTGACAATGGAAAACCACCGACATCAACCAAACATAAAAGATCTAATTAAAGATAAAAATAGCAGTTATTCAATCATATCCTTCTCTTTACCGATTCCGCTATTGATCTCTTAATCAACATGCGACTTCCATTAAAGAGATGAGAGGGAAAAACATAAGGTAGGGAAAAACAATAGGGTAAGGTTCTTTATTTAATTTTAGGGATTTTAAGCTTTAAAAACACAAGAACCAACTCAAAACAAATGAAAAAGAAAGCAGTAGGGATAGCACAAGATACAAATGAAACATGGTTAGTTTTCCGACGTAGTTGCGATACAACCCACCCGTGGGCGATGCACAACTACTTGGAACAAAAGAGAGAAAATGATCACTACAAAATCCAGCGTCTACAAGCTAAGTAATAATATCGCTAGGGCGCATATAGTCTAAGAATAAACCCAAATTTTATTCCTAAAATCGCAGCAAGGCATCGTCTTCTCGTCCTTTCGCCGATGCTCTAGACACAAGAGAAACCTACGAACATACGAGCTTGACGTCTTGGTCCAAGATTGAGTACTTGCCCTCTTACTTCAGGAAGACGGTACTCCGATGGTGTAGACGCATATAGGGAGACCTCTTTTTCCCCATAAAGCACATGCCGGTCTACAAATCCCATGTTGCGTAGGGGTTGTAGACGCTCTTGAGTCATAGTGAGACGACGCCGCGCCTCCCATAACTCATACATAGTACAATGATGGATCTGATCTATGATGTGATTCAACCTTGCCAGCTGTTGCACTTGAGTGTCTTTCCCAGACTGGATCCTGGCAACACTGTTCACTTCTACGCCACGTGCTTGCATAGGAAAGTGGTAGTATGAAAGTTGAGCTAACTTCATCAAGTCGTGATGAAGATGGCTCAGTGCCACACGAGCCACTTCCTGCAATGCCGTGGCCTCAGAGGTGCCACGCGCCTGGAACCCGTATGTGATACTCCATGTCACGCATTTAGCAACGATATTGATCACCGCCAAATACTCCTCCATCCCTGGTCCTTGATCCCGATGATAGACGGAGTATTGGTGTTAATAACTGATGTTTGCTCTTCACAATATATCTCTAGAAGCGTCGGATATCCGTCCACATCTTCAGCTTGGGTCTCCCCAACCAGGTACTGATGACTTAACCAAGGATAGAATGGCAAGATAAGTTAGTTTCGTAAATCGAAATAAGAGTAAGGTGAGAAAAGATACTAAGATGGATAAGGAATAAAAGAGATTCCTAACTTAGTTTTTCTCAAATTAGTTTGATACTTTGAAAATAATTTTAGACCAAAGGACTGGCTAAACTTAACGCACATGCTATCTCTAACCTACAGTCAGTATGGCTCTGATACCAACACTATGGGGACCCCAGAGTTATGTCCTCAAGACCATGCTTAGTCTCGGTCTTACGGAGATAACTCGGGGTCCCCACAGACTTTGTCCAAGAGAGAGAAGCGAGAAGCTCAGGTAATGCCGAAGACAAGGTGGTCGTAGGAGCAGGTGCTCCAGAGCAGGTGGTCGTGGGAGCAGGTGCTCCAGCCAAGGGGGTCGTGAGAGCAGGTGCTCCAGCCCAGGCGGTCGTGCAAGGAAGGGCGAGTTGAGTCCAGGTGCCAGGCATGGTAAGTGTTGGTTCGTGCATGGCTCAGGATGGAGCAAGCGCTGGGGGTAGGGCGGTTTCGGCCCAAGAAGGAACAGTGCACGGGAGTGTAGGTAAAAGAGGAAGACTTAGAAGTTCAAATGCATGGGAAGATCGGGATGATCAAGATGGAGTGATTACTAGTTTTTTACAAGATTACAAGATTAGGAGAGAGAATGTTGGAAATAATCTTGTATTAAGTTTTTTGAGTCCGTTTCAGTTTTCTAGATGGAGTCTGAGTCTGTACGTATCCGAGTTCTAGTCTTATTCATTATGTTTGGCTGAGTCCTGCTAGTATATAAAGCAATGTAAGAACGTGAGAGGTGAGCAAGCAATGCAACGTGAGGAGAAAGAAGCAATAGAAAAGCTGTCTTGTGCAGCAACAAAATCCTTCTTGTTCTAGTTCGTGAATTTTCGGTGCATGCGTGTCTTGTTTCTAGGGAGTCCTCGTGAGTCTTGATCGACTTCCACTTTCTGCAGGTGCTTCATCTTGACGGATTGGTGTCCAGCGAAACCTAAGATTCTGTAGAGAGTTTCTGCATGAAGTTCTAGCGAGTCTGTTCCAACACTGGGCATGGGGATGCCCTGTTCGACCGCATGTGGCGGCTCGCACTGCCGGTGGGGCGACGAGGATCACCTTTGCGAACCCCTTTGGGCGGAGCGCCCCGCTCGACAACGCACCCTTCCCGCCGTGCTCGTCGTGGACCCCGATCAAGACACGCTGCGGCGGGTCACGGACTACGTCACGAGGCTTAAGGCGATGGGAAGACGATCGATCTCGTCAAGTTCAAGGAAGGGCCACGGGTTCTTCGTCTTGGACCCAGACGGCAAGGCGTCGGACGAGTTGATCCGAGTCGTCAAGCGCTTTGTGTACGGTGGCTAGATGCTCGGCTAAGTTTGCGGCTTGGTTGGCTTGTCGATTTAGATGATGTACGGTATGGAATCGAAATAAGTCAGATTGTGTAAACTATTAGTTTCGAGGAGAAATAAATCAAATTAAAAAAAGAGTAACTTTAGTCATTTTTTTAGAACAAACTCCTCTCATTTATACTAGTAGCCAGCCGCGCCCTTGGGCGCACGAGATCTGTGGGAGGCACGCCCGTGCGTGGGGCCCGCGTGTGGAGGGAGCAAGCGGCCTCCACACGCATCTAGGAAGTGTCTAGGAAGTATTTGAGTGTTTTGTTGCTAATTAGTACTCAAATTTTGAACTCTTAGATCTAGATTCAATGCATAAGATCACTTTTCTTCTCCTCTAATGAGGTATCACCAAACATAGCTTAGATGAAAAAAAAACTCAGGTACTCATAAACCCCAAAAACACTCAAGTACTCCCTAGCAAACTCCAAAAAAAATCCAAATGCTATGATTTCCGTGTCCCATCCACCAACTACTAGTATACAACACTTCCGTTACAACTACTGTTTAATTGCCAACCTATCGAGTCTCAAACCGAAGCACATTTCTTCAAACGCTACATTGTACTGTATCACAATGTCTTCCATCATTTCGTCGGCGCCTGCTGTCTCCGGCGATGACACGCCGCCGCACGTCGTTGAGGACTGCCTCGGCCTCCTCCAGATGCTCAGCAACGGCACCATCAAGCGCGCCCCGGCCGCCCTCGTCCTCCATGGCGCACCATTGGGAAACACGTCGCCTGTCCAGTGGAAGGACGTCGTCTATGGCGAGATCCACAATCTCAGGCTCCGCATGTACGTGCCGTCCGACGGCGCCAAGAAGCTGCCGGTGGTCATCTACTTCCATGGCGGCGGCTTCTGCGTCGGCAGCTTCGGCATGCCCAACGTCCACGACGCCTGCCTCCGCCTGGCCACCGAGCTCCCCGCCGTCTTGCTCTCCGCCGACTACCGCCTGGCTCCTGTGCACCGCCTCCCCGCGGCGCTCGACGACATCTACGCCCTCTTCTCCTGGCTGCGCGGCCAGGCCGCGGTGGCTGACGTGTGGCTCGCCGAGTCGGCAGACTTCGGCCGCGTGTTCGTCTCCGGCGACTCGGCCGGTGCGAACATCGCGCACCACGTGGGCTCGGGGAAGCTCGCCGAAGCCGGTGCGCGCATCGCCGGCACGCGTCGCTATGGCCGTGCCGGCGGCGAAAACAGATTCGGCGTCGAGGCGGCGTGCCGTCCGACGTGTTCGACATCGCCTCAGACGCGGTGTTACACGCTGGACTCTTGCTCTTGGTGATAGCAAGATCCTTACTCTCATGGAGAGGATGACACTTGGAGATGGGGCAAATTTTTCTTGGTTTATTTCTCACACAATGCCATGCCAACTTTGAGGGTTGGGGATACATATTTATAGGTCGCTAATCAGCCAAGCATATGCCAAGATGCTAATCTAAGATGCTAACAACTTTCCTAGATGCCGTCCTCTAAGATGTTAACAACTGTCCTAGATGTTTGTCCTCTAAGATGCTAACAACCCGCCCTAGATGCCGTCCTCTAAGATGCTAACAACTTGTCCTAGATGTTTGTCCTCTAAGATGCTAAGATGCTAGTCAAAAGCTAGATGTCCTAGATGCTAGTCAAAAGCTAGATGTCCTAGATGCTTGTACAAGAACCATGTGCCCACCCCACAAAGACCACGATCTGAGAGACTTATTCATCATTCTCCCCTAAGTCTTGTGCGTCGCCTTGTGGGAGAGTTGAACCATCCCGATCCCGGAGCAGAGCTCGAGGAACTTGATCCTCCCAAGAGGCTTGGTGAGCGTGTCCGCAAGGTGATCCGTGGTGTTGATGTAGCTCGCCTTGATGTCGCCTTCATCCAAACGACCTCGGATGAAGTGGTACTTCATCCGGATGTGCTTGCTCCGTTCATGGAAAACGGGTTCTTTGCCAAAGCCGAGGCGGACTTGTCGCCCACCCCGAGCGCCACCGCCGTTGTCTCGCCGAGGAGATCACCGCGCCGAACGAGCCGAGCGCCGAGTCGGCGGTGGAAGCTGCTATGTACTCGGCCTCACACCGGGCGGGGCCACCACCGCCGCTTGATCGATCGCCACTAACGAGGCACTAGCCGAGGAAGAAGAGAATCCCGCTTGTGCTCTTGCCGGTGTCGATGTCGCCGCGTGGTCGCCGTCGGCTGCATGCCGATGAATTACGCCGTACTGGGACACCTCGGGTAGTGCAAGCCGTAGTCGAGGTGCCCGCAACGTGGCGGAGAATCCTCTTCACGGCCGCCGATGCTCGTCCGTCGGCCGCCGCATGAACCGACCGACGAGCCGACGGCGAACGCCAACCGGACGCTGTGGGACGAGGTAGCGAGGTCGCCACGATGCGCGCGCAGATCGCGCGTCGCGCCCACCTCTCCGCCGTCTTTGTCGCGGCTTAGCTTCACCTTTCCTCCAGGAGTGTGGGCCGGGTTGCGCCGGTGAGCCCGCCCACTCGACGATGCGCTTGGCGTGGCGGTCCAGCGAAGGGAGATACCGAGTCGTCCCGTGGACCTCGATTCCCGTGTAGAAGGAGAGAAGCCCCAAGTCGCTCATCCGAAGGCGGTCTTCATCTCGCTGAACGCCGACCTCGGCCTCCTTGGAGCCGGTGATCACTGTCGCCGACGACGCCACCGCCAGGCGTTGCCGCCCTTGCCCCGCCAGTGATCTGCACCTCGTGTGCGCTCTGCCGAACCCCATTTGCTTGAGGGTGGAGTCCACAGCATTCCAGCTCGTGGTGCTGCCGCAAGCCGTAGAGGCCTTACGCAGCGGAGAACCTCGCCCTCCTTGCCGGGATGACGAATCCGCGCTGACGGACGAGACCTCTTCCTTCAAGTCGCCGTTGAGGAAGGCGGACTTGACGCCCATGTGATGGACGCGCCAACCTTCCCGGGCCGCAAGTGCGAGGAGAAGACGAACGGACTCCATGCGCGCGACGGTGCGGCGCCGTCGGTCGACTCTCCCATCGCATGAAGCCTCGTGCCACCAAGCGAGCCTTGTGCTTGACGATGGCGCCGTCTTCATCCCGCTTCAGCTTGAACACCCACTTAAGGGTGATCGTGTGGTGATCGGCAGAAGATCCGCCAGCTCCACGCCCGGTTCCGCTTCGACGGCGTCCATCTCTCGCTTCATCGCGACACGCCACGCCGCGTCTCCTCTCGCCTCGGCGAAGGAGCGGGCTCGCTGCCGCCGCACGCCAAGTGCGCCCGCCTGGAAATCGTCTTTGCGCCGCGCCGAGGGCGACGCGATTCACGAGGATGTTGTCCATGGTACGGTAGCGAAGAGGCTCGCTGTCGTGGTAGGCGTCGACGCGATCCTCATCGTGGGACAGCGGAGTAGCAAACTCCACCGTCGCGCGCTCGCCGTGGACCGGCCGCGGGGCCGATCCCGGTGGTGTGGCCGCCGGTGCAGGAGAGTGGTGAGCCGGTGCGGAAGAGCGTGGAGTGGCCGGTGGTGAAGAGTGGGGCGTAGCCGGTGCCGAAGGTGGTGGAGCACTCGCCGGAGCTGGTGGCGAGCAAGGTGTCGAGGTGGACGAGCTCGGTGAAGACGAGCTGCTAGCTCCCCCGGCTCTCTCGAAGAGGACGTAGTCGACAACGAAGTCCCTGAGAGTCGGAGTCGAACCGTCGTCCACCGCCTTGTCCCACGTCCAGCCTCGCCCTTCGTCGAACACAACGTCACGCGAGATGTGGACGCGTTGTGTGACAGGGTCGAGGATGCGGTAGGCCTTCGAGCCCTCCACGTAGCCGATGAACACTCCCGGAGTGCTCCTGTCGTCGAGCTTGCCGATGTGGCCAAGCTCCTTGGCGAATGCGAGGAGCCAAGACCGCAAGTGGGAGACCGCCGCTTGCGCCCATGCCAAGCCTCGTGCGGCGTCTGCCGCCGGCGCCTTGGTAGGCGAGTGGTTGAGGATGTAGACGGCCGCCACCACCGCTCTCCGTAAGACAACCGGCATCCCCTGCTGAGGAGGGCCCGAGCCATCGCCACAACCGTCGGTTGCGCCGCTCGACGACGCCGCTCGCTGCGGATCAGACGGCGCGAGTAGTGCATCAATGCCCTCATTAGCGCAGAGACGCGACCACCGCCGTGAATTCGCCGCCGTTGTGCGCGCAAAGACGCGCAGCGCGACTGTGGCCGCGACACCGCCTCGCGCAGCGACTGCGTGCGCTGATGGCGTCCGCGGCCTCTCCTTGCCGCCGAGGACCATCACCCACATGTAGTGGGAGAGGTCGCCGACGGCGGCAGGAAGTAGCGTCGTCCTCCGTGTGGCGGTGTCACCGGCCGCACAAGTCCCGCACGAGCTCGAGCCTCTCCTTGGCTCGAAACTTCGCCACTGGGAAAGGAGTCGCCTGCGCCGTCAACACGCAGACGCCGCAGAATCGCTCCACATGGTCAAGGCACGGCAGCCTCGCACCATCTCCGTGGCACCGAGCCGCTTTAGGGCCTCGGGTGAAGGTGCCCAAAGCGCTCGTGCCACGCCACGCCGCGTCGTCCCGACGAGCGGCGAGACAGGGGTTGTGCCACCGCAAGTGAAGGATGTAGAGTCGATTTGCGCCTCGTTACCTTGGCAAGAAGCGGTGGCGAAGATCCCAAATCGCAGCACCGTGCTCGATCTCGACACGCGAGCCGTTCTCATCCACCGCCCAAGCTCATGATGGAGTTCCGCAGATCGGGATGTAGTAGGCGCGGTGGCGCACTGTGCTCACCAGACACGGTGGAGAAGATGACGGAGCCGACGCCCTTGATTTCCACGCGAGAGGCGTCCCCAAACTTGATGGAGCCTCGAACGCCTGAGTCAAGCTCGGAGAAGAACTCCCGCCGCCCGGTCATGTGGTGGGTGGCACCGGTTTCGAGGCACCAACCGTCGGTCTTGCTGTTGCCGGAACTTTCACCGAGGAGGGCGTGTGCTTTTGGCTCGTCAAGGTGGAGGAGAGCCGTTGCGGTCGGTGCCGCTGGAGGTAGTTCGATGCTCGCATGAGCAATGAACAGAGCCGGCTGCTCCTCCTCCTCCTCCGCCTGCGTGACGTGGGCCTGGCCGCGTCGTGGCTGTCGACAATCCTTGGCCCAATGACCAAGCTTGCCGCAGTTGTGGCAAGAGTCGTCTCGTGCCGGCTTTGGCTTGCCAGCGGCGCCGCCCTGGGCGCCTCCACGATCATGACCCTCGGCACGTCCTTGCGCCCATGCCTGGGCGTCTTTGCGCGGCTTGCCGCGCTTGCCACGCATGCGGCCGCCTGTCGTGGAAGAAGGCTCTCCCTTCTTCCTGTCACCTTGGCCGGCAACCCACTCCTCCCGAGTGAGGAGGAGCTTCCCGCCAATGGTGACGGGTCCCGAGAGACGCTGTGGCTCATCGCTGTCAACGACCTTGAGGCGACCCAACGCCTCCTCGATCGTCATCGTGGAGAGGTCCAGCAGAGACTGGATCGAGCGAGCCATCTGCTTGTACTTCTCGGGGACGCAGCGAAAGAGCTTCTCGACAGCTCTCTCCTCGCTGTAGGTGTCGTCGCCGAACTGCACCATCTTCTGCAACATGGTGTTGAGACGGAGAGCAAAGTCATCAACGTCCTCACCTGGCTTGAAGGTCAGGTTCTCCCACTCCGTGCGAAGTGCCTGCAGTGTGGACTTGCGGGCGCGGTCGCTGCCGATGCGTGCCGCAGCGATGGCGTCCCAAGCCTCCTTGGCAGTCCGCTTGTTGGAGAGCGAGAACTGCATCTCGGACGGGACTGCAGCGATGAGGGCATCCAGCGCCCGTCGATCCTGGTCGTAGTCGACGTCACCGTACCGGACTGCCTCCCACATGTGCCGCACCTGGAGCCTCACCTTCATCACCGCGGCCCACTCGACGTAGTTGGTCTTGGTGAGGGTAGGCCACCCGCCGCCGGGGCCGGCGTCCCTGACAACAGCCTGGAACCCGTGGTAACCACGGTACCGGTCCGGGGAGAGAGAGCCGCGTCGCCTGTGAAGGCCGCGCTCTCCGTCGACCCGTACGCCGCCGCCGTGCGTGCCTCCTCCAGGAGCGCCGCCGGCGCGTCCGCGCCTGTCTGGGCTGCCGCCGAGCTCGTGGGCATGCGGCGCCGCCATCGCGCGCCCGCTTGCTGTGGCTCCTCGCCACGGGTCGAGTGCATCGACGCTATCGTCGTGAAATGGAGCTCACGACGCCGCCGCGCGAGCCTCGACCTCTGCTTTGTTGCCGCCTGCCGCGCCGCATCTGCCGCCGCCGCTTCCACCACCCGCCTGGCCCCGGCTCGCCGCCCCGACCTCGGCGCCCTTTCGCCGCTGCGGCGTCTCTCGCCGCCTTCGCTCGTGCTGCTCTGCCGCGGCGAGCTCGGCCGTCTGCTGACGCCGCGTGCTCGAGGCGACCGAGCGCTGAGACTGCCCTGCGGACATGGCGCGCTACTGGGGGCTGTTGCGTGGAGAGATGGCTCGCCGACGAATCGCTGCCTGTCTCGGAGAGGAGGCGAGTGCAGCGGGCTGCCGCCGCTGCTCTGGCCGGGCCGCTGCTGCGGCCGAGAAGGAGATGAGCAGGAGATGCTCAGGCTA
Organism: Ampelocalamus luodianensis; assembly: GCA_036346255.1. Classification (NCBI taxonomy): domain Eukaryota; kingdom Viridiplantae; phylum Streptophyta; class Magnoliopsida; order Poales; family Poaceae; genus Ampelocalamus; species Ampelocalamus luodianensis. The sequence goes on along the minus strand of CM070629.1, from coordinate 17,554,752 downwards.
CAGGATAGTATAGCTCTGATACCACTTGTTACACGCTGGACTCTTGCTCTTGGTGATAGCAAGATCCTTACTCTCATGGAGAGGATGACACTTGGAGATGGGGCAAATTTTTCTTGGTTTATTTCTCACACAATGCCATGCCAACTTTGAGGGTTGGGGATACATATTTATAGGTCGCTAATCACCAAGCATATGCCAAGATGCTAGTCTAAGATGCTAACAACCTGTCCTAGATGCTGTCCTCTAAGATGCTAACAACCTGTCCTAGATGCTGTCCTCTAAGATGCTAAGATGCTAGTCAAAAGCTAGATGTCCTAGATGTTGTACAAGAACCATGTGCCCACCCTACAAAGACCACAATACAGAGACTTATTCATCAACCAGATGTGGAGGCTGGCGCTGCCAGCAGGGGCGACCAGGGACCACCCGGCGAGCTCCTGCCGGTGCTCGTCGTGGCCGGCGACCGCGACATGCTGCTCGACCGGATCGCGGACTACGTCGCCCGGCTGAAGGCGATGGACAAGCGCATGGAGCTCGTGGAGTTCGCGGGGCAGGGCCACGGGTTCTCCGTCTTCGAGCCGCGCGGCGAGGCGGCAGACGAGCTGACCCGTGTCGTGCGGCGGTTCGTGCACGGCGACGACGGCACGGCGCGCAGCTGAGCTCTTTCCTCTCGGGACCCGGATTGCTTGTTTGGGCGCGGCCCGTGTCAACACACTCGTCAGTCTTGTAACGCTTTTGTCGTTTCGTGCTTTGCATGGTGTGTGCAATTGCAAGATTTGAACTGGTAATAAAACTGCGGTGAAATACATGACGTTGTTATAATCTTCAGTTCTGCACTCTTGAGATACGTAAATTCTTCCAGTTTGTTAGTGCTTTTGCACAGCTACGAGATGTGCATTAACCGTTCGCAAGTTGCAGGTCTTGATTAATTATCCAATCCAAACATACTCATGTTGTTTTGCTATATTTGTCTACATTTCATCATGCATATAGATTAAAGAAGTATTAAATCTAAGAAATATTTAATGAGAAATGACGATACATAATTTTATTAAATGATATGCCATAATCACGTAACATTTTCCAAAGCATTTAAGTAGGGATAAAAATATATAAAGAATTTTTTAAAAATAATATTATTTTAAAAGATATTTACAAAAATAAATAGTCGCCTAAAAAATTACAAAAATATGTCCCTGTCGCCAACTGGCGATAGGAACCTATCGTCAGTTGAGGTATTTATCGCCAGTTGAACTGACGACACAAAGCAATCGCCAGCTCAATCGCAACAGACCTATCGCCGCTCAATCGCGATATATACCTAGCCTCAGCCGCTTTTGATTGTCCCTATTCCACTTAGCCAGTTTGTGATTTTCATAAATTTTAAATGGTACAAAATCTGTTAGACTCACAATAACATTTTATCATCGTCTTATGTTGTTCTACTACGGTTAATTTTTGGAGAATTTAGCGAGGACGTTTGAGGTATGAACGATTCGTAAAGGGGAAGGTAAGTGATATTGCGATTCGCCCGGGAATTCATACACACTGATATTACAGAACTTGCAGCAGAACGTCATAACACTTTGTCGGTGTTTTAGAACCGATCTTACGTAATGATTGTTTGATTCGGGGGTCTCCACAATTGATCACGCAGACGAGAGAGACACGGGGATTTTTATATAGGTTCGGGCCTTCTCCAGTGAGAATAATAACCCTACTCCTGTGTATCTTGTATTGGGTATCTGGATTACAATCAGCTGAGGGTCTTACTCATTGTCTCCTAAAAAGAGCCTTCTCTCTATCTCTAAAAGACACCAATTTATACTACGCAATGGTGGCTGTCATCGTTCCAGGCTCATTAGTCGCTCATTATTGCACAATAATGAGAGTAATTACTGGAGTAGTAACCTCCCCATGCTGTCAAACGGTTAGCAGCCAGAGATAGTGGGACATTATCTGTAGTTATATCAGGCATAACTACGTATTTTGACTGCTTAGATTCCCACTATTAAATGGGTCTTCTGACGAGTGGACCCAGTTAATCGTGAGAAAGTCGTGGCAGAGCTGGTCATAGAAGAACTTCGACCGTGGGATGTCGAGAAAGACTTACGATCGGGCATGCGTCGCAGAAGACTTCTGACGGACGTGTCGTGAGCGGGGCTTACGATTACACCTTAGTCGTAGAAACACTTACGACCAGGGGGTGGTTGTAGAAGATCTTACGACCACCTATCTTACTCTTCCCTTATAATATTAAGGGGTATACCATGTGACGTCATATTACATTTTTATGGAAATAATAAAATGAGGATTATTAGATCCTCGTCATCTAGCCCCCCAGCTTCAAGTGAAAATAGCTTACTTGACCGAAGGGTCGTAGATGATCTTTTGATCACTAGGAGATCGTGGGGAAAACCGTTGAAGGAAGCACTCTTCAACACTCGTTTTTCTCTCGATCAGGAATATGCTTGATCGAGGGAGTTTGTTTAAGACCATTGTGATTGTAAGATAGTCGTAAAATATCTTACGACTTTGAAGCAGTCGTGGCCTTACGATCGGAAGCAAAACCTTTCTGATCGGCTTTTCATTTGACCCGAGGGTCAAGATGGTAATTCCACTTGAGGTGTGAAAAAGGTGCCTTGGGACTTTCGATCGGGCAAGTAAAAAGTCTGTCCGCCGAAACAATTCCCGAAGTGGTGGAGACTGTTGGGATTCCACGGCGTTTCGTTTCAGGCGTGCGGTTATAAAACGGGCCGTGGAGGTAAAACTTAGGGTTCTTACCTTTTCACCCAACGACCATTGCTTTCGCCTCTTCCGCCACGGTGACTCGTACTCTTTCTCGGAGCTTTCTCAAATCCAGTTCTTCCCGCTTTGAGAAAAAATGGCCAGGATTGTTTCTGAGTGGGCTGAGTCGGAGATGGACAATGCCAAGATGACTGCTCTGGTTGCCGCCGAGAAGATTCCCGAGAGACTGATCGTGAAGTGGATTGCGGCGAATGAGCGATTGGTGTCGTGAGAGGAAGGCCAAATCCGGTTTTCGAGCGCATCGTGAGTGCGCCTCCGATCGCTGCTCACCCTTCCTCACACTCGTGCTCGAGCACTTTAGGGTGGAATTAGTGAACCTTGGTCCTAATTCCATCACAATGCTGAGCGTGTTCGTGTACCTGTGTGAGACCTACCTGGGGATTCCGGTAGACCTCGAGTTTTTCCAATACTATTACGGAATGGCTCGTCAAGCCGGAATCGCCGGTAGCTGTGGTCTGAAGCTCCACGACGACAAGTCGAAGGAGTACATTCAGATGTTTACCCGGTCGTCATGGGCGGGATGGAAGAAGAGGTGGTTCTACTAGGAGGTAACCAAGGAAGATAGCCTCTCCTTCATCGGAAAGGCCGCCGAGCGGTCCTCTTCCTGGGACTCAACTCCCAGTAATCTCAACCGGATTGCCCCCTTCATTCAAGCTGTTAAAGACTTGAAGTCGGAGGGGCTTACCGGTTGGCACGTGGTGAAAGACTTCGTCACGCGCCGGATTAGTCCTTTGAAGACACGAGTTCCTCCCATGTGGAGGTACTTGGGAAAGGACGACCCAACCATGGATTATAAAGACGGTGAGTGGCAAGACTTACTCTTTTGGTTTTGTCCTTGATTAATCCTGATTTAGTCTTTCAATCGTACTGTTTATGTGTACAGATCTTCCGCAGGCGGAGGTTGACGCGCGTGTCAGGCTCATCTGCGAGAAGCATCCGCCAACATTAGCGCTCCTCAAATCCTCGCGGTCTTGACGACAGAGGAGAAAGAAGAGCGCCTAAAGGTAATCAAATGATTTTGTCTTTAGGCGTTTTGTTGTCGTAAAACGATGTACGACCAACAGGTTTGTCGTAGAAGAACTTACGACTGGATATTGATCGTAGAAACACTTACGACCGAAAGTAATCGTAGGAGAACTTACGACTAGATAATGTCGTAGAAAGGCTTACGACTTTTGAACTGGTCGTACTAACGACCAGATGGTGATCGTAGAAGATCTTACGACCACTTTCTTTCTATTTCAACAAAAAGTTGGCATGGAGAACCGCCAAGACAACGAAGAAGTCGACCTGGTGGTTATCGGGCGATCGCGCAGCGGAGTCGACAAAGTCCTCCATCCAAGAGGCGCCGATCGTAAGAGTCGGCGATAAGGGTGGTTCAAGTTCGCTCCTCCGCTCCTTTGCTAAATTTTCCGCATGAGCCACAGCTAAGAAGAAAGCGTATGGAGGCCTTTGCTCTTAAGCACAAGGTCCCCAAGGTTAAGGTACCCTTTACTATGACAACAAGTCATTCGCAGCTTGATTTCGTGGCCTCATAAGACGGCTAGAAAAGGAGAACTCGAAGAACTTTATGTCTTTGTGAAGGAAACCGCTCCAGGTGGGATCGGAGGCCGAGGGAAGGCGCTCTTGGGTGGTCGAGGCGATCTCGATCACCCGGGAAGTCGGGAGGAGGCGACTCCTGTTGTCCCGAGTGCTTCTCGACCAGAAATGGTTGAGAAGAAATCAAAGAAATCTTCCGTCGGGAAGGTGGCTCCTAAGTTTCGAGTTAGGTCCAGCGTACAGAGGTATGTAAAAATAAACATAAGTGTAATAACTGCACTTACTGTTTGTCTTTTACAAGTTGACTTACTACGTATTGTGATCTTAGCCCGACGCCTTCACCCCGTGGATGCTCGGTGGAGGAGCCATTGTCACTCTTTTTCACCGGTGAGGGTGTGACCGCGGTAGTATCCGAAGAACTGACTACTATTCCTGTGGCGGAAGAAGCTGCGGCTGCTGAGGTTGCTACGACCGCTGAGGATGTCGAAGTTGTTACGACAACCGAGGCTGTCGTAGAGATTAGAGAGGAGGCGACGGAGGCCTTAAGGGAGATACCGGAGGTCGGTGGCAGCGAGAGTGCTGACCACCGTGCCGGCAAGGAGGTTGCTGAGGACGTTCCTTCCGGCCCTCCAGGTGGTGTCCCCGTCACTGAGTCAGAGGAAGAAGAGTACTTCAACTTTTGCTCTGATTTCTTTAGCCCTGACTCTATCGTAGGATATTCGGCCTACCGATCTCGCGATCGAGTTCCACACCCTAGCAGTATTCCCAATTGTGGCGATGTTTTTGACAACGAACGACTTGAGGGGGTCTGGTGGAAACGAGTCGAGGAGATGGATGGGCTGAAGGATCCATCACGAATAATGTCCATGTTTGCTTGGTCAAATATGAACGTAAGAATTCACCGATACTTATTTGCAGTTTTTACTTCTTTCTCTTATCGTTTTTCTCCTTTGTATAGAGTCGTGGAGCAAATCGCTACGATTTGCGAATACCACCGGCAACTTGTCAAGTTTCGACAAGAGAAAGTATTACTCTGTGAGCAAGCAGAGAGGTGGTGAGCAACCGACTCTCGTAATCGTTCTGATTACTTGTTCAGTACTCGTAGAAGGTTGTCGTAGAAAAACTTACGACTTGGTACTAGTCGTAGAAAAACTTACGACTAGGGAGTAGTCGTAGAATTGCTTACGTCCACTCATCGATCGTAGAAGTACTTACGACCACCTGTTTTAAGTGTGTTCATGTCTTCCCTTTACCCTTTCAGGTTTAAGAGTGACGAAAAGACCTTGGCCGATTCGCTCGACTTTGAGAAAGCCGAATCGAAAAAGCTAAGAGATAAAGTCACCGACCTCCTAAAGAAGCTTCAGGAAGCCAACTCTGCAACTCAATGGTTGCAGGAAAAGATAAACAGTACATACTGTTACGACTACTTCTGCTCTTGGTTTCCATCTCCCCCTTTTTTCTTAACCTCAAATTCTTTTGCAGAAAAAGAAGTCAAAAATAATGCTCTTCAGGCCGAGGTGGGGGCTCTCCAGATCGAGGTCAGGGAGAAGTCCTTAGTAGTCCGTGAAATCTCCCATATCGCGAAGGAGAAAGATCAGGAAATTGAGAACTTGGATTCTCAATTAGCTGGTAAGTAGATCCTTTACCTGCTATCGATTTGTTTTATCTTCCCATAGAATCGTTTCATTTAACCAATCCTTACTCTTTTCAGATCGATTGATTGAAATAAAACAACTCCATGAGGCTTCGAATCGTTCCTAGGAGGAGATGAAATAAATGAAGATTAATCTTCAAGATAATATCTCACTTCTGAACAATGTACTCGATGGACTTCGTGCCGGGAGGGTTGCTCCTTGCGACGACACGATGTCTGCTTATACGAGTGCTATTGGGGAACAAGTCGGTACTTTACAAGAGTTGGTGTCTACTCTGAAGACCAACCAGAATGATTCAATAAGGGAAGCGGTTAAAGGGGTTGTGAGCTTTGTTTTAGCAAAACTCAAGGCCCGTGATTCTAACCTTAATCCTCATTCTGTTGAAGCCGACTTCGACTGCACCGAATCCAAAGCCGAAAAGCTAATCGAAGAGATGCAGTCGTTTGGCGAGAAGGTCGCTGAGGAGATGCAAATAGAATCTCTTTGATCAGAGAAGTCTTGTAACACATTTTGGTAAAGACAAATCTTTTTTGATGGTGATGCTCATATATATGATCCTTTCTTTTTCCTGCAAATCATCTCGTAGAGTAATTAGTAACTCGTAAGATAATGAAAGAGAAAGAAATAATCAAACCAGATATGAGCGATTCCTCCTTTCTCCTTCCTTTTCCCTGTGAACATCTCGTAGAGTAGTTAGCAACTCGTAAGATGATAACTCGGAAAAATTAAGACTAAGAAATGAAGTCATGTTTATAACTTTATCTTATCCCCCGACTACTTACTTAGTTTAAGAAATAAACTAAGAAAGTAGTAAAGAAAGGGTTTCTGAAAACAGATAGATTTGTTCAACTATTAGTTTTCGAGTATCGATCATCTTGCACTAGTCGAGAGAGTAGAAACAGATCGACGCTAGGAAGTTCCCTCTAGTGGGCAAGACCACGTGCAGAGAAAAAAAGTCTTCGACCAGGTGATGTTACCATCTCTAACCGGATTAATCAAATCAATGACGACAACTTGGGCGAAACAAACATCTAGAGGACTGTAAGGATTCGTTCGACTGTGTTCGTTTTTCCTAACGGAGTTATCCTGGCAGCAAAAGTAGGAAACGGGACGACGCTAGGAAGTTCCTTCTAGTGTGCGGGACCACGTACAGAAAGGAGAGGCTTCGACTAGGTGTGTTTCTTCCTCCGGCCAATAAAAACCAATCAAGATAATTGAAAAGTAGTCGAGCGCATCGCAACAGGTACACTCTTCTTAGATTATTTTCAAAATAAGCTGAAGTGACATGAATTTGCTTAACAACTTTCGACCATGTTTTTGAGCTCGATAACCTTTGTACTGGTTGTTATATCAAAGAACAAGGCGACATTAGGAAGCTCCTTCCAGTGGGCAGGACCACATGCAGAGAGGAGAGACTTCGACTAGATATGTTGTCCTTTTTCCGACTAGTGTACAAGAGGAATGAGTTTATAAAAATGGTCAAAAATTAAAGTAAAATCCAAAAAAGAGACAAAAAGGTAGGGAGAACCTGATACTTTATTGTCGTAGATGCTTGTTACACATAGAACTTGCGTAACTGGTCAATGTTCCAAGAATTTGAGAGAACACGGTCGTCTTCCATTGCAAGTCGTACCGATCCTGGACGCGTTACTTCGACCACAGTGTAAGGACCTTCCCATTTAGGGGAAAGTTTGTTCCGATTAGACTGGGATTGGATAAGCCTCAATACCAGGTCACCTACAGCAAGGCTGCGAGGTTGAACCTTACGATCGTAGTATCTGCGCAGGGTCTGTTGGTAGACTGCGGAAAGGATTAAAGCCTGGTTTCTCTTTTCCTCGAGCAGGTTGATGTCATCCGCTCGGAATTGTTCTTGAATGGAGTCATGGAACTTGTCGACCCGTGCTGACCTGATCTTTAGTTCTGGTGGAAGCATGGCTTCGGCACCGAAGACTAGAAAGAAAGGCGTTTATCCTGTAGCTCGGCTAGGCGTCGTGCGAATCGCCCATAATACTGAAGGTAATTCTTGTACCCAAGCCCCGAGAGCTTGACAAGCTGATCGAAGACTCGGGTTTTGATTCCCTTCATTATCTGGCCATTCGCTCTCTCGACTGCCCCGTTGCTTTGGGGGTGGGCGACAGAAGTGTAACATAAACGAGTTCCCAACTCGTCGCAAAATTCCTGAATTTTTGCGCTTGTAAACTGTTTGCCATTATCTGTGATAATTCGACTTGGTACTCCAAACCGAGTGATCACGCATCTCATCATGAACCGTTTTGCTGCTTCCGTTGTTATCCCAGTCACAGGCTCAGCTTCTATCCATTTTGTGAACGTATCGATAGCCACAAAAAGGAACTCGAAACCTCCTGGAACTCTGGGTAACGGTCCTAGGATATCAAGACCCCAGGTCACAAAATGCCAAGACAGAGGAATTGTTTGCAATGCCTGAGCCGGTTGGTGTATTTGCCGGCTATGAAATTGGCACTGTACACACTTCTTAACCAGCTCTCTGGCATCATGGAGGGCTGTTGGCCAATAAAAACTTTGTCGAAAAGCTTTACCGACCCGCGTTCTGTAGGAAGCATGAGTTCCACAGATCCCTCCATGTATATCGTGAAGGAGTTTTAACCCTTCGTACCGCGGAATACATCGCATGAGCACCCCTTGTGTTCCTCTTTTATAAAGGACACCTTCGACCAAAGCATACATTTTGGCCTTTCGGGATAGTCGGTCTGCTTCTAGATCGTCATCGGGTACGGAACCCGTCTGAAGGTACATGTAGATGGGTGTCATCCATGTATCTTCGTACTCCAGAGAGGCTGTTTCTATAGGAGGCGTCTCTAGTTCTTCGACTATAGACGACTTTTGAAGCTGTTCCAGAAATACCCCTTTCAGTACCGAGGATCGAGAAGAAGCTAGACGAGCTAATTGGTCTGCGAGGAAATTATCCTTTCGAGGGATAAATTGCACCTCAAAACCCAAAAAGTGCTTTTCTAACTTTCGAACTTCCGATAAGTACCGGGACATGGTCGAATTGGAGCACTGGTACTATTTTCCGATTTTATTCACGACTAGTTGAGAGTCTCCTCTTATGAGTAGTCGTCGAATCGAGAGCGCTTTCGCGGCTCGTATACCAGCTAGCAAACCTTCGTACTCTGCCACGTTGTTAGTGGCCTGAAAGTTTAATTGTATGGCATACTTTAAGGTTTCTTCAGTAGGAGATTCCAGGACCACCCCAGCCCCCGAACCACTTATTGTGAGCGACCCGTCAAAGTACATCGTCCACTGATCGTGGGAATCGTACTGGGGATCCTGAACATGTTCAGGATTTGTCCATTCGGTGACAAAGTCTGCCAAGATCTGGGATTTAATAGCCGTTCGAGACACGAAATGGATGTCGAACGCCCCAAGTTCGACTGACCATTTTGCCATACGTCCCGCTGTTTCCCTATTCTGGAGGATCGTTCCCAAGGGAAACTCAGACGGCACAGCTAGTTTGTGCGCCTGAAAATAATGCCGCAGTTTCCTCGGAGACATGAGGAGGGCATATAGAAGTTTTTGAGCCTGAGGGTAACGCTCCTTAGGTCCGTGTAAAACCTCACTGACGTAGTAGACTGGTCGTTGAATGTTTTCACGTTCTACGACTAGTATTGCGCTCACTCCCTGTGGCGTGGCAGCTAGGTAAACTAAGAGCGTCTCTCCTAGTTTCGGTGAAACCAGGACAGGAGCACTCGTAAGATACCTCTTGACTTCCTCGAAGGCTAAGTTAGCCTCTTCCGTCCACTCGAAGCCTTCGTGTTTCCTTAGAAGTTTGAAGAAAGGGAGCCCTTTTTCTCCCAGGCGTGCTATGAAACGACTTAACGCCGCCATACATCCTGTGAGTTTCTGGACTTCTGTCTTCGTGGTTGGGGAGCGCATCTGAGTGATGGCTTTTATCTTTTCGGGATTTGCTTCTATTCCTCGTGCAGAGACCAGGAATCCAAGTAATTTCCCCGAAGAGACCCCAAACACACACTTCTCAGGATTAAGTTTCAAGTGGTGCTTTCTGAGGTTATCGAAAGTCTCCTGTAGGTCTGTGATATGATTGAGTTGTTTGCTGCTTTTTACAACTAGATCGTCAACATAGACTTCTAGATTTCGGCCTAGTTGAGGAGCAAAAGTCATTTGCATCAGACGCTGAAAAGAAGCTCCAGCATTTTTTTAAGCCGAATGGCATTTTGACAGAGCAAAATATCCCAAACGGTGTAATAAATGCGGTCTTCTCCTCATATTCTCGACACATACTAATCTGGTGGTAACCAGAGTATGCATCTAGAAAACTCAACATCTCACACCCTGCAGTAGAGTCAACCAGCTGATCGATACGAGGTAAAGGGAAATCATCCTTTGGACAAGCTTTATTAAGGTCAGTAAAGTCCACGCACATACGCCATTTGCCGTTCGACTTTCTAACCATTACAGGGTTGGCCAACCACTCGGGGTGATCGACTTCTCTTATGAAGCCTGCTTTAAGCAACTTGTCCAATTCTGATCTAATTGCATCTTGTCGATCAGGGGCAAATCTCCGTAATTTTTGTTTTACGGGTAATTTATCGTGCCAGAGCTAGCTTTGTGCTCGATCACTTCCCTGGGGACCCCGGGCATGTCGGATGCTTGCCACGCGAAGACATCAGCGTTTGCCTAGAGGAAAGTGATGAGGGTGTCTTCCTATTTGGGGTCGGAAGAATCCCCAATGCGAACAGTCTTCGAGGGCTCCTCTGCGCCCAAAGGAACCCCCTTGACCTGGTCGTTCGGCTTAGGTGCAGCTTTAGGCTTCGACTTACTAGTCGGTGACGATTGCCTCGAGTTGGTAGTTGTCCAACCATCTCGAGGGAACGACGGTCGCAAGAGTGCGTCATCTTCTTGTCACAGTATATCATGATCACTTCTTTGGGACCTAGCATCTTAAGACATTGGTACCCATAATTAGTAGCTATTAAGAATTTTGCCAAAGTAGGTCGTCCGAGTATGGCATTATACGCCGTATCGAAATCAACCACATCAAAGGAGACCTTCTCTGTCCTGAAATTGCTTGGTGATCCAAACGTTAAAGGAAGAGAGACTTGGCCAATGGGTTTGGCCGAAGACCCCAGTACGATTCTATGAAATGAATATCGTACTGGTCTTACCTTTGTCCTGGGTACTTGCATCTCGTCCAGGGTACTCGTAAACAGTATGTTTAACGAGCTTCCACCATCAACCAAAACTCGATTGACTCGACAATTGTTGATGGTGGGCTCGACCACTATCGGGAATCGACCTGGTCTAGTCGAAGGGATCGGACAATCACCCTTCTCGAAAGTAATGGTGACTTCCGACCACTTCGGTAATTTATTGACAAGAGGGGAGTCAATTGTGTTTACCTCACGTTCGACAGCCTTCAGCTGCCTCCGCGATTCATATGCCGAAGATCCCCCATAGTTGTGATCGATGGTGTGTTGTGGATCCTGGAACGGCATCTCTTCATCATCCGACTCCTTCTGTCCACTTGTTTGGACTACCTGTTCAAGAGTAGGAAGTGGCCCCTTGCCAGAGTAATAGTCTTCGAGTTTCCGTAGGAAAACTCGGCACTTACGAAGATCATGTTCTTCTTTTTTATGAAAATGACACCACCTGGGTTTGTCATTTCTCCGATCTTGGCGCTTACCTTGGCCTCGATCAGGATTTTGTTTGGCGTTGCGTGGCTCCTTGTCGCTTACGGCCAGGACTTCTTTAGAACCGGCTGCTGGAGATTTGTGTCTTTTTGCCTTCTTTCACCTGCTTCTTGAGGGGTGTTGTCTTTGCGATCGATAGTATTATTCCACTCGACTGCTTCAGCAGCAGTCGCATATCTATCGGCCATCTCAAAAGTTCGGCGACGGTGGCAGGTGGATGTAAAGCAATGTCTTCTGTAATCCTTCTGCTTCGGACTCCCTGCTTGAAAGCCCTGATCACGGATGAGTCAGAAACTTCCGGAATAGAATTTCGAGCCTGGCTGAAGCGCCTGATGAATTGGCGTAGTATTTCATAGTTGTTCTGTCTTATCCGGTGTAAGTCATCCTCCTTTCCTAGGCGGTTATAAGTGCCCTGGAAATTTGCCAGCAAAAGATCGCAGAGGTGTTGCCACGAGTAGATCGATTCGAATGGCTGGTTTAAAAGCCATGATCGTGCCGATCCTTTGAGCACGGTCGGAAGGTAATTCGCCATGACATGCTCTCCTTCTCCTGCAGCTCGGATAGCTATAGTGTAAATTTGGAGGAATTCGATGGGATTTTGAGCTCCATCGAATTTCTCCATATTCGCTGGCCGGAACCGAGGTGGCCAGCAAACCGCTCGAAGGTCGGGTGAGAACACCCGACACCCCGAAATAACCTCTTGCCTCCTTCTTTGCAGAAAAAGGGTTAATGTCGCCGGGTGATCGAACTCGTCGATACCCTACCACAGGAGGGCTGGACCTACGATAGGTCTCAGTTTTACAAGGGAAATACTCTTCGTACCCCACTTGCCACCGTGTGTCTTGTCGCCGAAGTGGTGAAAGATCACCTTTCCTGTGGGCTTGTGACATTCTCCTTAGGTCGGGAGAACGACGTGAGTGAAAGTCATGTTGCCTTCTATGCGACGAGTTATCCGAACGGCTTGCAGAAGGAGTCGTACTACTACGACCTCTTGGTTGTGATCGATGAAGACGCTCGAGCTTAGCCATCGTGTCGCGAAGTCTTTGTGTGATCTCTTCAACAAAGAGATCATAACCTGGTGCTCGAGCGAGTTCTTGGGTCGGGTTTTCCAGCAAATCGTTGATGTGCTGGAGTTCTTGAGCTTCCTCCGACTGGGGATAAGCGCACTCAGGAAGATTCTTCTGAGCCACTATTCTCTTCCGTCGGGTTGTCTCAGAATGGTCTATTTTAGATCTCTGAACTTGCTTCAATGGAGTGCGAGAACGTTGAGGATGTCCCGCACGTTCATTAAAGTGTTCGTCTCGTTCACCAGCTATGGTGTCCTTGCCATTGCGACGAGGTGGTGTAGAGTATGCTCGTCGGGAAGCATCGCCAATCCTTCTTCTGGGAGAACGATCCTTATCAGAGGGAAGGACGAAGACCTCCCGTGGATGACCTCCACTTGCGCTCGAGGCCTCCTCGCTTGAGGAGTAGTCGAGGGACACCATCTGGCGACTTGGAGTAAACCCCTCCAGGTAGGGGAACTCCGGGTTATAACCGTCTCCGTCTGCAGGTGGGTCCTGTGTCGGGACGGTTGGACTTGGATGAACAGCGTGTTCGATCCTCTTCCCTGCGGAAATACTCGGAGAGAGAGGACCATTAGGTGTCGATGGAGCTCCGGAATGATGGCTTCCAGAACCTATCTTGCCAAGTCGTACTGCCTCGGGGGAATTCGAACGCTTGAAGGAAAAACTCTCGTCGCGTTGTGAATTTGCCCCAATGCATTCCTACTGTTGGTCGTGGTAACCCTTGCCCTCCAAGGAAGTTGGTTCCTCGACGAGGTGTACCGTCGTGGGGGATAAGGATCCCTCCTCGACTCCGGTAGTGATGCAGTCGCCGAGATCTGATAAAAGATCTCCAGCGACGGCAACACCGTCAGAAGATTCGATACTCGGCTCGTAGTCGAAGCCGGCATCCATGTCGATGTCTGCGTAATCGGCCAAGTCGAACCAATTCTCCTCGTTCCATTCTCCTGCCATGGTAGCATCAAAGAGAAAAGAAAGAACTGTTGATAAGGAATTACCAGAAGATCCCCACGGTCAGCACCAACTGTCGGTGTTTTAGAACCGATCTTACGTAAAGATTGTTTGATTCGGGGGGGGTCTCCACAATTGATCACACAGACGAGAGAGACACGGAGATTTTATACAGGTTTGGACCTTCTCCAATGAGAATAATAACCCTACTCCTGTGTATCTTGTATTGGGTATCTGGATTACAATCAGCTGAGGGTCTTACTCATTGTCTTCCAAAAAGGGTCTTCTCTCTATCTCTAAAAGACACCAATTTATACTACGCAATGGTGGCTGTCGTCGTTCCAGGCTCATTAGTCGCTCATTATTGCACAATAATGAGAGTAATTACTGGAGTAGTAACCTCCTCATGCTATCAAACGGTTATCAGCCAGAGATAGTGGGACATTATCTGTAGTTATATCAGGCATAACTACGTATTTTGACTGCTTAGATTCCCACTATTAAATGGGTCTTCTGACGAGCGGACCCAGTTAATCGTGAGGAAGTCGTGGCAGAGCTGGTCATAGAAGAACTTACGACCAGGGGGGATGTCGTAGAAAGACTTACGACTGGGTACTGGTCGCAGGAAGACTTACGACCAGACGTAATCGTAGCAGGGCTTACGATTACACCCTAGTCGTAGAAACACTTACGACTAGGGGGTGGTCGTAGAAGATCTTACGACCACCTATCTTACTCTTCCCTTATAATATTAAGGCGTATACCATGTGACGTCATATTACATTTTTATGGAAATAATAAAATGAGGATTATTAGATCCTCGTCACACTTAATTGAAATGATAATTCACAACATTGATAATAATATATTACTACTGTCCGTTTTTTCTCGTAGTCGCGACCTCAATGTCTCCCATATGGACTGCCTCTAGTCGGGGCACTGGATGAGGTCCCCGCGGCGACGTCCGGAATGCCGATGTCTCCTTGGTTCTGAGTATTTCACGTGGGGCGTGTCTTGAAGGTGTGCCCAGACTCCCTGCAAATGGAGCACTTCTTCGTGCGACGTCCGGCTTCTGCCTCGTCCATATCGTTCCTGATGTGCCGTACCTGTCGTCGACCAACCTTTCCCTTGAGCCTAGCAATGTCCGCGGCCCAGATTAGTTGCTCCCAGGTGGGATGGCCAGTGAAATGGCCAACAACGGCGTAACCATACATCTCTCCACTCCATGTTTGCATCACCGCCTCTTTGGTGAAATAGTAAGAGAGGTACTACCCGGGATGCTGCGCCACCGTCGAACAGGTGGCCATGACATCGGAGCAGGACCTATACAGAAGAAGGGGCTTGTTACAAGTGCATACGCAACTATCACGGCGGAGCGTGCACTCATGGGTGATCCTCTCGAGATATGTGACGTTGTTATAATCTTCAGTTCTGCACTCTTGAGATACGTAAATTCTTCCATTTTGTTAGTGCTTTTGCACAGCTACGAGATGTGCATTAACCGTTCGCAAGTTGCAGGTCTTGATTAATTATCCAATCCAAACATACTCATGTTGTTTTGCTATATTTGTCTACATTTCATCATGCATATAGATCAAAGAAGTATTAAATCTAAGAAATATTTAATGAGAAATGACGATACATAATTTTATTAAATGACATGCCATAACCACGTAACATTTTTCAAAGCATTTAAATAGGGATAAAAAGATAAAAAATATATTAGAACAGATACTCCCGATGCCATATAAAAATATAGAGAAATGGGAATAGTAACATTTTTGTGTTTTCGTCCATACTTTTTAACAAAAAAACAACTAGAGGGAGTAACAGCAAGTAGTCAGTCAACTGTTTGGGAACCTAAACTTCATTAGTAACACTAGATAAAGTCAAAACAGTAAAGAAATCTAATTGATGAGCAAAAGACTAAATTGTCCCTTCGAGGGTTTACCTTTTTGGCTATAAATATAAGAACCTCATGTACACCGACACATATGAATAAAGATATTGAATTTTCCCCTACGTTTTGTCTCTATATTGTGTGCTCTATCGGGTGATTAGATTGAGATTTTCTATCAACGAATTCTATTGTTTAACACGTTATTAACACCTTTGCTCTTCAACGAAGAATCGGTATGATTATTTTATAATCCCTATGCTACTAATTAATCTCGTCGATTAATTTCTGCTAATTACCGAGAACAAAATTGTTTAATCGTCTAATTATTATTATTATTATTATTGCTAATTACCGATATTAGATCTGTTTAATCGGCTAATTACAATTAATTACTGCTGATTGTCGCAATTAGCTTGAATAATTTCTGCTAATCACCAAGATGCAATCAGATCAATTACTACTAGGGGTTCTTCTGTTCATGATAACTAAGTATGTAATCAGCGAAATCAGTTCATATGAACACTATTCCTATTTCATCATTACTGTTCATACAATCAATCTAATAACAGATAGAAAGATCTGAGAGGCAACCGAGAGGTGGCTGGTCGATGTGTTGGTGACCACTCGCCGCCACCGCCGCGTCTTTCGCGGTGGCGAGGCGAGGCGAGGCCCCAAAAGAATGTCTGAGATGCCAGATGGCCTCGCTCGGGTTGAGTCGTAGCAACGATGCCGACATGCTTGCCGATAAGCCATCCCCGCGCCAGATGCGCTAGACGGCACGCGCGAGTCCGCGCCAACCTCCAAGCCTGACGCACGCGTTCGCAGCTGCGCCCAACGCGCGCCACCGCCGGTGAGCACAATGCGCCGCCGGGATCCGCCCGTCGCGCGCCGCTGCGCCATTGCTCCGCCGTCGTGCGCGCCGCCGTCGCTGCGCCCGATGAGCCGCCGTTGGCAACCGCCTCGAGGCGCCGCCGCTGTCGTTCTCTTCGGCCTGCCGCCACCATGCGGTCTCGACCTCCCGGGCCTGATGCGCCATGTCGCTGACGAGCGAGACCGCCGCCGCCACCGCTGCCGCTCCAAGCGAGTGTCCGTGTGCCACGGCCGAGCTGCGTGTGTGGCTAGGGTTTTTAACATTGGCCACACCCCCATTCACATGTTTTTTTGGGCTGAGCTGGCCTTGTGAGCCGCCGTGGCCCAACTGCCCAAGCACGTGCGGCTCCCACAGGCCGGTCCGACCCGTTGTGTTCTCTGGCCTGAAAGCCATTTTTTCCTTTTGTTTTTTATGGCATGTTTTCATTCTAACCCATGAACTCTCTGTTAATTACGAGATTGTTCGAGGCAGCAGTAAAGTTTGTGGTTTAAACCCCGATGATTATGGTAATTCCGATCAGTTCCTAGTAAATTATCAAGATTTCACCAAATCCTAGAAACTGAATTTTAGGTATATGAGCTTAATAAAATTATGAAACCTTAGAACAAGTACACCTTAGAAGCATCATATTATCAGAAAAGTCCCAAAAATATTAGGAAAATTATGGGAACATATAAAATTGTATACCAAATAATTAAAATTAATCTATACTATTTTCACTCGTTCCACGTATTTAAAATTATTTACTAGCTATAAACATATAGAAAATTGCATGAATTATGCAGAACATGTTAGACATCTCTAAGTGAAAATTTGCTTGTCCTAGATGGCAGCAACTATAAGGCCATGATATGTTCTATGGAGACATGTAACAATATCCTAGTTATCCCTTAGCTTTGTTAAGATGTTGCTTTCCTACACAAGTCACGTTAATAGTATAGATACAGCTCCTATCTAGCTTGGCCTTGCTCATGATGAGCATCTCTTATCTTTTGCTTTAGATTGAAAACTTATACATTAGATTGCTATTTTTTAGATGCTATAAATAAAATAATATTCTAAATTATTCTATTGAAGCCTTATCCCCCCACTGAATAGTTGATTAAATCTGCTTAATAGAATATATTGTCAGTAACATATCTTACATGTAGTAAAATAATTAATCTTGTATGGAATAAAATTTGTAAACCGTATGCCTAAAAATTAAAAATGATAATGCTTTATCATGCCTTGCTAACAAAATATTGGAATATTGTTGTCTATTGCCTAAGGGGAGTGTTAAGAAGCCTAATTATCGGGCAAAAGACTTAATTGCTCCTTGGAGGGTTCACCCTTTTGGCTATAAATATGATGACTCCATGTACAATGACACACATGAATAAAGATATTAGAATGTCCTCTATATTCTTGCTCTCTATTGTGTGATTGGATTGAGATTTTTTACCAACGAATTCTATTGTTTAACAAAAACTAGGGGAGGCTGGCATTATCAAATATGTTGTTTCTTGGCCCATGCTTTCACACTTAACTGGGTATTATCGGGACAACCCTTGCCACGTCACCTTTCTGTGACTTAGCTCACATTGGAGCATGAGGTTGTATGTTTCGTGAATAAGCAAAGTTCAATTACCCGCTATAGTAGGTGGAATGCAGACTTGCAGACACAACCACCCTACAAGTATAACGACATGTCATGCAACTTTTGCTGAGAACCAAGGTTGTGTTACGCAACCTAACCCTCCATAATTAATTATTAGACGTCGGGCTTTGAATACCCAAAGCCTATATTTGTGTACCGTACTAATCCTATGATCAGTGGCTAGTACACACATAGACAACATTGATAATCACATTCATACACATTATACATACAACATGAAACAAATATAAATCATTAAACATAAATATTTGCATGACAAGTTTATGTTACACGGTCAACCGACCAAATTAAAATTTAATTATCAAGAGTAATAGCGGAAACATAGCAAGTAAAACCCAAAAGTCTAGCAGTGTGCCCATCCATATCCTCAGGCAACCGATAAGCGTAAGACCTTAGCAAGACTCGTCCACGTACCCTCTGGTACTGGGAGCGAAGAAAGCATCGTTCGGAATCGGCTCATCCTCATACTCTGATCAACAATTTAAGCAAGATTGAGTTCATTTTGTACCTAGCAAGACTTCTAATGTATCACAACATAATTATAAATGCAATGCTATCAAAGGATGATGCTTTACACTACAAGTTATTTTCAGTATTAAGCAAGTTTAATTTGCAATATCGATATGTAATAATTTACAATGAAAATTTTAAAGAGCAATTTACAGAGAATGAAATAGCAAGTATGTAACTTAACAATAATAAAATCACAACCCTCCTTGGTTGTGATCAACATTTCATTCTCATGGCACTCACACCAACCAACCATCCCAACATTTTTCATCAAATCGTTTTTGCACAAATTAAGACTATACCGATGTGACCGCACTTACCACACTCATGACTGCGAGCATGGCTATTTAAATAGTTTTACACTCTGCAGATGTGTACAACTTTACCCATATTATACGAGCTCTCTATTTTATTTGGTATCCGTCGATACCACCACACACAACATTATAGTATGCAGTCTAGAGTTTGTAACGAAGTCTTTACATCACCTAGTTCTAACCTTGCACTAGCCCGGCGAATGAAAACCCTCACTTCACTCGGGTACACCCCCGTCTCAGTAAGGCATTCACTATTATATCGATAAGCTTTGTTTCTGAAACCTTGGTGAAGGGAGTCCCATCAAGCAAACCTACTCGGATATGCTCGTACTACTGCGGCCTACCAACATGTAAGGCTAGTCCTAAATGACTTAATTAGCTAAGACTATCCTATAACTAGCACATGTGATTGTACGCTTAGGCTTAAATTGATGACACCGGCATTCGGTCCTTAATTGACCCGAGCGAGGATCTGTATCTACTTGCGAGGTACACCTCCCGCACTTCTCAGTTCATAATATAACTCGTCTGCATCAAAAACTAAGTTTTTTATTTTCATTTTTATACCAAACTAACAGAGGTAACCCCTCTGGTACAACATTTCAAAATCACCCAAATCCATACACACATTTTCATCAAATATTCAATTTTAGCGAAACTAGAGCCCGACTAAACATCTATTTGATATTCCTAATCGAAATACCTAAATTGACACCATCTATTGTCCAAACCATATCCTAAAGGCTACAATAGTAAAGATATCAACATCTCAAGGAGGATCATGCATACAACAGAAATTTAACTATCGTTATCCATAAAGATTGCAATTTTAGCCAAACATACACGTATGCATAATAGATTTTGCAACACAAAGTAAAATAATTAAAAATAAGGGAACAACATGGTCAAAGGGGGTTCTTTCCTTGCTATGTTAGCTCTGAATATGAGGGTGATGAATCGTTGAGAAGTTCGTTCGCGTTTTCGACGTCTATTCAAAAAAACCAAAAACAAATCACAAATAGTAAAATAAATTCAACAGAAATAAAATCCAATGATGGTCCCACATGTCATAGACTCATTAGTTATTAACTAAATGATTAAACATAATTTTATTTTAATCGTGAGTTAACCCTTTGTCATGTGGGGTCCACTTGTCAGCCTTTTAGTTTTTAAAACATGTTTTAAATACTGAATCGGTGAGTTGGTCCAGCATGTTAGTGACTCATTTACTAAACATGTTTAAAATTAGATTTTTGATTATCTTTTAAACCGGTCCCACACGTTAGCGATTTAGTAACTTTAACGTCTATCATTTAGTGCTAATCTAATCCTAATCACATGGGCCCACAAGTCAGAGAGAGAGAGAAGGAAGGAGAGTAGTGCACAGTGCACCGCAGCGGCTCGGTGAGCTTGCCATCAGCGAACGGTGTAGCGGCTCGGCTCGGGGATGGCCAAAATGGGTTCCTTGAGCGGTGGCGGTTCTACCAGGTGATGGTGGCAAGACAGGGGTGTAGGATCAAGGATAACCGACTAGAGGGGGTGAATATGAGGTTTTTAACTTTTCAACTAATTAATAATTTTAACAAAGAATGTCTTTAACAAAGATACCTAGCATAAATATAAAGATAGAACTACTAGGCTATTTAAGACAATTGTGATCTAATGTCAATACTAGATATAATTCTAGCTAAGCAAAATTACACAAGTAAAATTTAGAAATGTAAATGCGGAACAGTAAAGACAAGAGAAAACTTGCCAGTCTTCACTAGTCCACGTTAAGGAAAGCCCAAGCGACTTGGACATGCTCCATAAATTAAGCCTTGCTCCTCGATTCCACTAGTGATTGTTCTTTCTCCGCTTCGGAGATGGCGAACATCGAGCCACTCACAATTCGACGCTGGGCCTCTTCACACTCTTCTTAAAGAGATCACTACGCAACCTTCCTCCAAGACCGTCTAGGTGTCGACAAGCACCAAGAGTAATAAACCAAGTGTTGGCTTGAGGAAAAACAAGTGCCAACAAGATCAACTAACGATGTAATGCACTTGTATGCTCTCAACTACCACAAAATAGGAATTTAAAGCAAATGAGTAGTAGAGAGTGTCTAAGAGCTCAAGAGTATTCAATGAGAGTGAATATGCTCATCAACTTGGCTGCTAGAGGCATGTAGGGAGGTATTTATAACCCCCACCAACAAAACTAGCTGTTGGAACCAATTCCCTGAAATATTCAGCATTTGCGGTAATACTGCCATTCAAAACCCGGTATTACCGATTTCAGGAGTAATGATCAGAAACTCAAGAAAATCACCCTCTCTGAAAAAAGTGTACCACCATGTGAAACTCGGTATTACCGACTTGCGGTAATACCGCAGAAGAATTGCGATCATACTAATTTCAGGTTTTAAGAAAAACTCTCAAAAACCTCTATGGTTCACGACCAGGTCCACGACAAGGTCCACGACCTGGTCTACGACCAAGTCCACGACCAGGTCCACGACAAGATCTACGATCAGGTCCACAACAAGGTCCACGACCAGTTCTTCGACCAGGTCTTCGAGAACCTCACTGTTAAAAATATACCGCCAACTAGATTTTGGTACTACCAACTTGCGGTAATTCCACTAATCAAAAGCGGTTATACCGTCTTTGGGTTTTCAAGAAACCTTCCAAAAACTTTCTCTCTGTTATTTACATACCGCCATATAAATGTTGGTACTACCAACCTGCGGTAGTACCGCAATTGAAATGCGGTCGTTTCGATTTTCAGATAGGATCAAAAACACTTAGAAACATCCTCTTTGAAAAATACATACGGCCATGTATCTTTCGGTATTATCGATATGCGGTAATACCACTCAATACTTGTGGTCTTACCAATTTTTCTGAACAGTATTCCAAAGGCAAGAATAAATGCAATGCATGACTTTTGGTTGATCAAGATGGCACATAAATAGATTCTCAAGCTACTAGCTATGATCCCTCTTAATAGTACAGCGTCTAGCCTACAAATTCGGTCTTTTCTCCAAACACCTAGACTGGTAAAATACTACAAAAGGATCCTTAGATTACATGATACCTTTGCTTGAGTCAAGTCGATCTTTAAAACCTTTGCATTGCTGTTTCCATATACTTTGAGTTGTCTCGACCAGGTGCTACCAAGCAGTGCTGAAAGAGAAGGTCCAAGCCGTCCAAGACTTAGAGAACCTTTAACCTTTAAACATCTCAACACACAAGTTAGTCTTTTGATATATAGTTGATATTAATTACCAAAACCATCACTGGGGGCCTAGATACTTTCAAGGGGATGGCTGGAGCGTCGCTGGCGATGACCTCCAAAGATAGCACGAAACAGGGCCACGATGACTTTGGAGAACAGAACGAAAATAAGGCAAATGATGATGCGCACAAGCTTTAGAGGGCTATTATGTTGCTACTGGCGGAGGCATCGAGACCAATGGTAACTGCAACGGCGACAACAACACTTCTCGCAGCGGCGCCATGATCGGCTATGATGAACCCCACGCTACGCTAACTAATCGTCCAATCTAACAGGCGAAATGGCTCTAGGGGACTACTAGAAGCTCTGCATCGGGGATGGACGGAGTGCTTGGAGCAGCGACAAGCAACGGAGATAGCGATAGCTTCATGGCGACATGACTTCTTGGTGATGGATTGCTGAAATAGAGCCGTGTATAAGCTCACGGGCGTGTTAAGGAAGGTGAAGGTAGAAGGAATTAGCTAGGGACTCACCGGGGTGGCATCAAACAACAAAGATGGCTGCGGCGGTAGGATTTGGGAAAGAAGCTCAATTCCGGTGGCACGTTATGTGTGGGTCAACATCAAGCGAGGGAAAGACATTGGTAGTGTATAGGATGTATTATGACGCGGTTGGGTGAGGTAGAGCTTGCTCACCGGCGTCAAGAACGATGCTCTCGTTCCTGTCGAACTGAGGAGCAAGAAGCTCTTGTTCTTGGTGGGAGGCGACAATGGCGAGCTAGGGAATTTGTGACGTGGTCAAAAGCTTAAGTACGATTGAGATTGGCGCGATAAAGACGGCGAGAAACCGGCGGATGCGGCGAGATCTCGAGACGCTCTCTGGCATCTACGCCCGTTCGGGAAAAGGCGGCGACAGGGGAATCGCTAGCATGGGCGCGGTGTACATACGACGCAGGTAGAGACAACGGGAGCAGGTGGAGGCACGAAACGGTGGGCGGCGGTGCATACTGGGGGCAGCGGAGAAGGTGTGGGCGTGAGCGCGACGCGAGGTGGACGAAGGGGCCTGACACATGGGCCCGGCGTGTCTGCGAGAAAGAAGCGGGCGCGTTGGTGCGGGCTAGTTGGGCTGCCGTGGCACGTGAAGGAATGGGCCACGCTGGGTTCGGCCCAATAGGGGCGGCAGGAAAAAGAATTATGTTTGAATTTTTTTGAAAAAGGCTGAGAGTTTGTCGAATTTTTAAACATAGCAAATAAGCTCCAAAAATTATGATAATTTTTGTGGAGGCTCCTAACATAGTGTAGTTTATTGTATAATTTGTCCAGAATTTTATTTGTTCTAAATTTTTCTCAAAAATTATTTCAATTACTATTTATATGCAAATGCAATAATTGATTTAAGGAAAAATTTTAAAACATGCTCAAAATACCTCCTCATTTTATTTACAGTACAAATATCCCAACTTTACATTTTTTGGATGTTACATTAATAGTAACACTATGGATGAATACCAGGGATACCACATGCATCATGCATTGCCCAACAGACCAAGTAGGAACAGACAATTGATTAGGAGTAAGAAAATCAACGGGTAACGACACCATTTACTGGCCTGGCTGCATATAGTAGCAATTAAGTATAGTGTAGACCATATGGCTGCTAATCGAATGGTTTCTTAATTTAATGAGCCTCATGCATGGACGGTCAGTGTAGACCACATGGCTGCTAATCCAATGGTTTCTTAATTTAATGAGAGGAAGTGCTATATAACTTCCGATAATTTGTTGAAGCTAAAACTGTTATTTTTCTGTTCGTTAGATGTGCTATAAGATTCGTATCATACTCTTTCAGTTTAGTTTAGTAATTATTCTCTACACCTTTTTTGCTTCATCACAAACCACTAATCCACTTATGTTGTGTTAAAAACTGGTACATGATTGGTTGATTCTTTAGTTGCTAATCCAAAACTTACAGCATAAGTGTTAGGAATAGTTTAATCCTTGAACCACGTCTGCATGTATTCTGTTGCAAACAATTGAACTATATTCGGCCTAGTGCCAACGGTTGGAGTATATCAAACTCATCGTTGTTGCATAGCTTGTGGAGTTCTTAAGTGATCTCGATCATCTATGACAAAGTGTCATCTTTAAAAGTTGAAAGTTTGTGGAGGTTTAAATTAGTTCTTTGTTATTGCTCAGCCTCTCAAAGTACATGTGAAGAACTTAACGGGTTCACCATATTACTGTATTTTGTTGGTATATAATTTTATTTGTTGTCTTTGTTTTTGCTCAACCTCTCATAGTACATGTGAAGAATATAATGAGTTCACCACATTGTCGTATTTTGTTGGTATATAATTTTATCTTTGTTTTTGCTCAATCTCTCAAAGTATATGTGAGATTTACTTTCAAGAATAATTAAAGTGATCAAAAATAAAAATGATAAATAATTTACTGTAATTTTTGTATAATGAAATTGTAAATAAACCTTTAAAATATGACAGTTTTTTACTAAGAAAACTGTCATCTTCTATGTACACTGTTGCTTTAGCTCAATGGCTGCTACACGAGTACATGTCACGCCTTACGTATATCGCATGCCTCCAAGACTACGTCACCTTCCCGCTAAACTACTATAAACCCCCTCAAGGTATTGGCTATTTCTAGCTACGAACGAGCAAGCGACCTGCCTCGAGCACACACAAGAAGCTCTCCACCGCGCCGCGCCCAATGTCGACATCCTCCTCTCCGGCCACGGTGGCTCCCTACGTCGTCGAGGACCGTCGTGGCGCGCTTCAAGTGCTCAGCGATGGCACGGTCGTCCGCGCCCCGCCCCCGCCCTTCCTGGCCGGCCCCAACGAGTACGAGGACGGCCGCGTCGAGTGGAAGGACGCCGTGTACGACGCCGACCGCGGCCTCGGCCTCCGCATGTACAGGCCGCGCCGGGACACCATCGTGGCCGCAGGGGATCGGGGCGAGAAGCTCCCCGTGCTCGTCTACTTCCACGGCGGCGGCTTCTGTGTCGGCTCCTACTCGTGGCCGAACACCCACGCCGGCTGCCTCCGCCTCGCCGCTGGCCTCCCTGCTGTCGTGCTCTCCTTCGACTATCGCCTCTCGCCGGAGCACCACCTCCCCGCTGCCCAGGAGGACGCAGCCGCGGCCCTTCTCTGGCTCCGCGGCCAGCTCGTCTCCGACCCGTGGCTCGCCGACGCGGCCGACTCACGCCGGGTGTTCGTCTCCGGCGAGTCAGCCGGCGGCAACATGTCGCACCACCTGGCACTCCGGTTCGGGACGGCCGGGCTCGACCCGGTAAAGATCGCGGGGTACATCCTGCTCATGCCAGCGTTCCTCTCGGAGGAGCCGACCCAGTCCGAGCTGGACACGCCGGACACCGCGTTCCTGACCCGGGGCATGTGCGACCAGGTCATCCGGCTCTGTCTGCCGGCCGGAGGGAGCAAGGACGACCCGCTGCTCAACCCCTTCGGCCCGGACAGCCCGAGCCTGGAGTCCGCGGACGTCGGCCGCATGCTCGTCGTGGCCGCGGAGGGCGACCTGCTGCGGGACAGGAACGTGGAGTACGCGGATCGGATGAAGGCGATGGGAAAGGACGTGGAGCTAGTCGTGTTCGCTGGCGAGGAGCACGCGTTCTTCAGTGAGAAGCCACTGTCAGCGACCACCGGCGAGCTGGTCCGAGTCATCAAGCGCTTCGTTGAGCGGAACGGGGCGGAGTCGGGTTGAATTAGTACGTAGGTATATACATACCTGCAGCTGTTGTGATTTGTGGTGTCCTGTTTCGGTGTACGTACTCCATACAAGGGAGTTTGTCTGTCTACGCAGAATAAATGAGCCTTATATACAGAGATGGGCTTCAAGATTAATTTGTTGCTCACTCTATCTGTCAAAGAATAAATTGTGTTTTGGACATCGACACAATAAACCTTATATATAGAGATGGACTTCAAAATTAATTTCTGTTCAATAACGCGAATTTAGATAGGAACATAAAAATACTGGCCAAATTAAAACACAGCAAAAATTTTTGAATTGACTGAAGGCTGAAGAAACTTCCATCCGAAAAACTGTACCGCCAAGTTCGTGCCTTTCTTACGGGTTTCAGATTCTCAGTAGACAAAAAAAAAAAGGACACCAAAACAGCACAGCATGGAGCTGTCGAATCAGATCACAGGTAATGAAGTACACGGGCCAAAAGACGAATTGTTTTCCCTGGGTATGGACCAATCTGCCATCATCCTCTTGTTCTCATCCGCTACCGAGAACAAATTGTTTAATCGTCCAATTTTGATTGATTTTTGCTAATTACCGAGATTACATCTGTTTAATCGGCTAACTACTATTAATTACTGAGTTCTTCTGTTCATGATAACTAAGTATGTAATCAGCGAAATCAGTTCATACGAACACTACTCGTAGTTCATCATTACGGCTACTCCCTACGTCGTTGAGGACTTGCACGGCGCGCTGCAGGTGCTCAGCGACGGCACGATAGTCCGCCTCCCGCCGGCGCCGACTTAGATGATGGCCGCGTCGAGTGGAGGGACGCCGTGTACGACGCCGACCACGGCCTCGGCCTCCGCATGTACAGGACTACAGGCCGCGCCGGGACGTCGCGGCACGCGGGGAGGACAAGGACTCAAGGAGAAGCTACCCGTGCTCGTCTACTTCCACGGTGGCGGTTTCTGTGTCGAGTCCTACTCCTGGCCCAAAAACCACGCCGTGTGCCTCCGCCCCGCCGCCGAGCTCCCAGCGGTCGTGCTGTCCTTCGACTACCGCCTCGCGCCGGAGCACCGCCTCCCCGCCGCCCACGAAGGCTCTTCGGCGGCCCTCCTCTGGCTCCGCGCCGAGCTCGTCTCGGATCCTTGGCTCGCCGATGCGGCCGACTCCAGCCTAGTGTTCGTGTCCGCCCAGTCCGCCGGCGGCAGCCTGTTGCACCACACGGCCGTCCGGTTCGGCACGGCCGGGCTCGACCCGGTAAAGATCGCCGGGTACATCCTTCTCATGCCAGGGTTCTTTTCAGAGAAGCCGACCCGGTCCGAGTTGGACACGTTGGACCGTATTTCTCACTGTTGAAATATAAATGAATTGTTTGTATTTCTTATCAGCTTAAACTTTTGGATGAACCGATTAGTATATGCAACTCAATATGGTATCAAGCGGTGTCACTCCTGAGCCGCCGCCTCCACAGCTTCCGCCGCGCCGCCCTTGGGAGATGATGTCGTCTTCATGATCTCTCTTGGGGGCTACGCAACCCGTAGTTTAAGTCTTGTCGCTGATCATCCGATCGGCTACCAATTAGAGTTTTCTCGGTCATCCTCAGATCGGATTTTCTCTAAAAAAAAGTTTTGCGTCGCCCTGTCAACCCATCAACGTTCCTTGGCTCCGGACTTCACCTCCTCGGCTTCGACCTCTCTGGCGCTTCCTCTACTCCGATGACGTCGAGGTGTGATGCGGCGCGCTCGTCGACATGGCCCTCTCTCCACAGCCTTCCGAGCGCCTCTTCTATCGTCGTCATCACGCCAGATCATCATCGCCGGCTCGTCATCCGCGAGTACGAGCCGCCGCACCACAGAGAGCTCGCACTTGTGGTCATGCCATCGACATGCACGGGCTGCCGCTGCATCGCCCCTTCGGGCTGCAGTGTCGCTGCCTGTGGTCACCATCTCTCAAGTCTCAATACAATCATCTATTATAGTATATTCATCCCTCCCATATGGTATCAGAGCCAAGAGGTTTTAAGTCAAGACCCGGCTGATGTAATTAAGAAAATAATTACAGCGCATTTCTATTTCACGTTTTAGACCTACACGTAACGGGGGGTGTTGAAATATAAGTGAATTATCTGTTTTTTTTTCTTATCAACATAAGTTTTCGAATGAACTGATCAGTGCATGCAACTCAATACTCACGCAGGAACTGTGCGACCGGTACTTCCAGCTCGGGGGCCGGAGCGAACAAGAACCACCCGCTAGTGAATCCGTTTGGCCCGGACAGCCCGGGCCTGCAGGCAACATTTTTAGGGACAGTAACGTGGAATACGCCGAGCAGATGAGGGCGATGGGGGAAGGACGGCGAGCCGGTTATGTTCGCCGGCGAGGAGCACGGGTTCTTTACCGCCAAGCCGCTTTCAGAGACCACCGGCGAGTTGGTCCGGATCATCAGGCGGTTCGTGCAGCGGGATGCAGCCGGGTCGAGCTGAGTTAGGAGTTCATCTGTCGTACGAGCTCCGCAATACCGTGTCATTCCGTTGATTTGGATTAATTACCACAATGATTCACTGTAGTGCCAGAATGAACAATAATGGATTTTCACAGTACTTTCTATAATACTTGTTGAGAAAGGTGACTACGGTAGCCAGGAGCTCTACTGTTAAATTTAGATCTTTAAAAGAAAAGCCATCTTTATAGAACCGTTTAGATATTTGTCGCTATAAAGAATGACGTTCCAGGATTTGCCGAGGGTAGGTTGATAGGAATACAAACCAGTTCCAAAAAATCGGTTTGGATGAATTTTGTCAAAAAATTTGAATTTGTTTGAACTGTACTCGAATTTGATTTTAAAATTTTAAAATCTGACAAATTCAAATTTTGATTTGAATATTTAGGCCGAAATTCCGGCCTTACCCCCCCCCCGCTAAAAATAGTTTAGGGTTTTGAAAACCCTGTGGTAACCGGCAAATATCTGAATCCCTCTTTTGTTGAAGGAAAATAATGAAAGCCATTAAATTCAGTATTTTAATCAGAGAAATTCAGTAGGGAGAAGGAGATTTTGGTTATGATACGAGACCCATGATTGCCCAGCAACACAAAGTGGCCCGGTGCGAGCTATACGACAGATCGGATGC
The DNA here is from genome assembly GCA_036346255.1 of Ampelocalamus luodianensis. NCBI lineage: Eukaryota > Viridiplantae > Streptophyta > Magnoliopsida > Poales > Poaceae > Ampelocalamus > Ampelocalamus luodianensis. The sequence goes on along the minus strand of CM070629.1, from coordinate 17,525,713 downwards.
CGACAACAGAAAAAAAGAGATAGAGATCCTAGTCTCCAACACTAGTTGCTCTATTGAATAACCTATCCTACTGGTCCCTACTCTATTGAACACATTTCCGAATTTGGATTCTATCAGGTAGCTTATCATACACGCATTAAGATAATGCAAAAACATCGGTGTGGTTTTTGCGCTGCCTCTCAAAATAGAAGTGCACACAGCTGATTGGGTCTTTGTCGCTAATAAGAAGATAATAGATTCACTAATATCATTTTCCTTCGGGGTCATATATTGTCGTTTGTTTGATCTACCTGTTGAGCACATGGTTTTACCGATGACAGCAACCTTCGTTTATTTTTCCTATTGTTACACCTTGAAGGTACAAAAACATATACTGAATTACCTGTGTGAGGTGAAGGGCTCGAGCACTAAAAATGATATTTGCATGATGTCCTAGATAGTCCATACCTATCGTATCCTTACATTAATCTTGGGCTTGCTTTAACTTCCTGCCGTTGGATGTTCCATCGAAAGGATTGCAACGCTGGCCAAAAAGTGCAGGTTTAGACTCTGGTGTCTCTGGAATAGTCGAGTGCACTAACTAGCACAAGCTTCTGGCAATATCTTTACTATCTATAGCAGTAAGGAATGCTGGCCTCAGGAGCCCCCACGTCCCCATTTTTGGGGACCCCCTATGTTTCTGAAATCGCGTTAAGGCCCGGCCGAACCAGCGGGCGCCGGGCGGTGATTTTTGCGTTCTCCTATTTTCATAAAGCTTCTCCTTGTTTTCTGCAATTGCGTAGAGATCCTACACGGTTGTGGCTGTACGATGCCACGGTGGGTGTTGATCCAGCCGTCCGTCTGCGCGTGCTACACCTCGTGCCCTAGCGGCCTAGCCCCTCCCGATCCCCTAGAAGAGGGCTCCGCCCGTCTCCTCCCCTCTGCACGTGGACTCGCCCGCGCCGCCCACCTCCTCCCCTTCGCTCGCGCTGCTGTCGGACCCCAGGCGTGGAATACCCGAAGCTCTTATGTGTACCATACTAGTCCCATGATCAGTAGTTAGTACACACATCTATACACAATATACATACAACATGAAACAAATATAGTACTTAACTTAAGCTGTTACATTACAAGTGTATATTACACAGCCGACTGGCCAAATTAAAAGACAAGTATTAGAAGTAGCAAGTTAAACAAAGGAAGCATAGTAAACCAAATCCGAAAGTCCAGAGGTGTGCCCATCCATACCCTCAGGCAACCGACAAGGACAATACCTAGCAAGACCCGTCACTGAACCCTCTGGTACCGGGGGCAAAGAAAACGTTATCTGAAATTAGCTCATCCTCATACTCTGATCAACAATTTAAGCAAGATTGAGTACATTTTGTACTCAGCAAGACTTGTAATATATCATATCATAATTATAAATGCAAGGCTAACAAAGGATGAAGCTCTACTCTATAAGTTATTTTTAACATTAAACAAGTTTTATTTGCAATACCAATATGTAATAGTTTGCAACGGAATTTGTAAAGAGCAATTGACCGATATTGAAATAACAAGTATGTAACTCAAATAATAGCAAAATCACAGCCGCGATCAATATTTTATTCTCATCCATAAACATGGCACAAACCAAACATCTCGATGAGGTGTCATTAAGCATGCTCATGACTGCAAGCACAACTATTTAAATAGATTTACACTCTGTATATATACGTACAACTTTACCAACAGTATATGAGTGCTCTAGTTTGTCTGACATCCGTCGATACCACCGCACATGACATTATAGTATGCAGTCTAGAGTTCATAACGAAACCTTTATATCACCTAGCCCTAGCCTTGCACTAGTCCGACGAATTATAACCCTCATGCACCCGGGTACACTCCCGTCTCAGTGAGGCATTCCCCGTTGTACCAGCAAGCATTGTTCCCAACGCCTCGGTGAAGGGAGCCCCTTCGAGCAAGCCTACCTGGTCATGCTCGTACTACTGCGGCCTACCAACATGCATGGCTAGTTTTTGATTACTTAATTAGCTAAGGTCGTCCCATACCAACACATGTGGTTGTACGCTTAGGTTTAGATATGATTCACCGGCGTTCGGTCCATAATTGATCCGGGCGAGGATCGCCCCCTATCTACTTATGAGATACACCTCTCACACTCCTCATATTAAATTATAACTCACCCGCATCACAAACTAGGTTTTTTATTTTTATACAAAATAACATAGGTAAGCCCCTCTGGACCATCATTTCAAAATCTTCCAAATTCATATTCAACATTTCATCAATTTTCCAATTTTGGTAAAAACTAGAGTTCAACTAAGCATTTATGCGATATTCTCACTCGAAATACCTAAATCGACATCATCTATTGTCTAAACCATATACTAAAAGCTACAATAGTAGGGACACCAATATTTCAAGAGGGATCATGCACTGAATATGAATTTAACTAGTGATACCCCCAAATATAGCAATTTTAAGCAAACATACACGCATACATAATAATTTTTACAAAAAAAAAGTACGATAATTGAAATGATGGGATCAACATGGTCAAACGGGGCGCTTGCCTTTCTATGGTATCTCTGAATATGAGGATGGAGGGTCGTTGAATAATTCTTTTGCGGTATCGACGTCTATTTAAAAGAGCCAATACAAATCACAAATAGAAAAATAATTTCAATAGCAACAAAATCCAAATATTTTTGCATATTCAGACATAGCATGATTTTAGAAAAAAAAGATTTATTCAATTTGGAGTTCATATGCAAAAGTTATTAATGTTTTAATTTTGCTTGGTTTGAAAATCCTGAAAATAAATTAAAGGTGACGTCGAAAGAGTATTTTATGAGGTTTACACTTTCAAACTAAGAAAGTGTATTTCCTCTGAACTAAAAGTGCTTTTCTTGTTTTTACATTTTTTATTAACTTACATGTGGCCTCCGCTCCCGCACTCACGCCGTCCTCGCCACCGCTAGTAAGACCGCCTCCAAGCTCTCCTCCTACCAGCAAGGCACGCACTGCGGACTTGACGATGACCGTGATTGGTCGTCCTCGACTCCCGCACCCACGCCGTCCTCGTCGTCGCCAGCAAGACCGCCTCCGAGTTCTCCTCCTACCAGCAAGGCACGCGCTGCGGACTTGAGGACGGCCATGATTGGGAATGGGTGCCGCGCGCTCGGTAATGTACCTGACATTTGTCGATCGTCTCCATAAAGAGTTTGTTTATGAAACCCTACTCAATTATGGTGTGCATTATGACAGGACATGGATATATGACAAAATTCATTATGAGATAGACCGGGTCTACGGTGCTCACAGTTTGCAGCAAGTTTACATTGACATGTTTGATCAGGTTGGTGAATCCTTTTAGTTAATCAACTTTTGGTTCTTTCTATTATGCAGCTGTGCAATATAGGAGACCTTATACCTGCATTACTATCTCACCAAAAATACATAATTTCAGATTTATGAAACAATGAAAGAAACTATCCAAAGAGACTGCCCGCACTATGGTCCTGGAATTGAAACTATCAGTGTCCGTGTTACAAAGCTGAACATACCTAGTAGTATTAAGAGAAATTTTGAACTTATGGAGAAGGAGCGTACAAAGGTATACACTCCATGTGGCCAGATCATATGTTAAAATTGTGTCCCCTGTGAACATCCATGGATAGTTTATACTATAGTGAGTACTTGAGATGGTTTCGTTGTTGTAACATACATATCCTCTGATACTAGAGCTTGACAGCTTGTTCAGTATTAGAAAAACGCTCTAATTGATTATTGATTGTTCATGTTGCATATACTGAGATCTAAAAAATACATTTATTAAATTTACAAACTTCAGAAGCTGTTTCTTGAATGCACATATACCTTGTTGTACTTGTCATCAATGTTTAACTTTCGGTCCTTGTCTCATGCTATCATTATAAGTCGATTTGTATTACATCCTCGAGCTTTTTGCATATCATGATATACAAACATATCAGTGCAGATAGCAATGGCTTTGAGGATGAGCAATTCATATGCTTTTCTGATATATACTTACAGTAATGATCACTTAGGTTGCTTTAATACTGCAGAAATTACAATGTTCATTGCTATCTCCTCATTTGTTTAGCTTGATGTTATTAGTACTATAGTCAGTCTCCCTAATGTTGAACTATTCTATTGGTTTAGCTTACTGTTTAGATAGAAAAAATGCGTTCTGCCAACTCCTAGCTAATTGGCCACTATGCACTCAATATGGTATCTACATATGATGTAGTGAAAAAATGTCCAATATAGCGATGAACCAAGTCCTGTTCTTTGGGGAATGCATATTATGTGTTCCTCTTTTATTAGATTTTTTACTTGGACTGAGATTGCTCTTACAGTATCAAAATTCACCAAGCTTAATATTAATCTTTTGCAGCATCTTCTGGTGGTTATAACTACTGTTGGCATACTCTCAGATATAGAAGCATTTCAACCTGTTCTTAGCGTCGATGAGGTCGATGCCATTTTTTATGTACCCCTACAGATGTTCGTCAAGGTTAGTCCTACTATTGGCATACTCTCAGATGTGCCCCTCACAGCTTGGGGTAAACAAACCGCGGATGATGCATCTATCTTCCTCACTCTGGTCTGGTCTTGCTTGCTTGCTCTCGCGTAATTTGACTCTATTTTTTTCGCATTTCGTGTTCGTGCAAACACTGTGGTGGACAACTGCGCCATCTGCCGCAACCACATCATGGACAGTACGCCTCCCATCGGCCCCGATTCGATCGATCTGTTTCTAGAATTCTAGGGGTTTTGGGATTTAATCTGACCTGTGCCGTTGCGGATGCCCCCGTGTGCATGTGTGTGTAGACATCGAGTGCCAAGCGAACCAGACGAGCACCACCAGCGAGGTATACACATCGTCTTACCTTGCTCCTCTTTTTTTCCCTTTCTGCTATATAATGCTGCAATATGGGTGTAGTTGTGATTGTTAATATTATGGTGGTTTAGAGTGCTGTGCTGATAGTAGAGTATAGCTGCTCGATCTGGTGATGATTGTTGTGTGAATTTCTGTGTATTTTTGGTATCCCTAGTAGATTATCTAGAACAAGTTGCTTATTATGGGAAAGGTTTTATTAGGAGTTTCACCAGGAGGTCATTAAAGTACACTACTGGGGTGTATTTGTTGGTGATGGTCTTGGTAGCCACTCTCTTATGTTGCAATGGATTTTTTTGTGGGTTTGTGCCGCAATTAGTATTAATTTGCATGATATAAGGCCCTGTTTTCTCAACATTACTTGTCTGCCGTGGTTATAGCATTGTTAATGCCAGATACACAACCTTTGTGGCATTGGGGTTGCTTGAAGGAGGTTTACTTGGTGTGTCTGTGAAGATCTTCTTATTTGGAATTAGGATGTTTGCGGCGTTGCTTAGTTTCAGTTGCATGAAGTTGGGGCCATGCTATTTATTTGGAAATACAAAGTTGGTTGAACTATAATGTTTGCAGCATTGCTTGGTTTCAGTTCCATAAACTTGGGGCCATGTTATTTATTTGGAAAGTTTCATAAATTTGGGGACTTGTTATTTATTTAGAAAGTTTCACATGCAGGTTCCCATTCCATCTTTTCAACAGCCAAAATGCATCTTACCTTCAGTCTCTTACGCTCGATAGCGTTAATTTTGGTCCAAGTCCTGACTTTTGTGGGTCTGCAAACCTTAAAATCCTTGCTCTGGGACCATGTGCTTGCCACGCAAGATTTACAGTGCTACTTATCGAAATGCCCTATTCTAGAATGGTTAAGCATCATACATTGCTACGAGCTGCATGGTTTGCATGCTTCTGAACCATTATGACAGTTGAAATATTTATGTGTTAAAGATTGTCCAGTTGATAAGATTGAATTTCTTGCCCAAAATCTCACGAAATTTGGGTACAGAGGCTCTCAAACCTTTATCAAACTTCATGAATGCTGGTCTCTTTTTTGTGGGCCATCTCGATGTAGTTCTTAGGTGCCTATGGAATTCTCTGCGGCAAGGATCGGAAAGGTTGTGTAGCTTTCAGGTTCTTCGAGCGTCGGGAGATCTGTGTAGTTGATTTTTTAGTTGTTGGGATGTATCTACTATATTGCTACTTACATGCTATGGTGGTCCATCCAGGTACAAAAGGAACGGCTTGCTGCCGATGCTGAAGAGAAACATCACTGTCAAGCCGGCGTCGCAGCGTTCGTAGGAGAACGCGGGTGATTAACCCTCTAATGTGGTGTTCACTTTTGCGGAAAAGGTCTTCGACTTGATCCTTCAAGGTACTATGTTCATCGTTTCTAGGACTGGACTCTAGAGGAGTATAAAGAAAGAAGTTGTTTTTTAGTAGGGCTGCACTGCCTCACGCAATTCATCTAATTTATTTCTTTGAGCTCATTTAGTTTTTTTTATTCTCTGTATTTAGGAATGTAGGACATGGAAGCAATGCAGCTAGCTAATTGATGGTGTATCTCCTCTGCTGGAAGACTTTTTTTCCCCATAATGCCTTTTTGATTCTCTTTATTTGACCTCTTCTAATTGAATCCTTTTTGGTTTTCTTTATCACACAGATGAAAAAGAATTACGATTCTTTTGTTCATCGTTATGTTGGGTTATTAATTGAGGTAACCATCATTGCATTCTATGTTTTTTTGGTTCACATCTGCAAACATGAAATAGAGGTTTTATAAGTCTAATTTTCTTTGCGTGGGTTGTTGATCATAATCATGTGTTAGGACATGATAGATGTTATATGTGACTAGGTTGGGTCATGTTATGGCGTTGCCTATATGTATACAGATACACTAAAGCTCAATACATACCAGATTTGTCTATATATATACAGATACATGTACAATGCATTGCAATCCTAGACCTAACTTCTATAGCTGTAAAAAAAAGAAGAAAAAAAACACACCTGCTACACGTGCGCTTACATGCGCACAGGTCACTAGTAAGCACTATAGCTGTGGGCATGTGCAAGGCCTGGCCGGTATCCTCATCAACATTGTTGCTTCAGCACCCATTATTCAAATCCTGCTCGATCAGATGAATCATCACATCATATGTTCTGAATTAGAGTGATAAGAGGAGTATATTTTACTTTCTAATTATTAAGTTATCATTATAACTTGACTGGTGGATAGCTAACTTGGCTGATTTGCTGGTGCATATCAGGACCACCTTACCTTTTAGTGTCCAATTATGATTTAGAGGCCTGTAAGCTCTGTGTTGTATCAATAAAATCTGTGCTGCAAGGTATTTTGATTTTTGTGACAAGATTTCTTAATCTCGTTGCAGTTTGATCTGTCGTTCAACTGATAAAATATAGTTCTCCTTTAGGAGCGAATGTACAATTTTTATTCGTGGAAAACAAAATTACCTTTTACCTTCTATATATACTTACTAGACCATCATATATTTTCATGCAGGATATAATGCTCTGTAAGTTTGGTCGATCAAAGGATGAAGTAGAAGTATCTTCATGCAAGAAGAGTTTACTTCGAATTTCATATGCATTTTATATTTGTCTGAATAGTGTATTTCATCGAATTCATTGTATACAACCACATTGTATTCAAAATGTATGGAATCCTTTGTTTAATCAATATATTCACTTCTTTCTTCAGTTCTGCTTGTGGTTGTATGTATCTCTGGCCAATGAATGTAAATATAGGATGGTTAAGCACATCCTGACATGAATAGGATAGATATTTTGCAGCACAAACATGTTTTTTTAAGAGATACTGAAGCATCTTGTTCGTTGAAAATAGCAATGTATAGAAGCGTTGGTGCTGCCAATATGTATGTGTTGCTACCTTGCAACACTTTTTCCCTCGTGTTACCAACGCTTATATATGTGTTGTAGTAGACCTTTGCAACGGCCTCAATGGCAATACAATGCGTTGGTGTAGACCCTGCCAACGCTAATATAGACTCTTAGCAACCAATACATATATAAATTGTTAAAGACACGTTCACGTTGTAGTGAGCTAGTCGGTGCGAAGCAAATGGGCAATTGATAGAGATCATATGGTGGCTAGCTGCAGATCGACAAGGTTCACTGTCTCCTGTGTTTGTGTAGGTAGCACATTAGCAATTGTTGGCGTCCCATGTTGTGAGGTTGTGACCGGGCATCAATTTGTCTCAGAAGTATTGTGTCACTCAAAGCTGTATAAAAGATGCTATAACTCAGGGATGATCAGGGAAAACTATTTCGGTTTGAAAAAAAATTCGTTGCATGGCAAAAGGACCGAAAGCACCGAAATTTTGGTAATTTTGTTCAGATTTTTGTAATTTGAATATGAATTTTTCTAAATTTAGAATTTTGAGAAAAGGCTATATATAAAAAAAGGTAGAGATGAACTAGGTATTGAATGTAGATGAAACTTGCACTAAAAAATGAAGTTGATCTCAAGATTTGAATTTGAATTCAAATTTCGGCCTTACAAAAAAAATTGGGAGGGGGCCAAAATTTCGCCGAAATTGTTAACCCTGGGTCTGATCCTTTGCCAAAATCATCACCAACAAACGGCAACTATGAGGCATGTCCGGCCAACAATTACATGTATGGGTAGGGTCAATCTCCCCACGTGTGGACTGCCCCACCACCGTCCGATTGCGATCCTACGAATCATACGGGGACCCCACGATAGTTTTGTTCCCCGGTCATTCATACGCATGCTAGGTTGGCACCGTAGTCTCTCCTCTGCTGGTTTGAGCTGTTAGCTTGGCTTCATGCAAGGGAAAGAGAACTTGTACTATTGAGGCATGATTGGACGGCCATACATGAGGGCCATCGCTCTCCGTAAAATTAAGTTTCTTCCGATTGCGTGCAAGTTTCAATCAATGTGTTTATACATCTCTCATGGTCGAATTGCTCATCGTACAATAGGTCGCCATTGTTGCGAACTTCACTGCCGTGCACTTAATACACACACACTCTCTCTCTCTCTCTCTCTCTCTCTCTCTCTCTCTCATCGTTGGCACGCAAATATGGGGTCGTTGGCACCGAATTTCCACCCGGAAAACAGAGGTTGGGATAAATCTATGATTTAGTAAAGGTTTTAGCAAGACGCTCGTGTGTGCACGGATATGATGATAGTGTATATGTCTTCCTAGTAATAGAAAAAAAATGTTAGAACAGTGGCACTTTATCGCACATGCATGGGCCATAGCCCGTAGACACACACTACCGACGAAAAAGGTGTTACTTCCTCCTCTCTATTTAGCACTTCCAGAAAGCAGTGATACAGTTTAAAAGAAGGTAGAGACTGGGAAAAAGAATTAGGTTGGGGAACGGATGAACAGGGGAGGGGAAAGTGCAGAGTAGTCTTTCATCTATTACATTTTCCATGCCAGTTCACCAACAGAAAGGAAAATAAATACTGCTAACTCTTCAGAGACTGATAGTGGAGGTCCACCAAGCCAACCGGCCCGTGGCGCAGCCCTTACGAAACCCATTCAGCCGTCGGATAGCGATCCGATGGCTTGCGCCTGCGCCTGCTGAATTGACCCCTTTGCTGACAATCACCGGGTCCCTGTTCACCATCATGCCTTCTCCTTTGCGCTGTAACATTCCCCCCTCCTTCGGGACTGGCTTGTCCCCAAGCCAGCGCATGTGGAAACCGCGATTGGAGATCACGAAGGTCCTCCCAGGTAGCACTTGTTGGTGAAGATCCCGACCACTGCACCAGGACCTGGGTTCCAGAAGTCGATCCCACTCTATGAAGTCGTTGCTGCAGCACTCGGGCAGGCACCTTTACTTCCGTGGACTGTGGCAATTCCTCCTGGACGATTTCACTTGGGGCTAAAGTCTTCTTGAGTTGTGATACATGTATCACGGGATGAATTCCACACGTAGTTGGCAATTTCAATTTATATGCCACTGCTCCAATCTTCTTGTCGATCTGAAAAGGTCCGAAGTACCTAAAAGCAAGTTTATGATTAGATCGCATGGCCACCGATGATTGAACATATGGTTGAAGTTTCAAATACACCCAGTCTCCCTGCTCGAAAGTCCTCTCCGATCGGTGCTTATCTGCTTGAGTTTTCATCCTTTGATTAGCCCGGTTAAGGTGTTGTCGGAGTAGTTGGGTCATGAGCTCTCTGTTTTGGAACAAGGCAACCAAATCGACTTAAACACAAGACGAAGAGTCCACTATTCCAAAGTGCCTTGGGCTATGTCCATACAAGACTTCAAAAGGAGATTTCTTAAGAGTGGTATGATACGAAGTGTCGTACCAAAATTCTGCCAGCGCGAGCCATTCGGACCACTTTGTTGGACAAGTATGCACAAAGCATCGAAGATATGTTTCCAAACACTGATTTACTCGCTCCGTCTGCCCGTCCGTTTGCGGATGATAGGCGGAACTCATCCTCAACTGCGTATTGGCCAACCGAAAGAGCTCCCTCCACAGAGTGCTAGTGAAGATACGGTCCCGATCTGAAATGATGGATTGTGGTAGACCATGTAACTTGAAGATGTTACTGATGAACACTTGTGCAATTTGAAAAGCTATATATGGGTGCGCTTAAGGCACAAAATGGGCATATTTGGAGAACTTATCGACGATCACCATTATACTGTTATAGGATGTCGAACGTGGTAACCCTTCTATAAAGTCCATGGATATAACTTGCCAAGCATTATCAGGCACTGGAAGAGGTTGTAGAAGCCCGGGGTATTTGACATGTTCAGATTTTGCCTGTTTACACACTGAGCAAGCTTCAACAAAGGCTTGTATGTGTTTCTTCATGCCAGACCAAGCAAACCATTTCTTAATTTTGATGTATGTCACTTGAATGCCTGAATGACCGCCGAGTGCACTGGAATGCATTGCGTGCATGATTTTCTGTTGGACAGTAGAATTATTGCCCACCCAGAGGCGTCCTGCATAGCGCAAAATTCCATCCTTTAACTGAAATTTTGGATGTGCCGAACTCCCCATACTTAACTCTGCCAGGATTTGACTGGTTTGTGTATCTTCTTTATAGCCCGCCGCTAACTCTTTCAACCATACCGGTACACAAGTTGAGACCGCTAACAATTCCCCAGAATTCCATGAGATATTCCTTGAGAATGCATCTGCGGCTGTGTTGTCCACACCTTTCTTGTATTGCAACCGATATTGGAGACCCAATAACTTTGTCATTGCTTTCTGTTGCCAAGGAGTTGTTAGTCTTTGATTCTCCAAGTGGACTAAACTGCGTTGATCTGTTCGGATGATGAACTCTGTTGGTTGCAAATATGACCTCCAGTGTTCAACCCCAAGAATAATAGCTAAGCTTTCCTTTTCATATGTTGACAAGCTTTGAGTGCGAGGTCCCAAGGACTTGCTAAGATAAGCTACTGGGTGACCATCTTGCATTAACACCGCGCATATTCCTTTATCAGATGCATCCGTCTCCATCACAAATGTTTTCCTGAAATCCGGTAATGCTAAGACTGGTGCAGTAATCAGAGCTATTTTAAGGGACTGGAACGCATCTTCCTTCTCTGTGGTCCACAGGAACACTGAATGTTTCTTCAGTAGATCAGTTAGAGGCCTGCTGAAGGTAGTCAGAGTCGAGATCCTAAGTTGGATCGATTTGCCTCCGGTAGGATCGAATCGTAGAATCGGCGATTCTACGGAATTGTAAAAATACACATATTTAACATCTATATTATAAGTTTGTATGATTCTTATATGGTTTACCACTTACTTATAATCTAAAAGGGACAAAGAACTTTTATCGCACAATGTGAAAAAAGCATAATGGTATGACATGATAGGTGATATAGTTCGAACTACGGAGAACAACCAATGGCCATGACTAGTTTACTACAATTACATGATAAATGTTCACAACTTTGTAAATCAATATCTAATTGCAACACTTGCATGTTCCTTAAAAGCACTAGACATCCAGAATAAAAATAGCTTATCATTATCAAGCTCAAGATTGCTCATGTCATAATATAGATATTTGTACTAGCATTATCACAATCGATATTTATAGTTTCATTCTCGAAATTAATATCAATAAATTTTGCTCTAAAACAAAATATCACAAGCCCTAACCTATAAAAATATAAAAATGCAAAATGCAATTTTTGTCCAAACGACTCTACGACTTTACTCTACTCTACGATTCTACACGATTCTACGCGATTCTATGATTTGGATCGCGACTCTACCACGATTCTACCTGATTCCGATTCATGGTGCGATTTGGATCGACAGGCTGTCGTGGTTTCGTAGAATCGTAAGATTCTAATAGTAGGATCGCGATTCTAACTACCATGCTGCTGATCAAACCAAAATTGCGAACAAATTTTCTATAATAGTCGGCTAGTCCCAGAAATCCCCGTACCTCTTTGACATTGGTTGGACTTGTCCAATTCTTAACAGCCTCAATGTTTTTCTGATCGGTCGCGACCCCTTGTTTGCTGATGACATGCCCTAGATATGTCAATTGTTGTTTAGCAAATGAACATTTGGATCTTTTGATCTTCAACTGATGCTTATCAAGGATCTGCAAAACTTGTCTTGAGTATAATAACATGAGTCGGCAAATCAGTACTATATACTAAGATATCATCAATAAATACCAAAACTCCCTTCCTCAGTAGCGGTGCCATGATGGTGTTCATCAAACCTTGAAATGTTGCTGGTGCACTCGTCAATCCATACGACATTACTTTGAATTCAAAATGTCCGTGGTGTGATTTAAAAGCCGTCTTGTGTTCATCTTCAGGTCGCATATGAATTTGGTGGTAACCCACCCGGAGATCTAGGCTAGTAAACCATTGAGATCCTGCCAATTCGTCCAACAGTTCATCTATGACGGGTAAAGGATAGCGGTTCTTGACCGTGGCAGCATTCAAATGACGATAATCCACACAAAATCGCCAAGTTTTGTCTTTCTTTTGCACTAGCAAAACTGGGGATGAAAAGGGGCTTGAGTGGCTGGATGATTCCTTGAGCAAGCATTTCGGTCACCTGCTTTTCTATCTCATCTTTTTGTGCCGGAGTATACCGATATGGCCTGAGATTGACTGGTTTAATCCCCGACAACAGAGGTATAGTGTGATCAAAGTCCCTTGCTGGTGGCAAGCCCTGAGGTTCCGAGAACAGATGATCAAACTCATGCAATAACTGGGAAATGGTTGGTGGTAGCCCAGTATTGGCCTCCTCTAATGTTCCCAGCACAAACACTGTCTCCGCCTGTTGATGTGAGTCTGAGCAGCCTTGCTGTTGTTGCCACACCAGACAACAATGATGTAGATCGGGTTTGATACCTTGTAAACAAACTCTTCGCCCTTGATAATAGAACAACAACATCTTCTTTCCCGGTGTACATTCATCGGACTGCACTGCTCTAACCAATCAATTCCCAATATAACATGATAACAGCTCAGGGGCAACACTCTGAAGGTGGTGTAAAACGTGTGTCCTCTAATCTCCCATGGTTGCCGTGGACATTCCTGCACACATTCCAATAATTCTCCATTAGCTACTCGCACTTGCAGAGCCTTAATAACTCTACATTCCCCATTCAATTTCCGGGCCAAATCTTCACTAATAAAGCAGTGGGAACTTCCTGAATCAACCAACATAACAACCTCTTGTCCTTGCATCATACCTTGCAACCTGAGCGTTTTGGAATTCTCGGTACCATGCATTGCTTCCTTGGATATTGCCATCAAATCAGCTTTAGGTCGCACTTCGTTTTCCACAGACTTAGCCGTGCTGTTGCCACTTTCCGTCATCATCTCCCAGAGTTCCTCCACAACATGTAACTGAACCGTTGAAGCACATTTATGTTCACGGAACCAACGTTCTCCACAAGTGTGACAGAGCCCTTTGGCTCGTCGATAGGCCCGGAGGGCTCCCAGCTTGTCGTCAGGATAAGCGGCTCTCGCACCCTCCATACCCCTGCGATCATCCGGTCGATTCCCTGGCACGGGCATTCCTCTCCCAGGCGGCTGTGGCAATGGCAGCGCCGTGCGTAAGCCAGCACGTGAATGGTGGTTGTAATCAGGGCGACGGGGATCTCGCCTTGCTGTCTCCAGCACCTCCTCCTGCAAGCAAGCCAGTGCGACTGCCGTATCCAAATCCTGCGGCCTATGTAACACCACCGCTGCTCTTACATCACTACGCAATCCATCCACAAATTGAGTGACGAAGAATACTGGGTTCCAAGAGGAATGATGTGCCAGCAAATTGTGCATCAACTCATTAAATTTCTCAGCATATTCGCCAGCTGTAGCGGTTTGTCGTAAGCGATTAAACTGCCTAACCAACTGTTGGAACTCCTCCCTTCCAAATCTGGTACATACAGCCTCAACAAACTCTTCCCATGTATCAAGTCGGATATGAGCTCTCGATGCATGTAACCATAACAAAGCCCCACCCACAAAATACATGGTGGCTACACTGATCTGAACCTCAGGTCTAACAGAACAAATTCGAAATAATTTTCGCATTTCAGCTGCCATGCCTTAGGATTTTCCCCATCAAACGATGGAAAATCCAGTTTTGATGGTGCATGATGATGGTGATAATGTCCATGTGGTCTACCAGAGTCCACCAAAGAAGTACCATTGTTTGGGGGTAACGCTGATTGAAGTCTTTCTCCACGATCGAAATCCTCACCGAAGCCGATCGCCCCAAAACCATGATCTCTGCGACTATGGGGTCTTTCTTCCTCACCCGCAGGTGAACGTCCCCCCCCGATCTTGTTTTGACTTGGCATCCGGTCGAGGCAGGATGGGTGGCAGATCAACTGGCCTTAAGGCCAGCACCGGGTTCCGGGCAATCTGCACCACTTGGGACTGCAGTTTGCCCATCTCTGAACGTAATCCTTCCACCGTAGATTCCATCTCTGGCTTCCATTTCTGCAGGTCAAACACTGTCGGTTTCATCTCTTCTATGGTAGCATGCATGGCCTCCGTCTTGCCTTGCAGAGCCTTGATCGACTCACTCTGCGCCAAAATGACCCGTGTTAATTCGGCCATTTGTTGCTCCATTACCTGAGATTGTGCTTGCGCACGGGTCTGATAACGTGGGCGCTCCAGGGTGTCAGGAAAGGTGCTCTGATACCAATTGTTACTTCCTCCTCTCTATTTAGCACTTCCAGAAAGCAGTGATATAGTTTGAAAGAAGGTAGAGACTGGGAAAAAGAACTAGGTTGGGGAACGGATGAACAGGGGAGGGGAAAGTGCAGAGTAGTCTTTCATCTATTACATTTTCCATGCCAGTTCACCAACAAAAGGAAAATAAGCATCGCTAACTCTTGAGATCGATAGTGGAGGTCCACCAAGCCAACCGGCCCGTGGCGCAGCCCTTACGAAACACATTCAGCCATCGGATAGCGATCCGACGGCTTGCGCCTGCGCCTGCTGAATTGACCCCTTTGCTGACAATCACCGGGTCCCTGTTCACCATCATGCCTTCTCCTTTGCGCTGTAACAAAAGGTAGGCGACCGATCGATTGGTTAGCAGTAGCGCGAGGGTAAGACAGTGACTTTTCTCCCATCGCGGAGGCTACATCTATACCTACACACCGTGCGCGGTCGTGAAGCGGCAATGGGGTCATGTGATCCGAAGCCGCGGCCGCATGCACGTCGTCGAGGACTGCCGCGGTGTCCTGCAGGTCCTCAACGACGGCACCGTCGTCCGGTCCAGGGTGGCGCCGTACGAGGTGGAGGATTGTAACAGCTCAATTTTGAAATTTATGGGATTTTAAAAAGTTTTGTTGCATTTTGTGAATTTCCAAAATTTTGGCTAGCATTTCAAAAAGACAAATCAATTTTCCTGCACCAAATAGAACTTATAAAAATCTACGAGCTAAAAGGTGTGCCAAACCTACTCAGGTTTTGAATGTCAAATTCAATTCAAATCACTCTCAAACCGAAAATCCAATCCCTTTTTCCATTTCCCCCTGGCCCAATCTCTCCTTTCCTCTCTCAAGGCCGCCGCCATCCTTTCCTCTCGGCCTTTCTCCCTGCCCATCTCTCACGAAAATGGGCCCGACCCGTGCGATCACCCTATCCACTGTTCACCTTCCCCACCTCTCTCCCGCTCTCTCTCCCTCCCGCTCGTCCTCTCTCTCACTCCGTATGGTATGAGCACATGTTGGGGAAACACCCGAGAACCTATAGTTGCAGCACTCCTCGAGCGCAACACCGCCGCGAGGTCGTCACATCGCCGCGTGAGCCTCACCGGCTGCACCGTGCACTCGTGAGAAATCGGGCCGAGATGGACCCGCGTTGCCGTCGTCTCCTCCCTCCTTTTCTCCATTTAAGCCACGCCTTAGGCCCCCTCTTACCTCCCACAACACCTCCACTCCGTCATCTTCCTCCCCAAGCTCGAAGGCATGCCATGCCCACACCGACCACCACCCCCGCCTCACGTTCCGGCCAACTCGGTGAGTTTTACCCTAAACCATCAGTGTCACAAGGTGTTACACATCCCCCATACCGTTTCCCCTCACTCACCTTTGGATCTTCCTCATAGGAACGCACGGACACCGCCTTCTTCCTCATCTCCGGCTTCCACCGCCATCCTCGATGTTGCCGCCTCTCCAGTAAGTCCCGGTCTTCTTTGACCGCGTTTTTGCCATCTACGTGACAGCCTTGCCCTTATGCGTGGCTTCGTTTTAGCCATCCGTCACCGAGGAGGGCTGTCGCCGTGAGCCCTATCGCGATGGACGACGACATGCTCAGGGACAACCAAGACCGGTACGCGGAGTGGATGACGTTGACGGGGAAGGGCATGGAGCTCATTGTGTTCACCGGCAAGGAGCGCGCCTTCTTCTCGAGGAAGCCATGATTGGAGGAGAGTTGCAAGTTGGTCCAAGTCATCAGGCGCTTTGTAGAGAGAGACGAAGCCGAGTCTGCCTAAGTACGGTCAGGACTAAGCTAGGAGAGCTTCGAGCTTTGCTTCGCTAATTATAGTAAGGACGAAAATCCAAAGTATACTAACTATATACGTGCTTTAATATTTGCACAATTTGGTCTTTGAGGAGCATAGAAGCATTTGCTGGATGTGGTATATGATGTTGTTTTGGCTGATAATAGTTGTTCAGATCATTGTAAACAAATGCTTGTATAAAATTGCACACTAATGAGCTGCTATATATGTATACATGAGTATATATATATATATATGCTCCATGAGACAAAGCACTTTGACAAAAGCATGTTTTGGGAGGTCATTGAGCATCAGTTTGGTGGAGAGGATCGAACTAAAGGATTCTTAAATGACAGTGCCATGATCTTACCAATTTTCCTAAGGAACTCTTGATTCGTGCAAAAAAAAAATTATTATTTTTCTATTTTTTCTGCATCCATCCTTACACTTCCAGGATTGCATATCTCCACATGCACTTTTGACATTGGCAATTCACCGCTTGTAATTTTGGCTTAATGTAACCTACCAACTGTACTATGAGTTTTAACGATTTTTTTGAGGAATAGTTTTAACAATTTACCAGATATACTTTTCAATTGAGTAATCAATTCAGTAGTTATTATTTGTTCACTTGCATGAAAATGTTAGAAATGCAAATTGCATCATGGCCATCAAACTTGCCATGGTTCGTCATCAATCAAACCTGTAAAAGTACATGATGGCCCTTCTAGGCGACTAATTAGCAGACATAATGAAAACTCCTGCAAGAGGATTGCATGGCCACAATCATTTTTTTGTCAAACAAGTACGTAACATATCACATGAAACCCAACCAAGATGATTAGATGAATCACACTTTCTTTTCCAACGCTCGACAGAGACATGAAGCAACTTTTAGAAGGAAAAAATATCCTATCAATTAGTGGCCGATCTACAGTAGTAAACAAGGAAGAAGCAGAAAATATCCTATCAAGTACCTATCATAGTTATAAAATCCGAACTGGCTCGGCGGTTGAACCGGAAAAACTCGGACCCAAAAGCTACACCGAGCTAGTCACACTCACACGACCGGGGATGTAATTGATCTAGAAAAACCTAACCGACCCAACCGGGTTTTCACTAACCCACCTAACCCGTCCAGGTTGCCTCGACCCAACCGAGTTTTGTCCATGAGACCGGTAGACAAAAGTACCCTCAAATTAAAGATATTTTCAAGAGAAAAGTGATGGCATACTCTTCTTTTGAGAGCTACTAGGGTTTTAGTGGTTATCCCAGATGGAAATTTTTGCGGCTGCACATTAAAAGCTTCCCTCAGGAGTCAGTAGGCTCCTTCTCTGTTTCTCTTCCGCTGTAGCTTCACCTCCTCTAGGTCTGGCCATTTGGGACGGCTTGGTCTCTGCTCGGCGGCAACGGCGGCCTGCAGTAGCTGCTTGACGGCGGCAGTAACCTTCAGCAGTTGCTTGCCTGCCGTGCTTGGCGGCAGCAGTGGTTCCCGTTCATCTACTACTCTGCTTGTGGGGAATCACTTCAATCTTCTTGACTGATATAAGTTATTATGTTTTTCCTCTCTTGCTTGTCTCTCTTTTTCTAGTTAAGAACTTACGATGCAAGTTTTTTTTTACCATTTTATTATCTAATCAGAGATTAATATAGTAAGATGTAAGATACTAAAATGTTTATAGTAAGATTTACAGTGTGTTTCTCCACTGCAGCAGTTGCTTTGCTTCATTGCTTTGCATTTGCAGCTTATGTCGCTCACTTCCTTTGCTTGACTGTCGTAGACATACTATTAGAATCTAGAGATGAGGATTTTATAGCAGAAACTTTTGCTGATGCAGGGAATCAGCTAATACTCCAGTTTCTACTGATGGAACACCAGATACTACCAGGGTTAACAATTTCGTTTTTGAGAAAAATTCGTTCATGACCGAAATAGCCGAAATGACCGAAATTTCGGTGGGTTTTCAAACTAGTTTGAATCAAATTTGAATTTAAAATTTAAAATAATTGCAAAAATTAATGGGTTGAATGGGATTCGATCCCTGACCTCCCAGGAAGCAGCGTGGGGGCCGTCGCACTAGGCTAGCGTTGGTTTGATGTTTGTTTACTAGTGAACGAATTTTTTTGAACCAACTGCATTTATTTCATTACCCTCCGAAAGGACCAAAATTTCAGCAAAATTTCGTACTACTGCGTACTGGTACTGAAACACCAAATGCTTGTGCAGCCAAATTAGTTAGAGGGAGGATGGATCCTTAATGGTCGTGGTTGTTTCTCTGAGTATTACCGGCTATTTATCATTTGTCATCTAGTTTTTTAATTACTATTGCTATTATTGTATTTTTATCCTATTTCCTATTTTTAAGGTATATATATTTACAAAAAAATTAATTTAAAAACGTACGGTATGAATGGTGACCCTCCGGTCGGACCACTGGTTTTTATAACTATATGGTATCTATTGCAACATAAATCTCTCACTCCATCTAGAAGACTTGGAACAATCACACGAGATGCCACCAAGTGCGTTCCCCACGTGCGCGCACTACGTACGTTTCCCCCCTCCCTCCCCGTCCAAGAGGCAAAGAAAAACACGGCTGGTAAAATTAAGCTGACCATCCAGAAGCAGAGAAGCCATCCTCAGTTCAGCTTCGACTCAAAGACTCCCCATTCTAGAAGGCGTCTCCTCCTCTCCTCCACTCCCTATTTATACCTGCTTTCACCTCTCACCACTCACAGAGTCGCGGCACATCGAAAGAGCAAGCTAGTGGTGGAGGGCAATGGCGCCGGAGCCGTACGTGGTGGAGGACTGCCGGGGCGCGGTGCAGCTGATGAGCGACGGCACGGTGCGGCGCAGCGCTGAGCCGGCGTTCACGGCGGACGTGCCTGAGGACGAGTGCGGCGTCGAGTGGAGGGACGTCACGTATGAGCCCGAGAACGACCTCAACGCGCGACTCTACTGCCCGCGCCACCTCGGCGCGGCCAACGACGCGCGGCTCCCCGTCGTGGCCTACTTCCACGGCGGCGGCTTCTGCCTCGGCTCCGGCCGCTGGCCCAACTTCCACGCCTGGTGCCTCCGCCTCGCCGCCGAGCTCCCCGCCGTCGTGATCTCCTTCGACTACCGCCTCGCCCCCGAGCACCGCCTCCCCGCCGCGCAGGAGGACGGCGCCAAGGCCATGGCCTGGCTCCGCGCGAGCGCCGCGTCGGACCCGTGGCTAGCCGACGCCGCCGACTTCTCCCGCGTCTTCGTCGCCGGCGACTCGGCCGGCGGCAACATCGCCCACCACATGGCGGTCAGGTTCGGCAAGACCGGCCTCAGCCCGCCTGTCCGGCTCCGCGGGTACGTCCTGCTCATGCCGGCCATGGCCGGCGAGACCCGCACGCGCGCCGAGCTGGAGTGCCGGCCCGACGCGTTCCTCAGCACGGATATGAGCGACAGGTACGCCCGGCTCATCCTGCCGGACGGCGCGACGAGAGACTACCCGGTGATCAACCCGGCCGGGCAGGAGGCGCCGGGCCTCGAGGCCGTGGCGATGGCGCCGATGCTCGTCGTCGCGGCGGAGCACGACATCCTCCGGGACCGGAACGCGCACTACGCGAGGCGGATGAAGGAGGAGTGGGGCAAGGACGTGGAGTTCGTCGAGTTCGCCGGGCAGCAGCACGGGTTCTTCGAGGTCGACCCGTGGTCGGAGCGCGCCGACGAGCTCGTCCGGCTCGTCAGGAAGTTCGTGGTCGAGCACATGGACTCGGAGTAGATCTCGGGCGAGAAGGACGAGATGATTTTTCGTGTGGTCAGCTAAATTGGTTGTTGAGTTAGGTCTTATCTATTAATGCATCTTGGTCCTAGAAATTAAGATCAATAATGGCATGCCACATGCATGGCTGTGCTTAATTATTTCTAGGTCGAATTCGAGTAGTTATCTTCTGGATTAGGACGTGTTGATTGCAATGAAGTTTTGATTCTTCTTTTGTGTTGATTCCCGGCCGGGCCCCTTTCGTCCGCGATTTGCTCTTTTTTTCGTTTGCTTTCGATGAAAGAAAGAATTACTGTGTGTGTGTGTGTGGGAAGTCTTTTTTGCCTCTCTTTCCATCCTTTTCAGAGTGAGAATTATTTTGTCGGCAACACGATCGGAAATCGGAATGAGATCCAAGCCAGCTCACTAATTGCGTTTCGTGGGCCAGTATGAGTTATTCGCGCGGCTCGCTTGGTCACTGCTTCAACATTTCCATGCCTACTGCAGAACAGCATAAGCAAAAGCTTAGCGTACATGTTATGCCGTCCTATTCATGAATCATATCTTCATGACATCCAGTGAGTATATGAGTCAATAATCTATTCAAGGATAGCTTTGAAAATAGTTAATCAAAGTACAAGCTGTCGTTAATCTTATTTTCATGCCATCTAGTACTATGAATTCTTCAAAGCTAAAACTCTGACAGCTAAAAAATAGAGAGAGAGAGGCTAGAGCTACCGCCGGATAGTAAGTTGTCACGAACCCACTCGGATGAACACAAGTCGACACCAAAACAATAGTCGGATTGCCAATCCAAACACTGAATACAAGTACTGGGAGATACAATCTGAGGAGAATGGAAGTAGGAACTAGCTATTAGACTGGGAATGTCTCCAGAGCCAGAGTTTGGGGAAGATCGGCGGGGGAGGAACGGGAAGAAACAGCGGGGAGGATGGGAAGAGCAGAGCGATGAGGGAAGAAGGGAGCCGTGGATGCTTCGATGATTTCTTTTATGCCCCCCGTAGTTGATGTCCCTGCCCTTTTCTAATACGGACTCGCTCCCCTATTTTCCCTCTGGTCCACGGCCCAATCGACAGAAGCCCACTCGTAACATTCCTCCCTCCTTGAAATACGGCTTGACCCCAAGCCGTTGTAAGTAAATGCAGACAAATGAACTCAACGTCACCCGGATCCCATGGTACTTGTAGAATGGAGGACAATTCTAGGCTTGCTAAACCAGAAGTGCTCCTTGCAAGGCTTCATCCAGGGTTTCGGTTGTTCCATCCGGATATCACGCTTCTTGAGCCAACCGAGTGCTTATGTACTCCAGCTTTGTGCCAACAATAAGCAGGAGAATTAAGGGCAAGAAAGACAACCAGAAGTATGTGTGCCATCCATTTATATTCAGCAGCAGGAAGAAGATGACGAAAAGCCATAAGTACCAGCTGACTCCAACAACTTCTTTAAAATCATGCTCAAGAGCACGAACCATGTACTTGTGGAAATTGAATTCTGGACGATTTGGGTAGTGTCGCTGAACAAAAGCTGCTCTAAGTACTTGATAATCTGGTGTACCGACAGAATCATATAACTGCTTGAAGAATGCAATAATCCATCTTACAGCAGGCAATTTCACCCAGTCGGTCGACCTCTTTGTGCGCTCCTTGACTCTTCCTTGGTGAAAATCTTTCTCCCATTTTCTCATCTTGGCTACACCAAGTAACAGTGTTGTAACACAGAAGACAACATGAACCACACCAAGTACAAAGATAAAAATGTGCAGCTGGTGCAAAGCTTCTTCAGATAGCATGGGAACTTCACCCTTTCTGCCAAGGTTGGTAGCATCTTCTGTGGCTTTGGAAATTTCTCTGATGCATGGGAGCATCAGATCGGCAGCACTCTCCGGGATGCAAATGTGATTGATAAAATTTTGAAAGACACTCAGTAGGAAGGAAATGAAATCCAGCAGTATCAGCTCTTCTTTGACTCTTTGCAGGGCTGAAAACAGTGCTTCTTGTCCATTGTATTTCAGCAGCTGTAGGACCTTAATGCCCATCCTGACATGAACACCATCACCACCATCAGCTGCGGATAGGTTCAGTACAGTTGTTGTCATGATTGCTGATTTGATTACTGAAGGAGACCATGATGGATATGCGCCTTTGGCATAGCTGAAATAGTCACCATGAGGATAGTCTGGACCTAGAGACACTAAGATAATGTCGACACCATCACCATATCCTCCAAATAGGTGGTCAGAACAATGCATTGATTTGTGCTGGTTGCCAAGATGGGTTACTTCATCATCAAGTGAGTTCTGAACACTAGCTAGCAAAGAATCAAAATTGCTTTCTTCAGCTAGATAACCCTGACTAGATGTTGATGCTACAGCAGGTGAATGCATTGATTGTTCTCCCATGGGGCTACCTTCATTTTCAGCTATGTATTTATTGGCCATGTCAAACTGTACAGAATTTGAATGGGTATTATGAGCCACTGGATCAACCCCTGAATGAATGCTTGTGTCATCAAATGCCTGCTGATGACCATGAGCCATATACGCACTAAAGCCCCCACAACACTGTGGCATAATAAATTCTTGGTAGACTTCAAGGAGATCATCTAGCTGCTGCTCCCAGGTCATTTGTGGAATTAGGAGGTAGTGACAATCGAGATTAGTACCACCACGCTTCAGCTGCGCTACCATTTTGTTCATATAGATAGACATTGTCCAGTCAACCATTCCCACATTGCCAACACCACCACAGTGCAAGCATTTCCAGAGTTTCACATTATCATGCAGAACACCACAAAAGCAGGGCTCATACTTCATAGTAGGATCAAATAAGTGCACCAATTTAGTTTCTATCATAGCAAAAGTTTCCGGTGCAGGAGGGTCCATGAAGTCAAAATGCACTAAATCATTGATTCCAAACTTCTCCAAAGTAAGAACGATGATTTGCAGTTTGACCTAAGAATTTCGGGTAGGTGCAGGGTTGTAAATCATCATTAAAACTCTTTTACGTGTATAACTCAAGCACTTCCTGCACCTTCATCAATGGTGCACCACTGAAGTAACCCTGAAATTTCTCTGCCTCAAGGGTAGCACTCATAACAACAAACTTCAAATCAAGTCTATTCTTTAGAACCACCTTCAGAAGCCCAAACAGAACATCCATTGCCAATGTTCGCTCATGAGCCTCATCAAGAACAATCACCTTGTACCTCTCTAAAAATGGGTCTGCCATTGCTTCTCTCAGAAGCATACCATCTGCCAAATATTTGAGAACAGTTTTGTGGCTGCTACAATCTTCAAAACGGATACTGTAACCAACTTCCTCCCCGATAGTAACATCCATCTCCTCTGCAACACGCCGGGAGACTGACATAGCCGCGACCCTCCGCGGCTGGGTGCAGGCAACCATAGGACGGTTACCCAGGCCTTCAGCCTCGAGCACAAATTGGGGGACAGGCGGTGGCCATGGTTGCCTCCCAACCCACTTTGTATGAGGTGACCACAGCACCACAATACTCATGTCGGATATTCTGTCGAGTGCCTTTTTTGCACCAATGTTCGTGATACTAGAATGAACAAGAACACGACCATCAGTGACGGTGCCATGGCCTAAACCTTCCATCGAACACTTGGTGGGCGTCACCGAGATGATGTCAGTGGTGAAGGCATTGACAACGGGCTGAGCAAAGGTGACGCGACTTGAGGCGGTGTCGAGCTGAGTGATGGTCGGGGAAGAACCCGGGGCAGTGTCTGGCCTGAAGGCGGATGTCTGCGAGGCGGGTTCGTCGCCGGAGCAATTTATCGAACACTTGGTGGGCGCTTCGGGGGCGAGTGCCGCATCTGCATGTGGAGTAGCTGCCGCCACGGCATGGTCCACAGCGGCGGCAAGGATGGCTGTCGGCGCGGTCACAGGCGGTGGCAAGGCATGAGCGGTTGCTCCTGGCGGCTGGACGACGGCCTTCAAACCGACCGCAAGCTCTTTCATGCTCTCTGCCAAATCTTCAATCTCCAATGTTTGTTTCTTCACGACTGCGATTAATTGGTTCAACATCTCCTTGCACCGTGCTTCACTCTCCTTCTCAGCGTCGGTCATGGCCACCTCGGAGCTCAGCATCATCAAGATCGAAGGCTCTGATACCAATTGTCACGAACCCACTCGGATGAACACAAGTCGACACCAAAACAATAGTCGGATTGCCAATCCAAACACTGAATACAAGTACTGGGAGATACAATCTGGGGAGAATGGAAGTAGGAACTAGCTATTAGACTGGGAATGTCTCCAGAGCGAGTTTGGGGAAGATCGTGGCGGGAGGAACGGGAAGAACAGCAGCAGGAGGATGGGGAAGAGCAGTAGCAGTAGGAAGAAGGGAGCCGGTGGATGCTTCGATGATTTCTTTGATGCCCCCCGTAGTTGATGTCCCTGCCCTTTTCTAATACGGACTCGCTCCCCTATTTTCCCTCTGGTCCACAGCCCAATCGACAGAAGCCCACTCGTAACATAAGTATTCGATAGATTTCACATATCCAAAAGCTATAGTGTGATTGCTAAAAAAAACAAGCCAAAACATTAATTCCAAGCCCAACACATGTAGCAGTGCGTGAGACAAATACAAAGAGGGAGTGTAAGTCTGTAACCTAAGGTGAAAACCTCTTTCAGTTTCAGCGACGACATCGGCACATTCAACAAGGAAATCATCTCAAATCAGCAATGGTGGCACAGCTCAGCTACTATATATATATATGCCCATCTTTTAGGGCGCCTCTCACGGCGATCTTTGCGCCGGCTCGACGGCGCACCTCGCCGTCGTGGGCTCCCTCTCGCCACCTCTCTTCCATGGCCGTCTTCGCGCTGGGGCCGCATGGACAGCATCGCCATGGTCCGCGCTGCAAATAAACTCTGTGGCAACTCTATAGCCATCCACATACTCCTCCTCAAGAAGTCGGCTATTTCATGACTTGGAGTTATCTTCATCGTCTCGAGCATGGCAGAGCCGCGAAGGATGTGAAGTGCCATCTCCACTTGATCTTTGTGACCGAAAAATCCAGTGGTAAGAACCGATTTGAGATGGGCGTGCTGGTGTGCAGAAAGGCTCCTCAGCTCACCATCCTCCTTGCGATATGGTTGGCGTCGGCAGTTCATCATCCTCATCTAAAAAAGGGCAGGTATATATGTATATCAAGAAAACACAGTACATACCTTCAAACGAGAGGCACCACCACTCAATGAAAGTGGAGAGAGAGAGAGTACAGCACATGCATTACAGGATTGTTTGTGAAATACATGTTCATTAACCCACAAGTCAAAATACAGAGTGCACACTTTTTTGTTTTGTTTCTGAATGCATTACCAATTGCTCTCAACAGTGAACACAAAGGAACTACTCTTCTTGCAATTCTGTTAGCATTGGCATTTTTCACATAATAGGTCTGTCAGCTAAATATGGTGCTACTTTCAAGAGTAATTAGTTCATATACGACATGCATTTTGAAATTTTAAATGATAAACTTACATGCAACTCCAGTTTTTCCATGAAAGGAGCAACCTCCAGGAGATAGGCATAGTCAAGGACATTGGTCTTCCTCTTTTTAAGAGAAATTTTACGGTATATTCTATTAGTAATGTACGGTGGTAGTATAAATTAAATCTGATCATTGATTTGTTAAGGATATAATAGATTTTTTTGTATTTATAACTTTTTGTGAGGGTATTATAAACTTTTCCAACTAGAGTTGAAAATATTATTACTCTTGTGGCTTGTGATCCCACGTAGGCAATTACAATTCTACCTCTTTAGAATTCTACTACTCATACTACCAAGTGTTGTATAATTAAATCCTAACTAATCCCAACCGTTCGATCAAAGAGAATAGATGACTCGTATTAAATTGAGTGTACCATAAAAGAGCTTCTTTTTTAAGACAAAAGTAACCCATTCCAACCTTAAATGCCGAAGGTAAGTAAACTTGAGAGGTTTTCCGGGCAAAATAGCCCTCTGGTTCACACATACACACACATAAAAGTTGGAAATGATCAATTTAACCTTAAGCATCTAATACAAAATATGCACAAGACAGGACATATCACGAACCTTACATTCAGCGCAAAGTAAGCTCATTGTCTCGAGACTTGGCAAAGTGCTGGGGAATCCAGTGATGACGTAGTCAAGAGCAGAGTGATAAGTTAAGAGTTTAATAGGTATAATTGTCAGCCTGAAAGTTGAAGCAAATACTAAAAGAACCATGGGGCCAGTGTCTCCAGTGTTGTTGGACTACAATTCAGATCTATCTCTTTAAGGGGCAGTAGTTATCCACTTGCAAATGCTTCAGCTGGTTCAGAGGATAAGGTGTCCGTATAGTTGTGTGCATTCTACAATAGGCAATCTCAAGACACTCCAGAAGTTTGCATTTGGACAGCAAATTCTGAACATCTTCATCTGTGATGCTCACATCTACTAAGTTAAGCCTTTTAAGGTTCACAAGGCCGTTGAAATCAGCAGGTAGCTTCAGAGACACAGAAGTAAGTTCTAGACACCGCAAGTATGAACTATTACTGGTACTGAAAAGCTGTGAAGGTAAATTGTATGGTTCCTCTCCTTCTGGACAATGACGACTTAGCCCACCTGATAATTCAGGAATAAGTTCCTTTGTCTTTGATGCAACTGCAAAGTTACCCATCTATCAATATGATCCGCATGCTTATTATGTAATTAGGGACGGAGACAGGGAGTTAGTGGGAGCCCTGATCCCCATGGTTAATGAAGTCCTTTATATAGTTCTTAGTTCGCTCATGTAGAATAGCAAAATATTTATATTTGGCATATTTCAATATTTAGTTCTCACCATATGACTCCCTAGTAAAAAAATTCTGACTCCGTAATACACGCTTAACTTCCGTATGCTCGACCCCTACACCACTATGTTGCTGTAGGACTGCATCAACTCTCGTAATAAACTCCTGATCACTGAGCATTTTGTAGCCAGTATAGGATCTTTTGAAGCAATGTCTCCTCAATGTTACACGGTATAATCTAGGGGAAAGACAAAGTGTTGCTGCATTGCATATACTGAATGCACATGACCGAGAAGGGTGAGAAGACCCGAATGCACTTAGTCTTCCTTATGGGCACCAAAGAGTTGTGGTTCGAAGTATTGCTAAGGAACCGTAGTGGTTTTGGAATGACAAGTGGCGTCGTCATGCACGAGGTGAGCTTTGAACAAGAGGGCAACAACACTTGTCAGTGCACGTGTAACAAGCCAATGCTACTAACTTCACAGAGGATGATTTGCAAAATAGAATATGGATCCCTGATTTAAACTTGATGAAGGGTGGTAAGGGCCATCGGCAAACTCGTCGTATCCGAAACAACATGGACGAATCTGAAGACATAAGTCATGTGAAGAGGTGTATCCTTTACGGAGATTACGGGCATAGAAAGAACAAGTGCACAAAGTATAACAGGGCGGGTGAAGGTCGCAATGGCACAACTAGTAGTGGTCGTGGGAGAGGCCGTCAAGGAGGTCGTGGAGGACGACATGTTGCAGATCACGAAGCTGTAGTTGCTACCTGATACAGTTTGTGCCCATGTTATGAGTGCTTTGTTCCTATCGTTGTGGTCAATTTGTGTAATCCATTTCATGGTTGTATTCTGTTTGTTGCGAGCTACCTTTACTTTAAACATATTGCTACTTGATTTGATATGTTGTAAACCCGATTTGTGTTTGTTGTATTCTCTTTATGCTAAATCATAGTAATTTTGTGACCAACAAACTCCAGCTTTTTACTCTAACAATTATTCACAAACAACTATTCCAACTATTTAATTTCGTAAAATTAAAGCTAAGGGACTATGGCACGCGTTCTGACCCGGTTTGGTCACGCGGATGTGCCTCCCTCGTCACCTAATCGCTGGTCCACCGTGTGATTGGGCTTAGTCGTCTGGTGAGCTAGCAACCGAGGGCTATTTCTGTATAAAAAAAATTATGGGTTATTTTTGTAAAATGGTTTATTTAGAGGGAAAAAATGACTATTTTACCATGGTAAATTGGCATTTCTAGAGTTTTTTTTACCGGTTACGTTTTAATAGCTCACATCACAAATCTTGAGGCATGTTAGATGTGTTTTGCTACATTATTTTACAGCTTTGTGAGTCTAAACTGTAAAGTATTCTAAACAAAAATCTAAACTATAAAGTGATTGCAGTTTAGACTTAAGAGGCCTTCAGTGCTCTTCTCAATTCTCTACTCTGCAAAAAATAGTGGCACTTCACTTCCCGAGAAATTGAAACTATAACGTAAGAAGGAAAATGAATTGTCATTTATCTGGCGGTAGTAATTTCGGTCTTTGAATTGCTCTTCTAGTATCATTATGAAATCTGTATGTCTGACAGCATCTATTTGTTCCACGATTCCATGTTTCTCTATTGCCATCAGCCTTTTGTCATTCACCATTTTGGTACTAACGTTAAATTCGTTCCATTTCTACACTGAATGTTCTCCATACTCTTCAGGAGAAACAAGTGTTCCACAATCAGGTACGTAGAAGAGGCTCTTATGACTGTTGTTTCTTTGTACGCCCTCTGTCTTTCCAGTCTGAAGAATAAACTGAGCTTATGCAAAGTATGATGCTCGAATCTCAGATTTGCGTTCGGCTTGTCGACTACGCTCCCCGGCCTGCTTCTGCTCGTGGACAGATCCACCGCCCTGCATCGCTGGCGACGTCTGCCCAGACCACAAATGTGATCATCAGATTCAGAGCTGTTTCCGACTCTCCATCCTGCGGGAAACTGAACAGCACTGCCTCCTGAGTCCTGAGCTGCTCCCCGGGCGACTCAGGGGACGAACACATCTCACCGCTAAGAACCCTCCCCTCCACCATGTTTCCCCCTTGCCGCCTGGTGCCGCAACAGAGGCGGGCCTCCTTCCGCTGCAGCCCCTCCTCCTCTCCCTAGTAGTCGTACCACTACAATCAGATAGTCGGAACTCATTCTCCGACCAGTCCAAGCTTCTGCGATCAGGATGTAGTCGATCCTCCTCGCGCTATGACCAGTCCTCGTGTGGTCGAAGCCTTCTACGACCACTCCTCCAGGTGTAGTCATAGCTTCTCTACGACCATGTAGTAACCTTCTACGACCACACAGCACTTTGGATGAACAGTACTTAATGTGAATAGTGGTTATAGTGAACAGTGGTCAATATGAACAGTACTCAAAAACGAAAAAAAAAACTCACGACTGGTTTCGGGAGCAATTGCTCCTCTTTTTGGTCTTTTCTATTACTTTTCTCAACTCACGACTTTGCATCGATTACAAAATTCAATGGTGACTTATATAAGCTATTTACAAGGACTCAACAACGGACTCGAACTCAGTTACTACGAATACAACTCGGATACATTGATACGAGTACGACTCTAATAACTCTAGTTGACTCTGACTCAAACTAGAATTGAATAAACTATTATAGGAAGGATTAATTCCAACACCCCTAATTCTGACTATCATCAGTAAGAACTTGAATACCAATTAAATCACATATTCCGAAATTGCACACGCGGCAAAGCTTTTGTCAGGATATCAGCCTTCTGTTGATCTCTTGGTACATGATGTACATCGACCAGTCATTCCTCAACACATTCTCTTATAAAGTGAAACGTGTATCAATATGTTTGCTTCTCCCATGGAATACTGGGTTCTTTATTAACGCCATTGTTGCCTTGTTTTCAACATACAGCTCAAACGGTCCAGTATCTTCCCCTTGCAGATCTTGCAACAATCTCTTTAGCCAGATTCCTTGATAAGCTGTCGAGGTTCCTGCCATGAATTCAGCTTCGCAACTGGATAATGCTACACACTTTTGTTTCTGGGAACACCACGTTACTATGTTGCCATACAGAAAAAAGATAGTTCCTGTGGTGCTTTTCCTGTCAACGAAATCTCCAACCAAGTCACTATCGCTATATCCAACTAGCAACGGCGCTTGTTCCTTCCTGGAATAAACCAGCCTGTGATTAATAGAGCCAACCATATACCTCAGAATATGCTTCAACACCTGTTCATGCGTCTTGGTGGGTTTCTCCATAAATCGACTTGCAACTCCTACTACATAACTGAGATCTGGTCGTGTGTGTAGCAAATAGCGCAAACAACCAATCAAGCTTCTATAATTGGAAGCATCGACCAGTTCTGCATTATCATCCTTTTTCAATCTGATTTTTGGTTCCATTGGATACTTGCATGAATTGCAGTCTGCCATCCCAGCTTTATCAAGGATCTTCTTTGCATAAGATGATTGTTTGATCGATATGTTGTGACTTCGTTGTTCTACCTCTAGGCCTAGATAGAAACTGAGAAGTCTCAAATCACTCATTTCGAATTCTTTCATCATCTGATGTTTGAACGACTGAATCTTTGCACTATCAGTGCCTGTGACGACTAAGTCATCCACATAGACACCAATTATGACTGTGTCTGTGCCTTCCTGTTTCTTATAAAGGGCTTGCTCCTGATTGCATCTTTCAAAACCAAGTTTCTTCAAACTATCATCTAGCTTGCGGTTCCAGGCCTTAGGTGCTTGTTTGAGCCCGTATAATGCTTTTGACAACTTGTAAATCTTGTCTTCTTGGCCTTTTATAGTATAGCCTTCAGGTTGATTGACACACACTTCTTCGATGAAATCACCATTTAAGAATGCCGACTTGACATCCATGTGATGAACTTCTCAACCAAAGTGTGCAGCAAGTGCAAGAAGTACTCTCACCGTTTCAATTCTTGTCACAGGTGCCTCTTCATAATCAATTCCTTGTTTTTGAACATACCCCTTAGCAACCAGTCTCGCCTTATAGCGCACAATATTACCTTCGATGATGAGGACATCAACCCTTCGGATACGACCACTACTCCACCTCCAACTGGGCAATTCGACTGCTATCGATTCGGCTGCATCAAGCGCTACTCCAACGTGTCGACGAATTTACTTCATTTATATCTAGTGCTGCGACACCTCACATTGGGCCGAGGGCCTTGTATTTGTATCAATTATTTGGCCCAAAGGGCAGCCACCACTCTAGGTTATATGGACCGACCACCTCCTTGGCCTATTTGGGCCGGCCACCTCCACCCGGGCCGGACGCACTGTTCATGTGCACTGTTTATGTGAACAGTAACCTCATGAATAGTACCATATTACTAACTCTTAGACATTTGCGGCTCCCCCTCCCCTATATAAGGAGGCCGCACCCCTTTAGTTTTCCTTGAATTTTGTTTAGTTAAAAGTTAGCTTCTATGTAACTTCGTGTATTGGCTTGTGTCGACTAGACCAACCATAATACCGCTTCGAAATCCCAATTTATCAAGTTTTTCATTCATATTCGCAATTTTAGATTGCTTATTTATCTTGTTTTTGTGTGCTTCTTTGGTGTATGCAGGAATCGATCTTCGTGATCAGGTCAACCGGGTATTCGTGCGCGGTTGATAACGACTTGTTGAGCAGTTCCGCGATTGCGTGATTTCGGACCTTGCGTGTTCGTAGCCAGGATCGTGAGAGTTGAGCGACGCCTACCGAACTTATCGTTCTCATCGAAAGATCGGGCCAACAATTGGACCTTCGGGTTCATCATTCGGTGTCTCTTTTCAACTTATATACCCACTTCAATCCTATGGGTTTATGACCACGTGAGAGAGGAGTCAACTTCCAGGTATTATTTTTCTCAATTGCTTCCAACTCGACCTTCATTGCACTTCTCCAGTGCTCCCCCTTTGATGCCTCCTGGAAATTAGTAGGTTCTTCCACATCCATCATATACAGATCTCCCATATGATCCATCAGCTCGGTGTGGTTATATATGTCCCTCAAGCTTCTGTATTTAGGTGCTACAGTTTTTGGAGTAGACTCCACCAAGCTTTCAGTTGCCCCAATATCATTGTCGTTATCTGCAACAGTTGTATCCAGAATTTGTGATTGCGACGTAGTTAGTGTTGGAGAGGTAATAGGTGAAGCAAGTTCCTCATTGTCCTCTCCATTGACAGTGAAAGTAACCCAACTTCGCATTTCTTGATTTGCTTCTTGATTGTCTTCCCACTGCCATTTTTTATCTTCTTGAAAGACATCTCTGGAGACAACAATCTTATTATCAATAGGGTTAAACAACCAGTGAGCTTTACTGCCTGGCTCGACGACTAGGTATATCAACTTTTGGCTTCTGTCGTTGAGTTTCTTCAAATATGTGGTCACCTTAGCATATGCTAAGCAACCAAACACTCTCAAGTGCTCCAGGTTTGGTTTTCTTCCACTCCATGCTTCATACGGTGTGATTCCATCCAATGCTTTTATCGGAACACGATTGAGAATATACACCACGTGTCTTACCGCCTCAGCCCAAAATTTGCTCGGCATGGACTTGCTTTTCAACAAGCTTCGTGCCATATCCATCGTTGTCCTATTTTTCCGTTCCACCACTCCGTTTTGCTGAGGACTGTAAGGAGCCGTGAAGAATCAGGTGATTTCCCTTGTCTCACAAATTGACTCAAATTCACTGGAAAGGAATTCTCCTTCACGGTCTGATCTCAAAGCCTTTAACTTGTGATCAGTCTCAGTTTCAGCCAAGTTGACAAACTTCTGAAACACATATTTGGCTTCACTCTTCTTCTTAAGCATGTAAACTCACATTACTCTTGAATAATCGTCAACCAGGAGAAGGAAATATTTGTTTCCAGCATCAGTAGAGGGATTAATTGGTCTACATATATCAATGTACACCAACTCCAGTGGTCGTGAGGCTCTATAATTCGCATGTGCTGGGAAAGGTAACCTCATCTGCTTGGAAATGATACAACCTTCACAAACTTGAGTAGGATGATCAATATGTGGCAGATCAAGGACCATCTTCTTGTCTGATATCAGTTTCAAATATTGAAAGTTCACATGCCCCAATCTCGCATGCCATAGCCACGCCAGGTTTTCAAGAGTTGCAATCAGACATATTGGTTTGCATATATCTAGTTGAATCTTATATAGCCTGTTTGGCGTACGAGAAACTTTCATTAGAAGCCTTCCATCCCGATCATGTAAAAGCAGCAAAGAGCCTTTCAGTGCTACATCACAAACCGTCTTCAGTCAATTGCCCCAGGCTGATGAAGTTGCTGCAAAGTCTTGGGATGTAGTAAACATCTAACAACAGTCTTTGCTCTCCATTCTTGCATTGGAGTAGAATTGAGCCTTTGCCTTCTATGTATACAACCGAACCATCTCCAAATTTAATTTGACCATGAAACTCATGGTTGAGTTCTCTGAATTTTCCCAATTGTCGAGTCATGTGATTGGAAGCTCCATTGTCGAGTTACCAAACATATGTGTCGATCACCTCTTCATCAATTCTCAGTAGCTTTGGTTGAATCCCTTCCTCAAGCATGACCAGCCTAGATGATTTCTCTTCACCGATGGTAAGCAATAGTGCTAGTTCTTTCTCCTCTTGGGCCTATGACAAATTTGCTTCCACCTTATCTTTCTTGTTTTGACAGTGAGAAGCATAATGTCCAAACTTTTGATACTCAAAGCATTTAATATGACTTTGGCACTCGGAAGCATAATGTCCAAGTTTATCACACTCAAAGCATTTAATTTTCGACTTATCTTGCTTGGATTCACCATTGCATAATGTCCAAGTTTATCACACTCAAAGCATTTAATTTTCCACACAAGACTTATCTTGCTTGGATTCACCATTGCCATGCGGCGGAACGAGGTCACACACTCACATTCCCACATTTTATGAAAACTACCCCTCGTGTGAAATCCCGAGCATGTCCATGATCATGACGCGCTATTCGAATAGATTAATTTAACACTCTGCAGAGGTTGTACACTTTACCCACAAGATACAACTAGTGTAGCAAGCACCAATCGTAACAAAACAGTTGAAACTTCATCTCAAACATTGACATTCCCGGTGTGCTTACAAACCGCTATACCACTCACATAGAATTGGTATAACACACATTTGGACGGGAAGGCGAATCGTCCTGATGCAACAACCAAGTAGTCACACCTCCACCCGTCACATAGCCTAACCTATCCACCGAACATCAATGCCGAGAATCCATAACTTACTAAGTTAGGCCGTCCCATACCAAGCATGTGGTCGTGCAGTGGGCTCAGTTCAATGGCGCACAAGTTAAGTCCTTAATTGACCAAGGCAAGACTTCCATTTTCTAACTAAGTCACAAAGACCATCATTCCCATCACATAGACCACCATATCACACAGTCTCCACCACTTGCCTCAGTCTAAATTCTTTACCACCCAGTTGGTTTTAGTGCAACACATGCCATCACGAAGTAATAACACATAGCACACAGTTTTACACGAAGTTCCATAGTCACTTAGTCATAGTTCATATTTGCAACTTTCATGAGATGTGAGACTCGTAGCATGGCTAAGCAATTGTAATCGCATCTAACCAACCCACGTTGGTGCTATAATATTACCAACTAATAACCAATCTAGGGTGACAAAGAATTATGACATACGAGGCCAAGGTGTGATAACAATTTGGATAATAACTATGCCCAAAGCATTTCAATAAATAATTAAAGTAGAATGCAATAATTTAACATAAAGTAATTTGAAAACTGGTTCAAGATGATCAAAGGTATGACTTGCCTTGGAAAAGGTCTATGTACTGGTCTTGATCTTGGGGTGCTCCTTCTTCCACAAAATTCCCAAACGATATCGCGTCTACTACAAACGAGACACAAACAAACAAAACAAATAAATAACAGAGGCAAAACAAGCTCCAAAAATTAAATAAAAATCTCAGATAAATAGAGCTTGAATTTAGACAAATTTAGAAATTTGAATGGGCTCAATCGGAGTTAGGATGCAAAAGTTATGAGCTTTGGAAGATTGGAAATCTAAAAGAAACCCTAATTTGGATTTTCTGGAATTTCCGAATTATTTCTCTAAAGAAAAATCGGATTATTGCGCAATCACGACGTCGCCTCTCAAATTTCAGAAATAAATAAATAAAGAAAAACGACATGGGACCCACATGTCGGTGAGATAACTCACGGTAGACCAAGTCTACCGGCCGGTTGAATCTGGGCGGTGGACTACCACGTGGCGCGCGTGGGCGCCGGCGTGGCTCCACGCGGCGACACGAGGGTACGGCGCGCCGACGCGTGAGGTGGCGGCGGCGTGCCACGTCACGGACCGGACGACGGCGGCTCGGGGCCGAGGGTTCCGCGACGAGCGGCGTTCCGCCGGCGGTGGGTGGTGCCGGAGGTAGAGGATGACACGAGGATCACGCGGTGTGCTCACCGTGCAGGAACGTGCGTGGCGGCCGCGCGGCGAAGCGGCGGAGAGGATTCGGGCTCAGCGGGATCGGAGCTACGGCGATCTTCCGCGAAACCAAGGCCACGGGAGGTAGAGGCTCGTCGCGATGCCGAGGTGCGACGAAGAGCGCGGCGGCACGGCGGCGGAGAACAAGCTCGTCGGAGTTGCGGCGGCGCGGTCGCTTCTTCGAGCTTTGCGGCGGCTAGGGTTAGGGTTTTGAGCGGCGGATGCGCGGGTTGGAGTGCGGAGACAGGGCTACCTCCTTTATACCGGAGGCTGGGAGAGTCGAGGCACGAACGGCGAAAATCGGGCGGCGGCGGAGTCGGTCGTCCCCGACTCGAGACGATGATGGCGTGGCGGGGTGGGACCCACACGCGTCGATGGCTAAGGTTAGGGCGCGACGCGTGCGAAAATTTTGACTTGTAGTCGCCTTTGAAATTAAAAACAAATAAAATCCAAAATCTCCTACTAACACCTCGGGATGTTACCACGACCATGACTACGACTTCCTCGACGCGCCAAGCGAGCCACGATCACCTTGATTTGTTGTATAATCTTGCTGAGTCTGCTTCTTTTCTCCCTTCAACTCATCTTTCACAAATAGGGCTTGATTGTTGCGAGCCTGGCAACCTTTAAGTAGCCCATCATGTGCTTTAAGAGACCTAGTCACCTCTTCCAGCTTCATGCTCTCAAGTTCACTGGAATACAAAAGAGTTGTGACCACAGGTACGTACCTCTCAGGTAGGACTCACAAGTATTTCTCGACCACCTTAGTTTCTTCCAATTTATCGCCAAGAGCTCGAAGTTCATTGACCACCGCCGTCAATTTTCTTGCAAACTCATCCACTGATTGAGTTTCGCCCATATGCAGCGCCTCATACTCTTGGAGAGTTTGCAGGCAAACTTTCTTCACTCGATCCACACCTTCGTGTATAGTACGAAGAGCAACCCAGGCCTCTCGAGCAGTATCTTTTCTGACAAGTTGATTAAGCATCGAGTCGGGTATCGCAGCATAGATCAGCACCAATGTCGTTTGATCAGTCTTCAAGTCGACATCCACAACCTTTCCTTTTAGATCGATCTTTCCTTTAGAATCGATCAGATCGACCATTGCGTCCCAAACCCTCTGGGCACGCATATTGACTCGCATCTTCATAGCCCAAGCCGGGTAGTTCTCTGAGGTGAGAACTGGGTACGACAACAAATTTGGGCCATCCTTCGTTGTCGACGAAGATCCGTTGGGAGCCATCGGTCTCTTCTTCTCTGGAGTAGGAGGACCGATTTTCATACACCACTCTGATACCACGTGTAGTCGTACCACCTACGACCAGGTGGTCAGAACGCACTCTCCGACCAGTCCAAGCTTCTGCGAGCAGGATGTAGTCGATCCTCCTCGCGCTACGACCAGTCCTCGTGTGGTCGAAGCCTTCTACGACCACTCCTCCAGGTGTAGTGGGAGCTTCTCTACGAGCACGTAGTAACCTTCCACGACCACACAACACTTTGGATGAACAGTACTTGATATGAATAGTGGTTGTAGTGAACAGTAGTCGATATGAACAGTTCTCAAAAAACAAAAAAAAAACTCACGATTGGTTTCGAGAGCAATTGCTCCGCTTTTTGGTCTTTTCTATTGCTTTTCTCAACTCACGACTTCACATAAATTACAAGACTCAATGGTGACTTATATAGGCTAAGTACGAGGACTCAACAACGGACTCGAACTCAGTTACTACGAGTATAACTCGGATACACTGATACGAGTATAACTCCGACAACTCTCATTGACTCTGACTCAAACTAGAATTGAATAAACTATTATAGGAAGGATTAATTCCAACATCCTTCCCCCCTCCTCCCAGGTACCGCCCCTAGGTCGTCGTGTGCCTTGTAGGAGCCGCTCGGCGACATGGTGCGTCAGCGGGTGCGGCGGCACGAGCAGGGTCGCGGCGGGCACGTGGCTAGTCAGGCCTGGTCACAGCCGTGCATAGGTGGGCGGCTCTGCAGGCGGTGCGTTAGTGGCTGCGACAGTTTGAGTAGGGTTGCGGCGGGCGCATGGCTTATCGAACCTAGCGATCCGCGTGTGGGTGTGCGTGTGGCTGGCTGGCCCAGTCGCAGCTACGCATGGGTGAGCAGCTCGGCGAGTGATGAGGATTAAAACCCCTATGTATTATTTTTAATACATAAAGACCATACGTCTTCATGGTCTTAACCCCTGAGATTCACGACCTCATTGGTCGTAGGGATTCCAGAGGTTACACAATGGGTACCCTGGTCGGACAAGGTCCTGTGCCTAACCGCCGACTAGTAAACTGCTCGTAAAAGGTATGAACTGATATTTAGAACCGATTCCAGGTATATTCTCTACCGTGTGATGAATGGAACACGTGCGTATATTCCATACCACACAACGTTTTCTTATCCTAATGAACAACCACCATACGATTAAGTATCCCACAGATGTACAACCGCTGAACGGTTGATACTCCATCAACCGACACCTCACTCCGACCAGTCGCGACGCTTCACAACAGACGTCTTCTCCAGAAGCAACTGCCACCTCTTCAAGGGCTATTTAAAGATGGAGCATGGACGAGCAAGGGGCATCAGACCACATCGGACTAGAGCATAGGCATCAGATATGTGTTTTAAGTCTGATATTGTAGCATAGCAAGCATTGTTCTCAGTGTAAACATGATTAGTCCTCAGGCATCCTCTGTAAAATTTAGTTTATATCAATAAAAGAGCAGCCCCATTCTCTCCCCAGAATTTTCGCGTTATTCTCTCCTATTTATTTCGTAAGATCGATGTCTTGATCGTTGACAGCGGGCGATGCATCGGTGGCTATGACAGCGCGAGCGGGGTTGCGACGGACGCAGGACTGACCGAGCTTGGCACAGCTATGCGTGGGTGTGGCTTGGCGGGCAGCACGACGGCAGCGCGAATAGGCGATGTGGCCACAGAATGGTGTCGATGTGCCCACAAAGTATTGTCGCGGGGTGCATGGGTGCGACGCGTCGACAGCGCACTCGGTGCATTGAGTGCGTGTGAGTGACAGAGTTGTCGTTGTTTTGTGTGGTGCTAGGTGGCCTTTGCCTCTAGCATGGTATTTACGATGCTTTTTTTGGTATCACTTATCAGCAGGGACTCTTCCTGTCTGTGATGTATCCCTTCGAAGCCGGTGTCATATTCTTCTCTCCTTGAACCAAATGGCAAAGGCCACGTCCTTGGTTAAAAAAAACTATCCATCTTGCGACCAAATGCCTACCGATGCATAGCTGACACTGCTGTGACCTTGTTGTGTTTGTTGATACATGTTCTTCCATGTGTTTTCCCTTACAATTTGGGTCAGTACATATAAGTTTTGGCTTTGACATGTAAGTTTTTTCCTAGTATATTTAAGCTGTTGTACAGGCAGCGACTCACTGCATTAGGTAAGTTGGAGGTTAACTCAAAGTCACACTCTGTACATAGGGAGCTGCTACACAACGCTATATCGTTGGAAGCACTCCCAACGGTATAGCAACGTTTTGTGGAGTTTTAATACATTACAACAACGTTGCAAGTTGTCTTATACCAAAAAAGAAGAAGATGAAACTCCGTGAGACTTGAAATGAAATTTCATGAAACACATATGAATTAGTTTCATCCAGTTATTTAGGATTAAAATTTAATGAAACTATATGAAACTTGATGGAACACGATGAAATTTGGGATGAAATTTCATGAAACTCAATGAAACTTCATAAGATTTAGGATAAAACTTCATGAGACTTAATAAAACTATATGAAACTTGATGAAACACGATAAAGCTTGGGATGAAATTTCATGAAACTTAATGAAACTTCATGAGACTTGGAATGAAACTTCATTAAATTTAATGAAACACGATAAACTTCATATAACTTAATGAAACTATATAAAACTTGATGAAACACGATAAAACTTAGGATGAAACTTCATGAGACTTGGGATGAAATTTAACGAAACTTAATGAAACTATATGAAACTTGATGAAACACGATGAAACTTGGGATAAAACTTAATAAAAACTTTATTAGACTTAGGATGAAACTTAATGAAACACGATGAAACTTGGGATGAAATTTCATGAGACTTGGGATGAAACTTCATGAAACACGATGTCACTGCTGAAAACTTGTCTTATACAAAAAAAAAGATGAAACTCCATGAGACTTAGAATGAAACATGTCCCAAAAAAACTCCCAAAATTTTGTTTGCTTGGTTGCTGATTAGACTTGTTCGATGTGTGTGCTTCAGATCTTGGCGTCTCTAACCACCGGCGTAATCCTAGCGTAGAGGTATGACTGAAATGTCATGACGGACACATCCCAGTTGAACGAGGGCGAGAGGTTGTAGGCTAGCATTATCTCGGGGCACGCTGCCTTCACGCCCTCCGCGAAGGCGGTGCTCTCGGCGATGTTGGGGCTCGACGTCTCCATCCAAAGCACGTCGGCATGCGTCGCAAAGGCGCGCCGCGGACGATGGCCGCCGCGACGGAGCCCTGGAAGTGGTAGAACCCTTCCCTGGTTCTTGGCAAGTCCTAGAACACGGATGTGATGCCATGACTTGCG
This sequence comes from Ampelocalamus luodianensis, assembly GCA_036346255.1. Classification (NCBI taxonomy): domain Eukaryota; kingdom Viridiplantae; phylum Streptophyta; class Magnoliopsida; order Poales; family Poaceae; genus Ampelocalamus; species Ampelocalamus luodianensis. The sequence goes on along the minus strand of CM070629.1, from coordinate 17,485,139 downwards.
GCTATATCACGTGCTTGCTCATGGGACACGCGCTTGTCGTAGCTGGTGGTGCTGCTCCATTCCTGGAGCTTGCGTTGCTTGTCATGATCGGTGGTGTTGAGGCTCGCGATGGCATCCTTGACGTAGTCGGAGAAGGTCTTGAGCTGCGCCATGGCGAGCCAATCGTCTTCGATGGCCTAGAGCTCCCTGCCACTCTTTCCGGCCGACATGGTGTCGGCGAGCAAGGTCGCGAGGCTCCGACATGGTGCTCCATGGAGGTGCAGAGAGAGATAGTGAGAGGAGGAGGAATAGGATGGGGAATAGAGGAGGAAATGGTTGGTTCGTATGATGAGTGGATTGGATTGGACTGGGGGAGAGAGACGAGGACGGTTGAGGAGGGGAGGTGCATACGGGGGAGGCGGGATGTGGTCTGATCATATGTATGGACTATTGAATTTTGTCGGATCAAACGGTAGCGCACTATCCCGTTTCTTTGGCTGAGAACGGTATAGCGTTTTTTAGCTTTCCCCCTGTACATAATGTAAAGCTATAAACCACGCTGAATTATTGGATGAATCTGCCATGCGTGCACGTAGGTGGCCAAATGGGTGGTGCCACCTAAACGGGTCATGTCGGTCCGGCCTGATACACTATGTTATGTTTGGGTGACCTCGGTCCAGCGGGGAGACCTGGCACGAATAGTACCGAGCCTAGCACGACAAGGCCTAGACATGGCCCAACCCGTTATGCCCGTTCATTTTTAAAAATATTTATATGTTTTTATTTCGTAGTTTTTGAATTTTATATAGTTCATTTTATAAGTATATATAAATTAAGTATATAGTTTATTTTATATACTTTCTATGATTTTATATATATATTTAAAAAAATCATATCAAATGGTTAAATAGACCGACACCGACTTGACGGGCTAATTGTGCCTAAGCCAACCCAACACGGCCCGTGAGACTATTGTGTCGTGTTTAGGTTAACGTCTTAGCCCATGAGCTGGCATGACCCGTCTAAATAACGGGCCAAACGGACACATACCTAAATAGATCGTGCCTATACGGGTCCACGTCGCGTTGTGCTGGGCCGCCCATTTGGCTGCCTCTACGGCTCTACGTGTATGTGTGAATATATGATTTGCGGTGGAGTGTCTGTATCCAAAATGTCGCGTTGTACCGGGCCGTCCATTTGGCTATCTCTACGGGCTATCTCTACGTGCGTGCGATTTGTGGTCGAGTGTGTCTATGCAAAATTTCATAGGTTCCCATGGCGCCACGTTTCGTCAATTCGCAGGCACCCGCCGAGGATGAAATTCCGCGCACGCGCGGCTCCCGTTCCATACGTAAAGCTAGGCGAGCGGTTAGGTGCCGAGATGCAAAACGAATGGATCAGGGCACGTCCGGACTCCGGACACGTTAAGCTTCGATCTGCCGCGCGCATGCGTCTCGCACCGTGACACGCGAACAGCAGCCCGTTCACCGCGCACGTCGGAGAGGGAGGTAGAGAGAGGGTGATGTGGCCGTCGTGGCTGCCGTTCCTGTACCCACCGCCGGGGTCGGCGTTCGTGGCGGCGGTGTCGGTGGTGTCGTTCGCGTCGCTGGCGTCCGCGGGGCTCTCGGAGCTCCGCGGCGAGCACATGGCCTACTCCAAGTTCTGGCACGTCGTGGCTGGCCGCCAGCAGCAACAGCAGCAGAAACGAGCCGGCGGCGTGCTCCTGTCGAGCCGCGACGGGATGCTGGTCGCCTACGCCCCGGCACTCGTCGCCGCGGTGGCATCGTTCGCCGTGCCTGGCGCCGTGGAAGGCCTGCGCGCCCAGCTCCTCAGCACCGCGCTGGCCGTCCACTTCCTCAAACGCGTTCTCGAGGTAACCCTACTGCTCTAAGATTCACGCTGGAGTTTTTTTCCTAGCAACCATGTCGAACAAACAACTCTTCGGATGCCATCAAAGTCCATTTTCACAGAAACTTTACAGAAATCTAGATACTATACATTATGCATTTGTGCTGTTTTCAGCGTAATTTCTGCATTCCAAACAAACAGACCCTTAAACTGATACGTGCCAGGCAGCCCGGCCCAACTAAAAAATTTGGCCACAATGGTCTTTAGGCCTAGAGATCATTCCAAGCCCACTAATGTTGCGGTACAGAATTGTAAATCAGTAATTTACTCTATTTTCATCTGGTATTTTAGGTACTGCTCATTCACCGGTACAGTGGGAGCATGCCACTCAAGACGGCGCTCACAATCTCCTCCAGCTACCTTCTCAGCACCGTCACCATGATCTATGCGCAGCACCTCGCCAGCGGCCTCCCGGAGCCCGCAACCGACCTGCTCTACGCCGGCATAGTCCTCTTCGCCGTCGGCATCGCTGGCAACTTCTACCACCACCACCTCCTCTCGTGGCTGAGGGAGGGTGGCGATGATAAGGGGTACAAGATCCCCACGGGCGGGCTCTTCGGGCTCGTCACCTGTCCGCACTACCTCTTCGAGATCGTCGGCTTCTTCGGGTTCGCGATGATCTCGCAGACGGTGTATGCTTTTGCTGTGGCTTCCGGCACCGGGGCGTACCTTGTCGGCCGGAGCTGCGCCACCAGGAGGTGGTACGAGTCCAAGTTCGAGAAGTTCCCTGCAAGCATCAAAGCTTTGGTGCCTTTTGTCTTGTAGGTGTACTTCAGGTTTGTTAGATAATCTTTGTGAATCCGTTTCTGTTTAGAAGTAGGAACCAAGTCCGTTTTGCATTGGTGAAGCCGAACCGGATTCGTATCCAATTTTGGGTCTGGTTGCTTAAATGTAACGAGAGCAAGCAATGTAAGTTGTGAGTTAAGCAATAGAAAAGGCAAAAAAAGCTGTCTTGTGCAGCACCAAATCCTTTGAGAGTTTCTCCGGTACGTGTGCGTGTGTGTATTGCTACCAGAGCATAGAGCTTCATCGATTGGTTTCCTCGCTAGACATGTGCTTCTAGCGTACATGCACGTGGGCATCTTCGATCAGTTTTTCAGCTTGTGCGTGTGCTGTGCTCCTGAGAGGATCGGTTTCAAGCATGATTTTTAATCTTCGTTTGAGCTGTTCCAACAATTGGTATTAGAGTTCTAATTTCGAAACCCTAGCTGCAGCCCTGGGGTTGGTGATTTCGACTCCTGAGGGTGGCATATACGGCGGGAGTGCGCACGCGCGGATCCCGACGGCACATTAGGCGCGCGGCGCTGAGCGCCTGCATACGGGTTGCGACGCCGACCGATGCATCAGACGGTGTATGCGGCTCCATGACAAGGAGGAGCCTGAGTTTTTTTATTTGTGTCCAAGATTATGTCGCTTTCTCTGAGAAATTGTGTTACCGGTGACAAGGCAACGTCGACGCTCTTCCTACTGGCCGAAAAGGAAACGGTCAAAGTTACGTGGAAGGCGTTGAAGACGATGCATCTTGGTGCCGATCATCGAAAGGCGAAGGCGAGGGATGTTGAGAAGATGTGTTCGCCGTCCTGAGTCGGGTTCGTGCAGTTGAGTATGAGTAGGGCAAGTCGTAGTTGAGACCGACTGTCCTGAGTTGAGTACGAGTTGGAGCGCAAGTCGTAGTTGAGACCGACTGCCTCAATGAGTAAAAGTCCAAGACGTGTTCAAGCTGTGTCACCGTCTCCGGACAAGTGTGAGCCAAGTTGAAGTCGAGTCCAACTGGTAACACCTATGACGTGTTTGAGTTGTGCCACCGTCTTCGGCCGAGTGTGTGGGAGTCATATTGAAGTTGAGTCCAACTGGCAGCACACGAAATATAAGTAAATACACAAAGATTAGGGAATGATTCTTAGATAATCTTTGTGAATCTATTTTCTGTTTAGAAGTAGGAACCAAGTCCGTTTTGCATTGGTGAAGCCGAACCGGATTCGTGTCCGATTTTGGGTCTGTTAGCTAAGCCTATATAAACAGCTTGCTGGTTGCTTAAATGTAACGAGAGCAAGCAATGTAAGTTGTGAGTTAAGCAATAGAAAAAGCAAAAAAGCTGTATTGTGCAGCACCAAATCCTTTGAGAGTTTCTCCGGTACGTGTGCGTGTGTGTATTGCTACCACAGAGCATAGAGCTTCATCGATTGGTTTCCTCACTAGACATGTGCTTGTACTGTACATGCACGTGGGCATCTTCCATCAGTTTTTCAGCCTGTGCATGTGTTGTGCTCCTGAGAGATCGGTTTCAAGCGTGATTTTTAATCTTTGTTCGAGCTATTCCAACAAGATTCTCCATGTATACATGAGATTCAGGGATTGTTGTGCGTCGATTGATTCGTTGGTGTGAAGTTTTGCGACAAAAAAATTGTAGTGCGTATGAATAAGATGCCATGTCATGGATTGATAAAACTCTGAATGGCACAAGAAGAATGGTAAACTTCGTTCTTAAGTGAAGCCTAGGTCCTCAATTTCAATTCAACAGATGATGTAACTTTGGTTACTAAATATGCGTCCATTCTGCATATTATACGTTGATTGGGTTTCTTCAACTCTGACCGACTGAATTAGGATTCAGCGTACGTTAGAATCATAACAACTGACGACTGGGTTGAATGACCGTGCTGACTTTTTAGTTTATGATGGTGCCATTGTTGGTAATATGCTCTAAAGATAATAAAAAAGATGATTGTATTATGTCTATGTTTATAAGTTATAGAATAAATATTATTATATTTCTTAGATGAATTATCATTTATAAAGATTAACAAGTATGTGACTTATTGGTGAACCTATTTAAGTTGTATGATGTCATTCTAAATGTGTTACTAGTCGGGACATTAGTGACATATCGACCATCACATGTATTGATAACCATGTTTCACCGGTTATGGATATGAGGATATCGGATAAAAAATATAAACATATGTTAGAGAATATGGTATTGGATTGACCCACCTTCAGATACTATTGAAATTGTTATGATTTTATATCTCATCAGTTGGTCTCAAGCAATCATAATGTATAATCTTTAGACCTGAGATCAACATAGTTTCCTATATGTGTAATAGCACACTTAGGATTATCAAACGCTATTCCACAACTGGGTAGTTATAAAGATGACTTTCGGGTATGCTATGAAACATACGGAGTAATGTAACTAGTCTGATATGAAATTTGCCTCTCTTAACATAACAGAAAGATATCTTTGGGCCCCTCGATATGATCGGATAAAGAAAATATATGATCGTGTCACTGGTGGTCAAAGAGTCGACCATATGATGTTATCCATCACTAGATCGAGAAAAGATTGAACAATCTATGGATGACATATATCTCACCTGGAGTTCAACCAGATATCGTGAGGCAAAAGGAGAATACGCAAGCAGGTTGTTTAGTCCAACCAGATACAAACTGGTCGTATTGAGATACAGACTGGTCATGAGCTGGTCGTAACTGATCACTAACTGGTTGGCGAACTGGTCGTAAAGTGTTACGGATTGGTCACGACTAGATGCGAGTTGGTCATAAATGATAAGAACCTGGCCACAAATCATATTGCATAAGAGTCGTCAGATAGAATCTTTGTGTATTCGGGAGTTGCTATGTCCTGTTATGAACCACTACCGACTTGTGATCGAAATGAGTTTCTAAGTCACGACCGATTACACATGAACCTACGGGTCACACATTTTACGAGTTAGAACAAACTAGTTTGGATAGAATCCGTTATAGACTCTTTATAAGGGGATGTATGGGACTGTTAGGAGATATGTGTAAACCCATCGAAACCATAGCCACCACCTTCCCGAAGGCTTTGATCGTGCACGCTAGTGCTAGCGCACCGACGTATGGTGTTCCACCTCTGAACATGTGGATACTGTAGAGGTACTGCTGCGGTTGCTACTGCGCTGATCGAGGACGATTCGCGACCTACGCAAGAAACACCAGAGACTGATAGACAAGACAATCGACTACGATCACTACATTGATGTGCTCGATGTTGGACCAAGCTGCTCCAATTCTTCTTCCGCTGTGTTGCACGTCTAGTGATAACAATCTATGATTTTTACTTGTATGACTTCCTAGTCTACGTGATAGAATTTTGAATTGCACGCTAGGATAGCCTACCCATATCTCCAATCATCTAAGCGCATGTACAATGGTACAGACAGCTGCTGTCTATAGTAACTCTCCATATAATCTATAGATAGTATGAAAGACAGCTCATACAATGGTACAAACAGCTACTGTCTTTTTAATTATTTTTATAGAACACACGATCTTTTAATACTTTCCTTGTTTCTAGTGATACAATCAGCTACAGGATTATAGACAGCATATTTTTCTATCTTCATTCTCTTTCATCCACGTCAACACAAATTCTACGTGACAGTAACTATAGATGGCTGACATATGCTCATTGTATATACTCTAATAAGCACCGCAATTGACAGGGTTTGTCAAGTTGCACTGAAATTATTGACAAGGTCTGGATCCTGCTATAATGGATTGGTTGCATATTACATGGAATCAATCTACGTCAAGTCAACAAAACTGTATTGATTGTGTGTAGAAACAGGGATTGTGAGAGTCTAAACTCCGCAATAGAAAAATGCCGATTAGCTAGACTTTTACCTCTAGCCAGGATTGTTAATTGTAAACTGTCACTCCAAGCTTCTTCACGCCGTTCACGGATCATGATTGGGCAGTCAAGGATGAAAAACTACGCCACATTGTGCAGCGAGAGTGACAGGTTTACTTGCTTGTCAGTCATATGTTGCTTATATGTTGCTTACAGGGGTAAGCTGAAGTGCTGAATGCTTTCAAATGTGTCCTGAATGTTTCTTCAGATAACCTCTTCTTTTCTGCCTTCCATGAAAAATGGTCAAAAAGAACCTTCTGGGATCAGTAATATTTTACCTGTTCGTCTGTCAAGGATGACAAACTAGTGCTTATTTTGAAAATAAAACACCATTGAAATTTCTGCGGCGAAGCGTGTCTAGAAAGAATTTGAAAAAATAAATTCTACTTTATCACTAATTTCAGAAGAAGCTTTCGTGAAGAATTTAGAAACACAAATGTCTAGAAAGAATTCTAAAAAAATGAATTCTACTTCATGACTAATTTCAGAAGAAAATTTTCTGAAAAATTTATAAACACAAATTTCTGCGGTTAAGGATGTAAGAACTTCTGGTGCACAGTTAATTCTGTCATCAAAATATTAGTCGTTTGTTCGTTTCAAAAAAATATTAGTTATTTGAACCAGTCACACATCTTAATCAATTCAGTGTTAATTTCATACCGGATGAGGTTGACAATAGCTAGAAGGATGGATATGAATAATCAATCATGTCATGTCAAATGTGAGTCGCTGGGACTGAGTCAAATTAATCCTTGTGAAACACTCATTGAAGATCGGTTGCTACTGCGATATGTATCCCACATTCCCACTGTACGCCTTAATCAGGCGCGGACCGAGGACAAAATTTTAGATAGGGCAAAGTCGCAAGCGTGAACTAAAGATTTTTGGTTGCCTCGCTTCGCTGGCTCGCAGTGCTTCTTCGCGCGCTCGCCTCGCCTATGGCCGCCACGCACCCTCGTGGCGTCGCCTCGCCCCTGGCCACCACGCGCCCACGCCTCGCCTCGCCCTTGGCCGCCACGCGCCTGCACCTCGCCTCACCTGCCGCCGCTCGCTACTTGGTTAGGGTTAAGGAAGGAGAGGACTTAGGAGACGTGAGTGAGTCAGGAGCAGAGAAGGTCGTAAGGCGTGAGTGAGTCAGGAGTAGAGGAGTTCGTAAGCCTGTGAGGAAAATGTGGTGCGGTTGTAGGATATGGACAGTGCCTTCTAGGCCGGCCGACCGGCCAGGCTAGGCCCAATTGAACAAAGCCCATGAGGCCGCGACCATGAAGCAGCCTCCTTTTCAACCTCCACTTGGCACTCGGTGCTTCGGTAGTCTCCTCCTCGCAGACTGCGGGCCGCCTATGCCGTGGATGCTGAAACCTAAGGTCTAGCTATGTAAGGGGTCCGACCGGAGAGGAGCTCAGGAGGCCGCAGACCATGCCCGAAGGAGGGTCCGCCCCTAGCCTTAATTATGTGATGCAGACAAGTTGACTTCCTGTTTGTCTGATCTCATTCTTCCATTTCGAAGATTTATCGTGATTCATCACAGTACTAATTGAAGGAGAAAAATATTTATGGTAGATGCAACTGCAATCCTATCATGATTCGAGATTTTTTTAAAAAAAACTGCAGCCCTCGCATGCTTTCAGATAGTAATTCTTAGCTGCAATATTACTCGTAGGATTTCAGTTTCGGATAACGCGAACTGAGAAGGCGAGTGGGTTTAGAAAAAGTTCACCGACTAATTGTATAATTGATGCGCTAATTTAACAGGATGATCAAGAAATGTACAGCGGTGAGAGAGAGAAAACACATCCAAAGAACCAAAATAAAACAAGTTACAGAACTGCTGTGCCGACCTGTGCGTACTAAATTTCTTCCCAAGCGAAAAAATTTTGCACGAACAGCGCGTCTCGCGTGAGCTAGTTGCTAGTATGAGCTGATACCAATATTATTCACCTCCCAACTCTTTGAATTCTTCGCATCACTTCCTTGATCATTATTTGTCTTGATGCAAGAACTCTGCGGCTAATTAGAACAAGGACGCGGTCAACTCCTGTATGGCCTGCATGGTGGTGGGGGAGAAGAGGAAACTGGTCGGAGACAGAAGCGAACCGCCGGCGGCTGGAGGAGGAGGAGGCGCCGAACGATCATCGAACGGGGGCGGCGCAGGCCGACGCTGCTGGCCAAGCGTGAGAACCAGAGGGTCGGCGGCCGTCCTGATCTCCTCCGGCAGCGACGCAGCTGTCGACGACGACGGCAGCGGTAGAACATGTGGTGCCGTCGCTGTCGGCGGCGTTGCCAGCTCAGACGGCCGCCGCTTGCCCGTGAGCCTCTGCACGACGGCCATGAACTCGTGCGGCCGGGCGTGGACGACCCTCGGCGTGTGCTCGTACACGATCACCGGCCCTGATGATCCGCCGCCGACATCGCCGCGGGGCTTCTTGGACGGCCGCGTCGACGACGACGTGGACAGGCTCAGCGGCTGCGGCCTTGGGCCCTGGAGGCCGCCCGATCTCTTCGCCTTGGACGACGCCGACATGGTGTATGCCTCACACGCCGTTGTGATTTGTGATGACCTAGGTGAAGTGACAAGGTGGTACATATATACGGGTGTCAGAAAAAGAAAGCTGCATTGGTCAATTTCATATTTTCATTGCTGGATGGAGGTGCGCGGAAAGGTCAGAGACAGAAAAATATTGCTCCGTTTGGAACAGGTTGCACATGGCAGGGGCGGAGCTAGACTTGGCTACATCCTAGGCTGAGCTAGCTCCTTCCTCGACACAGTCTTGTGTTTTGTAGTAATTTCTTCATTAGCTTTAGGTTCTAGACCAGGGCTGAAAGCCATTCGCCCTGGGCCTATTCCACAGTACTTCCGGGAGGCGGGCGAGCTGGCTTGGAAGGGTGGTGGAGGGGAAGGTGGTGCGGGGAGGAGGAGGCCGCGTGGGACTGGTGCGGGGAGGAGGCCGGCCGGGACCGGTGCGGGGAGGAAGGAGCCGGCCGAGACTGGTGCGGGGAGGAGGCCGGCCTGGAGGAGGAGGTGGTGGTGATGGGGGAAGGAGGAGGAGGCGGCACTGCACCTGGGCGCGAGGGGAGGAGGAGGCGGCGCCGGCCTGGATGCAGGGGCGCGGAGGCGGCGGCCTTCCAGTGGGCGAGGATGCGAGAAGACAAAGGGGTACGGGAGGGAGAGGGAGGCGGGGTGGTTTTGTAAAACAAACTGACCATCAGGGGGTTTTCGAAAATTGGCATAAGTGATAAGGGGCATCCCACCCGCCTGCATCCAGGCCATTCGCGTGAGATCCGACGGCCCACAGCAACGTTAGCATGTTAGCACTGAACAATCCATTAGCACTAGATATGCTCCCTATATATATATATATACTTTTATATATACTCCATATGTAGTTATATATATATATATATATATCACAACGTACTCCCAGGAGTATCTTTCAGTATATCACAACGAGGGAGTATCTTGTATGTGTAGTATACGAGTATATAAGACTACATAAGTGGTATTCACATCTTTTCAGGGGTGGGTATGTACAATTTTTTAGATATACTCCTTTTTATGTGATATACTCCTTTTTATGTGCGAATATGAAGGTATTTACAAAATATGCTAAAAACTATAAACTTTTTTGTAATTTTTTCGTGTGATTCACATTAGAGTATCTTATAATTAGTATATGAGTATACTTAAAATGATAAAGGAGTATGTCAAATTCTTTTAGGTGGTATATCAAAAGTGGAAGTAACTACACCCGGGAGTAGAAAGTATTTTTTTCGTACTCCTGGGAGTATGTACTCCCACTTCTAATATACCACTTAAACGCACATATTATACTTTTTTATCATTTTCAATATACTTAAATACCAATTATAAGATACTCCAATGCGATTTGATTGAAAAATTTTCATCGGAGCCCTTTGTTTTTTGCTATATATCCTTTTTCACATATAAAAGAAGTATATACACAAATTTTGCTATAAAAAGTGGTATTTAATAAAAAATTTCATGGAACTCACTTTGGAGTATCTTATAATTATTATTGAAGTATACTCAAATAGATAAAGAGGTATTATGATACGATTTAAGTGGTATATGAGAGGTAGAGTACGCATCTCTCCGGAGTACCATACCATTTTCCTATATATATATATATATATATATATATATATATATATATATATATATATATATATATATATATATATATATAGGAAAATGGTATATATATATATATATATATATATGTGTGTGTGTGTGTGTGTGTGTGTGTGTGTTGGATCGGATCCTCGTCGCATGCCTATGTTCCATGAACTACGTCGTCGACCAGAACCGGTGGTAATCATCAGGGTCTCTGTCTTGGCATCTTTAGTTGGCTGATTGCTAGATATGTTGCTCTCTGGTTTTGAGAGGATGGACTATATATGTTGCGAATCTGCATTGTCTTAGACGGTGGATTTACATGAGGCAAACTTGGTTGATTGCTAATGATGCTTGCCATCACATGGCATCTTTAGTTGGTCGATTGCTAGATATGTTGCTCTCTGCTTTTGAGAGGATGGACTATATAGGTTGTGAATTCATTGTCTTGTAGAACAGACTTGGTTGATTGCTAATGACGCTCGCCAATCTCGCTTCCTTGCCAATCTCGTTTCCGACATGAACCTCCTATTATGGTGCCATGTATGAGTCCTACTCTTAGTATTAATCACATTATACTTGCCAATCTGATTTTTTTGAATGATACGTTTACTTCCTAGAGTTCTATATTTGATTCATTGTCGATATTAACTCTTACAATGAATAGTCTCGCTTTGTGTGTTTGGCACAATGTAGCAGGCATGGAATCTGTGGCCAATGAGAGCGTGGCATTGGCTTTGCCAAAACAAGGAAGCCTTGATGCACACTCTGTCGCTCACATTAGTCCACCTCAGCAACAATTAATTCATTTTGGTACCCCGGAAAAGAGTGGAAGCACCCCATTCATAGTAAGTGTCGTGTTGTGTGCATGTTTTTGATTTTATTGGTCATTCCATCATGATCAACACTTGATCATTTGCATTGCAGGGTTCTTCTTATACACCTTGTGTTGACCCAGCTATAAAACCATTTGAAGGGATGGTTTTTGATGACTTGGATGTTGTTGAGGAATTCTACAAGATGTATGCACATTTAGCCGGGTTTGGAGTCCGTGTTGGTCCGCATACGGATGTCAATGGTGTTACGAGATGGAAGAGATGGATGTGCTCAAGAGAAGGCTTCCGGTCTGAGAAAAAAAAGGTCAACGTCGAGTCAAAGAAAATGAAATATGCCAGAAAGTTAACTAGGTGTGGTTGCGAGGCAATTTTAGCTGTAAAACGCACTTGCGACAATAAGTTTAGGGTGGAGACATTTGTTGAGTCACATACACATGAATTGGTATCACCTAGCAAACAACAGTTGATAAGGTCTAATAGGAAAGTAAATGAGAAGGCCAAGCGTGCATTAATCACATGTCATAAAGGAGGCATTGGCACAAGCGGGGCATATAGATATCTCCGTATTAGTGAGGGTGGATTTGAGAATGTAGGATGCACAAGGAGAGACTTACAAAATTATCATAAAGAGCTGAGAAGCTGTATTAAGTCATCGGATGCTCAGATGTTTGTTGACAACCTTTGTAGGAAGAATGACATAAATCCTTCATTTTACTTTGATTATGTTGTTGATGACAAGGGTAGGTTGGTACATGCATTTTGGGCGGATAGTACATGTCGGAAGAATTATATCTATTTTGGAGATCTTGTCTCATTTGATTCTACATATAACACCAACCATTATAACATGATCTTCACACCATTCAGTGGAGTAAATCACCATAAGGCATGTGTCTTGCTTGAGGCTGCATTATTAAGTAATGAGAAGTCCGAGACGTACGTATGGTTGTTTCGTACATTCTTGAAAGCAATGGGAGGAGTTGCACCTAGGCTTATCATAACCGATGAAGATACTGGTATGAAGACTGCTATTTCCACTATTTTCCCTAATAGCACTCATAGGTTATGCATGTGGCACATTTTGCAAAAGCTTCCAGTAAAGGTACCGCCACATTTGAGGGAAAACCCTTTATTGTACCAACGTGTTAACTCATGTGTATGGGCCTCAGAAACTCCGGAGGAATTTGAGGAACAATTTTCTTCCATTATTTCTGATTTTGGTTTGGAATCCAATGAGTGGTTGGCTACTCGGTACCGAATCCGCGCATCATGGGTACCCGCTTATTTCAAAGATGTGTTCTTAGCAGGAATCCTTAGAACCACTTCTAGGTCAGAAAGTTCTAACTCTTTCTTCAATCGATTTATTGGATTCAAAAATACTTTAGTGGAGTTTTGGATCAGATTTGTTAATGCAATAGAAGAACAACGTCAGAATGAGTTGGAAGCTGACAATGCCACATTACACACAATGCCTGTGTTGCGCATCACTTGGCCAATAGAGAAACATGGAAGTGAGGTCTTCACGTCACTGCCTTCACCGAAGTTTCGTAAAGAAGTGTTTGCTGTCCGGAGCATTGCAATGTGGAGAACATGGAAAGCGAGGAGAGTACAAAATCTCAATAGTTAGCGATAACTTAAACAAGCTAAGAGAGGTACGCAACCTTACAACAAAAGATGTCAAATGTTCATGCATGTTCTTTGAGTCATTTGGAATTCCTTGTCGCCATATCATCCGTGTGTTGCAAAGTCCATCACTTAAGGAGTTACCAATCCCGCTTGTGTTAAAGAGGTGGACCAAAATGGTAACTAAGGACGACGCTGATGGAGAGGCAATTTGTTACAAGAAAACCAAGGGTGCAATAGAAACATCTAAAGACAAGTTGGCATCGTAAATACGGAGCAAGATGGAGGAATTAATTCACCGTGCTGGAGGAACATACGAAGGCTTGAAATTTCTTATGGATCGGTTTGTCACATTTCGGGAAGAAGTGACTCCTCTCATTCCCGAATGTGGTTAGTAGAATCAAGAGATTGAAGCATTTGCAGTTGTCCCATCCTCGTGAAGTCAGCATAAAGCCACCAAACGATGTTAACTCAAGGGTAGGTGCAAGAGAATAAAGCCGTGGATGTAAGGTAAAGACAGATGCTAAGAAAGACGAGAATGTGGAGAACAAAACAAAGGTGCCACGCATGTGTAGGTCATGCAAGGAGATGGCATACCATGATAGTCGCAATTGTCCTTTGAGGATGACCGCAAATTGAGCAAGGTATGTCAACAGATTCATTCTCGAATTTGCCAATTTATTTTGTTACAAACTATCTTGATTGTTTCATTTGTCGCTTCATTGTCGAAATCAAAGGAGTTGGTTGCAAGGATGCGAGGGATGCACGTAATTGATATCTAGCATGTCGCTTGAAATGTCAAATGAAATCAGTTTATGAGATAATTTTGGGAACATAATGTGTGTAACAAAACAATGGATGTTACTAGTAAGAGTGTTTCTGGTCTGCGTGGTTGTTATGGTATTAGTTATTATGTTGGGAACCTAATGTCATCACAACTATAACAATGAGATATATTTTGCTTGTGGAATGCTCGAATATTATCATGCTTGAGTCTTCATGTGAATAGCACCCTGAATCTGCTTTTGTCATGTCTGATATGCAGCCATGCTTCTATTCATGGTCTTTGTTGAGTTTCACTTGGTAGCCATGCTGGAGATGCATGCTGCATAGATATCTACATGTCTTTCTGGGTTAAATAGATGTTATTAATCGATGGATCTTGTAGTTTGTAACATTTTCTTCTTCTGAATACTGTATAGTTGCTGCAGTAAATTATTGCAAAACAATTGATGTTATTAATTGATGTTATTGCAAAACATTAGCTTTGCCAGGAGAAGGAAGTCTTGATGCCCATTCTGTCGCTCAAATTAGTTCGCTGCTACTTCCAGAATCAATACACACCTAGCAAAGGGAGAAAAACATTATGCCTTCAAGAATTCCCACAAGCATTCACATTCACAGTACAACAATTCATTTCCTCAAATGGCAATTGTTCTGTAATGGCAGCTTGCAAAGACTTCATTTGATTCGGCCCACCAAGAATGCCGAAGATTTGACCCATGTTTCAAAGTGCTTGTCCCATGTATATCGCTTCATAAAATCAATTATTCCTGTGAGCGCTTCATGTTTCTCTTCATCAACACCCACAAGCAAGGAATAATCCATTACATCAATTATCTGAAAGAAAACAAGAGTTTGTTAATGTATATATGTGTATTAGAATTTAGGATCAGTTTGGTATTAGTCCCATATTGTGTTTCCACATCTCTTGTACATGTCTCTATATTAGATCGATTGCCTACTAGTCTACAATAGACCTTATCATTGTTTATCATAAATCTGTGAGTTGAAGAAAACGAAATACAATGAAAGCCAACCAAAACACGAAAAACTTATAAGATACCCCAATAAGAATAGTGAGAAGTATTGCATTTAACATCTGTATGCCTTTAGGAACTTATAAACATTAACTTCAAAGCTAAAGCCAAACATCCAAGTCGAAATGACATGAATGACATATAAGCATTAGGTTCAATTGGCACACATGTTGCATTCAATCTGCTCATCATGGCATGAACTATTTTGCAAAGCAAGAATGATTGTAGTGCAAAGGATAGTAATATGTTATTTGCTTAAGGTCCAAAAGTATAATTCGCTCATGGACTGTGTTACAAATGACATAATTCAAGAGTTAAGGCAAAGTATAAAGATGTTATGAAGGTTGATCGAAGTTACAATCTTTACACACACCGACAAATATTTAGCAATCGATATGATTCTTCTTCATATTGGGAAGGTCAAAGGCATAATCTACGATCTTATAGCTTACATTGAATATCAAGATCCTCCGACAACAACCTTAGTCTCTCATGATAAAGGTTTTGCGTAAAAGAACCAAGATAGGTATTTCGTGATGACTGCAATTCATGAACAAAATAAAATCGCCAAAAGAGTATTAAATGGGAAAGAGCAAAATTTATAAGAAACCGCAAAGCAATGACCATCCTGTTAGGTGTTTTAAGAAGCCAACTTTAGATGTATAAATCAAGGTGAAGATTATCCTCACTATCAAAAACAAGAACTTAAGTTAAAAAATTACCCACATTATCTGTAAGTCTTTATAAGCACAAGGAAGTCATGCATGAAATAGATAATTCTCATTGTCAGAATCTGAATTTACTGCTAGAAAAGAAGTATCATTCCAAACAGCTCTTTCCACAAGCCGTTTTGCCTTGTTCCCGACAAAAATTGGTGATGTTGGCATCGCCTCAATTTCAAGCACGCACGCACGCATCAAGCGGCAACAAGGTTAGTGTGATTGATGCCGCTGTTGTCTACTTCAATCCCAAACCATGACTCAGTTGATAATCAATAGAGTTTACAAATCTGAAATATGAATGAAATCTCAAGAAACACACTGAACACATCAATTCTCAAGTACATGACACACTGAACACATTCACAATGGTGAAAGAATCACACTGAACACATTCTGAGAATCAATAAAGTGAATACATTCATTCTCAAGACTGATAACTGAACACATTCTGATAATCAATAAAGTGAATACATTCACTCAGTTGATTGATGCCACTGTAGTCTACTTCAATCCCAAACCATGACTCAGTTGAGAATCAATAGAGTTTACAAATCTGAAATCTGAATGAAATCTCAAGAAACACACTGAACACATCAATTCTCAAGTTACATCAATTCTCAGATACATACATCCATTCTCATTTACACAATGCATTCACAGTTACACAATTCTTCCAATCAACTTCTCAGTTGTCACCATCTTCTCGCAGGAGACAAATCTGCTACTGAAATAATTCTTCCAATTAGCACTACACATCAAACAGAACATGTTCAAGAAAATGAGGCAGACAAGGGGTAAGGGACTTACATGGCGGCAGAGGTGGCGTGGTGGAGGTCGGCCAGAAGGGGAGCGCCGACCGTGAAGAGTGGGGCGGCGACGGCTGGTCTGCGGCTCCTCGACGCAGGTGGCGACCGCAGCCGAGAGGGGGAAGGAGGGCTTGCTCGAAGCGGCGGCCGCAGCTGGGAGGGGGAAGGAGGGAGGGCGGCGGCGACAGGGGCTAGGGAGGGCGGTGGCAGAGGTGGCGTGGGGAGGTCGCCCGTGGGGGGCGCGCTGCGAAGAGTGGGCGCCGTGGTCGGTCCGCGCTCTCGACAGTGGCGACCGCAGCAGGAAGGGGGAAAGAGGGCTCGCTCGACGCGGCGGCCGCAGCTAGGAGGGGAAGGAGTGAGGACGGCGGCACCAGGGGCTAGGGAGGGTGGTGGCTCCAGGGGCCGGGGAGGCGAAGAGCGGCGCCGCTCCACGGGCCGTGAGGCGACGGCGGCAAGGGGAGCCCGCCGATTTGTTTGAGCCAACGCGGGATTAGTACGAAGGGTACGGAGGAGAAGGACACGAAACAAACGTGAGCGCAGGGGTTTGCAAACGTTTAAGTGATTTGGGGCATTCCACCCACTCCATCCGAGCCACATGAGCGGATCGGACGACCACTGCAACGTTAGCACCTTATCACCGAATAGTCCGCTTGCACTAGATACGTTCCCTATATATATATATATATATATATATATATATATATATATATATATATATATATATATATATATATATATATATATCACGGGCGCAGCCTGCCTGCAGCCTATGACGATCAAATGCATGATTAATTAGATAATTAAGGGGCCAACTAACAACCTATGGGTGATGATACTAGTTTAATAAGCTGCTGCTTCGGACAGACAGATATATAGCTTGCCTACGTCTGGTTTAATCTGCGGTACGTAGTGTGCTGCTTGGCTGCTCCGTTCCAGATCTTCCAATTGAGCTTCATATATGCATTTAACATGAGTTCAAAGTTGAATTTGGGCAGGCAGGCAGGTCAAGCAATGCATGTACGTACGCTAGCTGCAAAAGGAGACCGAGACAAATCAGGCAAATAGCTAGATACATCCTGATTAATTATAGCTAGAAAAAAGTGTTTCTTAAACTAATGCTTTGGTTGGTAGCTAGATACATATATACTAGTGCATACAAAACATGTTGGATTAATTTTCCATTACGTGGATCTACACGAGTTTAAATAAAGGGAACCACTAGCGCTCGTACCTCCGATCCGAACATTTGGATCGGACGCCGGTTGCACCTGCCTCCTTTTGGGAATTAAAATGAAGAGTGTCCCCTACGTCCCATACGCTGCTTTACTTTCATTTGGTCTTTGCATTTATTGCATGCCATGCCACCGAGTTTCATTAGGCCGTATTAAGTGTCGATCGACCCTCACCAAGTTGCATTGAGTGTGAGTGCTACTTAAGTTGCATTGAGCCAATAATCAATGTGTTGGTATTCGGTGCTATAAACGCAAATCAACAAAATCAAAATAAAGTATATGAAAAAAACGTGTTGAAAAAAATCTTGCAACATCATCGTGAACAGTATGCAAATATTTTTTCAACGGGACACAATATTTTTTACGCCGCTGCATGCAACATCTCCCGAACCTGATTGCAATATCCCTGAACAACGGTTGCAACATCCTAGGACAACGGTTGCAACATACTAGGACAATGGTTGCAACATCCTCGGATAATGGTTGCAACATCACAAATCAAAACAAGGTATCTAGAGAAAAAAAACACGTTAGAAAAAATTGCAATATCGCCATGAACCGTATGCAATATTTTTTCCTATAGATACAACATTTTTTTCTATAGATGCAACACTTGTAATATCCCTGAATAACGGTTGCAACATCCTAGGATAATGGTTGCAACATCTCCGAACAACGGTTGCAACATCCCCGGACAACGCTTGCAGCATCCCCGGACAACAGTTGTAACATCATAGGACAATGGTAATCATATTGTACTTACGTCCGGATGGTCCGAACGCTTTTCCTCTCACATGTACCAATAGAAGCTTCACGATTAGTATGCCCTCCACGGCGGCAGGCCGGGCGGCAACGGGCCGGAGGTCGACGACAGCGGGTAGAAGAGCAGGGAGCGAGTGAGCGCGGCGACAAGCATGCTCGGAGCGGTCACGGTCGTGGGGGAGCACACGACAAGCCACGTCGTCATGGGCTACCTACGGGCGAGCGGGTGTGGCGATAAGTGTGCTTGGAGCCGTGGCAACCGTGGACGAGTGATGCAAATATGCAATCTAGGAGGTGTTCAAGAGCTCATTGTTGCTTTTTGTATGCTTGGAGCCGTGGCAAACTATGGAAAGCGTAGCAATCATGAGTGGATATGGAAGCGTACGACACGGAGATTAAATCGGACGTCCTCACGGTATCGTTTCCCTTAAATAAATGTTAGCTATCTATTTTTTGTTGGCTCAAATATGTAAAGTGATTAAATAATATTATGAAGAGCCTCAGTATCTATTAAAGAAAATATGAACTTAGATTTAAATATGTGTAGAGACCTAATTAGAATCTATCTCTAATTATGGGACGGATAAGACTTCATATCAAAAGATTATAAATAAGGGTCAGGTCCTCTCAGCAGGGTATCACATGTCGTACCACATATCCCTATCTGTAGTTGAAGAATTTGACTTACCTCTTGTTGGGAAGAACCAAACCCTATGTAAACAGAACAATTGTTCATCTACTACTTTAGATCAATTTTTTATCAATAATGGCATCGTTATCAGGTATGCTTCCGTGTTTTCAGATTATATGGGTGTTACCATTACCACATGTGCTATCCATAGTTTTTTATCATCAGGTTTAGGTAGAATTAAATCTATCAAAACATACCTGCATGGCAACGGAACGTATCCTAAGGCCAGTCTCAGTGGGAGTTTCATTAGAGTTTCATTCTCATTAAATGTATTGCCACATAGGCATTTTAGATGACATGGCAGTGTATTTAAGAAGAGAGAGGAGAAATGGGTTTCATCTAGATGAAACTCTCTTAGCACGAATACCAACTCCCTCTGAGTCATGAAATTAAATGCCTATGAAACTGTAGAATGGAACTCTCTATTGAGAGTGGGTATTTCATTCGAGTTTCATTTCATTTCATATGACATGACAGTCTTCGAAACAACGCCATGAAACTCTCCATTGAGACTGGCCTAATTCGACAGCTTGCGGATCGGGTTCGATATGATTTAGCCATCCGAAGCGTCTTCTCGTAGCTGGGGAAAGGCCCAAATTAAATGACACTTTGATGCGAACTGGCAGGCGATTATTGCCCAATTTTGTGGCTCCATATGTTGAGAAATTCGGAAAACATTACTTGAGATAAATTGCAAAGGTGGTTGCTTCCATACATTCTCGATTCCCTTTTAAAAAAAGTGAGTGAACAAATTGTGTGCCAAACGAGCAAAACGCGGAGAGTAAACCAACAAGGTTAATTAGTATAGAGCAAATTGGTGAGCACACCGTCTACTTGTTTTCATCCTATTGCTTCAGGGTTAATTTGCATAGTTTAGAACCTTTTGCTAAAGAAGCATTTGACAAGAATTTCGGAGAAATTGTGATGTTTCTGACAAAATTACCATGAGATTATTTCCTACATTTCAAACAAGGAGTAGGATACTCTGCATTGAAATATTCAATTCAATGGAGAGAATCTACAGTGCATGGGTGTTACTGTCTGCCACGGGATAGGTGTGTTTGAGTGTCCACTACGAAATAAACGAGGCATGCAATGCAATGTAGCCGTACATCACTACTCCTTAAGATAATGCAGGGTACAAATCAGTCAGAAGATGCGATTTGCTGGCTCCAGCTGGCCACGGGACAGACAAGGCGGGACATCCCGCCAGTCACGGGCCGGGCAAAGCCACGTGTCGCGTACACGTCGTGTTCGGTCGGTCACGGGCTGGACGAGACGTCATTTCTTCCATTTTTGCCGCGACAGACGCTAATTGCGTAATAAATGTTCGCAGCAGTGACACTTGCGCAAAAAATTCGAGTTTTGGACACTGTTGGCCCCATGTGCATCCTAAATTCCAAATATAGCCCCTTTTGTCCGTAAATTCCCGATCTGGCCCCTGGGCCCCTCCTGCTGCGCATGAGAAACGCAGCACCTAGCTACTGTGGTTGGGTAACACATCAGCTAGTTGCTGCGCCCCGTGCCCGCATGACCGAGTTGCTGCGCCCGGGGCACGCAGCAGGCGGTTGCTACACCAGGGAAACACAAAGAACAAGCGCCCACCGAGCCACGCGCCGCTGCTGCGCCGCCAGCGGCGCGCGTGCCCCTCGCTGCGCCACGTGCACGCCCCGCATGCTCGGCCCGCGCCGCGCGCCACGCTTAGCCACGCGCCAGCTCTTGCGATCGCCCGCTTCCCCCTGCGCAGCAATAAAATCATATGAGCCCCGACGTTGTCGCATTCTCGCTACGCTTTTATTTTCTCGTTGAGCCAAGAGGAAGAGAGAAACCAGATAGGAAGAGAAGGGAGAAGCGAATCAGAGAGTAGCTGTAGTTCGCGCAGTTGCAAAAGTTGTGCATTGTCTTGCGAGCGAGCGTGAAGAAAAGGTAATTATCATCGACATGCGGCTTTAGTTTTAGCAATGTGATTAGAACGTAATTAGCTACAGTAATGTATGCTAGGTAAAATGAATAGATAAAACTAGTGAGAATGAAGCCTGGAAGTTGAATGGCAGTAGATTTTGAGTCCTACTTTGTTAGTTGTCTTGTTCTCGTCAATTGCTGCAAACACTCACAGTGGAACATGAACATTTTACTCGGATGTTACATCTCATGACCATACGGATATAATGAAGTAATTGTTCTTGTTTGAAAGATTTGACGCATTAATAAGAATCCTATGAATAACATGCAGCGACACATAAGTCATTTACTCTTAATTGCTAAATTTGAGCTCAAGGTCTTGTATTTGAGGTGCTAACTTAGATGTATTCCTTGCATAATAACCATCTCAGAGTAAATGTTGGATTGTTAGTACTTAGCACAAATAGTTTTGTTTGCACTGAGTAACATTTGTAATGTTCTAGATTAGGTATGGTTGATTAGCAACTTTCCATAGCAATGTTGTCTCTGCAGTTTGTTCCATCCAATTTACTCGTAATGTATGTTTATGTAAATTTTGCTCCATTTACTCACTACACAAAATAACTTAGCTATCTAAAGACATTAGCTCATAGAAACTTGTCTACTGTGTTTATGCATTTGTTGTATGTTGCCATATTTCTTCACACATTCTAGCATGTGTAGATAGTACGTACTACGTTGTTCACCATAAATACTATTATGTGATTAGCACGTAATTCACCAAATATATTTATATAATTGCAAATAAAATTTTGAACAATTAGCAACATGTTGTCAAAATGATAGCAGTGGTTACATATGCAACAAGAAAGTCGCCCGACGTACGATAGCAGTTGCTAGATGGTATGAGAATTGCATATAAGTGGTTTCATATGCACCTGTGTTAGGTACTTCATGGCGGAGATTAAAGATATGTTCATGTTCCACGGGAACGCTCTCGTACGCGACAAACCGTACAGTGTGGACCTATCAAATTGCGATCGGACAGTGATCTGGTCGCCGGGTCTGAAGGACATGAGCCTCTCGGAGCTAAGGCAGTGTGTGCAGTCCGCGTTCGATCACGCCACCGCAAGGATGAAACTGCGCATCGAGGCGTTGTATGTCTTGGTTGTGGGTGATGGAGGGGAGACCGTTTGACAACTTATAAAGGTGACAAGTGACGCTTCATGGACCAATTACATGGAGGTTGTTTGCAACCCTGCTGCTGCGATCTATGCGTAGCCGATGGTCTATGTTCAGTTCATGGAGAGGACTGGGACATCCGGCGTGGGTGGTTCTGGTGACGCTGCTGGTGAGGAGCTTGCGTTGGTCTTTGGTGTTGGAGGGGACGCGGGCGAGGAAGTAGGCTATGGAGACTTGAGGAGGCGTGCCGACAATTTCAAGCCCAACGAAGGAGTGGAGAGATGGTGGGCAACCCGTATTGATTGCCACGAGTACCTAGCCGACCAGTAGGAAGAGGTGGAAAGCGAGGAGGAGGATGTGGAAACATCCAGTTCCGAAGATGAGAAAGATGGAGAAGATGGTTCAGGAGGTGTAGTTGGTGGTCTTGTGACCACCGACAATGCTTACGTCCCCTCAAGATTGGACGACGTCGCAACGACATCGCTGGTTCTGCCACAGCAGGAGGGGGCGAGTGGGGGTTCAATGAAGACACCCTACTCTTAGGGCAGCGCTTCCCTAACAAGAGCGCCGCCCAGCATGCTATTGCCAGATATGTCGTTAACATTGGTCGGACGTATCGGGTGTAGAGGTCCAACCCCGACACCTACATCGTTAGATGTGTTGATGAATCTTGTGCTGGGAAGGTCCGTGCACAATGGTTCACAGCCGCGGCCACGGGCTTCCGGATAACCATACTAAAGGACCACACATGCGAGCTAGCTGAGCTACTTCATAGGCACCGCAACATGATGACCTCGTATGTTCCCAGCCTGATAAGCCACCTCGTCGCTCCAGATGTTTCCATTTCGCCAAAGCTTTTAATGGCAGATGTTGCCAATATGGTGGGGGTTCCAGGTGAGCTACAAGAAGGCATGGCGGGCAAAACGGAAGGTCGTGGAGCGAATGTTCGGGACATTCAAAGAGGGTTACAACCTAGTCCCAAGAATGTTGCATCAAATCGCAGAATCAAATCCCGGGACTTACATAAACAAGTTTGACTGGGCGCATCCGACGAAAGGGCCCAATTGTTTTGTTCTTCACAGGGTCTTCTGGGCCTTCCGTCAGGCGATCGAAGGTTTCAAGCACTGTCGTCCCGTGCTAACGATGGATGGCACCTTCCTATCTGGGAAGTATAAGGGTACCATCCTCACCGAGGTTGCAGCCGATGAGAATGACCAGTTACTCCCCGTAGCCTTCGCAATTGTTGAGAGCGAGAACACCGATAGCTGGTTGTGGTTCCTGTCCAATGTAAAGCAGGTGGTAGTCCAAGACCGCTCGGATGCGTGTCATCTCGGACCGTAATGCTGGGTTGCTGTCCGCGTTGAGCACGATGCAAAACCAGACGCAAACGCCGTTCCAGTGGAACGATGTCAGGAGCCATTGGTGCATGAGGCATCTCGCGGTGAACTTCCACACAAGATTTCGGAGCAAGGACCCCATGGAGATGTTCAAGAAGCTCTGCATGCAAAACTAAAGGCGGAAGTTCGATGCGATGTGGAGACAGCTCGACGAGGAGACCGGAAAGCATTTAAGGAACTCGGCGGACGTCGAGGTAGGGGCAGCGGCAGGAGGGTCTGTGAGAGTTGGAGAGTTCACGCAGTGGGTTAACTTGCACGCACCCGACTTGGAGAAATGGTCCCTGCTGCACGACACCGGTGGTGCAAGGTACAGGATCATGACGACCAACATGTCTGAGGTATACAACGATGTTCTCAAGGGTGTCCGATCCATGCCGATCACTGCAATCGTGGAGGAGAGCTAGAACCATACCGTCGGGTACTTTGTTAATAGAGCTATGATGGCCAGCAAGCATCTGGAGGATGGCAAGCAATTCTCGGAAGTAATGCACGCGTACATGGAGAAGAAGATCAACAAGGCTCGTTCGCACGCTGCCCGTACCATGGATGGTGTCAGGCAGAAGTTCGAGATCCGGCTTAGGGAGAAGTATGTGATGGGCCATGCTAGAGGGGATCGGAAGTAGGTCTGCAGATGAACCATCGTGCACCTGCAACAAGCCGCGGCTTCTCCACAAACCATGCTCCCATGTGTATGCGGCGTGCGCGGCGTGGCGCCAGGCCTCGGAGCATTACATCTCCGAGTACTACGATATCCACCACCTGTATGGCACTTGAAGTTCTGAGTTTCATTCGTACGGCCTGGACATGCACTACAGGGACCTCTGGCCGGGGCAGGTGAAGTGGGTGCCGAACGATGCACTAAAGCAGCCCAGCTGTGGAAGACGCCGGTCACGACGCATCCGGAATGACATAGACGACAGCCAGCGCGGGCGACGGGTTCACCACCCCAGATGCAGACTTTGCAAGACAGTTGGGCACTCCATCAGTCGCTGCCCAAACAGACCTAGCACAAGCAACGCATTGTAGCGACCAAGATGTAATTACGGTGTCGTGATGTTGCATACTTATTTTAATGCCTTGTGTGAGTTCTATTGCTGTATGAGTTGTGTCATATCCCCAAATTAATACAGGGAATTAGTATACAACTCATCAGCATGCATCATGTTTTGAAGCATTTATATAAAGTATTGCACTTGGAAAATCTCAAAAAGAGGGTAAACATACACTTCAATTTGAACTCCCAAATAAAAATAGGAACAAAAACTTGTGATCATCATCTGAAAATAATTTATTCAATTACTATAATAATTATCATGAATAAATATAATTTTCCCAATTTTTTGCAACTATATTTCACCTACAGAAAATTCAAACACGGTTCAATAACCTACACTAAGTTTGAATTTTGAATTATACAAAAATATTTTATGAACAATAAGGTTTGATAATTTTTATGGATACTAGACCTTCCCAGGAACCTCTCTGAATTATTTTAGAATTTTAGGAAATTTATTTCTATTTTTAAGACCCTGGTCAAAGTATAAGTCTGGATTTGAATCCCAGTCAAACTTTAGGCCCAGACCAGACGAGCTAGCACTGTTCAGACTCGAGTCCGACCCAGCCACTTGACTCGGCTGAGTCAACTAGGTGCACCGCGTCGAACCCAACACACGCGAACCGTCCAAATCAGTTGGAACGTTCGGACCTCTGAATAGCCCTCACGATCTGGACCCTTAAAATTCAATCGGACCGACCGAAATGATTGAGAACGTTCGGACCGCCGAACGTCCCACACAATCAGGGTTGTCCATTCCTGATCGGACTGCCCAAGCGCATAGTCTGAACGTCCCGACCCGGTGAGCTATTTGGATCGTCCGATTTCGATTCAACCGCGTGAATTGGTTGGGTCATTCGGAGCGTCCAACGGTACCCCTCGCTTGGACTGTCCGATTAGATCTGAACGGTCCGAACGTTTTGAGCTCTGGAAGTTAAAAGGAAATCTGGAAATCAATTATTTTACACACTGAAAATTTGAATAACTTCAAAAATACATAACTAATTCATTTCAACTCCAAATCCAGTGAAACAAATTTTGTTAATTTTCATTTGAACTGAACTTTATTCTAAAATAGGTTTCAATCATGCTCCTACGGTAGAAAAAATAATAATTTTGGAAAGTGATCCAAAACTAAGTTATTTTTGAACAAGAAAAGATTATTAACTTTGAAAATTCATAACTAATTCATATGAACTCAAATAAGATGAACCAAATTATTCTGAACTTATAATATTATACTCTATTTATCTATGTAATTCCTATATCCACCATTACTCTGTAAAAACTTTACCAAATAATTAAAATCAGTGAATAGTAACATATCGGAATTAAATTGGATTTTTCTTAAAACTAAGATTCAAACCACCATAACTTTCACATACTAAACCCAAATGGAAAAAAATTTGCACCTAAATTCATCTAAAATCATGACTTAGCCACTATAGAAAACTCATGCATTTTTTAGCATTTAAAATTTTATGATATTTCTCGGTGTTTATTCGATGTCTTTAATTCTTTACGATTACCTATGCTGGGTTTCGCACCAACATACTAACTACCTTGCACTGGCCCGACACAACATGATTGTTTTTGTGTGTTGCACATCCTGTTTTTCCTGCGGACTAACATATTGTTTCACTCTCGGCAGGAGATGGCGCAGCCTCCAGTTGACGACGCGTACGAGCTGTTCGACGCACGCTGGGATGGGTGACACCGATGCCGGGCGTGGTCATCCGGCGTCATCCCTCCAAACCTGGTCCTCAGCTGCCCTAGAGAGCGGTGGCCTCTGGACGAGCGGTATGTCCCAAGACTGTGGGACACCGGTCTCCTTCCCATTGCCCGCATGTTGGACATACCACACGCGTTCCAGTTTGATGTGGCACTCCTATCTACGCTCGTGGACCGTTGGAGACCGGAGACTCACACCTTCCACTTCCGGTGGGGGGAGATGATTGTAACTCTATAGGATGTAGCTATGCTTACAGGTCGGTCGCTGCGCGGTGTTCTAGTTGTGCCACCTCCTGGCGAGTAGACTGGAAGGTACGTATGGCTGACAGATTCGGTCACCCGATCCCTGATAACATTTCAGGTGTGCCACATTCGTGGCTACACGAGAGATTGAGGAGACTGTGATGACACACTTACTCATGTACCTTTTGTTCCTGTTTAGATGGATCTTGTTTCCTACAACTCAGGGAGACTGCGTGTACCCTAGCTACATCCATCTCACAGAGTCTTTGATGGACGCCTGGCCTGACGAGGTGCCACAATATAGTTGGGGCTCCGCAGTGCTTTGCGCAGCTTACCGAGGGTTGTGCGATGCCTCTCAGCGTAGTACGGGTGGGGAGCTAGTCCTTGCAGTATGCAACACCCTGCTGCAGTTATGGTTGTGGGAGCACTTCCGGGTTGGCTGGCCATATTTTCGGAGCAACGTGCACCCTTTATAGTTGATCGTCGAGCTTTACGGTCATGGTGGAGGCGATGACCTTGTCGACGACCCTACAATGGGTACACGTTGGACACGTGGTACGCTAGGCTGGGCCAGGGAGAGACCGAGACGTGTGTACCCCGAGTTCCATAACCTGTTCGAGACTCTGCACGAGGACGAGGTCATCTGGTGGCTATGGACTGCATAGTTCCTTGCGGCCACAGCCCCCTACAGATTGTCCTCACAGTGCACTCAGGACGAGACGTACTGGTTGATGACCTGCCACCTGGTCTTCTACCACATGGTCGAGCCGTACAACCCCCAGCGGGTCATGAGACAATTTGGACTTTACCAGAAGGTGCCACCGACGCCGGGATGATCACTTCCAGCGAAGGCCCACGGGTATGTCGTTTTCTGGTATCATCGCTGTACCTATTAGCAACACGCCTGACTTTCATTTTCTGACATCTGAATTCAATTGCAGGCAAACGAGGAGATGCCAGAATAGCAACGACTAGAGGTAGACACAACAGCCATGGACGACACAGTGGGCATCGACGACGGCGACAGACGTCGTGCACGAGTTACGAGGATACAACATCGAGACGTATGCTGCATACTTGGTGTGGTACGTTCCGCGCACCAGGTGCAGGCTTACTGAGTCGGCGCCACAACGTCCAGTGGAGGTCATGCACGATGACGTTGTACTAGCAGGTCCCGATCAGCACCGGGCGGCATGCCACGACGAGACGATAAAACTTTCTTTGTACAATTTTTGTCCCGCAACACATTTGTAACCGACTGTCGTTTTCCTTGAAGTACTACCGCCTTGATCGTATCGAGCGCGAAAGTGTTGATGCCCTATGCCGTGGGAACAATAACACCTTTGATCACTTGCTACGCGCGGTGCACGCCATGACTAACGACGCGAGGGCTGCAATAAGGACCATAACTTGTGGTCGCCACAGCGATGTTCACGTACGGTATCGCGGACACCGAGGGCACCCTCCACCCTCGCCGCCTTCGGCACCTCCCTCTGCACCTCCCTCGGCACCGCCCTCCGCACGCCCGTCGCACTCCGGGAGTTGTCGCAGCTACGGTCGTTCAACCTCGATGCGCCTCGGGCAACATGTATGTCAGCCGCGGTTGTTATCGTCAGTATTTATCCATGCACTCCTTTCGAGCGTATCAGACATTACCGTTTGTTCATGCAGCACTTGCGAGAGGACAACACTCTACTTTAGCCATCGTCATCACGGAGGGAGGCGCATGACAGGACTTTTTCGTCGCTAGGGTGACGCTGCTCCACTCCAGACAGCGACCCTGACTCGCCGCAGCACCGAGACGACGGGTTGGGCCCATTGGCACACGGTGTTCAGTCGAATGTGCGTGAGTGCCGCCGGTGGTTCGACCAGACGTATCAAGGGTACACCGTGCAGCATTACAGCATAGACTGGCCAGGAGGATCCTCGCCACGCAACCACATACTCAAGTATGCTTTAACGTAGTTACCACAATTTTTCCGTTGCACGAAACCAATGACTAACTCACCTAATACCCTTCTCGCAGGATGAGCACCACTGGGTCGACGATATGCTCAGGCCTCCACCAGGCACCTACCCTAAGACCACCGCAGCGACGCCTCCCACGCAGCACCCGTACTACAGCTTCCGAGACGTACGCCACTCCCCTGACAGGCCCACCTTCCCTGAGGATCAGCTACATCGTCGGGGCAAGCGGCGGGATGATGTACCATGAGTAATGTTATATCCGTATAATGCATGTTATATAATGTCATTGTGCATTATGACATTGTGAATTGTCGACACAAAATGTTCTCCAAAATAGTCAGTACAAATGGTGCTGCGGCTGGTCTTCTCTCTCTACCTGGATGCTACGGTTGGGGTATTGCATGTTGCGGCTAGGGGCAGCAGCTTTTTGCATGCTGCAGTTTGGGAGCGCAGCTTGTTGTCTTTGCTGTTCGCGCAGAGCAAGGTCTTTGCGTCCGTAGCGCAGAAGAGCGCCATCTGCGCCCCGCAACCGTAGCGCAAAGCACGCAGGGCAAAAAGAATTTTTACGCTAAGAGGGCTATTTTAGGAATTACAGTGGGCTAAGAGACCAGTAGTGTCCAAAATTCCAAAAATTCTATCGGCCATCTGCATCCTACGTGGCATTAAGCAAGAAACCAAATTATCCAATCATGCCGCCACGTGTTCCACCGCCCCAGCCATCCGATCTAGCGCGCATCGCCCGATCCCGCAGCATTCGCTTCCCTCGCACACCTCTGCTCCCACTGACAACCGGCCCCACATTCTCACACGGCCTACATGTCAGACGCACGTGCCCATCCCCACCTCGCCCCCCTCCGGCCATCTCCTGTCCACCAATCCTCCCTCCTCCGATCCAATCCCCCACCCTCCCCGCCGCCTCATGCCGCCGCCGCCGCCGTAAGCCACCTAGGGTTCCGGCGGCCGCCGCCTCCTCCTGGTTGGCGCGATGGGGAACACTTGCGTCGGCCCCAGCTCCGCTGCGGACCGCCACGGCTTCTTCAACTCCGTCTCCCTCGCCGTGCTCTGGCGCCCCGCCGCCCGCGCCGAGCCCTCCCCGCCGGCGCTCCCGCCTCCCGATTCGAACCCCTCCGTATCCTCCTCCACCTCGTCCACGGCCCCCGAGCCCGTCACCATCGCCGACTCCGACCACTCCTCCCCCTCCTCCTCCCGCCCCGCCGCGTCCAACCCTAACAAACCCAAGCCCAAGGTGAAGCGCGTCCAGAGCGCCGGCCTCCTCGCCGACTCCGTCCTCAAGCGCGACTCCGAGCGCCTCAAGGACCTCTACACCCTCGGCAAGAAGCTGGGGCAGGGGCAGTTCGGCACCACCTACCAGTGCGTCGAGAAGGCCACAGGGAAGGAGTTCGCCTGCAAGTCCATCGCCAAGCGGAAGCTCCTCACCGAGGAGGACATCGAGGACGTGCGCCGCGAGATACAGATCATGCACCACCTCGCCGGCCACCCCAACGTAATCTCCATCGTCGGGGCGTACGAGGACGCCGTCGCCGTGCACCTCGTCATGGAGGTGTGCGCCGGAGGGGAGCTATTTGATAGGATCATACAGCGGGGGCACTACTCCGAGAAGGCCGCTGCGCAGCTGGCCCGGGTGATCATTGGGGTCGTCGAGGCGTGCCATTCTCTCGGGGTGATGCACAGAGACCTCAAGCCGGAGAATTTCTTGTTCGTCAACCATAAGGAGGACTCCCCGCTCAAGACGATCGATTTTGGGCTCTCCATCTTCTTCAAGCCAGGTCGGACCTTGACCCTCGTTGTTGTATTGTATTGTAGGACGTGCAGGATTGTTGGCAACTGCTGATTTTTTTTTTATCATGGACAATGCCAGTTAAGATGTTATTTTGCTGACTGAACCAAGTAGAGGTGCTGCATTGGTGCACGCACAGCTTTGAGTTGACAATCTTTATTTAATATTGTACTTGGAAGGTTTAAAGTGTGCTTGTGAGGTTTTTCATGCCTAGTAGTCTAATTTCAGGGATAGAAACATTGTGTGATAGTAGTATAGAAGTAAACCAGGGATACATATGCATCTTCAAGTATAAAAATAATTTGGGAGGGAGGATTGTGAGGACTGAGGACTTCATTCATGTTCTTAGACTTGAGATAAAAGCAGAATTAAACCCTTCTTTGTTCCTGTACCAATGTGAAATTGCTTATCAAAAGTTATGTACTTACAAAGAAAGAAGGACAACGAGTTGCGTAAAGAGCATTGAGTTCCTACACAACCACAAAACCTGCAATCAAGCTCCTATGGGGATAACTGTTTGTATTCAGTCCCTGTACTATAAGCTTATTAATTGAACATAAGCTCCTGGGTTATATCAAAATCTGCATTCAAGTTCTGCACAGCTATGATGCATGGATACGAACACGCGTGTCGGACACGGGATTCGCCATTTTCTAAAAAATGGCGACATGGTATATATATAGGAAGCCTTTTTTCTATTTCCGGGAGTAGTTACTCTTTATTTCGTATCTCACAACGTAGAGAGTATCTTACGTAACCAAGAGTATGTATGTGCAGTATACGAGTATATAAAACCACTTAGATGGTATTTACACATTTTCAGGGTGGTATGTACATTTTTTTAGACATACTCCTTTTTATGTGCGAATATGAAGGTATTTACAAAATATGCTAAAAACTATGGACTCTCTTGCAAATTTTTCGTGTGGTTCACATTGGAGTATCTTATAATTAGTATATGAGTATACTCAAAGTGATAAAGGAGTATGTCAAGTTCTTTTAGGTGGTATATCAGAGGTGGGAGTAACTACATCGGGAGTAGAAAGCATTATATATATATATATATATATATATATATATATATATATATATATATATATATAGGAAGCCTTTTCCTACTCCCGGGAGTAGTTACTCCATATTCCGTATCTCATATATCTCACAACGTAAGGAGTATGTTGCGCAACCGAGAGTATGTATATGTAGTATACGAGTATATAAGACCACATAGGTGGTATTTACACATTTTCAGGGGTGGTATGTACAATTTTTTAGACATACTCCTTTTTATGTGCGAATATGAAGGTATTTATAAAATTTGCTAAAAACTATGGACTCTCTTGCAAAATTTTCATGTGGTTCACATTGGAGTATCTTATAATTAGTATATGAGTATACCCAAAGTAATAATGGAGTATGTCAAGTTCTTTTAGGTGGTATATCAAAAGTGGGAGTAACTACACCCAGGAGTAGAAAGTATTTTTCATATATATATATATATATAAAGAAGTATGTCAAGCTTTTTTTTCTACTCTTGGGAGTAGTTACTCCCTACCGTATCTTACAACGTAGTGAGTATCTTGTGCAATCGAGAGTATGTATGTATAGTATACGAGTATATAAGATCACTTATGTGGTATTTA
This sequence comes from Ampelocalamus luodianensis, assembly GCA_036346255.1. NCBI lineage: Eukaryota > Viridiplantae > Streptophyta > Magnoliopsida > Poales > Poaceae > Ampelocalamus > Ampelocalamus luodianensis. The sequence goes on along the minus strand of CM070629.1, from coordinate 17,453,029 downwards.
CACCTTTTTAGGGGTGTTATATATAATTTTTTAGACATACTTCTTTTTATATGCGAATATGAAGGTATTTACAAAATATGCTAAAAACTATGGACTCTCTTGCAAATTTTTTATACGGTTCGCATTGGGGTATTTTATAATTGGTATATGAGTATACACAAAGTGATAAAGCAGCATGTCAAGTCCTTTTATGTGGTATATCAGATGTGGGAGTTACTACTCCTGGAGTAGAAGGTATTGTAGGAACATGGTATGGTATTCCTGGGAGTGGGAGTACGTACTCCCACTTCTCATATACCACTTAAATCGTATGATGATACATCTTTATCAATTTGAGCATGTTTCAATAATGATTATAAGATACCCCAAAGTGAGTTTCATGAAAAAAAAATCATTAAAGTCCACCTTTTATAGCAAAATTTATGTTTATACTTCTTTTATATATGAAAAATGGTATATAGCAAAAATAAAGGGCTCCAATGAAAATTTTTCAATCAAGTCGCATTGGAGTATCTTATAATTGGTATTTAAGTATACTGAAAATGATAAAGAAGTATAATATATTTGTTTTAGTGGTATATTCGAAGTGGGAGTATGTAATCCCATAGTATATAATATATATATATATATATATATATATATATATATATATACATATATGTATGTATGTATATGTATGTATTATTTAATATTTTTGTACGTGTTTGTCAAACTGAAATATTGTAAAATATAAAGCGTAAAACAGAATATGTACCTCAAAGATGATCCTCGGCTCCTTGCCTCTTCAGTTCTTCATTGTTCATTCAATTCTTCATCCATCATAACTTCATATTAATACCAGAAATTCAGAATTCCTACACTTGTTAATAGCAATCATTGGAATCACTATGTGGAATCACTGGAATGTTGAGTTTAAAGGAAAATAACTAAAAACCAGTGGAAATAGCATACACTTGTTAATAGCAATTAGAAAAAGGAAGCTAAGGAAGGAAGCTATGCTGCATATTGTATTGCCAATCTAATGACAAGTATTTTTCAGATCTAGGAGCATGAAGAGTGGAGAGGAAGGAGCATGAGAAGATTGGCTCACCATCGGTCGCCGGAGGAGGCAGTCGTCGCCAGAGGATGCAGTCGAAGGAGAAGGGGGCGGGCGTCGGGGAGAAGGAAGGAGGGAGGGGGGTCGCCGCCGTGCGAGAGGAGCGCAGGAGGGACAGGGTCGCCGTCGGTCACACCGGCCGTCGGTCATCATAGTCGTCGACCTCAATATAAAAGAGGCGCTAACAACGATGCCCGCGGACATACTGCTCATCGCAGTTGAAGCAAAGGCCTTGCTTGCGCCATTCGGCCATCTCTGGCGGTGTGAGACGGCGGAGGGGACGACCCGGTGGTGGCGGTGCCAGTGCTGTCGGGTCTCCTCCTGAGCCGGGTGGCCGTGGCACGATTGGCATGGGCATGGACGGCCACTGCCATCCAGAGGACCGTGACCCTTGGCGACCACCGCCGGGCAGTGACTCGGTCAGTGTTGCCTGTGTCTGAAGCTTGTAGGCGCGAGCGAGGCTCATAGCCACTTGCAAATCGGTCGGATTCTGAAGCTCGACGTCAATCCGCAGTTGGTTGCGTAGGCCAAAGGTGAAGAATTGCATCTGGCGTGTCTGTGTGAGAGCTTCCATGCGGTAGAGGAGCGTCAGGAATTTGTCGTTGTAGTCCTGGACTGAGTTGCCCAAAGGCAAATGTACGAGGGTGCCCAATGGATTGCTTCAGATCGGAGGCCCGAACCGAAGGTGACAAAGCTCCTTAAGGCATGATCACGAAGGCACGCCTGCATCGCGCTTGAACTGGTAGTACCAGTACTGAGTGATGCCGGTGAGATGATACGATGCCAACCATACTTTGTTAGTCTCATTCGTTCGTTGACCGCGGAAGAATTGCTCACATCAGTTGACCCATGCCAATGGATCAACCTTGCTATCATAGGTAGGAAATTCTAATTTGTGGTAGCGCGGGATGCTTAAAGTATGACTGCTCGGTTTGCGTGGGTGGGAGGGAAGGGATGGGCAGGTGAATCATGTGTGGTTCTTGTGAGAAGGAAGGGAATTGGGCAGCGGGGTAGGGTAGGGTGGCTGGGAACGGTATATATGGCGCAATCGATGGCATGGTGGTGGTAGTGGGTGTGGGAGGGGATGTGGATGTAGACGGTGACAGCGGCGGGCAGTGGAAATTGGTGAGGATGGTTGGCCGTCGGATGCGGCGATTGCCGGGATAGCCGGCGGTTGTGGCAAAAGGGACGGTAACTCCACTGCCGGGTGCTTTTCCACGGCCGTTAGTCTATTGGTGACGTCTCCCATCTGCTATTGCATGCCGTCGATGCGAGTAGTCAATGCTTGGATAGCTTGCAGGAGTTACGCCATGGAGACTTCCTCTCTAGCTTCAGAACCGGACATGGTGGTGGTGGGTGGGGTTGGCTTTGATACCAGATTAGTATGACTTAGATTGCGCAAGGGGTAGTCATGGTGAACAGATTGCTTCGGCCGGTAGTTCCGGCGTCTAGGCACCGTGGTAGCAGCCTGCCGTCGGTAGGGAAGAAGAGGTTGGGAATATGGAGGAGGAGACTGGGAATAGAAACTTTCTATTGCATTGCTTGCCGAACAAAGGTGCAGCTGTGCGCCACTTATAGCTATGGCCGGCTCCTAACAATCCAATCTCTAGACGATTGCTTTCCTAAGAAGCAATTAACTAACCGGATCACGAATTGATCTCTTCTTTAAATAACCAAAATATAACATTCTAATTTAATATAATCTTCTAATTTAAGAGATAAGATCCCTTATCTGGAGGATCTCATTGCGCCGGCCTGGCTGTGCCTCCCTCTTGCGCACGGTTGGCCCCCACGATCAGTGGCGGAACCAGGAATTTAGGAGACCCGGGGCGAAGGTTCACCTGCTGTGCTGGCTCGGTGGCTCGTCACGCCGCGTCGAGTCTCAGCCCTTGCGGTAGCTCAGCCCTGAACTCAACGTATTTTTGATAGGTGGTGTATGCTGCCGGTCTAAAAGTCTCTTTTCATCCTTTAGGTCATGTTTGGTTAGATTGAGATTAGACCCAATCCCCTTTGATCGACATAGATTTATCAAATCCTTGTCAATCCAATAGAATTAAGTCTAATCCCTATCCATCCAAACAAATCCTTATTATCACTTCTTTTGACAAAAATGGGCATCTTTTGTGGCAGCAAAAATGGGCATCACAGTCCAAAAAAAAGGCATCGCAAGGTAAAGTTTGACAAAAGTAATTGAGTCTATAACATATAACATATTGGTCATGGTGCTAATAAACTGTGGAAGCCACAGCTGTGCTTGGAAAAGCTAAAGAGTTCAAACCAAACGCTCACTAAAACAGCTCCAAAATCAAGTGAAGATCATACATCATTGGGTGTATTAGAGCATCTCCAGATAATCACATCACACGCCGTAATACACCATGATGTCCAGCCTTAGCCCCAGCTAAAACCTCCTAATTAAAGCCCTAACTCCCAAAATTTTCTTGCATGCGTCTCGGCACATTACTACGTGACGTCGCCGCGCCATACACCGATCGGACGCCACATAAGACATGCATATATACATACATACGCCTGAGCGTAGAGACATGCCCATTGGCGGTATAGCTAGCTACTACCTACGTACGTAGCTAGGCCTCACTTGAACGCCGTGTCCAGCGAGGCCTCGGCGAGCACGTCAATCGGCGGGAACAGCGCCTCGCCGGCGAAGTCAAGGAACATCTGGTACTCGTCCACCGCCTGATCGGCCGCCTCCATCTCGTTGGACGCCGCCGAGGAGTCGTCCCGGGAAGCACCGCCTCCTGCTTCACCGCGTCCTTCTTGACGGCCACTGGCAGCGACGACCCGGCCACCGCGGCCACCTTGTCGGAGAGGGCCCACACGGCGCGGGGAGCAGCGGCTATGCGCCTGCGCGTTATTGGCGATGGCGCCAGTGGGCTGGGCGGGGGGTGTTCCGCCGGGAGACCCGGGGCAGCCGACCCGGCTTGCCCCGGGGGTGGTTCCGCCACTGCCCACGATGTCGATATGGAATTCCCCACATAACAGTATATGACTATGATAAGCGATGGTGAAAAGATGCAGGGATTTTACCTACCTTCAGATGAGCACACTCCATGCAAACTTGCAAAGGGTTGAGCATTCTGTCATATGATTATGGTGAACCTGTTCTGAAATCTATGGTGTTGAAAGTGCAAGCAAAAGGGATGACATTCAGAGGCTTGCCTTTTCATTTTAGTTGTTAATTAAGGCATAGGTATGACAGAGCATTAATACTTAGGAGTAAAAGGGCATACATGCTCATGCATGTTTATTGTTGGAGATTTAAGACAGTTACAACCCCATGCATGTTCCGACATTGAAATTCCCAGGGTGGTAGATTCTTTCTTTAGTCCCAGAACAGTGGTCTTCAACTGCGTACAACAAACTGTGTGACATATGACCGCTGATGCACCATTGTCCTTTTCTTTTAGAACACCATCTTATAATCATTTAAATGCCACTGCTTATATGCTTCTTCCAATGCAACATGTGTTAATTTAATTGCTTTTACAGGTAAAACTTACTCAGATGTTGTTGGAAGTCCTTACTATGTTGCACCTGAGGTTCTCATGAAACACTATGGCCGCGAGGTGGATGTTTGGAGTGCCGGTGTAATAATTTATATTTTGTTGAGTGGGGTCCCTCCATTTTGGGACGGTGAGGATACATCTATCCTTCTTGCTGTATTTTTGAACATCATCTATTTGCAAAATGTTGTAAGTTTCCCACTGTTTTTTATTTTCTTTTGGCTGCTGGTCTGCTTTCGCAGAATCTGAACAAGGGATATTTGAACAAGTTTTGAAAGGTGATCTTGATTTTTCATCTGATCCCTGGCCCAGTATCTCAGAGAGTGCAAAGGATTTGGTCAGGAAAATGCTAATCCGTGATCCCAGAAAGAGATTGACTGCACATGAAGCTCTATGTGAGTGCATAGAAGCTTAAATACCACTTTATTTTAAAACATTCTATCAGCCATCTAGCTTCATTTTCACACGTCTTATCTAGTGACTCATCTTTATTTTGGCAGGTCATCCTTGGGTTTGTGTTGATGGAGTTGCTCCTGACAAGCCTCTTGATTCTGCTGTCTTAACTAGATTAAAACAATTTTCAGCAATGAACAAACTAAAGAAGATGGCTCTTAGGGTGAGTAATGCTGTAAATTTTCTCTTGTTTTTCTACCAAGGATGTTGAGTAAATTATGCTCGGTATTGATTTTCTCTTTGAACTGGGTGATGTCTATAGGTTATTGCCAAGAATTTGTCTGAAGATGAAATTGCAGGCTTGAGAGAAATGTTCAACATGCTGGACACTGACAACAGTGGTCAGATCACATTGGAGGAACTAAAAACTGGCTTGCAGAGGGTTGGTGCTAACTTAAAAGACTCGGAAATTACAACTCTAATGGAAGCGGTGACTATTCTAACTTATCTATGGCCCTTCTATTTCGATTCTTTGCATTCTAAGAAAATATTTCTTTGTTCATGAGGCCCACAACCTCAAGAAAAATCTCTGTTGAACTAGGGTTATTGAAATATCGAACTTGATGAGTGGATGTTTAAAGGTGTGTATTTGACATCCGTCTTTTAGTCTGCCTGCAAGATTTCTTGAATTTGGTATTAGTTATTTGTACAATCTATTATATTTCGTTTGAACTTCTGTGGTTCTGAAATTTTAATCGGAATGTGATATTGACTCTCTTGTATTCTGACAAAGGACTGTTGTGAGGAGAATTATCTGCGCAACTAGATACTGTGTTGTGAGGAGAATTATCTGCGCAACTAGATAAGTAATATGAGATATTTTTGGGCCTTGCTTGAATGAAGATTTGTGATGTGCATTTTTTAGGCTGATATTGATAACAGTGGTTCAATTGATTATGGGGAGTTCCTTGCTGCAACTTTGCATCTGAACAAAGTCGAGAGAGAAGATACCCTCTTTGCAGCATTTTCATACTTCGATAAGGACGGCAGTGGTTATATTACTCAAGATGAGCTGCAAAACGCCTGCGAGGAGTTTGGTATTGGTGATGCGCATCTGGAAGATATTATCCGAGACATTGATCAGGACAATGTAAGTAGATTTGCAGCTCATTCTGTGTTCTGTTTAAAACTGAAGAGCGAGAATTCCTTATTTTTATTTTTATTTTTTGGCTTCCTCAGGATGGCCGGATCGACTACAACGAATTTGTGACAATGATGCAGAAGGGAAATAATCCACTAGGGAAAAAGGGACAAGGCCAGATGAGCTTTGGTCTTAGGGAAGCATTGAAGGTTGGCTAATGCCTAATGGTAACTTGGTAAGTGGTAACTGATGTTTTTCCCTTAGGGAAGCATTGAAGGTTCCCACTTTTTTCCTTGTTTTTTATGGTTATGCTAGTCATCCACTTTTAAGTTGACTTACTGCTCATCGGATTGATTGTTCTTTTTTTTTCTGACCGCAATCCAATCTTTGTTTTCTGTGTTGCAGTCACATGGGGTGCTAATGGTAGCGTTCTCCGAGGGACCCTCCCCTACGCTCCTGGCATTCGTAGTTCGAGCGAGCAAACCAAGGCAGGGTTGTGAAACGATGAAGTCAATCAGAGAGGGAGTTGTCTCATGGAGTGAGCAGAGAAAAGTACTTAAGACGGTTTGGTTTGTCTCGGTCAGAAGGGACTCGCCCTGCTTGTAGATTTGCCTGTATCTTGTTTTGGCATTTCTAGTGACAGAGTGAGTAGCCTGAATTTTGGGCAACTACTTGTGAGCATGAATTAGAATACCAAGATTGCCTTCAGTGACAATGTAACACGCGCGCGCGCGCGCGCACACACACACACACACAAAAAAAAAAAACCCTAGAGGAACGATATTTAGAGATGCTCTGTGTTTGTATGTTCATCAATCGCTGACATAACGGAAGCTAAAGTGTACTAACTGAATGAAAGAGAGAAGATGGTGGATTGGATCCTCTGTATTGAAGGAGTTAGTGCATCTACAGTGCATGGACTCTGCATTGACGGTGTTAGTGCATCAACAGTGCATGGACATATCCATCGGCCAATCAAACATCAAATGCTGAGACCCAGTTGCACTGTATTATTGCTACAGTGTTTTGGCATAGTAAAATTAGTTCAGTGCTTTTCGATGCTGGTGTTTTGGGGCGTGTTTGGAACGGCTTCGGTTTTTCGCTCGAAAAAACCGGAAACCGTTCCAAATATTTAGCTTTTCTCTCCTGCTTTTCCTTGAAGCCGCTTTGCATTACAACGTGCAGAAGCTGCCTGCACGAACTTCCTGTAGCCTTTATTCCACATTTACCCTGAAGTTTGGGGTGATTACCCTCCATTTGCCATTCAACAAAACCCCTCTTTCCCTTGCGCTGCCTGCTCGAAACCCTAGCACTCCCCCGCACCCGCTTCTCCTCCCTCCTCCCCCCTCTTGTGCCTGCTCCCTCCTTCGGCATCCATCTCCTCCTGTGCCTGCGCCGTCGCATCCTCCTCACGCGCCCCGCCCGCCACATTCCCCTCTCTCCTCCCCCACCCAGATCTGGACGTCGCTGCTCTCCTCCCTACCCCGGCACCCTCCTCCTCAACGCCTCTGCCTCACCTCCGGCTCCATCCTCCTTTGCCGGCTCGCACCGCCGCTGTTCTCCTCCCCCCGACGCGGCACTTCCTCCCTCATCCTACTGCCTCGACTCCCATCTCCTCCGCCCTCGGTCCCCCCCCCACACCCCTTTGTTTTTAATCCCTTTTTTCATTTGTACATTAATTGTTTGTAATAAGTATTTATTTTAATAATTATTCATTGTAATAATTATTTATTGTAATACCTGTTTATTGTATTTATGTAATATTTGTATATTGCGTCAATTGCGTTAATTGTCGTTAAATGCGATCAATTGCGTTGCGTTAATTGTGGTAGTCGTTGTTAAATTCTGGCCAAATGCGTTAATCGTCGTCAATTGCAGTTAATTCTTGTTAATTACGATAGTTGTCGTTAACTGCAGTAGTCGTCGTAAATTGTAGTTAATTCTTGTTAATTGCGGTAGTTGTCCTTAATTGCGGTAGTTGTCGTCAATTGCGTTAGTTGTCGTTAATTATCGTAAATTGTTAATTGTCATTAAATGTCGTTAAATACCATCCATTGCGTTAATTGTCGTTAAACGGCATCAAACAAACCATTACTTGCCTCAGTGGTATTTCAGATATTTCCCATCTCAGAAACTGTAGCCAGACAGCCAAACACAAAACCTCTTTAGCTCAACCGTTCGACCCTACAGTCCAGCTAGAAGCAACTTTTTAGAAAAGCTATAGTCCTACCAATAGGCCAATTAACACAATAGACAACATTTAACGACAACTAACGACAATTGACGATAATTAACGATAAACTAATGCAATTGAAGACAAGTACCACAATTGACAACAAACTAACGCAATTGACGACAATTAACGCTCCAATTACCGCAATTAATGACATCTACCGCAGTTGACTACAATTAACGATGATTAACGATGATTAACGACGACTACCACAATTAACATAGTTGATCGCATTTAGCGACAATTAACGTAATAGACCGTAATTAACGATAATTAACGTAATTACCTACAATTATTACAATAAACAATTATTATGTACATAAATACAATAAATAATTATTACAATAAACAATTTGCACTAGTTTTTATGAACCTTGGCACTAGCCTACCAGGTGCCATTTATGCAGGTCATGCAATACCCAATGATCCGAAGCATCCATTGACAAGTAATCTTAGCCGTCATCCTTGAGCAGCTAATACATAATTGACATGGAACAAAAAAGAAAACTTAGTTTGCAATTTTGTTTTCCTATAGCATAAGCCAAGACTTTAACTAACGGATCAATGCTATATCATATAATTTAGATACAATTCTCGGGGTCTTGAAGGAATCTTGAAAGGAACAATAGAACCATCTCAGGATGGGTATCAATTAGTATCAAAACTTTTGGTGAATGCACTCTCGCAGAATTTCCTGTATTGCTTGTGTCGAGAATATGTGCAGAAACAAAAAATTTGGCAACTTTCAGTAAATCATTCGCAGGCGTTGTTCTGTCAAACCGCTTTCTATCAGCTCCAGGAGATCTTGGTGCTGACAAATATGATGGAATGAAGTTGAAATTGTGACCAGGGGAAGCTAGAAAAGAACAGTGGTAAGGAGAGCGCGAGGGCAACAATGATGTTTGTACGGCAAATGTAGGCCCCATTTGGGACGGCTTCAGCTTTCGGCTTTCGTCCGGAAAAGCTGGAAGCCGTCCCAAACAGCCGGCTTTTCGCAGCTACTTTCGGTTGAAGCCGCTTTCTCTCTTAACGTGTGGAAGCCGGAAGCCGCCCGCAGGGCGCTTCCGCCGCTTCCCGCAGCCGTCGTTACCAAATTACCCCCGAAGTTTGGGGTAATTTACCCGCCGATTGCCATCACACAAAATCCCCTCTCCTCCCTCCCCTCGCGCCCAAAACCCTAACCCTCCCCCGTGCCCTCAGCTCCTTCCTCCCACGCCTGCCTCGTCCTCCTCCCCAAGTGCCCCCGAGTCCCTCCTCTTCCTCCTCCCCGCCGGCGCCGCCCCTCCCTCCTCCTCCCCAACGGGCACCTCCTCCCCGCCTCCCCGACGGGCACCTCCTCCCCGGCGCCCTCCTCCCCCGTGCCCCCGAGCTCCTCCTCTTCCTCCTCCCCGCCGGCGCCGCCCTCTCCTTCTCCCCACGCAGCAATCCCCTCCTCCTCCCCACGCGGTGACACCCTCCTCCTCCCGCGGCCGCGCCGCCGCCCCTCGTCCCGCGCCGGTCCCCTCCTGCTTCCCTACCACGCGGCGCCTCCCCCGACCCAGTGCGCCCCTCTGCCTCCCCCGACCCAGCGCCGCCCCTCGTCCTCCTCCCCCCGCCACCGCCTCCTCCCTCCACCTCCCGAGCTGCCGTGGGCCTCCCCCTCCTCTCTCCCCGAGCAGCCGCGGGCCTTCCCCTCCTCTCCCCCAAGTCGCCGGCGACCTCCCCCTGAGCCACACAACTCCTCCTCTTCTTCAGCACATCAAAGACAACATATTTTCCAAGTTCTTGTATCTAATTTTGATTTCATGATGCCACTGGAATTGCTACATTATTGCTCTGTTAACTGAATTGAATATATTTTCTTGTGTTTTGATATGCCCATCAATGTTTGTAGAATTAGTCACAGTGTAGCAATATACATATTGATATTGTTGAATTGTGAGCTGTAACGAAATCAGCATCTGGTATTCAGCTTTGTTCCTATTTGGTTTGTCAAGAAAGCTTCATGCTTGATTCGAGAAAACTAATGGGGCACTTTGTGAGAAGATATCACTTTTTGTGTTAGAAAGTTTTATTGATCAATGATCATAGATATTGTTGTCATGAAGTTCTTTAGTCGATTGAAGTTAACAAAGTATATAATGTGATTGACATTGAGTATATAATTTGTTCATGATGTCTTGTTCTTGAGCTATACCTTTTAGATTAGATAAAATCAGGCAGGTCTCTCCTCCATTTACTTAGAGCTAAGAAGAGTGATAGAAAAAGTTCCTTTAGGCTCCTTCAATTTTGATTTCTGATACAGACAATGTGATTTTTCTTTGACTGACTTTACAACTAGAATCCATGAATTGAATAGCATTAATGCATGTTCCTGTTACATATGCAATGGATCATATCTTATCGTGTAATTACAGACAAGTTTGGTATGGGTTATATGCATTTCCAGAGCTAAGCACTAATGCATGTTCCTATTTCATATGCTATATGGCCATACCCATATTTTTCTCTTTTCATTTATCAATTCTTAGGATAGGCTTTGTGCCTTGATCAAATTGTGCTCGGCAGAACATTGTTCACTGCATCATGGGTGGATCTTTTGGTATGTTACTTCTTGGTCAGATGAATTTCAAAATAATGTTCACTGCTAGAATGGATTTGTAGGAATATTGTCTATTTGTCCTATTTTCTGTGAGCTATACCTTGCATATCTGACTTTGCTTTGGCATTGCCTACTTGCAAAATGTGCAAGAAGCCATGCCATAAGCTTGTTGAAATGTGCAAGTATGATGCTCGCATGAATCATGTATTGAGATCATGATCTATTTGAGAATTGATATTTGAAGCATGCTTATCAAGTCGTCGACTAGTCAACAAGTCGTTGGAGGCCGACCGACTGGAGGCGCCGACTCGACTTGCGCCGGCAAGTCGGGCGACTGGTCGACTAGTCGTCGACTTGCCGGTCGACTAGTCGACCAGCCGGAGGCAAGTCGGGCGACTTGAATGTGGGGTCGGGCTGTCAGGGGCTATGGCAAAGAGGCAAGAGGGGGAGTGAGGGAGGGAGTGAGGCAGTCGGGCACTCGCCACTCGGGCTCAACCTCACGCGACCGCAGCTCCCAGATCCGGTCTACGCCGCGCCGCCAGCCAGCTCCCACCGCGACGCCGACCTTCGTCCTCCTTCCTCCTCTGCGCCGCCGGTCTTCGCCTCACGTGTGAGCTCGGAGAGGCGCAGACGGCGCAGAGCTCTAGATCCGGGCTTCGAAGCCAGGTCCCACCGCCGCCGCCGGTCTTCGTCCTAGGAGCCAGCTCCCACCGCGCCGCCGCTGGCCTTCGTCCTCCTTCCTCCTTCCTCCTCCACGTCGCCTTGGCCGCAGCTCCCGCTGCTCCCGTTGCCCAGCGCCTAGGTATTCTCCTCTCCTCTGGTCCTCTTCTTTTCCTCTGTTCCGCTGGAGTAAGGGAGGGGGGAGCTTGGTGGGCGGTGCACTGGGGGAAGGGAGGGAGGTAAGGGAGGGAGCTCAGTGGCCGGCACATTGGGGGAAGGGAGGGAGGTCGGTGGCCGGAGAGGAGGGGAGGAGTTGAGGAGAGGAGATGCGCTCGTGACTGCGTCGGTGTGGGCGTGAGGATGATTTGGGCGTGGGCGCACAGATGACAGAATAGATCAACACTTCAACAGAATGACTCTATTATTGACTTATTGTGATTTTGTGTGATTGTGATTCTATGAACTAAAGATACTAAGATAGTTCTCTGTTTTGTACATATGTAGGCACCATGGCGGAGCAATCTTCAACTCCAACTCCAACTTCAACTCTAAATCCGACAGTGGGCACCGAAGGTTATGATCCAGCTAATGATCCTAAGCGGAATACTAAGTCCAAACACCCGACATGGAAATACGGGTTTTGGCCAGACATGACAAACAAAGATATCGTCCAATGCATATGCTGTGGTAAGCAAATGCATGCCGGAGTACGAAGATTGAAGCAACACCTAGCGAAAGGCTATTGAGATGTGGAGAAATGTCCGAACACAACCACACTTATCATGAAAGAGATGCGTGAGTACTTGTGGAAGAATGCCAGAAATATACTCTTTGAGCTAGATGATGAAGGTGAAGGTGATGGTGGTGAAGGTGATGGTGAAGGCGAAGGTGATGAAGTTCAAGAAATCCAAGAACAAGTGGCATCATCTAGAGGGAGCACAAGAGGCTCCTCTGCTAAGACATTGCAAGCTCCGGGACTGCCAACAAAAGGAAGCAATCGGCGTTGGCGCTTTTGAAGCAAGCTGCACCGAAGGTAACTAAATCAGTTGCTTCTATGATTCGAAAGTCACATGAAGTGGTTGTTGAGGAAAGACAAAAGGGTAAGGGTCAAGTTACCATTGAGCAAAGTATGAGGACCAAGAAAGAAAAGGAGAGGGTGGCTGAACACATTTCTGATTTCTTCTATGAGTGTGGCATACCATTTAATGCCGCCAACAAAAGAAGCTATGAGATTATGGTTGAGTCCATCGAGCAGTATGGTCCTGGGTTTAGGTCGCCTACTTTCCATGACTTGAGGCTACCCTTGCTTGAGAAGGCCAAAAAGAATACTAACAAGTTGAGGATGCAGCATGAGTGTGCTTGGACACAGTTTGGTTGCTCACTTATGTCAGATGGTTGGACAGATAGGAGAGGACGATACTTGATTAATTTCCTTGTCAATAGTCCACAGGGGACATTCTTCTTGGAGTCTTTTGATGCCTCTAGTCAGTCAGCCGATGCCCACATGTTAGCAAATTTATTGGAGACGAAGATCAATGAGATTGGTCAGGAAAATGTTGTTTAAGTGGTCACAGATAATGGTGCTAACTTCAAAGCGGCAGGCAGACTTCTAATGGAGAGGATTCCTACTCTATTTTGGACCCCTTGCGCAGCTCATTGCTTGGACCTCATGTTGGAGGACATTGGGAAGATAACAGAGTTCAAGAAGTGCATTATACAACCCAAGCCTGTGACCACATTTATCTACAGACATGGAAGGGTTCTTGACAAGATGAGGGAGATGACAGGTGGGAGGGACCTTGTGAGACCTGCAGCTACTCGATTTGCTACAGTTTTTCTCACTTTGCAGAGCTTGTGGAGGCATAGGACATCTTTGAAAGGTCTTTTGTTTACGATGATTGGAATAGATCCAAATTGTCTAGCACAGAGATAGGAAAAAAGGTGTGTGAAACAGTTCTTGCTAATAGATTCTGGAATGCAATGAAAAATTGCATTAGAGCGTCGCAACCACTTATCGTTGTGCTGAGGATCGTCGATGGCGATGAGAAGCCGGCAATGCCAGAGGTTATCGCAGCAATGGATCTTGCAAAGAAGAAGATCAATGACTCTTTGGAAAATAAGACATCACTACTCAGGAAGGTGATAACAATCATAGATCGGAGGTGGGAAGACCAAATGGAGCAGAAGTTGTACGGGGCTGCATTGTTCTTGAATCCAAATAGATTTTTTGAGATTAGAAGGACCGAAATTGGATATGCTTCTAGGCTTCGTACCATGTTTAATGATGTGCTTGAGAAGATGATTATTGAGTTCGACAAGCAAGCCAAGATAAGCAACCAAACCGATGATTATGAGAACATGCAAAGAGGTTTTTCAAGTCAATTGGCAATCAAGCAACAAAAGGATAAGTCACCTAGTAAGCATCACTACTTCAATTTAATTTTAAACTTCCATTCTTTCCAAGACCTAACATAGCCTATGATTCTTGCCTTTCTAGTTCTTTGGTGGGGTGCATTTGGTGGTGTTGCTCTAGAGCTCCAAGCATTTGCAAAGCGTATAATTGGTCTTTGTTGTTCGGCCTCCGGTTGTGAGCGCAATTGGAGCACCTTTGAGTTTGTAAGTACTAAGTATTCAATTACTCAAGTGTTCATTTTGAAGCCGTTAGTATGAGTGCATGACAATAGTTCAATACTTCAATTATTTTGTTTGTTATTTGTAGATTCATACCAAGAAGAGAAACAGGTTAGAGCACAAGAGGTTGAATGATTTGGTGTACATTCAACACAATCAAAAGATTACAAATCGGTTTCAAATGATGCAAGAGGAAGGGCGCAATTTCAACCCCTTGATCCTAGATGATTTTCAATGGGACAATGAGTGGGTTGATGTTGGTTCCGAAGAAGTTCACCATGGGAACGATGATCTTACATGGGCTCATGTTGATGATGTCATTGGTGCATCAAATGCACTTCAAAGTCGCATTTTTTCTAGGAGGGCTCGTGGTGAGACGATAAGTTACACTCGTCATGCTGCTCGTACAACAAGGGTGGTTGATGATGAGTCGGAGCCCGGCAATGAAGATGATGGTGATGACGATGACTTTGTGCTTGATGATGAGGACGTTGATGATTTTGGCGAATCTCTACCTAGTCCTACTCATGAGAGTGGTGAACCGAGTGGAAATGCGGACCATTTCGATGATATTGAGTTGGATGACATTTGATTTGAGGCTTGTGTTAAGCCATGTTGATGGATTGTGATGATTATGCTTTACTTTTGCTATTTTGAGACTTGGGACCTTGTTGTCGTGTTACTTAACTATCGTGTAGAATACTATTGTCGTTGAGAACTTGATGTTTTAGATGCTTAATTTCCCAATTGCTCATTTATTTGTTGTTATGTTGTATGATTTATTTATTGACTTGTATTGTTCTCTTTAATTTATGGTGCTATATTGTTCTCCCTTGAAGGTATTTTGTATTGTATATTTGTATGAGTTCATCACAGTTTATCTTCATCATATGCTCATGCTCATTCTTGTTTTTTAATTTTATAGCATGAAGGTCTCAAATCACACTTCAACAAGTCAAATGAAAGGGGTTTGGACTCAAAACATGTAAGTCATTGATCCTCTCTTTAATTCAAGCTATATACGTACTTTTCAATCACTGTAATACAAGGTATATAATATATACATGTGTACATACACATCACTGTCATATGAACAGTACCTGTCGACTAGTCGGGACTAGTCGACTAGTCGGCAAGTCGGTCACTACAAGAGTAGTGTCGACTTGCCGACTTAATAACCTTGATTTGAAGTATTCATGTTTTTTTTAGCGGATATGTTTAGATCTGTGTGCATCTTGATATGAGTGTAGATTTATCTTCATTTAAGATTTGCATGAACACTTGGGGGTACGTGTGAAGGTAGGGGTGCCTAACACTGCCGATGCTGGTCCCAAGCCCAGAAAAAAGTGGAGGGGGCATGAATTGTCACTTTGTTGTACTGAACTAACTAATCTGGATGCCTCAACATCTATAGAAATTTGTTCGGTTATCCTCAATGTTTGTGTCTATATAAAAATTGTCCATAATTGCCTTCAGATGAATTTCAGAATAATAATTGTAGTGGTTAAATTTTACTGTAATATTTATTCATTGTAATAATTGTTTTAGTTGTATTCATTATTTAATGTAATAATTATTTATGTAATAATTATTTATTATAATAATTTATGTAATAATTACTTATTGTAATAATTATTTATGTTAATTGTTGTTTATCGCGTTGTTTATTGCGTTGTTTACAGTATATTGTCCTTAATCTCGGTCAATATCGGTAGTTCTCGTCAATTGCGTTAGTCGTCGTTAATAGTTGTCAATAGTTGTTAAATATTGTTAAATGTTGTTAATTACGTTAAACGGCATCAAACAAGTCATTACTGTCCTCAGGGGCATTTCAGACATTTCACATCTTGGAAGCTGCAGTCAACCTACCTATAAGCTAGACAACCAAATACCAAATCAGAAAAGCCTAGCCGTTCAGCCCGCGGCCAGAAAGCCCTGCAGCACAGCCAAAAGCCGCTTTTCAGAAAAACACAGCCGAAACAAACAGGCTCGTATAACCATGAAACACATTTTAATGTCTCAACATAACAATTGCAGAACTGCGCAAAGCAAGATGCAAGGCAAAACAAGCAAATAGGAGCTGCAACCATTTTACAATAGTCACTATTTCAATAGTAATGAGTTGTTTCTTCTGCCAAAGCTCAAACATCAATTCAAGATAGCGTACTTTAAGTAGTACATTTTTTTAAGGTTACAGTAGGGGAGAGCCCTACTGAAATTAAGTAGTATATTTCAGCGATAACAAATAAAACAGATAAGCATGTTGATGACTTGTCCCAAACCGACAATGCTTCCAAATCAATTTACCAGAAAGAAGCACGTTGATGATTTAATAGTCTAATAAACTAATCCACCAGGACAGTAGTCACCTGTCTGTTTGCCCCTGCATTTAGACTGGGTCAGCGAGCATTTGAGGAAAACCAGTATGGGGCCTGTTCTGAGAGAGGTGGAGTTAACAATCTAATAGGTCAAGAGGATCGAGCATAAGACACCGAACATAGGCATCCAATTGACAGGAGCAATTTTCACGAGAGAGAGGATTGTGAGTACTTTATACATACACAACTCAACAGAAAAATTTTGTGGCAGTGTGTTGCTTTCTGTACCCGGATACCTCGATTTTAGGTTTAAATATGTCTATTAAGAATTGCTAAATGGAGTTTAGTGTGCACACCTAAACAGCAGGGTGGTTAAGGCGTTCAGAAGTTAGACACAAAAAACAAAAGTTTATTGAGGAAATTGTTGCTTAAGTTGCTTAATGTAACAGCCCAAATTTTGAAGAAATTAAAATTTATGTATTTTGTGGATTTTCTGGAATTTTCAAAAGCTTTCCTTAATTAATTTAAAGCTAAACAAATTTATGTGCAAAATCTACTACCACAAAATAGTGGAAATATTTTATTTAAGTCCTAAATACTCGGAGAATTTCGTGAATTTTCTCGAATTTTGGACTTAAATTGCTATATTCTAAAGCCTAAATGAATTATCGATATTTAATTAATTCAAAATCCAAAGAAAATCCTCAAGCGATGAAGTGGGCGAAACCCACTCGGCCCAATCCACTTCAAGACGCGCGACGCGCCCACCGCCCACTCCTCGCGCGCCCTCCCTCCATCCACCGTTGGATTAAAATCCAACGGCCACGCTCGAAGCTTCACTACGCGCGCGCGAGTTAATTCCACCGTTGGATCGGATCGCGCGGCTACGCCGATATCAACGTATCGCCGCCAATCTAATCGCAACCGTCCGATTAAAATCGCGCTTCACCGTCGTCTTCCTCCTTTCCTTTCTTCTCCCGCGCCTTCCTTCTTTTCCCGCGAGTCCGCCATGAACGCCGATTCGAAACCTTCAAAACCGGGAAGATCCGCCGTATCTCGTGATGGTCGTGCGCATTAAAATCCCCGATCCTCTCCGCCCGACACGGCCTTTTCTTTCCCTTCTTTCGCGCGAATCCCGAATCCCGCCGGGACGCGCTTATGACCTTCTTGAGCTCCACGGCGGCCGGCTACGCCGCGTCCTATAAATAGGACCCCGGTGCGCCTCAACCTCCACACCTCAACGCCGCCATCCAAAGCTCGTCTCCTCACGGCGCCCCAATTTTGAAGATCCCGCCGGCGAAACCCTCGGTTCTTCCCGTTTCGGCGCCACCGGCTCGCGTCCCGCCGTCGGCACCAACGTCATCGCCTCGCGTGCGGCCCGCCGTCATCCGCTGCGTCGAAGAGCCGCACCATCGACTTCGTCCACGCACCGCCCGCCGCCGCCAATCGTCACCGCCGCGACCTTCCGCCACACTCGCGCGTCGGCGGTAACCATCTAGTTCGCAAGGACCCCTCGTCGTTTTGCACACACCCAGGGGCTCGCCGCGGCGTAACGCCGGCGAGCCACTCGCCGAGCACCGGCCGGCCTCGTGCTGCGTGGCATGGCCACGCACGACCACCGTGGCGCCACCTCACCCCACGCAGCGCCACGTCGCCCGACTCGCACGCATGGCGCGCGTCACCAACCTCCGAACCACGGCCGTGAACTTGGTTCCGTGACCGTGTCACGGCCGGTGGGCCCGCTTGTCGGGATTTTTAATTAAATTCTTTTAATTCCGAAATCCTTCATCGGCGCCACTGCGCAATAAATAGAATTTCCTTTAGAAAAATAATTCGAGAATTCAATTAAATTCGATTTTGTTTTAAACTTCTAAAACCCATAACTTTTGCATTTGAACTCCAAATTGGGTGGTTCAAATTGCAAAATTTGTCTAAAATCATGATCTAGCTAACTAAAGCAAAATATTTCAATTTGGAGTTAATTTGATTTGTCTTTTTGAATTTATTTGAATTTAGAGTTAATTTGTCGTAATTTCACGTATAGACCTCGACGACTCCGGAGAGTTAGATCCTTCCGACGATTTAGAATTTGAAGACTTCAACGAAGGCAAGTTACACTATTGATCATATTGCTCCCAGTATTTTAAATTATTTAGTTCCTGTTTTAAATTACTATTGCATGCATATGTTTATATAATGGTTTAAATGTCCTGTTTATATATAGTTACTCCAATCTCCATTATATGGCCAATTTGATTTTTGAATATGAATACCATGACACCTTAGGCAAAGTTCTATTAAAATTTGTCATATGCTTAGCCATGCTTAGACCACTTTTATTTGGGAAGGTTTAGCCAAATCCTTTACAATTTGATTTTAAATTGTTTCAGTGGTATTGTTTTACCACGGAAGGCTTTTTATGAGTTTTTCACTCTAAATAAAATAAAATGGGTTTGGACTTGGGCGTGATGGAAGTATGGTGGTGCAGAGTTCATGCAGGGCCTAATCTAGTTAGGATTACGGCCCATGGGTTTATTTAAATGGAAAGTCGCCCAAGTCAGTTAAGGACCGGTCTTTGAGCGTATTTTGCTACGCCTTACCGTACCACCACATGTCCGGAATGGGACGATTGGCTAAATAATCTGTGGTATCTTAGTGATATTTATGCTATGTTGTATGTGTGGGTGTTGGTTAGACATTAGTCCCACCAGTGCAAGAGGGGCTTCCTGAGGATGGTTAGTCCAATGGTAGTGAAACCTTAGCGAGCATAAATACATTAAGATCTTTGCTTTGTAACGGCCTCATGATAATTGCTTAGTCACACGCCTTCGAAGCGTGCATTGGCCGACATTAAAGCATATTATCTCGTGTGGGTAAAGCTGTACAAACTCTGCGAGTAGAAACTATTCGAATAGCGCGTCATGGTCATGGACATGCTAGCAAAGCCACTCTAAGTTAGACTTGTTTTTGGTTTATAAAATGATTTCCACGATGTTTTTAGGATGGATAATCCTATGGTAAAATTAGGCGGTTAGCCAAAGTGTCGAGAGGGTATCCTTCACTATTCATTTATTGGAGGTTATCCACGATTCATTGTCATCTTAATCACTGATTTCAAGTATGTTATTAAAATTGGCCTTAAGAAAACTATTAATGGTATTTAATCGAAAATGCCGTTTATGCAAAACAACCCCGCCATTATCCTTTGTTTACCTATGCATGCATTAATCTTCAATATTGGGTGTAACTTGCAAGCACGGTAGTTGTGCTTACTCTTCTTTGAATAATCTTTATTCGGAGAAGACCTCTATCGGGACGGTGAGGACACGGGCGAATAGGCTACGTCCCCAGACGATTGCCTGTGGCAAGTCGTGTGGCCTACTACTATTTTTTTTTCCGCTGTGTTATTTCTTTTCATTTGGCCTCGTGCCCGGTTGTAACAAAACTCGAGATAATATTAATAAAGAGCGTGATATGATTTTGCTATCACTTTTGATGATTTGTGTACACTGAAATCTGGACTAGTGTATAAACACAGAGAATTCGGGATCCTTCGTTCCGGGTTCGACAAAAGTGGTATCGAGCCATATCGATCGTAGGTCGTGGCCCACAAATGTCCTAAGGACTTATTTTCAAAAACTAAAACTATTTTGAGTCTATCGAGTCATTTCTCAACCCTTCTCTTCAAAACGGTTCTTGACTTATCTATTCCTCAAAATTGTAGATGGCAAGTGCGGGACGCCATCTCTCACGGAGTTATTGCGGATCTTGGGCTGAACTTCTGCGGGAGGTGATGCAACACTTGGACTACAAGAAGAGGCCAACGTTCGGGGCTATCGGTATAAGGTGGAGAACGACACCTCGGAGGGTGGAAATCTTGGTTTACTCAACTGTCGCGAACACGGTCTTCCACACCTTCCACGCTCGATCGGACGCGACACCTTCGCGGATGGTATTCAAGATGCGCAAGAGAAGCGTTAAATCGACTCGCCACGCCTACGACCGCTAC
Source organism: Ampelocalamus luodianensis (assembly GCA_036346255.1). Taxonomy (NCBI): domain Eukaryota; kingdom Viridiplantae; phylum Streptophyta; class Magnoliopsida; order Poales; family Poaceae; genus Ampelocalamus; species Ampelocalamus luodianensis. Next base: position 17,432,443 of record CM070629.1, on the reverse strand, counting down.
CTCAGCGGCACCGGGTTTCACTATTACCCGATGCATCTGCCGACCAGACTCGACAGCGTCTTCCGCACCGCCAAGGAAGAAGATTCCCCCGAGCTAACGCACCAGGTGGACTTAACGAAGGCACTGGATTACGTCTGAGAATACCGGAGGACTGCGTGCCGCTCAAGGCGGCTTAGATGCGCAAGCAAGGATCAAGGCATTGGGCGAGCGGCTAGCTACAAGGTCGGGCGGGTAGCTCCAATGAGATAGACTATACCCCCAGTACCCCATAGATGCTTCATTAGTCCGTACGTTAGTTGCGAATTATGAGCTATCAATTACCCTTGTGATAGCCATAATCCATTAATAAAATAAATGAATAAAAGTATTATTTTGAAAAGTTGGGTCTTGGTTGTGTGTTTTTTTGGTTCTTGGGCTATTTTAGATTTATCTCCTTAGAATCTCTACCATCTTATCTAAATCCTTGGAGGATTCGCGGATGGTGACCACCGCGAACGCAACGAACGGCAGCGGCGGTCTTAGAAGGACAAGAAAACGATCAGGCGGATCATCGAATAACCACATTCCACACCACCACCACCACCGGCGAAGGACCCGTGGCGCGGATGATGGCCAATCGGACCCATCGATTGACCTTCTCGCACAATCTCGCAAAATGTGCGAGAATGCTCAAGCCGCCATCATGCGGCGGCGATTCGGCTCCACCTCCGCATAATCAAAGGCGACTATGTCGAGTTTATGAGATGCGCCGCCGACGTTCTCGGCGATCGAACCAATGGGCGCCGACGACGGCGGCCGGGCTGTGGAAAGAAATTGGACATCGATCGGTGCTCACGATCGTGAGAGGGTTACTGTTGCCTCTCACGGTGGCGGCCCGCATCGAATGGTGGGACAATTCGCATCGCCCATGATGATGCTCAATCTATTTCATGGGCCAACTTTGTGCAAGCCTTCCGTCATGCACACATTCGGCGAGGATGATGACACGAAGAAGAAGGAGTTCCACGCCTCTGCGCCAAGGCAACCGAGCGGTGAATGAGTATCTTCACCGCTTCAATCAACTTGCACTTCGCCCGGTAGCGTGCGAGAGATGAGGGCAGAGCAGGAAAGGTTCTGGAAGGCCTAAGCGATGATATTTCTGTCCAACTTATCTCTCGAAATTTCACCGACTTTCAGCGGTTGGTGGATAAAGCTATCGACGGGAGGCCAAACACGCGAGAATGGAGAACCGCAGCGGAGGATGGCGCTCAAAGGTTCAACGCCGGAGGTCTTCCCAAACCTCGCTTCAGCGCGCACGCAGCCACATCAACGTGGGAAGTTCCAATCTTCCACGTCTCGTACTCGGCACGCCACGCTCCAACCCTCCAACTTAGTGGCGCCGTCGGGGCGGCTTCCAAACACTCTACCTCCTCGGCTTAGATAACGTGCTTCCATGTAGCGAGGCGGGCATTACGCCAATAAATGCCCGAAGAAGCGCAAGGTTTGCACCAGCAAGGCCAACCTCGAGAATTGCAACTACTGGCGGCACTAACCACGGCGAGCGATTCACCAAGGGCGGTGAACCATGTCACCGCCGAGGAAGCTCGAGCGTAGCGGATGTTGTTCTTGATACGTTCCTCGTTAATTCGATGCAGATCTGTCTTATTTGATTCCGAGCTTCACATTCTTTCGTGTCAAATAAGTTTGTGGGAAAATATGGTTACTGGTATCCTCCTTAGCTACCCCATGATAATTCATTCCCAAGGCTCGGAAATGAGAACCAATTCTCTGCCCAAATCTTACCCTTGAGATATCCGGAGTATCCTTTCTAGCGGTCGATAGTGTTACACTCCCAAGGCACGGATGTAATACTTGGAATGGGTAGCTAGCCAAAACCACGAGCGAATAGAGCGTGCCAATAGATCCATCACCCTCACAAATGACCAAGGCCTATCTGGTTGAATTCAAACCCAAGGTCCGCGGGAGAAGTTCCATGCTCACCAGGCTTGAAGGAGGTGGCGGAAGACATACGTAACGCGAGTATCGAGCGTCTTTCGGATGATCTACGGCATGCCACGGATAGGGACATCATGTTCCTAATTGATCTAGTCCGGGACGACTCCGATCTCGAAAGGCCCTACGAGAATGCACATAGCGAGTTAGCGAATGAAGAAACAAATTGAAGAAGCTGCGAGAGAAAGGGTACATTCGACCAGTTCCTCACCATGGGGAGCCCGATCTTGTTTGTCAAGAAGAAAGACAATAGTATGAGAATGTGCGTTGATTATAGATCACTCAGCGAAGTAACAATCAAGAACAAGTACCGTTGCCCGAATTGATGATCGTTCGATCGGTGAAGCAACAGCGTCTTCTCGAAGATTGATCGAGATCCGGTTATCACTGTGAAGATCGACCGGAAGATATTCCAAAGACCGCCTTCACCACGGATATGGGTCAGTATGAATTTACTGAATGTCCTTCGGACTAACCAATGCCCTGCCTACTTCATGAATATGATGAACAAGGTGTTCATGGAATTCTGGATAAATTCGTAGTCGTCTTTATTGGCGATATCCTCATCTATTCGAAGGGCGAAGAAGAGCATGAAGAGCATCTCCGAATGATCTAGACAAGCTCGAGAGCACCGACTTTATGCCAAATTCAGCAAGAGTGAATTACGGCTAAGTCAAGTTGCATTCCTTGGACACATTGTATCGCGGGAGGTATTGCGATGAACCTGCCAAGGTTGAGCGATAATGGGTGGAAACAACCCGATCGATCCGAGGTGAAAGTTTCCTTGGACTAGCAGGCTATTATCGCGGTTCATCGAGGTTTCTCGAAACTTGCCAAACCCATGACTCAACCACGAAGAAGGAGAAGAAGTTCGGCCGGTCAGCGCTGTGAAGAAAGCTTCCAAGAAGCGAAAAAGAGGCTAGTCTCAAAGACCGGTGTTAATCTTACGGACATCGCAAGGATTTTGAAATCTTTTGTGGCGCATTCCGTCAAGGCCTCGGATGTGTACTAATGCGGGAAGGCAAAGTTGTAGCTTATGCATCGGCGATTGAGGCGCCACGAAGGGAATTACCCAACTCATGATGCAGAGTTAGCGACAATTGTGCATGCTCACGAAATTTTGGCGGCATTATCTCATTGGTAATCGCTGTGAGATTTTCACGGATCATAAAAGCCTGAAGTACATTTTCACACAGTCCGAGCTCAATCTCCGACAGAGGAGATGGTTGGAATTGATAAAGGATTACGATCTCGGAATCCATTATCATCCAGCAAAGCCAATGTGGTAGCGAGATGCCTTGAGCAGAAAAGCATATTGCAACACCATCAGGGTGCAACAAAATCAGCCAGAGCTGTATGAAGAGCTGAAGCACCTGAATCTGGAGATTGTCGATCATGGTTGCGTAAACACTTTAGAAGTTCAACCGACTCTTCAGGATCAGATCAGAACAAAGCGATCGAAGATGAAGACATCCAAGAAATCAAGAAGAATATGAGAAGAGGCAAGGCTCGGGCTTCTCGAGGATGAACAAGGGGCATGTGGTTCGGAGACGCATCTGTGTGCCCAACAGTAGGAAATAAAGAGGCGATTACGAAGAAGCTCATGAGTCGCCATACTCCATTCATCGGGTAGCACCAAGATGTACCGGGACTTAAAGAAAAATATTGGTGGAGTCGGCATGAGGCGTGAAATTGCGGTTTCGTTGCTCGTTGTGGCGTCGTCAAAGAGTCAAGGCACAACACCAAAGACACGCCGTGCATTGCGGCCCTTACCAATTCAGTGGAAGTGGGAAGAGGTTGATATGGATTTCATCCTTGGACTTGAAGGACCCAATCGGGATATGACTCCATCGGGTAGTAATTGACGGTTAACTAAAGTAGCTCACTTTATTCTGTCAAGACCACCTACGAGTAGCAAGCTAGCGAGTTGTACATGGCGAAATCGTGCCTTGCATGGAGTACCCAAAAAGATTGTGTCGATCGAGGATCTCGGTTACCTCCGGTTACGGAAGAGTGCGCATGAAGCCTTGGGAACCCGACTCAACTTCAACGGCGTATCATCCTCGGGCCGATGGTCGGGCGAACGCACCAACCAAATTCTTGAAGACATGCTTGAGCTGTGCCTTGGATTTCGGAAAAGGTTGGGACAAGGATGCGCCATCGCGAGTTCTCATACAATAACAGCTACCAAGCCGGTTTGCGGATGGCTCCCTTTGAAGCTCTGTATGGTAGGAAATGTGGACCCGCTCCTTTGGGATCGGTGGGCGGCGTCAACTCCTCGGACTGAGTTGATCAAAGAAGTGAAAGTAAAGTAAAAACTATTCGGGAGCGTCGAAAGTAGCCCAATCCCGACAAAAGAGTTATCTTGATAACAGTCGGAGGAATTGAACTTTGAGGTAGGAGATGTTGTCTATCTCGAGTTACCCCACTCGAGAGTGTGAGAGATTCGGGCGAAAGGTAAACTCACACCAGGTATATTGGGCCATACAAGATTTTGGCAAGCGTGGAGAGGTAGCCTATCGGCTAAATTGCGGAAGCCACATCGGCGATGCATAATGTCTTTCACGTGTCGCAATTAAAGAAATGCTGCGAGCGGAAGACCATACCTTTACGAAAGCTTCGACCTTCAAGAAGATCTCACCTCGTGGGCGACCAATTAAAATTACGGATGTCGCGAGCGTGTTACGAAGCGAATTATCGAGATCATACAAGGTGCAATGGAGTCACCACCCGACGAGGCCACTTGGGAGAGTGAAGAAGAACTCAAGGCCAACTATCACGATCTTTTTGCTAACCAAGCACGAATCTCGGTCGAGATTCCCTTTAAGAGGGTAGGTTTGTAACAGCCCAAATTTTGAAGAAATTAAAATTTATGTATTTTGTGGATTTTCCGAATTTTCAAAAGCTTTCCTTAATTAATTTAAAGCTAAACAAATTTATGTGCAAAATCTACTACCACAAAATAGTGAAATATTTTATTTAAGTCCTAAATACTCGGAGAATTTACGTGAATTTTCTCAGAATTTTTGGACTTAAATTGCTATATTCTAAAGCCTAAATGAATTATCAGTATTTAATTAATTCAGAAATCCAAAGAAAATCCTCAAACAGTAAGTGGGCCGAAACCCACTCGGCCCAATCCACTTCGCGCATACGCCGCCCAATTGTGACTCCTCGCGCGCCCTCGCCCTCCATCCACCGTTGGATTAAAATCCAACGGCCACGCCCGAGCTTCACTTACCGCTTCGCGCGAGTTAATTCCAGCCGTTGGATCAGGATCGCACGGCTACGCTCGATATCAACGTACCGCTTCGCCAATCTAATCGCAACCGTCCGATCAAAATCTGGCGCTTCACCGTCGTCTTCCTCCTTTCCTTTCTTCTCCCCGCGCCTTCCTTCTTTTCCCCGCGAGTCCGCCATGAGCAGGATTGAAACCTTCCAAAGCGGGAAGATCGGCCGTATCTCCGTGATGGTCGTGCGCATTAAAATCCCGATCCTCTCGCCCCGACACGGCCTTTTCTTTCCCTTCTTTACGCGCGAATCCCGAATCCCGCAGCGGACGCTCATGACCTTCTTGAGCTCCACGGCGGCCGGCTCGCGCCGCGTCCTATAAATAGGACCCGGTGCGCCTCAACCTCCACACCTCAACGCCGCCATCAAAAGCTCGTCTCCCTCACCGGCGCCCCAATTTTGAAGATCCGCCGGCGAAACCCTCGGTTCTTCCCGTTTCGGCGCCACAAGCTCCTTCGTCCTCGCCGTCGGCACCAACGTCATCGCCTCGCGGTGCGAAAGGCTGCCCGCGTCATCCGCTGCGTCGAAGGAGCCGCACCATCGACCGTCCCACGACCGCGCCGCGCCGCCAATCGTCACCGCCGACGACCTTCGGCCACACTCGCGCCGTCTTTGGTAACCATCTAGTTCGCAAGGACCCCTCGTCGTTTGCACACACCGCGGGGCTCGCGCGGCGTAGAACGCCGGCGAGCCACTCGCCGGGCAGCGACGGCCTTGTGCTGCGTGGCATGGCCACGCGCGACCACCGTGGCGCCACCTCACCCCCACGTGCGCCACGCCGCCGACTCGACACGCATGGCGCCGCGTCGGCACCAACCTCCGAACCACGAGCGTGAACTTGGTTCCACGTGACCGTGTCATCGGCCGGTGGGGCCCGCTTGTCGGGATTTTTAATTAAATTCTTTTAATTCCGGAAATCCTTCACTGGCGTCAGCTTGCGCAATAAATAGAATTTCCTTTAGAAAAATAATTCAGAGAATTCAATTAAATTCCAGATTTTGTTTTAAACTTCTAAAACCCATAACTTTTGCATTTGAACTCCAAATTGGGTGGTTCAAATTGCAAAATTTGTCTAAAATCATGATCTAGCTAACTAAAGCAAAATATTTCAATTTGGAGTTAATTTGATTTGTCTTTTTGAATTTATTTGAATTTGGAGTTAATTTGTCGTAATTTCACGTATAGACCTCGACGACTCCGGAGAGTTAGATCCTTCCGACGATTTAGAATTTCAAGACTTCAACGAAGGCAAGTTACACTATTGATCATATTGCTCTCAGTATTTTAAATTATTTAGTTCCTGTTTTAAATTACTATTGCATGCATATGTTTATATAATGGTTTAAATGTCTTGTTTATATATAGTTACTCCAATCTCCATTGTATGGCCAATTTGATTTTTGAATATGAATACCATGACACCTTAGGCAAAGTTCTATTAAAATTTGTCATATGCTTAGCCATGCTTAGACCACTTTTATTTGGGAAGGTTTAGCCAAATCCTTTACAATTTGATTTTAAATTGTTTCAGTGGTATTGTTTTACCACGGAAGGCTTTTTATGAGTTTTCACTCTAAATAAAATAAAATGGGTTTGGACTTGGGCGTGATGGAAGTATGGTGGAGTGCGAGTTCATGCAGGCCTAATCTGTTAGGATTACGGCCCATGGGTTTATTTAAATGGAAAGTCGCCCAAGTCGATTAAGGACCGGTCTTTGGCGTATTTTGCTCGCCTTACCGTACCACCACATGCGGAATGGGACAGATTTGGCTAAATAATCTGTGGTATCTTAGTGATATTTATGCTATGTTGTATGTGTGGGTGTTGGTTAGACATTAGTCCCACCGCGCAAGAGGGGCTTCAGGAGGATGGTTAGTCAATGGTAGTGAAACCTTAGCGAGCATAAATACATTAAGATCTCGCTTTGTAACGGCCTCATGATAATTGCTTAGTCACACGCCTTCGGAAGCGTGCATTGGCGACATTAAAGCATATTATCTCGTGTGGGTAAAGTGTACAAACTCTGCGAGTAGAAACTATTCGAATAGCGCGTCATGGTCATGGACATGCTAGCAAAGCCACTCTAAGTTAGACTTGTTTTGGTTTATAAAATGATTTCCACGGATGTTTTTAGGATGGATAATCCTATGGTAAAAATTGGCGATTAGCCAAAGTGTCGAGAGGGTATCCTTCACTATTCATTTATTGGAGGTTATCCACGATTCATTGTCATCTTAATCACTGATTTCAAGTATGTTATTAAAATTGGCCTTAAGAAAACTATTAATGGTATTTAATGAAAATCTTTGTTTATGCAAAACAACCACCGCCATTATCCTTTGTTTACCCTATGCATGCATTAATCTTCAATATTGGGTGTAACTTGCAAGCACGTAGTTGTGCTTACTCTTCTGAATAATCTTTATTCGGAGAAGACCTCTATCGGGACGGTGAGGACACGGGCGAATAGGCTACGTCCCGCACGATTGCACCGTGGCAAGTCGTGTGGCCTACTACTATTTTTTTTTGCCGTGTTATTTCTTTTCATTTGGCCTCAGGCCCAGTTGTAACAAAACTCTGAGATAATATTAATAAAGAGCGTGATATGATTTTGCTATCACTTTTGATGACTGTGTACACTGGAAATCCTGGACTAGTGTATAAACACAGAGAATTCGGGATCCTTCGTTCCCGGGTTCGACACTTAATGAAGAAGTGGTATGACAATCTTTGCTAACAAGGAAATATTTGGAGTGACAAACCTAGGACTTCTCATTTTTTATCGGGTCTAATGAAAATTAAAGATCAATTTTTTTGCTTTGGTTCATGCCACCGTCCACGTTAAAAATGGAATGCAAACAAGATTTTGGGAAGATATTTGGTTAGGAGACTCTTCACTGAAAAGTCAATATCCTTTACTTTATAATGTGGTGTGGAGAAAGGATGATACAGTGGCTAATATACTGAGATCAGATCCTTTAAATATTTCCTTTTGAAGATCTATTATTGGGTCTAAGTTACATGCTTGGAATGAGTTATTTCTGAGAATTGCTAATTTACAATTGAGTTCTCACAAAGATGTTTTCAGGTGGACTTTGCATAAATTTGGACTTTTCTCGGTACAGTCTTTCTATGTGGCACTACTTGGAACTAATGGAGCCTCAATTAGGCAATTTTTTTGGATCATTAAAATTCGATTAAAAGTGAAAATATTTCTTCGGTATCTTAAAAGAGAGGGTAGTATTAACTAAAAATAACTTGCTCAAAAGAAATTAGAGGGGAAGCAAAATGTGTTGTTTTGTATTAAATAGGAAACAATTCAACATCTATTTATTGACTATCCCTTTGCACATCTTGCACGGTGGGATGTTCAATGTGCGCTTAATTTATCTCTTCCAATGAGTATAGCACATATGTTTGGGAATTGGTTAGCCGGTATTCCAAAAATTTTGTAGTCACAACTCCTAGTGGGAGCTAGTGCCTTGTGTTGGTCTATTTGGTTTTGTAGGAATGAAGTGGTTTTGAAAAAAAGGTTATCACTAATCCTTTGAAAGCTATCTTCTTGAGTGGGTACTAGCTAAGTGCGTAAACAAATTTGCAGAAGTCAGCACAGAAGGAGGCCATGTTGGCCGAAAACGCCAGATTGGAGTTTGTGGTGAAGCAAATTTTAAATAGTCATGGGTGACGGTTTAATCACAGGATTTGTCATAATTGAGTTTAATCTTCAGTTGTCTTTTGATTGTAAGGCTTCAAGCCACTTTTAAACGATTGGATTGTTTTGGTACTATCAGCTTTGTAATAAATTGAGATATATGCATCCTTGATACAGAAGCCGGGAGAGTCTTTCTCTTCTATTATCTTAAAAAAAGAATTTCTAGATTCAGGCGTGTGCGTCAGTGTCACAGAGGACAATGAAACGAAAGTCAGCATGTGTACTTATAGATGTTTGAAAACCTACTTGTTTGAGTGTTTCGCAATCTAGTTGAAGATTCATTGAAAAATGGACTTATGCACCTGCCTGACACCGTCCTTTAACAAAATCCGACTAACAACGGCAACCATTTATGCTTGTCATGTGCAAGCTTATCCATCCCAATCCTCTCATTCAGGATAATTAGATAATTTGGACCCAATACATCCTACAAATGACACGTAACTGCAGATTTTACAAGCTACATAGCATTGTGAATTTTGTGATTGATCAAATGAGCATAAGTCGAGGTGCCAATGGTGAAATTCTTTCATAAGCAAGACTAGTTTTGTTATGCTCTCTTGGTATCAACAAGGACACCCACTAGTAGTAATAACATGGACCAAGAATTCAAAAGGAATAAATTATGGATATTAATAAAATGGACCAAAATAGCAAAATTTACAACATCCCATTATCCTGAAAAGTTTATTGGATGTAGGGGTGGCAGTTTTACTCGAAGTCATGATTAACTCCAGAGATTTCTTCTAACAGGGATTGAGGGCAGAAGCAAATTATCCTCGATACCTCTGTTTAACATAACCTAAGCTACTATCAATACTCAGCATTAACATGGATAAAATTTTGTGGTTTGTACTCAATACTCAGCATCATGTGATGCATCCAATTGGCGCATCATGTGACACTACCCTCAATCCAGTTGATGCATCATGTGACACTCAATACTCAACATCATGTGATACATCATGTGACACTACAACAAAAGCAAAATTCCAGACCTCCATGTGATGTGATGCATCCAGTTGAGATGTACCTTGGGAGGGGGATTCGGCGGGGGGGGAGGTGCGAGTTGGGGGCATCGGGGACGGGGCTTCGGGCGGCGGCAATTCGAGTTGAGAGCGTCGGAGAGGGGGCTTCGAGCGGCGGAGGGGAGATGTACCTTGGGATGGGGGCTTCGGGCGTCGGCGACACGACTTGGGCGTGAGGGAGGAGGAGGAGGGGGTCGAGCGGCATGGGGGAGAAGGAGACCCAGTACCGGGAGGGGGAGGCCGAGCGATGCAAATTTGGTCGGAGGCGGCTTAGCGGCGGCGCCGTGCGGCGTGGAGGAGGAAGAGGCCGAGCAGCGTGGCTCCAACGTGGAGGAGGAGGCCTAGCGACATGCGCGGTGGCTTGAAGGAGGATAAGGGGATGGCAGCAGCTCGTGGGAGGAGGGCGGGGCGGCGCTGCTCGGGGGAGGAGGAGAAGGGGAGGGCGCCACACGGGGAGGAGGAGGAGAACGGGGCGGGGCGGCGGCGCGGGAAAGAGGAGGAGGAAGGAGGATGCGGGTGGGTTGGGGCCTGGGACGGCGCTAGGGCTCAGGTTCGGGCGCAGGAGGAGGTGTGAGTGGGGTTTTGTTCCGTGGCAAAAACGGGTAATTTGCTATGAACTTTAGGCGCAAAATTGGAATAGGGATTGTGAGAAGCTCCCCGCGGGTGGCTCTCAGCTTCCGCGCGTTATAACGGTTTTCGGCTTCAGAAAAAAGTGGAGAGAAAAGCAGAGCGTTTGGAACGACTTTCGGCTTTTTCAAACAACACACCTGTGAGAACCCAAACTATTAGCTTAAGCTAAACGACACTAATTGGTAATTAGCCGTAATTAAAATTCTTTAACGCGGTGTCAAAACATAATCTCAATTAATTACAATGTAAATAACAGCAATTATTTACAACCAATCAAAAGAAATTACAAGAATTAATAAAATTACAATCCCTCATCTTGCATTCATGCTGCTAAAGCCCTCCTTGTATCATTGTCCATTGATCGCCAGTGTACCAAATCTTTTCCCAGTCATCCAACGCCGCACACCTACATTCTCCATCATTATCATTAGACAGTAGCAAGCAATGTATTATTAAAGTGAGGATTGGGAGAAGGAGAAGATTGCCGTCAGACTCTTTGCGAAGGTCATTTAGGCTTCCCTACCACCCTAGGGTAGTGGCACCATTTTGCCTTCTGTGGGTCGTATTATCCGGCAATATTAGAATTGATACCCACATTTTACCAACCTACCTCAGCCAAATATCCGAAAACCGATCCAAAGCCCACTTTTGGACCCAAGGTCCTTAAGCCACAACAGTAGAAGCATCATTAGGACCGGGGTCCTTCAGCATTTCACAAATCGACAGTAGTGCACAGTGCCAAAGAGATAAGAACCAAGCCCAAGCCATCCAAAATATCAAGCACAGGAGGCCGGCATGCCAGCCGAAACCATTCCCCCCTGACCACCTTTGCAGCCAGCTCACCCTCAAAACACAGCAAGTTCATCCCCCCAGTCAAAGCCAACACAGTGCACCATTTCACCCATAGCCGAAGGCAAGGCCAGGAGCAGCCCCCCACCACCATTCACCCCCCAAAGACAAGACGAGCAAGCCATCGCCAGCACCACCACCCACAAAGAAAACCACCAGAGAAGAAGAGCATAGGTGAAGGGGAAGAGCGGAGGAGCCAGGCGATCAGGAGCCAGGCAGCAAGGAGCCAGGAGGTGGACGGCGACCAAGCCACCTCAAGCCACCACCAGGCATCAAGGCAGCCGGAGGAGAAGAGCACCAGCTTGAAGCCGGCGCTACCATTCTCTTCCCCCTCCCCTCAAACCCACAAGAGGTAATACTAGCATACCTCAGATCATCCTACTATACTCCTTTAGCATCACATAACTCATGCATCTTCTAGATCTCAGCACTTCTAGCACAAAACTCATAGACCATCTTTGCCCTCAGATCTTGTCATCACCGAGGATGACGATGTGGTAAGAGGTGAGGCCCCTTTACTTAGAGTTAGTATATAAGGACCCACAAAACTCTCACCCGGATCAGAGGTCGTAATTAAGTGTCAACCATTTTCCCGTTTCGGCGGGCAGAAAATGCTACCTTGTTACGTGATTTATCCTCTCCACATCGGATAAGTAATATTGCATGGGTTGTGTAGGGATGAGGATCTCAGGGGCCGGTAGGATAAGTCCGGAACTGAGGGAGTCCAAGGCGTTATAGTGGCGCAACAGGTGGAGTGTTGGAGCACAGGAGAGATGGATGTCCCAACCAACATTATTGGAACTCGGTGGAGGACTGGGTGCGCTTAGGACACCGATGGAAAATAATGGGTGGAGATCTAATCATGTAACTTGGAAAACGTTATATATTATGAACTCGAACCCGCATCAAAGGAAATGCTAGGGAACCTAGCACAGTGAGTCCAGAATAGCTATGGGTAAAGTGGTACAAGCCTGCACAGTGCTATACAAAATCATGAATTCATGCCTGTCTCCTGGATTGAAGCTTACGGGAACCGCTAGAGGTCTTTCCTCTATTCGAGTGACAAGTAGTCTCTTCTGAATTAAAACTGGCCACCTAATGTTTTGTTGAGTTAGTTATTTTTCAGAACAGAGATGATTAGAAAATATAATAAACAGCAGAGATGAGCCATCCAGTGCATTTTTGTTATTAATGCTTGCTGAGTACACTAGTACTTACTCTTGCTATCTCTCCGCTTGCTTAGATCCTAGTCCGTCCGGGAAGTATCCCGAGTGGGATGATGGATTTGCAGGTACCATAGATGCCGCTGGAGATGAGGGCGCTGACTACGGGGA